>OY856411.1:1469073507-1470273507 GCA_963693085.1 Alisma plantago-aquatica
AGAATTTTGTAGCTTGGATTTCAAGGTCCCACTGGTTGTTCACCATATCTCCCTCAGGTGTGACTAGTTCAGTGATGGCATTTTGAGCTTCCCTTTTCCTCATGGCATTGTGGTATAAGCTGGTGTTACGATCCCCATCTGAGATCCATCTTTGTCTACTTCTCTGCTAGGTGAACTTTTCTTCAGCTATTTTGAGATCTTCCATCATCTTTTTAAGACTTAGTTCTTCTTCAATTAGGTTGGTGTTTAGAGGCTCAGTCAGCAGAAGGTTTCGTACTCGGATTAAGTCCTTTCTTGTTCCTTCTAGCAAATTTGGAATATTGACGTATTCCTTGGACCAAACTTTCAGTTTTTGTTTAAGATGCATAAGTTTCTTAGTGAAGATGAACATCGGATTGCCTTCGACTTTTATTTTCCAGGCTTCTTCTAAGATCTCGTTGTACCCCTTCCATGAAGTCCAGAAATTCATGAATCAGAAAGGTCGAGGTTTCCTTTCTTTTTCATTAAGCTGCATAATGAGTGGAGCATGGTCTCTAATGTCGACACTGGCTACTTTGATTCGAACAGTTGGTAATTGATTGAGCCATGTTGGATTGACTAGGGCTCTGTCTAGTTTACTTGCAATGCATTTCTCAGGTTTTCCTTCATTGTTCCACGTGAACACTTCCTCTCCAGTCATGAGTAGCTCGCATAACTCAGCTATATTGATTGTATAGTTGAAAGATTTGATAATTGCTTCATCAACAAGAAGACCTCCTTTCTTTTCCTCTTGTAATCTAACATTGTTAAAATCCCCCATCAGGATCCAAGGATCTTTAATGGTCTTAGATAGTTCGATGATGTCCCTCCATAGGCTTTGTATTTTATTATGGTGATTGAAAGCTTATATTGCAGAGAAAACCATCTTCAGACCTCCTTTATTAGTGCAGAGAGTAGTAATCATTTGATCCGTCTTTCTGTAGATATTGACTTCCCATATATTTGGATTCCAACCAAGACAAATTCGTCCTAGATCAACTTCCTCCAGGTTATTTACATGGGCCCAACCTCTCGGAAAAACTGTGTCAGTATAACTTGAGTTCCATCTCTTTATTTTTGTTTCGATAATTGCAGCTAATGAGACTCCACTGGAGCTAATCCAGTTCCTAACCTCCCTTCTTTTTGTAATCTTGTTGATGCCTTTAACGTTCTAGGTAAGAACAGACATTTAAGTCTTCTTGTTGTTCCTGGTTCGCCTTATGGGCTCCTTTTCCTTTCCCTTCTCACCTCCTTTAGATTTCGATTGGTTTTCTTTTTTCCTTCAGTGGAGTTTGTGGGGCTTTCTCTGTCTCTAGGGATTCTATTATTTCTTGCTCTTCGTGATCTGAATCGCTTAGCACACTATATGGATTTGCATCAGGATTTGGGATTTCTCCTTCCTCCGTCTCCTTGTTAGCCTCTTTATTTGTTGCAGTGGGCTTCCAGACTTTTTTAGGAACTTGGAATCCGTCACTGGACTCCTTATCCTTCTTCTTATCCTTCTCAACTTTAGGACAATCTTCAGTTCCATGGCCAAAAGCACAATAGTGAGAGCACCTTTTTGGTAAGTATTCATATTTTATGGAGAAGGCTATCTCTTCTTTGCCTGGGATGTTAACCCAGACCTTGTCAGGGGTTTCTTCTTCTGCTTCAATCTCAACCAGAACTCTTGCTTCATCTGCACCAGATGTCTCCATGGATCTTGTCTCCATGTGCAGGACCTTCCCCACTCCTGAGGCAACCGTGCCTGCAGCCTTTCTCGTCCATGTCTTCCCGTTTGAGGGGATTCTGATCCATATAGGGATCATTGTCATGTCTTCCTTTACTAGGTTGTCTCCATAACAATAGTGCTTAGCGATGATGAGATGGCTATCAAACCAGTGCAGGCCGCTATTCAGGCAAGTTTTCTTGTCATCTGCGTTGGAGAACCTAATCAGAAAGAATCTGTTTTCTTTTGACAGAAGGTCAAAATCACCTTTAGGATTCCAAACCCTGTGAATCCAAGCTTAGAGGTGTGGATAAAAGGGCCTTTTTCCCATGACGTAGATAGATACAGAGAATTCCCAGACGTCTTTCATGCATCTGTATTCTTCTGCATCTAGATCCACGATCACCTTGCCATCCTTCTTCTTTGTCTTGGGGAAACTCAAGGTTTCCTTCTCCTGTGTAGGGGTTCTCTTCACGACATCGATCCAAAGTTTCCTCTGTTTGGCGTTGTTCTTCTCAGGGTTATCCAGGGTAGGGTTTTTTGGTGGTTGGGATGGTTGGGATGCAGGTGAGGTGTTGGGTGGGGCGTTTGGTGGGGTGGATGGGGTGGCCTGCCTCGAGGAGGACGCCATGGTCGCCGGTCCTTCTCAGGATCGCCCTGGCTGTCGCCAGAGAAACCCTAGGAGACAGAGGGGGTTGTGTATATATGTGTGTGTATGTATTATATGTATATATGTATGTATATATGTATGTATGTATATATATATATATATATATATATATATATATATATATAGAGAGAGAGAGAGAGAGAGAGAGAGAGTCAGGCCTAGAATACACTCGAGTGTACAGATCGCACGAATACACTCAGGTGTGTTTGTATATCAAGACTATTTTTTGCAAAATGTAAACCAATGATCTTCACCCTCATACTATAAATAGGCTACATACAAATTTTGAATCCATTTGGACGAGTGTAAGTCACTCATCCAAGGGCAACAAAATTGACGCACGAAACTAATTTGAAATACATAATTTTTGCGGTCTTCATAACATGAGCTATACATATCCAAATGTGCTCAAATTTTGCGTATTAGTTGTTCACAAGATGTTTAAGAAGATCAAAAGATTAGATTTTCAAAAAAAAATAATGCATCATGGAAAACTACTTGAGTGTATTCTGCTCCGGATACACTCGAGTGTATTCTAGCCTGACTCTATATATATATATATATATATATATATATATATATATATATATATATATATATATATATATATATATAGGTATATCTTCGCTACCCGTGCGGGTAACTAAGATTAGCTACCCGTGCATCAGTTTTGTAATGGGAAGGTATGCATTTGTAATGAGACAATCCAAATTTGTAATGAGACGACCGAAATTATAATACAAAGACTCGTTTTGTATTACAACGTTGTTACAGTAATAAGTATATATTTATTACTATAACAACGCTGTAATACAAAATGAGTTTTTTTATTACAATTTCGGTTGTCTCATTACAAATTTGGTTGTCTCATTACATATATGTGTCATCCCATTACAAAGTTGATGCACGGGTAACGAATCTTAGTTACCCGCACGGGTAGCAAAGATATACCCTATATATATATATATATATATATATATATATATATGGCCGTTTATTTAATACCCATGTGGGTAGCGTGGATTTCGCTACCCAGCAGCCAAAAAAGTAACTCTTCTGACCAGAAAAGTAATTCTGCTATAAAAAAAAGTAACTATACGACTAAAATGTAATCTTGTACAAAATACACAAAAAATATATATATGTAACCGTGTTTTGAAATCTTCTGTTACAAACGTAACTATCTATACAAGAAACTCAACATTTTGCAAGGTAGAGTAACCTTCTACATGTCAAAAGTAACCAACTTGAAAAAAAGTAACCGAAATGGGGGGCGGGTAGCTAATTGTGTGGGTATTAAAGATGGGCTCTCTCTCTCTCTCTCTCTCTCTCTCTCTCTCTCTATATATATATATATATATATATATATATATATATATAGCCATTCATTCACTACCCGTGAAGGTAACTAAGATTAGTTACCCATGCATCTATTTTGTAATAGGAAGACATATATTTGTAATGAGACAGACAACATAGTAATGAGATGATCAAAATTGTAATACAAAGACTTGTTTTGTAATACTACGTAATCTTTTGTTATAAATATCATTTTTACAATATTCAGCGGGACAATAAAATTTTCACACTGTATTTACAAAATGAGTCTTTGTATTACAATTTTAGTTGTCTCATTACAAATAGATGCCTTTCTATTACAAAAATGATCCACGGGTAACAAAAGTTAGTTACCCGCATGGGTAGTGAATATATACCCTATATATAAATATGATCACTTCAATAAAGGTTGACATTTGTTTGTAGAAAAATCTATCCAAGATGGGTAGTTAACCTCAATAGTACATACTAAACCCTTAAATAAGATGGATATGCTCTGTATGAACGAGGAATGTGTGTGACATAATCTAAAGGATTGGGCCTCATAGTAACATGGTTTGTCTATTCAGTACATGTGTACTAAAACATGTATCAGTCTAAGCAATGTGACATTGTCAACATGAGACATAGACTCCATATAGACGAGGTCGATGAGTGTTAGGAATTTTTATTAGTCATTCCTAGGGAGGGATAGACCTTGAGAAGAAAAACTCCAACCATAGGAGGCCAGAGCCTTGTGGCAAGGGGCCCCACCTCATATTATAATGTGATACTTGATGGAAGTCCTCAGCTAAGATAATCCTAAAATAGAAGAGTTAGGCCACCTCATGTTTAGATGGTATGCTATTAGAAATCCTAGATGTCCTAAATGGGTCTAAAAACTATATATGTGTTTTGATCGAAAGGCTATGATACTTATGCCTACTAAACCTTACATCTGGATAAGTACAAAATCACAAGTCCCTATAGGAGCCATGCATGATGAACCTTACATTTTTGTGAGGGACAATTCCCAAGACCTTGGAGGAAATATTTTGATAAATCCTTATACTTAGATTAGTGGTCCCTAATATAGGAATCTAGTGGTTGTACCCAAGGAGTTAGGTAATATAGTCAAATGTCTTGATGTGAGTAGACACAAACTTGAGTGACCTGAACCTTGAGAAATCAATCTAAGCTTATTGTGGGGTCAACCCTGTAATTATATATGTTTAAGAAGGAATATGTTCCTTCCATATAATGATGATGATATAGAGACCTTGTTTGATCTAGCTTTATTGAGGGACAAAGAGTCACTTGATAATTTTTCTTAACCTAAAATAATGGCATGGTTAAAAATAGATGACACCTTACATCTATAATAATGATAACTTTCGATCCACCTTGAATATGCTCTTTCTGAATATGAGTGCCCAAACATGAAAAAAATCTTATTGTAATGCATAATACATGGACTTATTAATCTATATGGAAAATTTTGTCTTTTAATAATATGACCCATCCATGCCATTTCCATGAATTGCAGAAGTTGATCCCCATGCACAAGAGTCCTATGAAGTCTTAAAATAGGTTGGTGGTATTATTTATCATCTTTCCCCACCAACCCTCTGTGATCTAATGTTTAATGAGTTCATGTGTCTGACTTAAAGCACCATGTGAACAATTCAGCCTATATGTTTCAAGCCTTTAGATTCTCCAAGTTAGTTGGATCTACCTAGAGACAGATGTGGGGATCTTGGATCCAAGGGGGAAGGAGCTCCAAATGTGAGATTAAGGTTCAATAGAGTTATCATGGAGTGTATGAAATCACATCATAGCTAAAAATTGACATGGTAAATCTCACCCCACCTTTTTTTCCCAATGGAGCTGGAATTTGGGAAAAATTGATTTATGGGGCAGATGTGAAGGCTTCAAAAATTTTTCCCTTTATGTAGAAGTTACAATAAAAAAGAATTATTAAAATTAGTCCTCTAAATAAATCATGTAGTTGATTTATTTACTGTTGACTCCCCATACACCATTTCAAGAATTGGTGGTTCAATTGAGCAAATATCTTTTACTTGTGACTTTTTAGGAAAAATACTACCTTATAAAGTTATATCTAAGTTTTCAACACTTTAGAGATTATATGTGTTTTTGGATACTTATAATTGATTTTATTATAAAGGTGATTTGAAAGCCAAGAAAAGGATATTAAACTAATGGTTTTCATTGCCATATTTTTATGGTAGCAAGGTAGCAATAATGTAAGGGTTATCTCTATATTTCAAGTCATTTAGACTTTCCTTGTGGCCTAATAAATCAATTATCTAAAATGGACCTTATATGCATATGCACACCTTTTTGGTTTGAGTTGGGAAATTAAATCTTCCCCTAATGGAATGAAACTCCATCGAATCTTATATATTATGAAAAAGATGCAATGGTCAAAATTTCATGATCATCACTCACCTGGTAAGTTATCAAATTTTAAACTTTGAGGTTAAAACTCAAAGTTAGACCTTAGTTAGTTTATTGATTAAATAAAGTGTAACATATGTCACACACACCTTAGGGGACCAAGACCCGACCCCTCTTAACCTATCATACACCCCTAGCCACTAGATTCAAAATCAAGGGCTTTGAGATTCTCTTCTGCCTCTCAACCAATATGGAAAGGGTGCCCAACCAACCCATTCACCTTTGACCACCTCTCCTTCTCTCTCCAGTCATTCCCCACTTTAGTACTATTAGCATGACCTTCCTCTCTCAAATCCGAACCCAATTATGGATAGCTTGAGGCCAGTTAGTGCCTTGGCCACCAAGAACAAGGCCTTTGACCTCACCCTCTCTCACCTCGATGAGAGAACATACCCCAACAACCATTAACGTTCTCTTAAACCTTATTAAAGCCATCCCAACAGACTCCTCTTGCCTCCATAGTCCACCTTTAATGGGGATAATGAGAGGAGGGGTTCTCATAACAATGGGTATGTACTGTCCAATAATTAGTAGCTTAATCGTCAAGTTCCTATACTCCCTACATAATATAAGGACCTTCCCAGATGAGTTAGAAGCACCTGATATCATCACAAGGAGCATATATTACCCCTTATGATCTCATACCTAGATGGGATGGGATCAGAAGAAGAGAAAAAGAATTATGAATTGTCAAAGAGCTAACGCTGGATGGAAGGTTGGCACCAGAATAGGATGGGTGTGAACTTCATTGTATAAGAAAGAAATGATACAACATGGATGGTCGGTTATAGGGAATCACCATAGAAGGTTTCAAACATCTACCACACACAAACCCTAACACAAGGTAAGGAGAGAGCACATAGGAGAGAGGGAGTTGACACAAGTGAGAGCTAGAGGTAGAGGGAGAGCATAAATCGGATGCTGACTAGGCAGCTGAGTTAAATGACTATTGCTTGCCTCAATGAAAAAAATAACAAAAATCTAGGTTGAAATCTCAACTGTGGATCGAGCAAGTTTGATATTATATGGATGTCTGGATCCCGTTGGTGAAAATGTGTCATGTTATCATGTTTCAACCACACAAAATAAGCAAACACCCTCTAATATAGACTCAATCCGTCCTAAGTTGCACTAAAAGACATAACTCATCCCATATTAGTTCATTCCAAATAGAGACCAATGTTATTCTTTTTTTTTCAAAAGGGTAAGGATTTGAGGAAGTATGCAATCACTTAGAATGTTACCCATTATCACATCTTGTTTGAATTGGAGAAGTTGAGCCCTAGTAACAAAAGTCATGTGAAATCTTGGAATAGGGTGGTGGTATTGGTTATCATCTTGACCCACTAACCCTGGCATGTGATGCGACCCTATTTTAGGGCTTCATCATGTGTCTTATTTCACTTCAATCACATCTATACCTATTAAATTACATGTTATTTCTGCTAATATGCAATTTTGTGTAAAATGCATTTATTGGCATTATTTTCATATTTTTTAGGCTTTTAGGCCGAGCTTGGATGGAAGAGAGAGAGAATCAGTGATCCTAGGGATTCTCTACCATTAGAGAGGCCCAAAGTGAACTAAAATGCTCCCTCAACCTACCTCTAGTGTCCAAAGATCCATTGAAACAAATATGTCCAAGCAAATCCAAGGAATCAAGTCAAAGTGCTGCAGCAGAGAGCTGCAAGGCCGTGGTACATTAGAATGGTCGTACTGGCTCATCCAAACCAACAAAGTCAATGATTTAAGACTACACTCAGTAGCACGGCTGTTCTACCTATCATGTCCATGGGATAAGAGAACAGAACGTCTGTGCCACCTTGTATGGCTCTGTAGCAGCCCATGCAGAATGACTGTGGAGCACAGAATGGGCATCTTCCTCCAAGCCACCACGATCGTGGTGACTACCACGGTCGTGCTACCCTTGCCCCACCATGACCATGGTGACCACCACATCCATGCCAGTTTTAGTTCAAAACCACCCAAGTTACTATAATTCTTCCTCATTTTTCTTCATGTTCATTCCACTCCACCACGACCATTCTCACCCCTTCCCACCACGACCGTTTTACTCACAAAAACCTAACTTCTTTTCCAATGCATTTCCACTTTACCCCCACTCGACCTATTTCTTCCCCCACACCTATATATACATAGTGGTAGCTAGAGCTTGAGGTTGGCCACCACTAGCTACCTACTAACACTCCATTTTCACCCCTTAGCCATTCTACTTTATTTCCACCTCCATTCGATTCCATTTATCCATTTTAACCACAAAAACCCCCATTTCCAAGCCTTCCATCCACTTCCCACCATCATTCCACATCTTTCCACCCAAGAAGAAGGACGAGGTCGACCTTGTAGCAACTGGAGAGGAGTATTCACTCATCTACACCGAGCTCCATGCCTTCTTCTACCTCTTTCTCCTTCCTTTTTGTATTTTGCATTTCCATGAGTAGCTAGGCCCCTTGGGTGGGCTATTTGGGTCCAATAATGTTACTTTGATATCATGTTGGGTGAAAATGATATAGAAACATTGTAATTTCGTTTTCTAATGATAATGTTTGATAACACCAAATTTTGTGACTTTTTGCCCTTTATTCTGTTATCAAAACTACCCTTTTCTGCTATCTTCCTCTATTTTATTAGCATTTTCGCAATAATTGGCCAAGCAACACTCTTATTCCAATTTTTCCTATCTTCTACAGGGTTTTCCTCATTTTTGTGCAATAAGGCCGATTCTGGCCCACAATAAGTCTAAGCCCGTCTCGACCTTCCTGACGCCCGATACAACCCAGCCCGACAGGGGCTGGGCGACACAAGAATGATCGGCGGAGAAGGGCGCTGCGCAAGAAGGACGTGTCGGCCAACATACCATCTACCCGACAGGGAGCCAAAGCCGCATCGATGACCAAACTCGTCGGGTGACACAGCCACCCACCGGCAGGCGTGCCGCCAGCCACGTGACCAATAGCCAGCACCTCGCGCCGAGATATGCCTGTATCGGCCATCCACATCCATCGACCGGCGTATAAGGGAGCTACGTGGCACTTCGAGCACCATGTTTTCTCACCAACCAGCTGACTATAAATAGCAGCTACAGGAAGCCGAAAAGACAGGTTGGACAGGTCGGGACGGCTGGCCAGTTCACAGTTCGGACAGTTGGGGACTTGAGCTATCTGCGAGAGAAGTGCGAGAGCAACCGTATCGTGCCCCAGTGCTCGTACCGGGCGACACTAGGTGAGCTCTTCCTCATCCCGAGAGGGAGGGGATCGGTTCACCTAGGACTGTACCGGACGACACTGAGGGTCGATATCGGCCGACGTAGATACGCGACACGAGTGCCTGACAACAATGCCCGACAGTAGTATATGTAAATCCGTGCCCGACACGATACCGAACCCGATACGCTCCGCCCGTCAGTCGTGCCGCCTGAGAGGGTGTGCCGCCCGACATGAGCGTATCGGCCAGGGTCTTCGAACGATATAGTCGTCTGTCAGGCGTGCCGTTCGAGAGTTCGTGCCGCCCGACACGGTTGTACCGGGATAGGTCCCTGGACGGTATCAGACTGGGAGTAGTAGTAGTCTGTCGTTCTTCTACATCAAGAAGGTGACACTTATCTTTATTTTTCTGTTATTTAAATTCTTAGCTTATGCATTGTATTAAGACCCTTATTGCTTATGGAAATATAAATGCCTTATTGCTATTTGTTTAATGCTTGATGCCTTATGATTGGGTAACTACTGTGTTAGGTATCTGAACTCTAGCTTGCATGTTTTGGATCGCGTTTCGCTTAGCTACCGAATCGTCTTTCCCGTCGCAACTACTTCGAGAGTTGGGTTGTGGCTCTAGTGTTCGGTCCGGTTCTGGAGTACGAGAGTGCCCGAAACGGAGTTGTTTTAGTATCATTCCACTCTAACTTGAGCCCAGCAACCTCGAGAGGGGTGTTGAAGCTTGGTTCGAGGCACCCGCTCTGAGAGGAGGGGTGCAGGGTGTTACTGCTACCGCTTGTCTTACTGAAGTCTTATCCCTTGCATTACGCCTTAAACTGCAGTTTATCTTTCTATTTTCTGTTGCATGAAAATTCCTAAAAACTACCAAATGACAAAATCTCAATCTCTCTTGTAACTCCAGTTGGAGATAGTTTTCTTTGATTTAATCGTGACAGCTTGTTGTTCCCCTTCGGGGAACTTTAATATCTCTTTATACCCACTGGAGTGTAGAGTGTCGATTCAGAGTCGTCAACACGACCCACCTTGTCCCTGTGTTCGACCCCGTATGACTACTTCGACCCTGTAAACAAAGTTGCGGGGGCCTAGAAGGATTCAGGTTATAAATGCGAAGGCTCGACTACCTCAAATACGCCTCCAATTTTAGGACGCACGATTTAGGCCGGTCAACTTTCTGGCGCCGTTTCCGGGGACAAGGCAAATGGCACTGTTGACAAATCCGAAGCCACTAACTACACTCTCGTGCCTCAAGCTTAGAAATAGGCTTGACAACACCTCTTTTTCTTTTTGTTTTTGTTTTTCTTTTTCTTTAAGCATTATTCTTTGCCAGAACCAAATAACTCTGTGATCTAACTTGATTTCTTGTGATATTTCAGGTACCCTGCAAAGCTGTAACCTGCTCCACCGAGCCTTGATACCATGTCTTGTTGTGAGCAACCCCTTTCTGAGGGCGAATGTCAGAGCCAAAGCGAGAGGGCGACCCGGCCTAATTGGGTTGGTCAGCTTTCCGCCTACATAAAAAGACAGGACACCATCATCAACCAGTTGGTACAGGGGACGTTTACCAACCCTGGATCTCTGAATTCCATGCAACACCAGATGGCGAGTCTGCAGATGCGCCAATGGGAGGTCGATCAACGACTGTCTCAGATGGCTGCTCTGATGAAGAACCCTGCAGGGAAAACGCTCCCTCACCCTGAAACTACAGTAATGGTAGTGCTTAGATCAGGAAAGACGGTAGAGCGTGCTGATGAAGCCCCACCGGAACCTGAGCTAGGGCCCAAGGATGCTATTCCAGCAGGAGGCGGAGGTAGGCCTGCAGAAGCCCAAGAGCCTGCGTTGAGACTGTCCGATGAGCCATCTGGTGGGAGGAATCCTTATGCTCCCAGGGTACCGTTCCCGTACAAGCTGATCAAGGAAAATCTGAAAAAGCGGCACGAAAGGTTCATGGACTCGAGCAGGAAGCTGCACCTTGAAGTCCCCTTCCTTGACGCTTTGGAGGAGATGCCCACATACGCCCAGTTTCTCAAAGATCTAATAATGAAGAAAAGAAGGGGAGGAAGGATAGAGACAGTGTACCTAGCCTCTACTTCCTCTGCCTTCGTAAAGCCCAGCTTGCCAACTAAGAGAAGGGATCCCGGAGCTTTCACAATCCCATTCGCCATCGGGGACAATGTCGAGCGGAAGGGTCTAGCGGACTTGGGAGCAAGCATCAACCTCACGCCCTTAAGTTTCGCGCAAAGGATGAGTTTGACCGACATGGTTCGAACCAATATGCGGATTGAACTGGCGGATCACTCCTTCAAAAGACCTGTTGGCGTTGTCGAAGATGTGCCGATTAGGGTCGGTGATTTCTTTATTCCCTGCGACATCGTTGTCATCGACACAGCTGAAGATCCCAGATGTCCGATCATCTTCGGACGCCCTTTCTTGGCAAAAGGGAGGGCGCTGATTGATGTATCTGAAGGGATAATCACCTTGAGGGTTGGAAACAATCACATGGACTTTAAGATGAAAGAGATCATGAGAGGTCCATCCCTGTCTGAATCGGCCTATTTTGCGGATAGTTACAATAAATTCTGCGAGGAAATAGAGGAGGATATCCGGACAGTGGACCCCCTCGCAAGGGCAATAAGCTGTCAGGATCCCGACCTCAAAGATCCTGAGGTCGTGAGGCATCTCGACCTTTTTAACCTTTCTGACAAAGACTTGCAAGAAGAAGAGGATGAGGTGAACTCTGCGAAGTATGCCTCCCTTGAGGGAGAACCTTAGGAGGAGACACCCAGAGCAAAGCCGGATTTAAAAGCGTTGCCTGAAGGACTGAAGTACGAATTTTTAGATGAAGAACAGAGGAACCCAGTCATCATAAATGCCGGTCTTTCAAGCAATCAGCTAGACCGGCTCCTTGAGGAGTTAAGACTCCACAAGGGGGCTATAGGGTATTCCGTAGATGATATCAAAGGCCTTAGCCCCGCCCTTTGCATGCATCGCATCAACTTGGATGAGTCTGCCAAGCCTCTGGCCCAACCCCAGAGGAAGCTGAATCAGATGCTCAAGGAGGTCGTCAAGAAAGAGGTAATAAAGCTTAGGGACGCGGGGATCATTTACCCAATTAGCGACAGCAATTGGGTAAGCCCGATCCACGTAGTACCCAAGAAAGGCGGAATGACTGTGGTTAAGGGTGAGAAGGGTGATGAGGTGGCGGTAAGGACCGTCACCGGTTGGCGAATGTGCATTGATACCGAAAGCTAAATCAGGCTACAAAAAGGATCATTTTCCGATACCTTTTATTGACCAAGTTCTTGAAAGATTAGCGCATCACGATTATTTTTGTTTTCTTGATGGCTTTTCAGGATTTTACCAGGTACCCATCTTACCCGACGACCAAGAGAAAACGACGTTCACCTACCTTTACGGCACTTATGCCTTTATAAGGATGCCCTTCGGACTCTGCAACGCCCCCGCCACCTTTCAATGATGCATGATATCAATGTTCTCAGATTTTCTAGAAGACATCGTGGAAGTTTTCATGGACGATTTCTCCGTCTATGGAAAGGACTTCGATAGCTGTCTGAAGAATCTGTCGTTAGTACTTCAAAGGTGCGAGGAAAACAGCCTGGTCCTGAACTGGGAAAAATGTCATTTCATGGTGCGGGAGGGCATCGTTCTAGGGCATAAGATCTCAAGGCGTGGGATCGAGGTGGATACCAACAAAGTCGAGGCTATATCTAAGCTTCCTCCACCAAAATCTGTCACGGGGATAAGAAGCTTCCTCGGGCACGCCGGATATTATCGAAGATTCATCAAGAACTTCTCAAAGATTTCCAAACCATCGTCCAATCTTCTGGTAAAAGATGCTGAATTTGTTTTCTCTAACGATTGTCTCAGTGCTTTTCAGGCTCTGAAAAATGCTTTAGTATCACCACCTATCCTTCAAGCGCCAGATTGGGGTTTACCCTTTGAGTTAATGTGCGACGCTAGCGACTACGCAGTTGGAGCAGTCCTGGGGCAAAAGAAAGATAAAAAGCACCATGTGATTTGCTACGCTAGTCGCACATTGGACGAAGCACATGTAAACTACACAACCACCGAGAAGGAGATGCTTGTGATCGTCTTCGTGTTTGACAAGTTTAGGTCGTATCTCGTCGGATCCAAGGTCAAAGTATACACAGATCATGGGGCAATAAAATACTTAATGCAAAAGAAAGACGCAAAGCCCAGATTGTTGAGATGGGCCTTGTTGCTCCAAGAGTTCGATCATGAAATTATCAACAAGAAGGGCGTAGAAAATGTGGTCGCAGACCACCTATCGAGGATAGTGGCTGAGAGACAGAGAGGGCCACAAATCGACGATGACTTTGCCGACGAAGCTCTTATGATGGCTGAAGCTCAAGAAGAAGGTTTGCCCTGGTTTGCAGACATCTGCAATTTCCTTGCTTGTGGAGAGCTGCCTCCTGACACCACCTACAACCAAAAGAAGAAGCTATTCATGGATGCCAAGAATTATTACTGGGATGATCCTCTCTTTTTCAGAAGATGCGCAGACGACTTGTACAGGAGGTGCATCTCGGAAGAAGAAACTGCTGATATCCTGAAGGAATGCCACGCCTCCCCCTATGGTGGACACCTGGGTAGCGAAAGAACAGCGGCGAAAGTGCTACAATCAGGTTTCTACTGGCCCTCCTTATTTAAAGATGCTGCACGATTTGTAAAGGTTTGCAAGGAGTGCTAGTCAACGGGAAATATAGGGCGGAGGAATGAAATGCCGATGGCAAGCTGGATCGAAGTGGAAATATTTGACGTATGGGGAATTGATTACATGGGGCCGTTTCCCCCATCCCAGGGGTATCAATACATACTAGTGGCAGTAGATTATGTATCAAAGTGGGTAGAGGCGGTAGCCACCCAAACATGCGACGCCAATTCGGTTATCAAGCTTTTTGAGAAGACCATCTTTCCCCGTTTCGGTGTACCGCGCACCGTAATAAGCGACGGCGGGTCGCACTTCGGAGAAAGGCAGTTCGAGGCGCTCCTACGTAAGTATGGAGTAAAACATAAGATTGCTACACCCTACCACCCACAGACATCGGGGCAGGTAGAGGTCTCAAACAGACAGACGAAGCAGATCTTAGAAAAGACTGTCAGCCGCACGCGGAAGGACTGGTCTATGAAACTTGACGACGCACTATGGGCCTACCGTACTGCTTACAAGACGCCCATTGGAACCACCCCCTACCGTCTTATATATGGAAAATCCTACCATATGCCTTTGGAACTAGAACACAAGGCCCTTTGGGCGATCAAGTTCCTAAATATGGACCTAGACAAAGCAGGAGAAAAGAGGTTTTTGCAGCTTCAAGAGCTCGAAGAGCTGAGGATTCACGCCTACGAGAATGCAAAGATCTACAAGGAAAGAGAAAAATGTGGCATGATGCCCACCTTAGGAGAAAGGATGTGAGCGAAGGGGATAAGGTCTTGTTATTCAAGTCCTCCATCCGTCTTTTTCCTGGGAATGCAAGCAAGAAGCTGGCATGAACTCCAGTTCTGCCACCGCAGCCCGCAGCAAATTCAACTATCCAACGACTGCGGCATCTTCGTCCTGGAATGGATGGCAAACGAGGCAACGCCTGATCAGCTCCTCCACATCGATTATCACAGCAAAAGAGGAGAATATGTGTGGGAGCTCTTATCTAGCCCAGGCACGCTGATCATCTAACCCTCACTGATTAACATTTCCTTACCTCATCTACTTCACAACTCTGGGACAGAGTGTGGAGTAAGTTTGGGGGAGGTACCATGTACCAGTGAGGGAGGTACAAAACTTTTCTCCTTTGATCCCCCTCGACCTATCCATTTCAATTTGTGTACATATAATTTTTTTTAGTGTACATATAACATATAACCTTTTTAGTGTACATATAACTTCTTACACAACCTTTTTCCTTCCTGCTAAAAGTCTTGAAAACTTTGAAAATTTTTGCTTATGATTCCCTATGCATATGTACAAAGTTGTTGTAATAATAATAAAAACCTGTTGTGACTTCTTGCAAAGTTTACTTTCTGTATATTTAACAAGTTACAAGTTCTGTCATATCTTTCTGATAATGCTGTCTCAAACAAACAAAAGATTGTGCCTTGCCATCCAAAAATTTTCGAAAAATAATAATCTCGCAAACAGCTAAGAGATGAGTATGGAGAAGGAAAAAGCTGCCCAAACAGTAGATATCTCTTTTGTTTTCCCTTACTCAGCAAAAATCCCAAAAAAAAAAGAGAAAGAAGCCTTATGAGCGTGAATAAAAGTATGAGAGTTGTGCCCAATAAAAGAAAAGAAAAAAAATATATATATACACACTTGTTTTCCAAAAGTACCCATCTTTAGGCATGGTAGATCCGGGGCAGTGGTACGTAGGATGTGAAATCACTGCTCTAAAGCCAACTGGCTTGGACTGCAGGGACCATTTGCCCGTTAACGGACCCTTACCTGGATGGACTGATGGGAAACAAGAAGAAAAACCCAAAAAGCCTTAGCCTACCCTATACACAACTTTCTTCCCCTAAAATAAAGTTGTTTGGTGTGGAAGCTAACTTCAGAATCATACACCAAAGTCTCGCTGAAGCTGTGGAGAAGAAAAATTTTACTTAAATAATAAGGCAAGTAGGGCAAGGTCTTTTGTTCGCATTAAGACAGCATTACCTCCAAGACATCGCAAATCTTGTTCTACCCTTTAGCCTTAAAGTTTTGCTGTGCAAGAAGAAGCAACACAAAGTTTAGTTTAAATATTGATTGAGGACAATCAAAAAGCTAAGTTTGGGGGAGTTGATAACACCAAATTTTGTGACGTTTTTGCCCTTTATTCTATTATCAAAACTACCCTTTTCTGCTATCTTCCTCTATTTTATTAGCATTTTCGCAATAATTGGCCAAGCAACGCTCTTATTCCAATTTTTCCTATCTTCTACAGGGTTTTCCTCGTTTTTGTGCAATAAGGCCGATTCCGGCCCACAATAAGTCTAAGCCCGTCTCGACCTTCCGGACGCCCGATACAACCCAGCCCGACAGGGGCTGGGCGACACAAGAATGATCGACGAAGAAGGGCGCTGCGCAAGAAGGACGTGTCGGCCGACATACTGTCTACCCGACAGGGAGCCAAAGCCGCATCGACGACCAAACTCGTCGGGCGACACAGCCACCCACCGACAGGCGTGCCGCCAGCCACGTGACCAATAGCCAGCACCTCGTGCTGAGATATGCTTGTATCGGCCATCCACATCGATCGACCGGCGTATAAGGGAGCTACGTGGCGCTTCGAGCACCATGTTTTCTCACCAACCAGCTGACTATAAATAGCAGCTACAGGAAGCCGAAAAGACAGGTTGGACAGGTCGGGACGGCTGGCCAGTTCACAGTTCGAACAGTTGGGGACTTGAGCTATCTGCGAGAGAAGTGCGAGAGCAACCGTATCGTGCCCCAGTGCTCGTACCAGGCGACACTAGGTGAGCTCTTCCTCATCCCGAGAGGGAGGGGATCGGTTCACCTAGGACTGTACCGGACGACACTGAGGGCCGATATCGGCCGACGTAGATACGCGACACGAGTGCCTGACAACAATGCCCGACAGTAGTATATGTAAATCCGTACCCGACACGATACCGAACCCGATACGCTCCGCCCGTCAGTCGTGCCGCCTGAGAGGGTGTGTCGCCCGACATGAGCGTATCGGCCAGGGTCTTCGAACGATATAGTCGTCTGTCAGGCGTGCCGTTCGAGAGTTTATGCCGCCCGACACGGCTGTACCGGGATAGGTCCCTGGACGGTATCGGGCTGGGAGTAGTAGTAGTCTGTTGTTCTTCTACATCAAGAAGGCGACACTTATCTTTATTTTTCTGTTATTTAAATTCTTAGCTTATGCATTGTATTAAGACCCTTATTGCTTATGGAAATAGAAATGCCTTATTGCTATTTGTTTAATGCTTGATGCCTTATGATTGGGTAACTGCTGTGTTAGATATCTGAACTCTAGCTTGCATGTTTTGGATCGCGTTTCACTTAGCTACCGAATCGTCTTTCCCGTCGCAACTACTTCGAGAGTTGGGTTGTGGCTCTAGTGTTCGGTCCGGTTCTGGAGTACGAGAGTGTCCGGAACGGAGTTGTTTTAGTATCATTCCACTCTAACTTGAGCCCAGCAACCTCGAGAGGGGTGTTGAAGCTTGGTTAGAGGCACCCTCTCTGATAGGAGGGGTGCAGGGTGTTACTGCTACCGCTTGTCTTACTGAAGTCTTATCCCTTGCATTACGCCTTAAACTGCAGTTTATCTTTCCATTTTCTGTTGCATGAAAATTCCTAAAAACTACCAAATGACAAAATCTCAATCTCTCTTGTAACTCCAGTTGGAGATAGTTTTCTTTGATTTAATCGTGACAGCTTGTTGTTCCCCTTCGGGGAACTTTAATATCTCTTTATACCCACCGGAGTGTAGAGTGTCGATTCAGAGTCGTCAACACGACCCACCTTGTCCCTGTGTTCGACCCCGTATGACTACTTCGACCCCGTAAACAAAGTTGCGGGGGCCTAGAAGGATTCGGGTTATAAATACGAAGGCTCGACTACCTCAAATACGCCTCCAATTTTAGGACGCGCGATTTAGGCCGGTCAATGTTCTATTTCTATCTCACTCTTCATGAATTTCTTGCTGGTTTGTGCTTGAAATCACCTAGGAATTTAGGGAAATTGTTTATATGTGTGAATTTTGGCATTTTATCCTAGGTCCAATTCATTGATCCCTAGCTAGCCACCCATCTTCCTATATGCTAATCAATTCTCCTAACCCTAGTTGAGAGATCTAAGTAGCTAGTTTAGATGAATTTAGTGTGATTAGCTTGGAGCTTTCTCAAGACTAGAATGTGGGCGATGTGAGGCTAACCTCATTTCCACTCCCATTACTACCCTCATCCCCTAATCACCCTAAGATCCTATAAACGCGAAACCTAGGCTTGTTTAGGATCTAATTGAATAGCACCTAAATCCTAACCCAATTGAACCTCGTAAGGGTTGTAGGAGGTGTTAGGGACTAGTTATCCTATACACAACCTATCCTATCCATGGCGAGTTAGTAGTCGAGGGCAATTCATTAGAATCTAGCTTGTTGTTTGGTTTGGTAATCTAAATGAAAGCATAATGTTCACATGTCACCCCCCCAAATTGATTAATAAGTGCATCCCCCATATAGCCCACACACCCATTTATTGCTTTAAAACCCTAATTGCCTTCTTTCTTAGCTAGTGTTAGATTAGTTAGCTCTTTACTTGCTTAGTTAGCTTCTTGCCTTGTTCTTTCTTTGTTCTTGCTAGTTAGTTCTTTAATTGTTCTTTTTCCCTACTTCCTAGCTTAGTTTAGTGTAGATCTATTCTTTCTTGCTTTAGTGTAGCTTGCTCTTTTCTTTGCTTGCCTTGTCTTTTCTTTCTCAGTAGAATTAACTGTCTAGGGTTAACTTAGGGTTTGATCTTGTTTGTTCTCCTTTACTTACTTGTTTGTTCACCATATTGTAATCAACAAATCAACCTTCAAACCCTTCAGCCCTAGACTCCATAGTACGTACCTAGCCCAAAAACTAACCTAGCTTTAGTTCCCCCTTTTCTCCCTGTGGATCGACCCTATTCTTGTCGCTTGCCTATACTATGATGTGATCTTGTGTGCCTGCGGGTGTAGTGTTTCAGTGTACGTTAGTGTATACGTGTAGGTCTGTTATAAATTTGAAAGATACCCAATGTGTTCAGAGCTCGTGGGTCACATCATGTCAAGTCCTAATTGATTAGTGTGTGCATGTTTGGCAGGACGCAACAGTACGACCTGATGTGTAATGAGTTCCGTGTGCCTGACTTAATGAACATGTGAAGGATCAAACCTATGTCCATCAAATATTTAGATTCTCTAATGTAATTGGATCTAACCAGAGGAACCTGTGAGGATCTTAGATCCAAGGGTGAAGGAGATACAAGAAAAAATATTAAGATTCAATAGAGTCACCATGGAGAGGATGAAATCACATGAGAGATAAAAGGTCACACGGCAAAAGCTCACCCATACTTTTTGCTAGTAGATGTAAATTTTGTTGGAAAAATTTATTCAAGAAGGGGGGAGGATGTGAGGACTTGGAGTTTCTTCACTTTTATATAGAATTTTTAATTACAAAAGAATTAGTAAATTTTGTCCTTTAAATAAATCATGTGATCTATTATATTTATTCTTGAGTCATCTAGACAACAATTCAAGAACTGGTGGTTCAATTGAGAATATATCATTTACTTGTGAGCTTTTTGATAAAAATACTAACTTAAGTTATATCCAAATTTTAAACAATTTATGAGATTATATATCCTTTTGGAGACTTTTAATTGAATTAAATACAAAGGTGACTTGAATTCCCATAAAATGATATTAAACTAGAAATTTTCATTGCCATATTTTGATGATAGCAAGATAGAGATAATGTAAGGCTTATCCTAAATCAAGTCATCCAGATTTTTCTAGTGGCCTAACATATAATTATCTAAAATGGGCTATATATACATAGACACACATTAATGGTTTGAGTTGGGAAATCAAATGTTTCCTTAATGGGATGAAACTTGGTCAAAGCTTAGATATCATCAAAAAGGAAGTAGTGGTCAAAATTCATGACCATTGGAGTTACCATCGGTAAGTTGTCCATATTTGAATTTTGAGTCTAAATTGTAAAGTCAGACCTTAGTGAATTGATTGATAAAACCAATCGTGACATAATGTCACACAAACCTTAGGGAGTCCAAGGCCTAACATTCTACATCTCTACTCATATGGAAAGGGCACCCAACCAGGCCACTCACCTCCGACCACCTCTCCTTCTCTCTCCAAGGACCCTCCCACTCTAGTTATATTACCATAACCTTCCTCACTGATTCCGAACCCAATTATGGCATATTAAGGGCAATTAGTGCCTTGGCCACCAAACACAAGGCCTTTGACCTTACCCTCTCTCACTCCAATGAGAGAGGAGACCCTAATAACCCTAAACATGTTCTTAAATTTTATCAAACCACTCCCATTAGACTCGTCTTGTCTCCCTGGTCCACCTTTAGTGGAGATATTAGGAGGAGGATTCGTTGCAACCATGGGTATTGTCCAATAACTGATAGCTCATTGTTAGGTTCCTCTACTCCCTCCATAATGGAAGGACCTTCTAGGGCAGGTCAGAAGCACCCACAATGCATCTCAAGGAGAACCTATCGCCCATTATGATCTCATTCATGGATGGGTGGGAGAGGAATAAAAGAAAAGGAATCACAAACCGTTGGATGGAATGGAGCTACCATTGGATGGAAGGTTAGTGCCATATGTGAATACACAATGGAGGTGAGCATCGTTACAGAAGGAACCAATGCCACAACTTGGATAGTCCACAACATGCAATCACCATAGAAGGCTGCAGACAAACACCACACACAGACCCCTAGCGCGAGATAAAGAAGACAACAAATGGGAGAAAGGGGTTCGACACAAATGAGAGCTAGATGTGGACGGAGAGGGTAAACTTGATACTGACTAGCTAGCTGGGTAAGATGACAACCCTTGCCCCGTGCAAAAAACAAGTAGTAATCCAAGTAGAAATCTCAACCTTGGGCCGGGCAAGGTTGACAATATATAGATATCTGGATCCTGTTGGCCAAAACATATAATGATATAATTTTTCAACCACCAAAATAGTTAGTAAGCACCCTTTCAACTCTAGTCCAGCCTCAATCCACCCTAGGTGGCACTGAAAGGCATAGCTCATCCGGGATTGAGTCCATTCCACACAGAATTGTGATTCGTTCTCTTTGTTTCACCAGAAGTGTAAGGATTTGAGCAAGTGTGAAATTACTTAAGATGTTACCAATTGTCACACCCTATTTGGTAGTTGCCTTTTGTCATCTCTTTCTTATAATGGTTTAGAGTAACGCTACCCAACTACTCCATACAGAAATTAAAGAGTCTTAAATTTCTTGAGAGCCTACAAAAGTATAGTTTTCTCTCATGCGCATTAACTGCACACCAATGAACTCCATGCAGAAGTTGAAAAATCTGAAAGTTCTCTCTCCAGCCTTAATTTTTGAAAATTCATTTTTTCTCTCTTGCAACTCCGCTCTCCAGCTTCATTCCACCCCATCAACGTTCCCGCACTAGTACAGTACGTACATTTACAATATATGGTTGAAAGTATTATACTTTTTGTATACACTTTTATCAAATTCTAGCCAAAAGTACGTACGTTTACAGTATGTTAAATGTTGCACTTTGAATGTATACAAAATGTAGAGGTTAATATTGTATTTTTGTATAATGTGGTTGTCAATATTGTGCTTCTTGTGCACAATTTTGACAAATACTACATTCTAATGTATGCAAAATGTAGTATTGTAATGTTACACACTCATATTGTACGTCTTGTACTGTACGTCTATATGTATTGTCAAATGATATTAATATTGTACTTTCGTACTGTACTTCTTGTATCGTACCTATTAAAGATACAAATATGTGATTAGATGGTGGTAATAAGATTTGAGAGCTACACATAATTTACTGTTGTTAGTACTGTGTATGTATTGGACTGTACATATTTTATTATAAATCGTGTACTGTACGTAAAAATTGAGGTTAAATGATAATCATTATGCATGAATAAATATTGTAAAATATAATGTTGTGTAAAGTACTGTATCTAAGATTAAAATTTAAAAATTATATTGATGTGTATATATAACGTTATTAGACGCAACATATGAAATAAATTACAATAAAAAGTATAAATAAATGTTTGTACAGGAAACACATTTATAGTACATGATTACAATACGTGAGTAGGAAGAAATTACAAACAAATAGAAAATTATTCTAAATATTTTTCGTAATATATGGTGGAGTTAAGATATTACAGGTACAATTATTTGAGAAATGAATACAATAACTATACTTTTCATGTACTTTGCATTGACTGTTGTATGGACAATAACGGCTGCATGTGCAGTAACTCTCTCATGCATTAAACTACTGCATGGACAATAGCGACTGTAGATGGACTGTGATGCATTAAATTTCGTCTTTTCTCATATTCCGGGTATGTCAGCGGGTGGACAGCTGACTCTGGCTAGAATTTTCCATGATTTATTTCTGGTATTCCGAATGAATTGGTCGAGCATGTTCACATCTTGAATAAGTAATTTTACTATGCCATTAGCCAGAAGGCCCAGAACGTATCATCAACATTCTGCAGACATTAGGTCCCAAAAGCACATGTGCTGATGAGTAGTCACAAGAGGGCGGCGGCATCTCTACATTCAATGCTCTATTTGCAGCGCCCATGCACGATAGGTGGACAATGAACATTGATTTTTGCCACACATTAATATGATTGGTTTGTATTATATGGCAAGAGGATAGCACTCGAATAGAGACTTTACAACCGACCCACATTGGCGAATTAACGCATGTAGACCCCTTGAATAGGTTAGAGTGTCATTATGAGAACCATTTGGACTTTTTGACGCATCATTCTGCTAAGTTGTTGGCTCACTAGTCACTAGTATCTTAATCACGGAAACGGGTCCTCTTTTCCTTCTTTTTTTCCGGGCGGGATTCTCTTTTGTTCGTCCTCTACTCTTTATTTCCACGAATCAGCAGCCGGTCGGTCGAGGCGGGACTTGTTGTCCTCAAGTTGTCGCCGTTGGCACGTCGACTGGATTATCACGATGCACCGCACCGACAACTTAATTAACCGCTAAGGATTTGATGCTGCACGCTGATCCAACACATGCACAAGTCGTTATCCAAAAATTGTATTTTTTATATATTTATAATGGATACTTTGTAAACAAAATTAAGTTCTTAAAAAACATAGCAACTGGTTATGGTATTACAAAGTAAAAATCTTAGCAAATGTACAACATTTGTGCACCATGGGTCAACATTCCTTGAAACAAAATAAAAAATATATTAAGTTACTTCATGACTATAATAAAATTTATCCATTATCTACTATTTATATATACCATACTAAGCACCAACGAATTTCAACTCGTCTCCGTCCTGTTTGGCACAGTCTGTTTTCTTACGGTCTATGTATCACTGCCTTTTTGGGTTTTTTAGCACACAAGTTCCGTATATTTGCTAGATTTTTCGATGAAATCTTGGTGTTTACTTGGACTCGACTTCTATCTCAAAAACATGTCCGGCTTATTCATGACATCCTTCATCATACTTGTTTTATGTTACCCTTCATTGAGTTCTCATTTTGGATCAAAACACCTCACCAACTTTTTTGAATTGGTTGTCTCCTGCCTTCTCCATTATTGTCCTTGACATGTATTTGTTACTTACCATTTGACCAGATATGATTTGATATGTAACAACCTCACTTTCCTCAGACCCTCCTCAGATATCCAATATAAATCACATTCTTATGCATGCCAACATTGTTGGTCTTTTTTAATTTAATTTGATGAACAATTAATACCGGCGAATGCTCATCCTCAACTCAACGTTAGAACATGCCAAAGACTTCAAACTTTAAACAAGTCACTAACGAAAATGTTATATTATGCTTCCATTCAACTAGAAGCACAGATCAGTTTAATTCCGTAGGAAAATAAGAATATTTTTATATCTATGTTTAGATTGTGAATTTGAGTTCTCACGAATCCTTATAATATTTTAAAATACATTTATCATGATTACCCTTCTATTAAATAAATCCATCTAGCATGCATCAGTTGCGTGTTGTAAAGGTAAAAAGTGAAGGGTATCATTCGCACACACCCATATATATACACGTACGTATGTTGTATATACGTGTATACGTCATGCATATTTATGTATGCATAATTTTTGCCAGACAAATGATTCACTTGTCTACCAAAAAACATATATTTCATTTTACACCATTAATTATGAAAAAGATTAGAGGAAGTATGCATAATTTTTTTTAATGAAATTGTAACATAACGAAGAATAAATTCATAATTGTATCTTTCGTGTAAAAATATAGAACAATAAATCCATCATGTAATGATAATTTAACCATATTTTCATCATTAGTAGCTACTATAGAGATTCGTTTTAGTGTTTAATTCATAGAAGCATTTACAAATATGTGACTAAAGAAATTTCCCGTGACAGTATTCATAGAAAAATGATGCTTGAAAGTCTTTACACAACATTTTTCGTTTTATATAATTTATAGATTATAAGATATGAAATATGACCCAATGTGTGTTCGATAAATTCAGATCGTTAATCCGTAGAATTCTTGAAATCTTTTAAATGCTTACATGAATAATAATAGGTTTGTTGAAGAAATTGTAATGACATATAGCCAACAAATATTGATCTTGCAAAACCATAAGACCTATTATGTTATATCTTGAAAATAAATAATGTGTTTTTATAAATTAAAAATTGTTATGTAATAACTCTTATAGATATTTTGGGTACATTTGATTTAAGGATTACATTGCATCATAATAATAATAATAATAATAATAATAATTAAAATAATAATAATAATAATAATAATAATAATAATAATAATAATTCATATAGATATTATGTGTACATCTGATTATAATGTTTATAATGTATAGCTATTATTTAAAAAAACAAACTGCAATCATTCGTGTTCACGGGTCACCAAATTCCGTGCAAAAAAATTATAATATATATTCAATAGTTGTATATAATTAAGCACACAATACTATCAAATTTCATTCCATATTTATTTGTAGATGGACAAAAGGTTTTACTTATACTATAATGTTATTATCTACAATTATTTTTATGTATACTTTTTCTCTAATATTGCCGACAAGGAGTGACTCAAGTGGTCAAACACGGTGTCCCCTAACAAAGAGATCCGGGTTGGAATCTCAGTTTCCGCCTTGATTTACCACCCTCCCGGGCGTTCGGCCTCCGCCACGGACGTGGGAGGGGGGGGAGAAATCCTTCTCTCTTAATCCCAAGATTAATGTCATTATTACTAACTAAGATCAATGGAAAAATTAAACAAGTTACATACTATTATAGTAATTGTATGTACGGGTATTCTGAAGTTTGGAAAAATATATACGAAGTGCATAAAAATTTATTCACATGGCCGTGAAAAGAAAATTAACTATATGGAAAAGTTTACTTTTGCTTTAGTTGATAACATAAATGTAGATTTGTAAACTATATTGCACTTACAGTTTTCTATGCTAGCTTATAAATTAACCCATTGTTTTACGGTTGTACATTGTCTATGCATGATATGTAACAACTATTTTGTAGGAAGCTTCGTGCCAATGTTTTATAAGGAGAGGTACTATAATATTAGTTAAATATTTGTGTACAACTTATGCATACTATCGAGAGTGTACATCACTTAGATGTATAAAATATGCAGCGCTAATTTCACCATGTTCATAATTTTTAATGATAGGAATTAGAGTATTTTATGTATGGTATTTTACACATTTCTTAAAAATAATAATAAATCAAGATTTTATGTAAATAAAGGTGAAAATTGTAATAAATTTGAGTAATGAGTTTATGCCTCAAGGTTGGCCTGACTCTTTGCCTACCTCCCAATAGTTGAAGGAGATGGAGTAGACGAGAGGAATTGGATCGCACCTCACTCAACTCATATCAAGAATCGACCGATGGGAAATGAGATGCTGCCAAAAATCTGAGAAAACGCAAAAAAGGCCGATTGGAGATCTTCTACCTAGATAGTACACTGCTTCCCTAGACCTAGTACCAGACTAATTCTGTCTACTGAGACCTAGATTATAGAGACTCTACTTAAAGAACGTATCGCCATGAGGCAGCCTGCCCTTACAAAAGAATTGAATCAGTAACTGACTTCGCTATTATATTTGAATATGATCTCACCAAAAGAAATTCATTCAATGTTCATAGCTTTGAGTGACTGAAAGAAGACTAAGGATTTCTTCTCCGGAAAACAAATGAGTATGCACAAGCGAAGAGGATACAACAATTGTACTTGACTAGCAAGCAACGACGACGATAGGCATAAATGCATGATTAGTTCCACAAATCTCACTACACTAACCGTAGTAAACTCCTTCTCGTTGTACCAAAATGGAGGTTTGATTTAAACGACCAAGTACAGCATCACATTTGACACCTAAGGAAGGTACAACCCAACTACGAGTTACATCGGCAGATGTTACAATCATACGTATATGACTTTTGGCTGGTACAACCACTCTATTGTCCACTTCTAATAAACTCCTTTGTATGTGACGAATTTGAATCATTGGTTATTACTATTGGTTTAGTTATTGGGGATCTACACCATGCACCGACCTTTAGACTCACTCCAGCGTAGTAACCTGAAAATACCCATAGCTCACAAACATTTATTAACTAATTACTCAGACATAGATTGGTTACATGGTCAACATTCAACAAAAGTATTTCGACTATTTTCCCATCCATTAGGGCCACCGATTTTTGACAAGATTATAGTCTGGTGATATCTAATATTTGTAGCTACTAAAAAATTAGCTATGAACTATTATATATGCACCCTATGGATAATTTTTAAATGTATTATTGATTTTCTTGATAATTTTTTGAAAAAATAAATCATACTCAAAGACAGTGATAACTTTTTTTTCATACATTATGCTATCACTAAGAGCTAAATATTGTTTCCATAAGTAAGGAAAAAAGTTTGTGATTATATGCCATGTTTAAGTTTCCCTTTTGTATCGTGACATTGATGAGAAAAAATCATCATTGAACTAATATATGCGTCGTATGGATAATTTATTAAACTGATTAATGAATTTCTTTTGTTTTTTTGGAAATACCCCTCATTTATTGACTAGCTACAACCAGTATAGCTAAAGATACATAGCAATTTCTTGATCATGTTTAGAAAAAGAAAATCGTACTCAACAACGTTAATAAATTTGTGCACACCATGTGCAATCACTAATAGTTAAATATTATTTCCATGACTAAGGTACAAAGTTTTAAACAGTAGATTATGCTTAAGATTTTTATATGTTGTGGCATTAATGAATTTTGATTGACGTTTATAGTGGATTTATACAAAAATAATCACGACAAGGATCTAATTTTTTTATAAGGAGTATCTAAACTTTTTTATATCACGTTTAGTCAGTTTGTTGTTGATATGCTTCTATTTTTATTTTTCACATATAAAGAACATAAAAGACAACACCTTCAAGTGACAAGGCTACTCTAATACATGAACTCTATCTTCTTTGTAATGACATGTCCTTTATATAAATGGGGTAATAGTCATAACCAATTGTCGTGTGATTGTTTTGCTTATAATCAGTCATAGAGATGCATTTATCCCCACACGATTCCATGAATATCTAAAATAATTAGGGGAAAACACAAGATACACTTTCTCTCCATTTCCAAGGCTTTGTACATTAAACTTAAATGTCATTGCAGTACATTATACTATCATTCCGTCATCCAAATCTTTCAACATATCTTGGACACATGGAATATCAATTTTTCTTGGCATTTCTTATGGAAAATGGTTCTCCATTTTTAGACGTTGTTGAAAACCTCTACATGTTCCTTTCATGGGGATCTTCCATCTGGTATATAATGGGAAGATAATTTGGCTCCATCATGAACTAAAGACGTATTTGTCATACACAAAAAATAAAGGAAACATAGTAGTAGGGTTGTCAATGGTAGTAAAATTCTTATTGGCACTCTGTTGACATTATGTAGGACATAGTTGTAGTTAGATTCTAATATAAGTTAACCAATTACCTTATCTCTAAATCTATAGTATGATAATTTCACAAAACATTGTATGGCTAATGTATCCATTACGCCTATTGATAACATAGTACTCTATTGATCATTTTGTATGGAATTATATAAAATACATTCAGTGATCATTTATCTTCAATAAACTACTTAAACAATTGTACGGTGTTTTCTTTGTTATCAAGAGCATACATTTTATCCTAATGATCGTAAGAATATATCTTCCTTGTTAAACATCAATGTGTAGTAATATATATAGAATGTGCTACCTAATTCGGATAAGAAAAGTCCATTGTCAAGATTATTATTTTCCTTCCTAGGATATTTGACTAGGTGTTTAAGATATGGGGGTTCAATTTATTTGGTCCCCGTGAGCAAAAAAAACATATGTATTTACCTAGGCTGAAAACCCAAGATGTTCCTTTAGGATAAGGAATGTCAACTGGACAAAATTGCAATATGTGACACTTATGTATATGTTATTCTCATGTATTGTATATACAAACTATACAATATAACCACTAATATGTTTTTATGTGAAAATCTAAAGCAAACATATTTCTGTACGCACCCCTAATCACCTGGGTAAATCAGAACAAAGTGAGATTAGGTAAACTATTTCAGAACTTCTATGAGTGTGTTACTTGCTACTCTAAGTAGGTAAGAATATGTCTACACTAAACAACTATACTGAAGAAAATATTAACTGTTTAAAACTTAATTAAAAAATTATGAGCCAATTGAGTCCATTATTTTTTTCTTTCTTAAGTCTAGGACGCAAATTGCGATTACTATATCAAATCTTGAAGTGCATTCGTACACATGTTAATTTCTAATGTAATTTTATATTGTCAATGATAATCAGGGTATAATTATAACAAAATATATAAGTGGAAGTATGCTTCAGAATAAAATAGATGCAAAGAAGGTCCAGAAAAAGCAGAAGTAACTCAACCAAGTCACTAAAAAATAACAAATCAACAATTAATGGAGTAATAAAAGTAGAGCAATGTGAAGATTGTTGGTTAGAATTATAGAATAAAAGTACAAAGTCAAATGTAATTTTTCTTTCAATAGATCTATTTGGTGTAGAACTTGTGCATAAGATCTAAATATCCCCTCTCAATTCCATATTTTACACTAATGTATCTTTTTACTAACGCTTCATATAACTAATCACACGTGCAAAGTACGTGCATTAACTAGTATTTACTTATTGACCATGATTAAATTTGTCATTTGGTTGCGACTTATCTGAATTTTATTAGTACGTGACTTCAACAATATTTTTTTTATGCTATGTCGTTATTTTAATATTCTAATTCTCAGGCATCGTAGATAAATACCAAGGGATGGTAAGTTTCAGTTATAATATAACGTTGAATGAAATGCATAACTTGAGCCATTTTCAGAAACTGTGTTTTAAAGTACTCGGGTTGTATGTCTGATTAGGTATTTAGGCTAGTTCGTACTCCTTGACAACAACAAGATAATATATACCGTGCTTCAGCAAAAATATAAGAAGATGTGGACGTCTGCGAAACTTGCCACACTAGAGAAGGCATAACAAAAAAATGCTAACAAGTCAACAAGTACGACCAATCTCTTAACTCTATAGTTAGCTCAATACACTTCTGACAACGAAATGTAGCACATCTTTGTTGATTGTTTGTCGTACATACGTTCATCCCAGTTTAGAATCTTATCAGAAAAGTAACTTTTGTCGTGACTTCTTATATAAGAAAACTACATATTAGAAAACAGATATATACCAAAAAAAAAAAACAGATATAGATACAAAAGACTATAAGCCATCGTTACTTTTATACATAAAAACAAACATGGTAATGGTGAGGACAATGTTTATGGAGCCACACCATGAGAAGAGACAGGTTGTAACATATAGTATGGATGTGGAAATAAACAATCTTCGTTGGAAAAATAAAACCCATCACAAAACTAATAGCTTCGTGCCTACACATGTAGGGGTCAAAAGAGGGGTCAGAATAACAGCTTTTTACAATCAAACATTGATTATAAGTATTTGTATCATCACACCACTTTAGCTTAAAAAGTATGAGACATGTAGTGTTCTACATTGTTGTAAGATGACATCTTCTACCTTTCTTGGACGTCATGGATATGAAAGAAGCTCATCCTCCTACCTTTCTTGGACGTCATGGATATGAAAGAAGCTCATCCTCCTATGTTCTCACCAAGGATGGAAGATTAGGAGCGTCAAATGTTTTAGGATTTCTAGGCTTAGAGTTGTATATGTTTAGGTTTGGGAACCTCATAAAAGGAAATGAAGCAATCATTTTTATGGAGATAGGAGGTTTTAATAGGGTACTAATAAAGTGGGACGTCATCTCATTCATGATCAATGAGATAGACCTAGAAAATGTATGGACGCATTCTTCAGGTGCACGCATCTTGTATGGGGCTTCTCAAATATATGCAAAAAGACTCGATACAAGTTGTTATCATAAAACAACCTAGGCGAGGGCCTGTTTTGAGCACACATTGATGCACACATAATTATCATTGTTTCTATAGACTAATATGGGTTATTTCTTGTGTGTATTGTTTGATTTCATTTCCTTTTATTCATATTCCACCCATTAGCTTAAATTCATTTGTACATCAAAAATCTCATTTTGCATGTATCTTGTATCATTTTATCAACTTATACCTTGGCTTAATGCTTTGCATATTTAATTTTCGGAAGTGAGGACACTTGGAGTCAAAGTCGATATCACCAAGATGCTTCCCAGAAAATCTTTCATTACCATCACACTCTGTACCACCGACCTCCTTGTCAATGGCGTCGACTTCACACACACGGGTTTCTAATATCAAATTTAGTACTACCGAAATCCTTGTTAGTGGCACTAACCTCACATCCATGCACCAATTGAATCCCAAAATTGCAGTTTTGCTTCCAATGGCACCCGTGACAATGACACTGACTCATCTCCTGAGAACTCCTGAACATGGTTGTCAATGTCATTGAGTTTAGTATTGGTGGACTGAAGTAGTTAGGATCAGAGAAAGAAACTCCAAGTTTGTACCATCGACCTTGTCGCATCCAAGAGCCACAATTTTAAGTGATCACTATGAAAATAGACATTTTAACCTGGTGTTTTGATCTACATAAGATATAATTCACTCTCAACCATGATTCCCCATCCTGGTATTCACATCTTGATAATGAAGAGAAGAGGAGCATAAGAACGAGATGGAAACGACACTTAGTTTGGTGAGTTTGAGGAGTGATTTACTGGTGGGAATGATGATGGATTGCAACCAAATTTGGTGGACCTCTTCAGTCGTATTCATATATCCATCTATTTCATTTCATGTTTTCTTATTTTAGAAATTTTTATTATGATATTATTTTAGCCAAGCCCACTAGTTTCCTTTTTTCTCTAGGATCTGGGAGTAGCCCAATGTGATTCTATGTTAATTGATACAATTTCATCAATAAAATTGTCATGAAATCATTTTCATGTCATTTAGAATTTTTTCATTGTTGTTTTCTGATAAACTTAGACAATATTTCAGACAATTTATTGCTTCTAAAGAGAAAATATCACTAGACTTTTATGAACTTAGTTAGTATCACACTACGGAAGTAGACCAATAACTAAGAATGAATAATGGAAACTCTAATGTCATAATTCAATTTCTAAAAAAAATACCACACAAAATAAGATTTTGTCCAAGTTAAACATGAATTCATGATTCGAAAGAGTGTGTTACTAATTTCATACCCTTAATTATAAACAAAAATATGTCATTAGTAATTGAGTATAATTTAATATGGATAGCATTGTGGTGAAATCGATGAACCCAGAGATGATCTTCTTGCTGATTCACAATTCATTTTGTTGGTTGCTTTCTCTTTACATTGTTTTCTTAGTTATAGTTTAGCAATAATCAAATCAAATCAACTCTTTTTTTTCTATCTACCTAATTGCAATGACTTTGTAGTAGCCTCTAGTGTTCATAATACACTAAGTTTGACAACTCAAAACTCACTTTCAAATTTTAATTAAATGGTTAAAATTGCTTTTTACACACACAATTTGGTTGTGTCAAGTTTTTGGCGCAGTTGTTGAGGAATTAGAAACACAAGTGCTATGAGTACTAGAAATAACCACTCTAGGCGAATTTTTTAATTTGTTAAGGCATTGAAAGTATTTTTTTTGGTGTCATTGCTAGTATTATTATGTGCTACTGATATTCCTCTTGATTTACTACATTTAATAGTGCATGGTACATATTCGAACCACTAATTATGATGATCATATACCACATTTCTTGACACTCATCTCTATTTTACCTTTACCAGAAAAATAAGAATATAATGACATTTAGATCACAAAGATGATATGTAGGCAGAAATGGAGGAGGTACACACTGAGAAGGAAAAATTGTATCAGAGAGGATTCAATCCTTTTATGTCAAAACTCAACAAGGCCCCATTAGTAGGTAGGCAGTAGATATTGGAAGCTACAAGCTTGATCAAAGTCTCGTATCATGTATGAATATAAGCGTGTCATGAGCACGCCCATGAAGATTCTGTGTAGTACATTAGTAATGATGGAGTGTTATGATACAATGAAGATTGATATGATAACTATTTGTGTATGTTCTATAGAAGTCAATCAATATATGATGTTAATAGGAATATTTTATACTTTTGATTTGATTAATAAAGGAAATCCCAATTGATGCACATTTAACTAATGCAATATTAGTGTACATAATAAATGTCTTGGTTCAATGCAATGGAACTTCAAGTATATGTTTTGAACATGAGATCCTAATTGATGCTAAGAGAAATATTGTTAAAATGTCCCTAGTCAAGTATTACTGTGCATTGGACAACAATAATACATGTTAGACTAGTATGTGTGAGGAGTGATGACCATGTGTCACAGGTCAGAGGTATTGGACACCAAGTCAGACACATAGGTACTTGTTAGAGACAGGTGTACTAGACAGACCCTCCTTGAGAGTGATTCATAGACAATTTTATGATAGTCATAATCAACTCTCAAATGCAAAAGTGGTGTTTTGGTTCTTTGACCTGAACTCACCACAATGGTGATATGATGATATTCATGTCTATCACGACCCAACCTGATCTTGAAGAAGGTTGACATTAAGATAAAGATCAAGTGTGATGAGAATCATGTTGCACATTGTGAGTGATATAAAAGGAATTTGTCCCTCCCATATAAAGAAATATCTAAGGTCTCATCATAAGTGAGAATAGAGAAATACATGGCCATGCTCTGGTGAGTCACTATATGATAATGAGATCATATGCATATTGCTAGTCTAATTGGAGTCCAAGGGGCTTAGATTGAATGTAATGAGAATAGCCTATTAATGCCTTTAGTTCAATATGGATATCTGTGACAATATGTATACAACATGGTAACATTAGTCGTTGATTGTTTAGTCTTTGTTAGAGAGTCTATTTAGTTAAATTGTTTTAGTCTATTTGTAATATGGGCATAGTTGTGTCTTGGCCCATTAGGTTTTATCTCGAGTCTATATGCTTCCTATTGGATCTATGATGGCCAATTTTCTCTGGGGTGGGGGTGAATAGAGCTAAAAAGCACTTAAACAAAATTTATTAGAACTTCAAGATATATCACAATATGAGGGTGCTAATTAGGAATTTGAGTGCAACTTAACATACATAGCAAGTATGAGAGGGATTGAAACAAGCACAAGAACACAAGTTGTGTAGAGTGGTTCCAATATCCAAACTAGGAGATTGGTAGTCCACTACCTAGACAGGTCCACCTCTAGGATTTCTTAACCATGTTTCCACCCTTATTTTCACTTATAAGAGTTACAACATATGACCTTCATTTTATGGGACAAGGATACCCAGCCTTACCTTTGAGGACAAGGGAGCCAAAATCCTACCAAAGGAATTACCTATATAGACTACCTCACAAAGGACTTACCCATTTTAAAACAAGTCTTCGGCCTTCACCAAGGACTTACCCACTCTTGCACAAGTCTTCAGCCTTTGAGGAATTACCCACTCTTCTTGGATCTTCTGCCTTTGATTTTACCTTCACGAAGGATAAGCTTTCACCATGGGAGACCTTCCCTTATTCTTCTTTACCTCTCTGACACAATTAAACTGTGTGTAAAATGTAAATGCACACGTCAATGTAATAAAGGCCTTTATGAGGCCCGATTCGAACTCAGGGAACGTAATTTCGGTAGACTACTACTAACTACTTGCAATCAGCTAGACCAATTATAAAAGTTTGAGATTTGTTTGAAAAAGAAAATAAAAGGAAAGGAAAACAAAGCAATCAATTAAATGGTTGGTTTAATCAATTAAAATGGGATCTTTAAGATTGTAGTTTCACCATGGATTCTTGTTGTACTAATTCCTACATAATTATCACAACTTGTCTCCTATCCCGGGTAGTGGCCTGTGAATAGAATTGTTTGCCTCCGTGATACAATTCACTACCTTAATCTAGGTTGGTTCCACGTCAGTAGTAACCTATACCCTAAATTAGGTGCATGAAAAACATATCTTTAGGTTTCCACCATCAACCGTACCTTGCCTTTTCCAAGGGATTTATAAGTTAATGTGATTATTGCATCTTTTCAACTGTTAATTCTTCATCAAAAGAAATTAAAGGTATTAAATTACCATTATGGTGATCAAGCACAATGATAGAATTGAGAAAACAATATCATACCACGGATTTGAGAGACAAATTATGATTAACTATGCAAAAAGTGTCATACAACGATTATCCTGGCTACTCCCGGTCCTAAAGACAAAGGGGATTAGCCCCGCATGTTCATCTCAATGAGAAACACGATAAAAGGAGAAGAAAACATAAGGGAAATGATAACCTCCCATTTTGTAATGTTATCTTACTAGTTTTCCTCAGTTTTCCATACTCTTTCTTAGTTAAATTAGATAGAATCTTTAACTTTCCACCGTTTTATAAATATACCATTAGATTAACTTCTCCTTTTCACTTCTTACAGAAAAGCACAAAAAAATTACAAAACTCCCAAAAAGTCCCAAGACCGAATGGAAGCCAAACGGTCCCAAGACCGAATGGCACTACTAAAAATTGGGCCATTATTCACGGGAGAGTCCTGTCACAAACCCCTCTCTACAGGCCCTCAAAAATAGGGACGGTTGTGGGTCTGGCCCTCACAAATGGTCCGTGAAGAGAACTCACATGACAAATACCAGTGGCCCTCACGAATACAATTGTCACGGACCAACTGGCCCTCAAGAATGTTATATTGAGGGACTATTTAGCCTTCATGAATACATTTTTGAGGGACTATTTAGCCTTCATAAATACATTTTTGAGGGACTATTTAGTTCTCATAAATACATTTTTGAGGGACTTGATGGTCCTGGAGAATATGTTTTTGAAGGGATAATGCCTTCATTAATATTATTTTTGAGGGGCTATGTGGTCGTCATCAATGCAATTTTGATGGTCAATCTGGACCTTCATCAATATATTTATGAGGGACTACTGTAAATGATTTGGTTATTGATTATTGAATGATTTATTAAATGTTAATTAATTGTTACTATAGTGAATATCAAATTTTAAATGAAAACTTTGTATACATAACCTCAAGCAAAATTTTTATACTAATTCACATGACATCATAAGAAGATTCAACACCAAAATGACACATAAAAATGTTAAATCACCTCAAACCAATTTTTGTTATTGAAGCAAAATATTATCCATACATTGTGTGCTCAACGTTGATATAAATAAAGAGTACATATGGTTCTAAAATTTGAGATTGATGACAATCAACATATCATGCTAGAAACTCTTAAGATCTATAATGTCTCCATATTCCTTCAAATGGTGTGGTGCTCTTCATCAATGCTAGACCTCATATGGTTAGGTACTTGAATATTCTTCTCCTAAAAATGACAAATCATTATATTAATAGAATTTAAAGTTTATACATAAATCATAGTACAACAAATAACTTACCGTTATATTTCGGTTTTGGTCTACTCCAAGGTTCATTGTCTGTCGAAATCCATCATTAAAAGTAATTCTACCCTATCAATATAAATACAAAAAGGAATCAGAGTGAGTGCGAAGTAGAGATAAATGTAAGTGAACCAACATAGCATCAACATGCACCCGTAAACTAAAATTATGATTGAATTTAGTAAATAGTACATAATTAAAAAAAACTCAGTGGGTTATATGCCTATATCTCTATGGACTGCACTTAGTTGCTGTCATCAGCGAGATGCATCTATAGATACAAAAAGAGGACGATCCTCACATGATACAAAAGGATTATTACTGAACTTGTCTTCTAGATCATCTTCTGTTACTTAGTGGAGCTGAAGACATAATGGTTTGTTGGAGCACAGTGTAATCACAAATTGAGATGGTCATTTGTTTCCAGATGCGTTTCACACAGCACAGATCTCAAACAAAGGTGATATCCTATACGCTTGAGGCATTTATGTTGGTACACCTTTCACGTGTGTAGCTACAGTTGACATGAGGTGTATTAGCTGCAGCTGCAGTCATTAGTTACAACGATAAGGATGTTACTGTTTCTCATTGACAGCTTGAGTTCGATGCTTTTATATCAAGTTAACATTCTTGTATTCATCAATACTCTAGAACAGGACATACCAAGAATTGCATCTCAGTACTCTAGAACATGACTACATCTCAATACTCTAGAACAGGACATACATACCAAGAATTGCTGACCTTGGCATGTATTAATATGTAAACAATACCATTTCTAGCAAGTGGTCCTCTATAGCATAAATCTAGAAATCAATTTCATCATTAGCTGATGACAATGACGTTGGAATATAAGCATGAATGTTAGCACAAGGATGTGTATAAAAGCTGCATGATGGGTGATGATACATAAAAGTGTTCTATATATTGCAGTTTCAATGGCCGTGGTAAGATACAGATGTAAGCTTTTGTAGTCTTTAATGTTTCCAACAATGTACTTTATATTATAAAGAGTTATCATTAATGTTTCCAGCAACTTCTAAGTGGTTGTTGAATGGTGCTGGAATTTATCATATGGTGTAGGGATTGAATTTAATTCCTAATCCTTGTACTGACGTGGGTTTCAAACATAATTTTGGTTGTAATGAATGTAGCAACATTAATTTTTGTGTCATCATTCATCACTTTCTCAGCATATCAACTTGTTATTTGTCACTAAGTTCAATGGGAAAAAGTGAATAAATCTTCATATCATATCACTCAGTTAGCTTGTTTTAAATGTACAACTAAATTTCTGTAACGTTGTGAAATGTGCTCTGCTTTGTAGAATCTAAGAGTCATGGTTATAATGAAGTTATATGTATATGCTTGAATAAAAATGTTTGCTCCACAAGTAATTGACTATATGTTAACAAAGTCAGATTGAATGAAACACACTGCCTTTAACACATCACAAGAACACATACCTACATGTTGTTATGCTATCCAGATTCCAAATCAATTGTTACCCCAAATGTAGGAACCTGGATGAACAATTACTAAACTAAAATGGCATATGGAAGATAGAGGTGGAAGATAGAACCATCTGTTGAAGCTCTATACTTTTGAAAGTAACTTGGGTTTTAACTATGCTACAAAGCTAAAAGTCTGAGATGATTTAAGCTATGCCTGCATCTATAAATCCAAAGTATCAACGCCTTTGAGGTAGTAGCTAGAGACACTTAGATCATTTTAATGGTATACCTCATTTTAAGAGGCATGGAAGTGCTTCCTTGTCAACACATAGGTAATAATTTCTTAGCCTTATTCCCCGTGATTTTTAAACTGCTTCACCAGATTGGAAGCAATAAGAGTGATCTATGCACAAAAACACATAATTTATCTTTGATGTAGTTATAGACGATCAAATATAGAAGATACAAATTTACAAAAATAATTGCAATTTGTAACAAGTACTTGGAGTTGGATGTCAGTACAAGGATGATATTATGCTGGGTGTTCTTTTTTGACCATACAATCTTTTTGTTATCAGCTGCAAAATGGATAAAACAAATATAGTAATGCCAATGTTGATTTAACCTATTCATGCCTGCAGAAGTCTTGCTTAAGATTCCAAGCTTAATTTTATTATGTCCATAAAGCAAGATGAAGAAGAAGAACTTCAACAGATGGTTCTATCCCAACAAATTTAGGGGTGGTTCTTGAAACGTTTCAGCATAAGAGAGACGAATATGAAGATGGATTTGTGTCATGTTGACTATAGGCCAATACATGGTCTACTGTGTCTGTATTCACACTATATATAAACCAATACATGGGTCTATCTTGACTGTTATATAAAGTGTAATGAGTAGGGTCAAGTTATAAAACTTCACCTTTCTAAAAAGTGCTAAGCTACAAACAGGCTGATTACTGCCAAGGATCGTGAGTCTGTTTAGGATTCAAATTTTCTGTGAACTTTTCTGTAACAGTTGTAAAAGAATCAAAATAATTATATATTGCTCTGAGGAAAAATTAAATAGAAGGAAACTAACCAGAAACAACTCCACAAAGAAGCCTTTCAGGTCCTCTTCTTTTAGTTCACAATCAACCTCTTGCACTGAGATAAACCAGCCTTAAACAACCACAAGTCATGTTACTGATGGAAAGAACAAAAATAAAGATCAAACTTTAGAGAAAGGAACACCTGAACCAAAGCATTATACTAACTATCCAAAAGAGTTTGGCAGTCCTCCTTATACTAAGCCATAGCGATTTAGATGACACACAGTTTTGTCTGTGCACCTATGAAAAAGCAATCATTGGATGGCTTCTATGTGACACAAGGGACCTACATATTTTAGATGCATATGTTAGAATAAAAGAAGAACAAAAAAGGAAAATATAATGCCTAAAAGAGGGGGAGAGGTGTATTTAATGGCATGATTATAATTGATAAGAAACACTTATAATACAATTAGATTCTTTTATGGTTCTGTGTAAAAAATGGAACTGAAATTATAATGGCATCAGACAGTTAGGATAAGATCTAGTTGAGAGAATGTTGGACTGATCAGTGGTAGGTAGAAGCTTGTAGGAAACTAATCAACAGTTTAATGTGGTTTGAAGTGTCTTTAAACAAATTGAATTCCACCTTGTTCATTTTACATAAAGTCAAAAGGGGTAGTCATAAGCCCAAAAAACAATACTAAGAGAGGTATTAAAGAGACCAATGACAATTATGTTCAAATAGTTAGTTTTTTCTTAGGATGCTCAATTTCTTATCTGCATCACCAGTTAGATGTGGTTCAAACATCTTAAATCTAGAATATAGTTACACCTACCTTTATTATGCCCCTTACTTTTAGCATGTAGTCAAAATCCACTGTCCTTCTTCCACCAAGCCAACAGTAATAGCAACTCAACACAAACTCTTCTATTGTCACCAGTATGACTCAGAAGTCACAATATCTAGGTATTATCATTTCTCCCATCTATGTCTCTGTAGGATTATACAATTATCCTCTACTACCACACTTGTTATATAAATTGTTAGTTTTGTTCTCCTTTTGTACCCTTCCTTGGTTAAAAGGCATCTATGCATGTGAGCAATGTTGTCAAAAGGCATCTATGCAGAAAATTCAGTTAAATTTGTACTAGAAAATAAACCTATCCTGAAGGCTCAAATGAGCACAACGAGATGCCTCTGATTCTTACTGTTATCTATAGCAGAAAATTCAGTTAAATTTGTCGTGGGGGCTTATAACAGACTAAAAAAATAAGTAGATTAGCAAATCTACCATGATAACCAGCCAATATGCAAGACGTTCCAGCATCTTCATCAGCCTTTAATATCTCAGCTCGAGCGGCTAATAGCCCATAATACAAGTAACTGCATCATCAAGATAAGTGACCAACCAAGTCAGTAAACTAATCCATTTGTTTTGAAGAGGAGGGGGCCAATTTTAAAAGGGACACTAAATTAAATATCATTTGCACAGAATGCACATCTAACTGATGCACTAGGTGCACATTTTAAACATTATAATTTGCTTGCACTTTGTGAAGTCACCCTGATGTAGACAATATATTTATTAGAAAATTGACACAATTTTACAAATATGGCTTTTTGTGAACAGTTTTTTTTTTGCATTTATACCTAGCACATAGATTTGGACAAAATATGAATAGATTGCTAGAGGAGAATAGAAAATTTCAAAGACATAAAAGCATAGGGGGAAAACATGTGGACATAAAGGTAGTATGTAGTTCCTTTTAGAACCAACTTCTTTACATATGAATCCTCTCCATCAGATGCTTTTGGAGCATTTGCTACATCCTTTTCTGAGATGGCATATGCTATTTGAACAGACACCTCCAAGGTCAACAACTCCAACAGTATCAGAGTATCTTTTCCCCAGATTTCCCAGCAAATAATTTATGGTAACCTATGCACTCAAGGTCAACTCAGTATCAGGAAAATATGAAATGGTAGAACAGATAGACTAAAGCAAAACAAAGCTTAAAACAAGAAAGTCAGGAGTAGGAGACCTCATACAATCTAGAAAGTTGGAAATAACTTCACTTTCAACATATGTTGCCATAATTGCTTTATGTAAAATATAACATATAAGGATAGGAAATATACCCATTGAAAGGAGCCTTCTTGTGCTCCATCTAATACAATCACCCAATCTGACCAAAATTTCAGAGATCTTCTATCTTCCAAAAATTTACGCACCTGCATTGATATAATAAAAAACAACATTAGTCTATACAATTTGATATACGACATTTCGTGTTGGGTCAAATGCTGTATGTTAGCGATTGCACCAACACTTTACCATTCCTTCTAAAATGCAAATTATGTTACAGAATAGGCACCTCTTGCAGAATTTTCTCAGATGTATCCATTCCCAATGCTCTGAGACCAGCAGTAGCCTGGTTGTAGATTCAAATAAAAATCCAGATGTTCTTTCAGATTTACTTTCTCATATATCTATATAATTAACCAATTCGGCATTTGCATGACAGGTGATAATGATATAATGTAGTTACCCCAACCCTAACGGGTGTTGAACTTCTCAACTCTGAAGGAACAACCCTCAGAACCTTTTCCATAAGATCACTGAGTGAATTTGCAGCCTTCTTTGGATCACTAGCATATGAGCTCAAACCAGGTTTTCTCTACAATGAAGTGTAAAGAATAATTAGGCTAAAGCAAGGAGTTACACTACACTAGAAAGCTAAGCTATCAACTAAGGTGCAAGCTAAGAAATTAGACAAGAAAGAGCCTAAGTTATCACTAATTAGCCAAATTAACACAAGCATGATCAAAGGAGTCCTGACTACTTGAGCAAGAACTAACTATCTAGAATTAGGCAATTAACTAAGAATTAACAAAGGCAGTTGACTACACTAGCATTAACAAGTTAAGAAGGCAAAAGTGGATTTTAAGCAGTATGATGGATAGGTGGGCCATTTGGGAATGTAACTTGATTCTGGGATGAAATCTATGTTGCCGGTGATGAGTGTTGTTTCTGGGAAAAAGCTATTGAGATCTATTCTGCCTCGGGAGATCTTATTGAAGATGAGATGCAACAGTTGGAAGGTGAGGGAGTTTCTGATGAGGAGAATGAACCTGTTCTTCAACCGTGGGAGATGTAAGAAATATACCTTCACCATGATACATCTCCAAGTTCTTATGGAAGAGCACGAGGAGTTTCCTTACATACATATATAATTACACCTCACTTCACTAGGGGGAAAATGCCTCAATGTGCCTCACGCCTTCAAAAACCTTGTGCACTCTACCCTGTGACATGATATAGGTGTGTGGATGCTTCTTCTTGATCTCCCATATAATATGCTATCATCATCAATCTACAAGGTGGAAGGAATATGAACCCCCTACTAAATTGGATCACCATGTGACACAATGGCATCATCCCCTAAGACCTGTTCGACATCATCCTTAACACTCTAGAAGAGGGGTTCAAGGCTATGAATCATCTCATCTGGATCAACAAAGATTGTGTACCTTCACCATCTACTATGGCAATGACTCTAGCTTGCATTTTTAGGGGGGCGGGTGGATTAGGGTTTTGGTTCAAATAGACTCACTCATAAAATGGGTGAGAGTGCCAACACTCAAACACCTAGGTTGACACACAAACAACAAAACTCAAAATATGGTTGTCTACCGGTAACCAACACTTAGAGCACACCACTACAGTCAAATCATACTAGTCTACTCAGTTAAACTTTCATAGGAAAGAGACACAAGATATTTTTAGGTATCAGTAAATTAAAAAAGGGAAAATACAAATACACATGGCAAATTAGGCTAAAAAATAAATGGTATGTGAAATTCAATCACAATAATAGGAAATCTGAATAGTATTAGGATTTATAAAAAAATATTTTTAGGTACATATGGAATGATTAGGTTTCAAATTCATAATGAATAATTAGGGCCAAATTAGTTTTGTGGCTACAAAAAGAAAAAAAGAAATAACAACATATATGTTTGATGAGTTTCAAAACTCCCATAAAGGTTTTAGACAAAATTATTACTATAATTTGCATTATTTATTTGAAATCTCAAGAAATGTCTTTTGCATATGAGCAAACCTTTTGTATAAAATCAACAGGATTAAAGTAACTCATTTCTTTTGTATTGTCTTATATTCTTACATATTTTGTGATAACAATAATTTGTAGACCCTGCCATAAATGTTATCACTTACATGTTAGGAAGTATGATTTTCTGTTAGTCGGTGTTACATAAATGCAGTAGCACAAGGGGAATGTGAAGAATAGTCTACCCCAGATATTGTGAATGACAAACCTCGAATAGTACCAACATACTTCTAAAGACTGAGTATAAATATTGCAACCTCAGTTAATGAACCTATTGGAGGTTCTTCCACCTTTCCTAGACCTTTCCAGTCATGATGAAACCAAAAATGGGTTGTAGGAAGCCAAAAATAGTATAAACAATCTCTACCATGAAAAGCATAGTAGATATCTCATAAAACTCTCCATGGTCAAGAAAAACCCAAAATAGAGCATGATACAGTTGGTAGAGGCATATTGAATTTTTCATGAAGCTGTCAAATGCAAAGGAAACATGATACTTGTAGTTGAAATCAGATCTTAGTCCTAGTAGCATCATATGGACAGAGGGGGAAATCAAGAACAACTATAGTTAGTTGCAAATGGAGGAATCGACAACTTCATGTGGAAACTTGTATCATATCTGGACCCTTGACATGGTATATATTGGCATCAATCATGGTTATTGAGCAAAAAAATAAAGTTGGGGATGGGTAGCGATCTAGGTAGAAGGGCAAAGTATTTTGTTATATATGAGTTGAGAGGTGATATGGAAATTACTTATACATGCCTCAATTACAACCTCATTTAAGATTAGCATAATTTTAACAACAACATAAATCCTTATCTCAATATTTAGATTTATTTGTCCTTGTATTCAGTGGTACCCTGACCTACATCTATCATCATTGATGAGTGCATACTCATCATGAATTTCAATTACCTTTTTGGAACAATTTAATATCTATTCCACATCTTTTCACCCTAATATGAATCATAATGCACAAAACTACTCAGTGATTCAATAATCAAGGTTTTAACTAAATATCTTTCATTTTATGCAGGTGTAGCAGGCAACTCCATGCAAACGGTCTCAAGACCGTTTGGATCCATGCGGTCTCAAGACCGTTTGCTGGAATACACAAAGAACAAGACGAAACTAGTTGCCCAAGAAGCCCATGCGGTCCCAAGACCGTTTGGCCCCATGCTGTCCCAAGACCGTTTAGTCCCATGCGGTCCCAAGACCGTTTGGTCCCATGCGGTCCCAAGACCGTTTGGCCCCATGCGGTCCCAAGACCGTTTGGTCCCAAGCGGTCCCAAGACCGTTTGTTCCCATGCGGTCCCAAGACCGTTTGGTCCCATGCGGTCCCAAGACCGTTTGGTCCCATGCGGTCCCAAGACCGTTTGGTCCCGCGCGGTCTCAAGACCGTTTGGTCCCGCGCGGTCTCAAGACCGTTTGGTCCCATGCGGTCTCAAGACCGTTTGGTCCCATGCGGTCCCAAGGCCGTTTGGTCCCAAGCGGTCCCAAGGCCGTTTGGTCCCAAACGGTCCCAAGGCCGTTTGGTCCCGCGCGGTCTCAAGACCGTTCGATGCAAGCGCAAGGATCGATTGAAGAACTAAAGCCGCGCGACCACGCCAAAGCCAGGACCGATCAAAGCAAGACCGTTTGGCGCTCAAACGACCTCCAAACCGTTTGATGCCCAAACGGTCTCAAGACCGTTTGGCGCCCAAACGGTCTCCAAACCGTTTGGAGAAGATATTTCCAGCAACTTATCCAAACCGTTTGGGATCAGATCTGAAACTATAAATAGACCCCCAGGGTCCCCATTTCGAGGCATCGGTTCCGGACGCCGAAAGGCTGCCAGAGCACCACACCGATCAAGTTCCACTCCATCTACCGCTGGTGTTGCGTCCAAGGAGGCCGAGAAGAGGAAGAAGACGGCGCAAGGAGCGCATCTTCTTCACCGAGCTGCGTCCACCCTCTGCACCGAGCTCATGGCGGATCTATCTTTCTCTCCTACCCTTCTTGTATCTCGTATCATGAGCGAGTAGTCCTCTTTCGCTGGGGTGAGGGGACTAGCCCCGCTGCCCATGCAAACCATGTTCTTTTGTTAAACTTTCCAAGGCAATGTATATAACTCTTCATTTTGTCGTTTATCGTTAAGCTTGTAGGTTGGTTATGTGCGTGTTTTCATCTTTGTGCTCCCTATGTTGCGATAACTTCAATGCATGGGTTCCTATGTTGCGATAACTTCAAGGCATGGGTTGGAACGTCGTTTAGCATGTTTGACCCTTGACGATAACTTCCGATGGGTTCCTTGAGGTCGTAAGTGTATGATCCGTGAGGGGACGAGCCATCTAGCCTTCGGTGACGCTTCTGTGCGCCTAACGCCTGTATACGGGGTTCACAACCATAGTTGGATTTTGCATCATCTTGCTAAACGTCGATGTTTGCTCGCTTGTCACCTTCCTGCTTGTTATCGGTTAACGCGGCTGACTCCCAAACTAGAAATAGGATGGGATTTCATCGAGGTCGTAAGTGTATGATCCGCGAGGGGACGAGCCATCTAGCCTTCGGTGACGCTTCTGTGCGCCTAACGCCCGTATGGGGGGTTCACAACCTTCGTGGATTTCTGTATCTTCAGAGCCGTAAGACATGTGATCCGGATGGCGATGAGAAATCGACTGCCTGTGGTGATGCTTACGCGGACCTGACGCCCGTATGGGGGGTTCTGCAGCAGCTCTATTTGGAGTGTTATATCGTGCCTGGTTTGTTTTCAATAGAGTATGTTTGTGTGTGTAGCGGTGGTCAAACCTGGTACCATCCCAGCGATTCCATACCATTGATCTAAACCCATCTTTTATTCCACATTTACTTTCTTGCAATTAGTTTAATCAAACCCAAATCAACCTATCGTTCTAAATATTAGTCTTACTCGAGCTAGATCTAACTGACAAAGATTCTTAAAAACGTTGTCCTTTGGGTTCGATCCTTAACTATACTGCGATAAGATCCGTCCGCTTGCGGGTGGTATTGTTGCACTTGGTTTTGGTAAAAGCTTGGGGATATAAACTCCGAGTGAATTTGTAGTGCATTCAAAAGCCACATCAAATTCTGGCGTCGTTGCCGGGGACAACGGAATCAGTCAGTCAAATCTAGTTCTTTTAAGACTAATCTAGGATTTTGTTTTCTTTTTGAAACTATCGCTCATCTATTTGATCTTTAATCTACACCAAGGATCTCACTTTCAAACCTTTTCAAATTTCAGGTGCTCTTTGACGGTTAGTGCATGCACCGTTCGGATAGTCTCGGACTGACTGTGAGCTTTGATCCCGAAATCGATAGAACCTTCCATCGTCAGATCCGAGAGAATCGAGCCAGAATGGCGCAAGAAGAAGAAGTAGCCCGTAGGGTGGCTCAAGCCATCAATGCGCAGAGAGAAAGGTTCATGCAAGAAGCTAGAGCTGCGGTTCAATAGGAGATCTTAGCAGCACAGGCAGCAGCGCAGGCAGCGGAACTTCAGAAGGATCTTAGAGAGTTCTCTATCCCAAAGGCCGCGAATGTCTATCATCCGGTGCAGCCTCCTCCCATCGAAGCTGCCAACTTTGAGATTAGAGCACATTGGATAACCTTGCTTCAAAACAACCCATTCTACGGTAAACAAGCTGAAGACAACCAAGGTCATCTTCTCAGATTCATTCACCTGTGTGCTATGACGAAGCAAAATGGAGTCTCTGATGATGCTATTCGACTCCGTCTCTTCAAGTACTCTCTGGCTGATAGAGCCATTAGTTGGTACAACTCACTACAGAGTAATGTACCCATCACCACCTGGGAGCAGCTTCAAAATGCCTTTCTGGAAAAGTTCTACCCCCCATCTCTTACATATGAGATCAGGGGACGAATCACAAATTTCACTCAAGTCCCAGGAGAAACTCTTTCTGAAGCTTGGGATAGATACAAGGAGCTCCTACGCAAATGCCCACACCATGGAATTCCTAAGAATCAGCTGATAGAAATATTCTACAGGGGTGTGGAGGATGATGTTAAGATGTTCCTTGACTCCTCGTCTGGAGGGAACTTCATGCGGCAAAGTTACGACAGCGCATGGAGAGTAGTCACCCTGGGAGCAGAAAATCAAGCCAACTGGGGTAGATCTGTTGGTAAAAGAGTCTTAAAGGTAGCTATGGCTGACGCTATCCCAGAATACAAATCTATAGCTGAAACTTTGAAAGTCTTGGTTGCAAAGCAAGATCACATAGAATCATCCCTTGCTGCGATTGGAAGAGGACATTCTCCAACTAGGCAACCAGAACAAGTCAAGACCACTTCTTTGTTTTGTGAAGCGTGCAAAGGCACTGACCATTCCACACTATCATGCAATGTTCTCTATGATGTTGTTTTAAGAAATGCCTGTGGACAAGGAGATAATTGCCAGATGGAAAATCTTAATGCTATTAACACCAACCCTGGGCAGAACTATTACAATCCGAATCAAAATAGGAATCACCCAGGCTTCCAGTACGGAAATCCTTCAGGAGCTATGAACTCGCATCAATTTGTTCCGAATAATCAACCAAGAGGCCCATCTGGGTATCAGTTTAACCAGCAACAGAACTTTGGGAATCAAGGAAACTCCAAGGGAAACTTTCAGAACAGAAACTATAATAATTATCAGAATAACTCTCAGTATCAAAGCTTGAACCAACAACAGGGTCAAACAGGACCCATCCCTTCTGATGACAAGCTATCTACCATTGAAAAGTTATTGCAAACACAACAAATGATGATAGCCAATCAACAGGCCCAGCAGAAGGCTATTGAAACTCAACTAGCTCAACTTGCTGCTAGTATTAAGCCACAAGCTGGAGTCTTCACCGGACAACCTGAAAACAATCCGAAACATCTGGAGCAGCTGAAGGTTATCGCTACAAGATCAGGGAAAAGTTATTTGGATCCCCCAACAAAGACAACTGTGGTTATTTCTGACGAGAGTGAACCTATGACAGACTAAAACTTGACAACACCGGAATTGCAATCAAAGGAAAGCAAGACTAATAAGGGAAGTTCTGAAAAAGTTGTCGATGAAGGAGTAGAGACACCTGAACCAGATATTCCTGTATATAAGCCTCGTGTTCCTTTCCCATCCCGACTGAGGGAAACCAAGCTTGACACTAGATTCATCAAATTTAAAGAGGCTATGAAGAAACTCCATGTTGATATACCATTCCTAGATGCTCTTAATGAGATACCAGCCTGGACCAAGTATCTAAAGTCGCTTCTCACCAAGAAGTACATCACTGAAGAATATGAAACTGTAAAATTGGCTGCTACCACATCAGATATCATACTAAGCAAGATGCCTAAGAAACAAAAAGATCCAGGATCCTTCGGAATCTCATGTCACATTGGCGACTCATCATGCAAGAAAGGATTGGCAGATCTTGGCGCAAGTATTTCTATTATGCCGCTCAGTCTATGCAAGAGACTAGGGTTTGAAGAATTGCTTCCAACTGCTATGACAATTCAACTTGCGGATAATTCGGTAAAAAAGCCGTTAGGAATTCTCGAAGACATCCCGGTCAAGGTAGGCAAGGACGCATATGTCCCATGTGATTTTGTCATCATGGACATAAAAGAAGACACCAAATACCCTATTATCTTCGGTCGTCCATTCCTCGCCACTGCTAGAGCCCTTATCGATGTTGAAGCCGGAACCTTACTGCTCAGGTTAAGTAAAGAAACTCTGGAGTTCAAAGTTTTTGAAAGCATGAGAAGACCGAGTATACAGGAGGAAGTCTATCTGATAGATTGTGTTGAGCAGATGTCACAACTTACTCAAGAATATCACGAGTCATGCGATCCCTTGGAAATTTCTCTATATGACCTTTTTAATGATGAACCTACTGATCAACAAGATAAGGATTGCACCGAACCTCCCGACTCTGCTAAAGGAAATCCTGAAGCTACCTATGAAGAATTAAAGGTTATCGAAACCCCAGAAGAAATCAGTGAAAAACCAGAACCTCCTGAAATGAAGCACCTACCTGAAGGGCTGAAGTATATGTTTTTAGACGATCTCAAAGTTTGTCCTGTCATTATTAACTCTGGTTTAACGACCAAACAAGAAGAGCAACTTCTGGAGGTATTAAAGGAGAGCAAGAAAACCATAGGCTACAAAATGAGTGACCTCACAGGGGTCAATCAAGCCTTGTGCATGCACAGAATCCCCATGATGGAAGACCATAAGCCAACGATCGAGCATCAACGAAAGTTGAACCCGAATATGAAGGAAGTGGTCCGTCGTGAGATCATCAAACTCCTTACAGCTGATATAATATACCCGATATCGGACTCACCATGGGTGAGCCCAGTTCATGTTGTACCCAAGAAAGGAGGTACTACTGTCACAAGAAATGAAAACAATGAGCTCATCCCCACCCGAACAGTGACTGGGTGGAGGATGTGTATTGATTATAGAAAATTAAACAAGGCCACTCGGAAGGATCATTTTCCTATGCCCTTCCTCGATCAAGTTTTGGAAAGATTGGCCCATCAAGAATATTTCTGTTACCTGGATGGTTACTCTAGATTCTATCAGATCCCCATACATCCAGATGATCAAGAAAAAACAACTTTCACCTGTCCCTTCGGGACATATGCTTTTAAAAGAATGCCTTTTGGTCTGTGTAATGCCCCTGCAACTTTTCAACGTTGCATGACTGCCATTTTTGCAGGGCTTACTGAAACAGTTATGGAGGTTTTCATGGACGATTTTTCCGTATATGGTGACTCCTTTGATTCTTGTCTTAAGCATCTCTCCATGGTCCTCAAACGTTGTGAAGAAGCACATGTGGTGCTAAATTGGGCGAAATGCCACTTTATGGTAAAGGAAGGCATCGTCTTGGGCCACAAGGTTAGTAATAAAGGAATTGAAGTTGATAAGGCCAAGATAGAAGTCATCTCTAAACTGGCAATCCCCACAAATGTAAAAGAAGTTCGCGCATTCCTTGGCCACGTTGGATTCTATAGAAGGTTTATACGTGATTTTTCCAAGATAACAAAGCCGATGACTAATCTACTTTTAAAGGATGCTGATTTCAATTTCAATGAAGAATGCGTCAAAAGTTTTGATATGCTGAAGAAAGCCCTTACAACTACTCCCATCATTAGAGCTCCCGATTGGGACCACCCCTTTGAAATTATGTGTGATGCCAGTGATTACGCGGTGGGTGCTGTCTTAGGACAATGCATAGAGAAGAAACATTATGTGATCTATTATGCATCAAAGACCCTCAACGAAGCTCAAAGGAATTATGCTACTACTGAAAAGGAGCTTTTAGCAGTCATTTATGCTTTCGACAAATTCAGATCCTACCTTACTGGTTCGAAGGTAATCGTTTACACTGACCATGCTGCTATCCGTTATCTTATGACAAAGAAAGATGCTAAGCCAAGGCTGATCAGATGGATACTCCTTCTACAAGAATTTGACCTAGAAATAAGAGATAAAAAAGGGACGGAGAATGTCGTGGCAGATCACCTGAGTCGCATCCACACTCTGGATGCTGAAGGGATTCCGATAAACGACTCTCTACCAGATGATCAGCTTATGAGAGTCTCAGGATTCGAACCATGGTATTCAGACTTAGTAAACTACCTTGCCGCCGGAGTCATCCATCCTCAATACACCGGGAACGCTCTGAAGAAATTTATGCATGATGTGAAGCATTACTATTGGGATGAAGCATATCTTTTCAAACTCTGTGCAGATGGATTGTATAGACGTTGTGTCACCGAAGAAGAAGCCCATTCTATTTTGGAACAATGCCACTCAAGACCCGTGGGTGGGCATATGAGCTCTAAAAAGACTGCCTTAAAAGTTTTGCAATGTGGATTTTTCTGGCCAACTTTATCCAAGGACTGTTATGATTTTGTCATATCATGTGATAAGTGTCAAAGAGCTGGCAATATAACCAAGAGAGATGAAATGCCACTGAATCTATGGCAAGAAGTCGAGATATTTGACGTCTGGGGAGTGGACTATATGGGGCCATTCCCATCTTCTAATGGATTCTCTTACATCCTTGTGGCGGTGGACTACGTCTCCAAATGGGTTGAAGCTATACCAACCGTCACTTGTGATTCAAAACCAGTCATCAAACTATTCAAAGATATTATCTTCCCACGGTTCGGAGTGCCGAGAACCATGATATCTGACGGAGGATCCCACTTCATTGAAAGAAGCCTTGAAGCTCTTCTACAAAAATATGGCGTCTCACACAAGATAGCTTCGCCTTATCATCCACAAACCAGTGGACAGGTAGAGGTCTCCAACCGACAACTTAAGGCTATCCTTGAGAAAACTGTTGGACGTAATCGAAAAGATTGGGCGACAAAAATCAACGACGCCTTATGGGCTTATCGCACTGCTTATAAGACTCCCCTTGGGACTACCCCTTTTCGATTGATATATGGAAAGAGTTGCCACCTGCCAGTCGAACTTGAACATAAGGCATGGTGGGCAATTAAACAAATAAACTTTGATATGAAACAAGCGGGTCAAGCCAGAATTCTGCAACTCCATGAGCTGGATGAACTCAGAATAACAGCCTATGAGAATGCACGAATCTACAAAGAACGTACAAAACTCTGGCATGATGGACATTTGAAACAAAAAGACATACGAGTGGGAGACCAAGTTCTAGTTTTCAACTCCAGATTAAAATTGTTCCCAGGAAAACTCCACTCACGTTGGTGCGGACCTTACATCGTCAAAAGCATCTCTCCCCATGGTGCTTTCTCTTTATGGAGCGACGGGTCTGACGAATTTATAGCAAATGGTCACCGCTTGAAAAGATACTTCACACCAGCTGACAAAGGCACCGAAATAATGTTGGAATTCAGCAATCCAAAGGACCCACCATAATTCCGAAGAACTCTGTCGAGCCATCGACATAAAACAAAGGCGCTTGTCGGGAGGCAACCCGACCAATAAATCTATTTTACTTTTCCTTTTCAAATTTTGTTCCTTATAGTTAAATCTTCCTTAAATAAAATTTGCCTTATGAGAGAGTTTTTCTTTCAGGACACGAGATCGGATTGGTGCTGATCAGAACGAATTCATTCTCGGCAGTCATACCTGGTGTTTCCTTTCCCCTCCATCTTGAATTTAGGGTTTGCTCGAGGACGAGCAAATCTCTAAGTTCGGGGTGGAGGGTGGGTGGTACGTATTCCACTTCCACATACACACCCTCTTTTCATATTCAATATGTCTCTATCATAAAATTTTTCAAAATTTTGAACAGATACCTGATGAAATTTTGTCTTTTGTTGATAAAAATGTAACTAACTTTTTGCTATGCATCTTCTATCATAACATCCTCCTTATTCAAAGCAAATCCTCAAGAGGACTGACTTTTGAAACTTGCCTGAAATCATCCTGTGAAACTTATGATTCCTAACATCATAATTCTTTTTACATAATGATAAGTATCTGTCAAACTGATAGGGATCAAACACGTCGCGCTTCCTAACTGACTAGTGGAACAATGGCTCAGAAACCCCACCGGATCCGCATCAAGTCATTATTTGAGCAGAGTATGACAAAGAGAATAACCCAGTTTTGAATTGTAAATCAAGTTGCATCCTGATCTGAACTCTCTTCTACACTTCTTCTATCATCTTCGTATCCCTCCATCCATAAATACCACCAAAATAGCTAAACTTGTGCCAAACCCTAAGTTCGGGGTGGCACGCCACTTCCCCCATATCCGCTTCTTCCATACCCCTTCCAATAAATAGGGGCGTACCACCAAAAATGCAATCTCGAGTCGAATAGAGGAGAGATCTGCAATAAAAAGATGCCAAAGTGCACACAAAATAAATGCAATCTCGAGTCGAATAGAGGAGAGATCTGCAACAAAAGATGCCACAGCTCACACAAAAAAATATGCAATAAATGAAATTGCAAAACAAATAAAAATCTCAAGTCGAATAGAGGAGAGATTTACTTCTTCTTTCCATACCACCTTTCACTCCTTTTTCTACCTAAGGGCACAATACATGCCCTACCATCCTGAACTACACCAGTGTCAGATCAAATGCATACTTGTCGATTCTACGGGTATCTCTGAACTCCTACAAAACTCTTCGACATGCTTGGTGTTGGAAAAGGCGGGGAGGAAGCATTGTTGGGAACCAAACTCAGGAACGAAGCTATGGAAAGACGTGTTTCGTGGTCCCAGGAAGTTGAGGTACTCATTCATACTGAGCAAAAAGAAAACATTTGTGATGTGAAGATGAAGAAATCACACGGATCGAAAGTATTCCATCAGGCAACAGTTTCAAATTTTATGTTACTCGAGGACGAGCAACGATTTAAGTTCGGGGTGTTTTTATGAGTGCATACTCATCATGATTTTCAATTACCTTTTTGGAACAATTTAATATCTATTCCACATCGTTTCACCCTAATATGAATCATAATGCACAAAACTACTCAGTGATTCAATAATCAAGGTTTTAACTAAATATCTTTCATTTTATGCAGGTGTAGCAGGCAACTCCATGCAAACGGTCTCAAGACCGTTTGGATCCATGCGGTCTCAAGACCGTTTGCTGGAATACACAAAGAACAAGACGAAACCAGTTGCCCAAGAAGCCCATGTGGTCCCAAGACCGTTTGGCCCCATGCGGTCCCAAACCGTTTAGTCCCATGCGGTCCCAAGACCGTTTGGTCCCATGCGGTCCCAAGACCGTTTGGCCCCATGCGGTCCCAAGACCGTTTGGTCCCAAGCGGTCCCAAGACCGTTTGATCCCATGCGGTCCCAAGACCGTTTGGTCCCATGCGGTCCCAAGACCGTTTGGTCCCATGCAGTCCCAAGACCGTTTGGTCCCATGCGGTCCCAAGACCGTTTGGTCCCGCGCGGTCTCAAGACCGTTTGGTCCCGCGCAGTCTCAAGACCGTTTGGTCCCATGCGGTCTCAAGACCGTTTGGTCCCATGCGGTCTCAAGACCGTTTGGTCCCATGCGGTCCCAAGGCCGTTTGGTCCCAAGCGGTCCCAAGGCCGTTTGGTCCCAAACGGTCCCAAGGCCGTTTGGTCCCAAACGGTCCCAAGACCGTTTGGTCCCGCGCGGTCTCAAGACCGTTCGATGCAAGCGCAAGGATCGATTGAAGAACTAAAGCCGCGCGACCACGCCAAAGCCGGGACCGATCAAAGCAAGACCGTTTGGCGCTCAAACGACCTCCAAACCGTTTGATGCCCAAACGGTCTCAAGACCGTTTGGCGCCCAAACGGTCTCAAGACCGTTTGGCGCCCAAACGGTCTCAAGACCGTTTGGCGCCCAAACGGTCTCCAAACCGTTTGGAGAAGATATTTCCAGCAACTTATCCAAACCGTTTGGGATCAGATCTGAAACTATAAATAGACCCCCAGGGTCCCCATTTCGAGGCATCGGTTCCGGACGCCGAAAGGCTGCCAGAGCACCACACCGATCAAGTTCCACTCCATCTACCGCTGGTGTTGCGTCCAAGGAGGCCGAGAAGAGGAAGAAGACGGCGCAAGGAGCACATCTTCTTCACCGAGCTGCGTCCACCCTCTGCACCGAGCTCATGGCGGATCTATCTTTCTCTCCTACCCTTCTTGTATCTCGTATCATGAGCGAGTAGTCCTCTTTCGCTGGGGTGCGGGGACTAGCCCCGCTGCCCATGCAAACCATGTTCTTTTGTTAAACTTTCCAAGGCAATGTATATAACTCTTCATTTTGTCGTTTATCGTTAAGCTTGTAGGTTGGTTATGTGCGTGTTTTCATCTTTGTTCTCCCTATGTTGCGATAACTTCAATGCATGGGTTCCTATGTTGCGATAACTTCAAGGCATGGGTTGGAACGTCGTTTAGCATGTTTGACCCTTGACGATAACTTCCGATGGGTTCCTTGAGGTCGTAAGTGTATGATCCGCGAGGGGACGAGCCATCTAGCCTTCGGTGACGCTTCTGTGCGCCTAACGCCTGTATAGGGGGTTCACAACCTTAGTTGGATTTTGCATCATCTTGCTAAACGTCGATGTTTGCTCGCTTGTCACCTTCCTTCTTGTTATCGGTTAACGCGGCTGACTCCCAAACTAGAAATAGGATGGGATTTCATCGAGGTCGTAAGTGTATGATCCACGAGGGGATGAGCCATCTAGCCTGCGGTGACGCTTCTGTGCGCCTAACGCCCGTATGGGGGGTTCACAACCTCCGTGGATTTTTGTATCTTCAGAGCTATAAGACATGTGATCCGGATGGCGATGAGAAATCGGCTGCCTATGGTGATGCTTACGCGGACCTGACGCCCGTATGGGGGGTTCTGCAGCAGCTCTATTTGGAGTGTTATATCGTGCCTGGTTTGTTTTCAATAGAGTATGTTTGTGTGTGTAGCGGTGGTCAAACCCGGTACCATCCCAGCGATTCCATACCATTGATGTAAACCCATCTTTTATTCCGCATTTACTTTCTTGCAATTAGTTTAATCAAACCCAAATCAACCTATCGTTCTAAATATTAGTCTTACTCGAGCTAGATCTAACTGACAAAGATTCTTAAAAACGTTGTCCTTTGGGTTCGATCCTTAACTATACTGCGATAAGATCCGTCCGCTTGCGGGTGGTATTGTTGCACTTGGTTTTGGTAAAAGCTCGGGGATATAAACTCCGAGTGAATTTGTAGTGCATTCAAAAGCCACATCAATCATCAAACAAATTTTTCCTAATAACATGGAGTTATCTCTATATATTGTTCTCTAAAACTCTCCATCTATGGGGTTTAATTACCCATTTTGATAAGTTTCAAATAATTATCAAGTAGAGATAGTGTATAAAACTTATACTATATGCAATGAAAATCATGTATGGTGTTTAACTTGGCAGGTATCTATTTCTCTTGCACCTACTTTGTGACTTTGATTCCTATATGATCCTACAAACAAATTAAGAAAACCTGTTCACCCAGTGGAGTCGAGTAATGCAATAAGAGAATATATCTCATGATCTAGGAGAACAAGGTACATTGACATATATGTAGTAGGAAATTGATTCCTATATTGTAAGGATGGATAAACATATAGTCCCTTTATTTCCCTATGAGTAACTCTTATAGGAGAACTACACAAACATACATGACTTTATAAATTATAGTAACGATTAGTAAAAAGATTACAACCCTTCATAAACACCTTCGTACAGGCACAAGCAACAATTGAGATGCCAATCCAATTTAAGATTATCTTCAAGCTTAGATGCTAGTATTTTGTATGAGACTCCATTGTTACATTATAAGGTGCAATGACCTTTGTGGGACTTGCCCATGTTTGTGATTTATCAGTTAGTAGAGATGTTCACACTGATACTGTTATTGTTTTCAGTTTTGTAGGGGGATTTTTCTCACATAAATTTTCTTCCTTATAATGCTACAACAAAAAATATTTTCTAGCTCTCGTTAATGTTTATGGAACAAATTATCAAGTAAAGAACAACAATGAAATTTTTCAAAGGAAACCAAAATACTAATTAGGTCAACCATCAATCTTGATTTTCATGTAATATAATGATTGAAAAGGCAGAGAGCATAATTTGATATCAATTACTATTGAGTTGTAAGGGTAGCCTAAACCATATGGTATCGGTGCACAGTTAAACTATTGAGGATAGCATTAGATGGCAGGAACATAGAGTGTAACAATAAATCAAGCAATCGTTGCAAATCAAAACAAATAAATCAAACACCCATCCCTTATATCAGTAAGCAGTATAAAACATCAGCTGGGTTCTTAATGGAAATCACCTTATATTTGTGGGGATCAGCATGTTCCCTTGCTTGTTGATCTTTCCAATGCACATTGAGACCAGAGGAATGCACAAGCATCTGATGAGCATCCCGACCTCCGACGCTTCGAAGTGCTGAAACATAAAGTAAGATGACACGGTGATAACATATTTCAAATTTTAGAAGAAAATATAACAACATGTAAGATCCCTTCTAGAAAACATGCTTATATAGCCGGAATGGTCGATAAGCAGGATGAACGACGGTTAGGTATGCAAGTGAGAACACCGATTTCAAATGGAAGATCGATCCGACCTTCACAGGGAAGGGGAAAAGGATGAAGAAACAAAGAAAACACATACATACCTGGCTGAGCTACGCTAGGAGATGGTCCTCGGCGGCACCGCAAGAGGAGTTGAACTTGAGCAGAGGCTTGAGCCTCTCGTAGGCCCTACATGCACCGATGACCTACAGATCCAAGGCGTGGAGCCAGCGCACGACTCCGCCCTCGAAATCGCCACTCCCAAGCGCCAGATCCGCGTCGGCATCGGCATCGTCGAGGAGAATACCTCGAAGCCTCCGGGCCAGCCTGGGGCTCGTACAAGAAGGAGGAGCCCCCTCCGTCGATGAGGAAGATGACGATTCCGGTCGATCTAAAGCAGAAGCATCTCCTCCAGAGCCGCCATCCGGGTCGTCATCCCAGCGAGGATCGGCCGCCGAAGGTTCCGGGACCTCGTTGTCGTCGCGGTCCGCGAACCCGCCATCTTGCCTCTTCATGTTCCTCAGAGGGTAAAGAAACGTTCTCGATCTGGAAAACCCTAGCGGACGGATTGATCGATCGACCGAGAGAAACGAAGGAGGAATTGGAATGGGGAAGAAAGGGAGTGGGCGGACGTGGAATCGGGGCAACACCCTCCCTCTGGTGATTGCAAATCTCGTGGCGTATTTTGGGAAGTCCGCGGAATACAACTGGTAGAGAATGGAGGGAAGGGTGATGAGAGGGAGGGAAACATTTGACACGGCATTTTTCACGGAGTGATTAGTGAGTAATATATTTTTGACGGATTAGTGTTCACATAAAAGGTCTAAGGATGTTAAAAACACAGTTGATGGATTTGGTCCCATATTTGAAGGATGAGCCCTCACAAATAGACATCATTATTCACGAATTTTGGTTCCTCACAAATGTTCTTCAACAAAGGCCAATTTTTTTGTAGTGTGGAGACCAAACAGTCCCAAGACCGAATGGAAGTCGAACGGTCCAAGGACCGAATAAAGATCAAACGGTCCCAAGACCGTGTGAAGCCAAACGGTCCTGATACTGTATGAAGCCAAACGGTCCCAAGACTGAATGGAGATCAATCGATTCTGAGACCGTATGAAGCCACATGGTCCCAAGACCGAATAAAGGTCAAACGGTCCCGAGACGGTGTGAAGCCAAACGGTCCCGAGACCGTATGAAGCCACACGGTCCCAAGACCGAATAAAGGTCAAATGGTCCCGAGACCGTATGAAGCCAAATGGTCCCAATACCGAATGGAGATCAACCGATCCCGAGACCATATGAAGCCACACGGTCCCAAGACCGAATAAAGGTCAAACGGTCCCGAGACCGTATGAAGCCAAACGGTCCCAAGACCGAATGGAGATCAACCAGTCCTGAGACCGTATGAAGTCACTCGACCCCAAGATCAAATGAAAGAAAACAGTTTCAGACCGAGAGGACTCAAACGGTCTCCAGACCGAGAGAGTCCAAATGGTCTCCAAACTGTGTGAAAATCCAAATGGTCTCCAAGACCGTTTGGACCCACATACCCCAAACCGTTTAAGGCTCACTCAAAATCCTATAAATAGAAGCCAAAGGGGTCCTCACAAATCATCAAGTCATAGTCGTCTAAAGGCTGCCTCTATTGTTCCAGAGCCATTCCATCCTTTACCCACTTCCCCGAGGCTACCGGTCTGAGATCCATACTCCATATCCAAGCTACTTTCTCTCTCATCGACAAAGAAGGTGGGAAGAGGAGGATTCATCATCAAGCAAGCTACGGAGTGTGAAGATCTTTTCTCTCTCTCCTCCAAGGGGGTAACCTTCCTCCCTCCTTTGTGGAGATGACACACTCTCTCTCTCTCTTCTCACCCCCTTCTTTGTTCTTGCCATGAGCAAGTAGTCTCATACACTAGGGTGCGGGTAATAGCCCCGCTACCCATGTTTTCATTTCATGCAATGTAACTCATGAGTTTACAATAGAGATATACTTTCTTTTCAGTTCAACATCAGTCGTTCAATGAATGCTTGTTTCTTGATCACCAAATTGTGTTACTTATTATCTATTATTATGAAATGTCTACGTTTGTACTATTAGATTTGAATCTCGATTGAATGTTGGTTCTTGATGTATGTTGTCACCATGCATCTATTTTCAAGGAGTGGAGTAAACTGACTTCCATCGTTGTACTTTCATACTATGAAATGGAATCAGTTGACGTATAAAATTACAACCTTGATAAGTCGAGGAACACACTTTGCGAAGGGAATGGTACAAAGTAAGTGACCATTCGTTTGGGGATGGCTGGCTTTGCAACATTCCCACACTTCTCGTAGTTAGTTCTCTGAAAGGAAACTAAATCTATGAAGATACTAATTGTTTATACTCTTATTGCAGGCTATGTTACTATGTTGCATGTTTTGATCCATGTGTAGTGGTGGTGAAAGCCGATCACATCCTAGTGGTTTCTTAACATTGTTTACAACCTTAAATATACTTTCTTTTACTTTACTTGCACTTTGTTTAACCAACTCTTTGATCTAAATACCAATTGTTAAGGAATTAAATAAAATTCTAATGTTTCCTATCTTGTTGATCTTAATAAGACTGTTGTCTTTTGGATTCGACCCTTAACTATACTATGATAAGACTTCCACGTATCTTATCATACGTGGGTGGAGTTTTTAATCTAGTATAAGCAAGGCTAAACCTAAAGACTTACTATCTTTAGGATTTTTAGTGGTGCACGCAACTCCACGCATGTGGAAGCTCCATCAAAAATTGGCGTCGTTGTCAGGGACAATGGAACATTTTAATTTCATTTATCATCTTGCTAGTTGGTTAGGGTTTTACACTTTTTCTTTAAACTTTACCCCATATTCTCTTGATTTCATCATATCTCCTGCATCATCTGAAAAGCGTGTTTCTTCCTCTACTCAGGTAGAGGATGTGTATGCAACCATCGCATAATCTCATATTCTCCCTTGATCCAGAGTACGACTCTGAGGTAGAGAGAAGCTTCCACCGCCACATTAGACTTAATCATCAAAGAGCCAGACAAATGGCTGAAGATCAAAGCCAAGATGCACTAGTGATGGAAAGGGTCAACGCTGCCATAGCAGCCCAGCGAGCACAACTCATTGCCGACACGCACGCCCAAGTTCAGGCTGAAGTATGGGCTGAAGAGCAAGCCCGCATCTGTGTTGAGAATGAAGCAGCCACGACTGTTGCTCAACTATTAGTAAGAAGAAACCAATTATGGGATTACTGATAACACCAAATTTTGTGATGTTTTGCCCTTTATTCTGTTATCAAAACTACCCTTTTCTGCTATTTTCCTCTATTTTATTAGCATTTTCGCAATAATTGGCCAAGCAATGCTCTTATTCCAATTTTTCCTATCTTTTACAGGGTTTTCCTCATTTTTGTGCAATAAGGCCGATTCCGGCCCACAATAAGTCTAAGCCCATCTCGACCTTCCTGACGCCCGATACAACCCAGCCCGACAGGGGCTGGGCGACACAAGAATGATCGGCGGAGAAGGGCGCCTTGCGAAAGGGACGTGCCGGCCGACACACCTTCTACCTGACAGGGAGCCAAAGCCGCATCGATGACCCAGCTCGTCGAGCGACACGACCACCCACCGGCAGGCGTGCCACCCATCACGTGACCAATAGCCAGCACCTCGCGCCGAGATATACCTGTATCAGCCATCCACATCCATCGATCGGCGTATAAGGGAGCTACATGGCGCTTCGAGCACCATGTTTTCTCACCAACCAGCTGACTATAAATAACAGCTACAGGAAGCCGATAAAAAAAAGGTTGGATAGGTCGGGACGGCTGGCCAGTTCACAGTTCGGACAGTTGGGGACTTGAGCTATCTGCGAGAGCAACCGTATCGTGCCTCAGTGCTCGTACCGGGCGACACTAGGTGAGCTCTTCCTCATCCCGAGAGGGAGGGGATCGGTTCACCTAGGATTGTACCGGACGACACTGAGGGCCGATATCGGCCGACATAGATACGCGACACGAGTGCCTGACAACAATGCCCGACAGTAGTATATGTAAATCCTTGGCTGACACGATACTGAAACCGATACGCTCTACCCGTCAGGCGTGCCGCCTGAGAGGGTGTGCCGCCTGACATGAGCATATCGGCCAGGGTCTTCGAACGATATAGTCGTCCGTCAGGCGTGCCGTTCGAGAGTTCGTGCCGCCCGACACGGCTGTACCGGGATAGGTCCCTGGACGGTATCGGGCTGGGAGTAGTAGTAGTCTGTCGCCCTTCTACATCAAGAAGGCGACATCTATCTTTAATTCTGTTATTTAAATTCTTAGCTTATGCACTGTATTAAGACCCTTATTGCTGATGGAAATAGAAATGCTTAATTGCTATTTGTTTAATGCTTAGTGCCTTAGGATTGGGTAACTGCTGTGTTGGATATCTGAACTCTAGCTTGCATGTTTTGGATCGCGTTTCGCTTAGCTACCGAATCGTCTTTCCCGTCGCAACTACTTCGAGAGTTGGGTTGTGGCTCTAGTGTTCGGTCTGATTCTGGAGTACGAGAGTGCCCGGAACGGAGTTGTTTTAGTATCATTCCACTCTAACTTGAGCCCTGCAACCTCGAGAGGGGTGTTGATGCTTGGTTAGAGGCACCCACTCTGAGAGGAGGGGTGCAGGGTGATACTGCTACCGCTTGTCTTACTGAAGTCTTGTCCCTTGCATTACGCCTTAAACTACAGTTTATCTCTCTACTTTCTGTTGCATGAAAATTCCTAAAAACTGCTAAATGACAAAATCTTCATCTTTCTTGTAACTCCAGTTGGAGATAGTTTTCTTTGATTTAATCATGACATCTTGTTGTTCCCCTTCGGGGAACTTTAATATCTCTTTATACCCACCGGAGTGTAGAGTGTCGATTCAGAGTCGTCAACACGACACACCTTGTCCCTGTGTTCGACCCCGTATGACTACTTCGACCCCGTAAACAAAGTTGCGGGGGCCTAGAAGGATTCGGGTTATAAATGCGAAGGCTCGACTACCTCAAATACGCATCCAATTTTAGGACGCGCGATTTAGGCCGGCCAACTTTCTGGCGCCGTTGCCGGGGACAAGGCAAATGGCACTGTTGACGAATCTGAAGCCACTAACTACACTCCCGTGCCTCAAGCTTAGAAATAGGCTTGACAACACCTCTTTTTCTTTTTCATTTTTTTCTTTTACTTTAAGCATTATTCTTTACCCCAATTATAATTTTTTAAACATGATTTTTATGCGGTTTTCAGGTACTCTGATCTACTGAACACTGAGACTGTCAACCATGCCTCCTCACGTAGAGCCACCTTCTGGAAACGAAAGCCCAGGAGGGAGGCCAGCTTCGCCTCCACAGGAAGACAACGACCGGTATAGTGATCATGAGCGGCAAGAAGATCTAGAATCACCAGGGCATGAGGAAGAGCATCATCAACATAGACGTCGTCGGAGACACAGGAGGAATCATGATAACCGGGAGCGATGCCGAGACGCCAGCAACAGTGATGACTCAGAGGAAGAAGAGAAAACTCTGAGAGAGTTGGCTTCTACAAAGGCCAATAGATCGAGGTGCCCCGTTATCATCCCAAGGTTCAATGCGACAAACTTTGAGCTTAAGCCATCTGTGATCTCCATGATTCAAAATAAAAGCTTCAGGGGGAGTTCTAAGAGCGACAACCCTTACCATCACCTTGATGCTTTCAAAAACATCTGCGACACCATAAAGATGCGAGGGGTTCCCCAAGAGGTCATTTACTGCAAGGGTTTCATCTTCTCTTTGGAGGATAAGGCTCTATCATGGTACCTTGGGCTACCCCACCAAGCGCTGAATGGATGGGGAGAACTGGCTGACGCATTTGTAAACAAGTTTTACCCCACTGAGAAGACGATGAGGAACAAGTTAAAAATCACGTCTTTCACGCAAAAGCCAAATGAAAACCTCCACGACGCCTGGGAACGATATCTGGAATATCAGAGGGGCTGCCCTCACCACAATTTCAAGAAGGGTTTCCTGGTCTCCACCTTCTACAATGGGCTAACTCCCGATGAAAGGGTATCGCTGAATGCGGCAGCAGGAAGTGACTTCCTAGGGAAAAAGCCAAGCAAGTCCGAAAAGATCATTAGGAACATGGCTGAGTTGAAGGCCGATGTTGACTATGATAGATCCGATAGAGGGCAGGCGAAGAAGGCAGGGGAAGGAATCTCTCTTGAGTCCAAGGCTCTGGAAAACATAACTTCTCAGATTCAAAGGATAGCAACAGATGTGAAACAACTGAAGGATCATGGCGGAAAGGGGAAGAAGCAAGTTGAGAAAGTCATGAAATGTGTTACCTGCGGTGAAGGAGGACATGGGGTAGACAACTGCATCTACACCAAACCCGGCACCGACAGCGACTCCGACTCGGAAGAAGAAAGGATCGAGAATGTTTCCTACATGGGCTTCAAAAGACCAGACCACCCTGGATTTAGTTATGGCAACAAGGACGCGGCCGAGAACTCGCATCAGCTAAACACCTCGGCCAGGCCCGTGCAACCTTTTGAAAAGAGAGGGGGATCAGGCCAATACACCAAGAACAGCCAGTTCCAGCCAGCAAAAGGTAATTTCCAAGCACCAGGAAAGTACCAAGGCCCGCCCCGTGAACACGAGAAAGGGGTGAACCAATCCGAAGTGATCGGCCAGCTGTTCGATTTTGTCAAGAAGCAGGACACCGTTAATCACCAGTTAGCGCAAAGTGCACTGTCCAATTCGGGGGTTTTGAACTCATTGCAGGTCCAGTTGGCAGATATGCAGACACATCAATGCCAAATCGACCAGCAGTTGGCGCAGCTCGCCGAGATTATGAAGAATCCTGTAGGGAAGATCCCGTCTAACACCGAACCAGCTCAAAGATAGATCGAGATGAAGAAGCCAAAAGATGTCTAGCTATAGACAGAAAATGCAGCGCTCCTCGGGAGGCAGCCCGTGCTTTTATTTTCCTAGAATAGAATGTTATTTACTCTTTTTTTTTTCAAGACAGACGCTACAAACATTATGGACTGTAATAAGGCCCGAGTCAGTGCATGCGCACGTGTGCTGACTCTTTTTGTTTTAAGGGCCACCGCTTTAGTTTTATTCGCCAGGATGGGTAATACCATCTGAGGCCGGGTTTAGCCTTAGGCCAATGATGTTTTACCCGCATGTCGCCTCTTTCTTTAAGAGGTTTTACCTCAGAGTTTTGTCCCAAAAAATCTTGTATCGGTCGGAGGAAGTCTGGTCTAGTAACCCTTTTTCCAGACCGGATCGGGCGGCACACCAACCGACATACAGATTGTGCCCGTCTCGGGAGGAAATGGTTTTACCGCGACGACCGGCCGCTATATATAAGGCAAAAACTTTACCGTGTCGCGCTCCCGGACTTTACCTTTTTCAGCTACCGTATCGCGTAGTACTTTTCTTGCTCTCCGCTCCCGTGTCGCGTAGAGACCTCTCCCGATCCCGTGACGCGCAACACCTTGAGGAAAACAAAGGTACCGCGCGACAGCCCTATCGCCCGAGCATACCCGATACGGACCTTTATCGCGTACGATGTGTCGGGCGAGGATTTTACATTGATTTTCTTGTTGCCCGACACTGTTATCACGCAACACGCTTCTCTCGCGCCAGCCCGATACATCTGTGTCGGGCAGCGACCGTATCGTCTGTTTATTCTTGTACCGGGCAGCGCTCTTTCAAGACCCTGCCGGGCGCTCAGTTTCGTTTGGCCGTATCGCCCGACACAGTTGTATCGGGCAAGCTTCACCTGATCTTGTCTTGAAGCCCGATACCGTCGTGTCGGGGTGCCTTTCCCCTTATTAATTTTTCTGTTGATAACAAAATAGCATTTATTTGATTGATGATAGGGATGGCACGCACAAAGATAACCGTTAGACTCGTTGGCGAGCAAGGCAGGAGAGTCGTCACCGAACCAGAGGCAGAGGTGGCCACTATCGGGCAGAAGCGCTCGAACCCCCAGGCGGCTGGACCCTCAACATCTGGAAAGAGGGTGAGGACAGAAGAAGCCGCCACTCCAGCTGCAGTACCTGCTCCAACAACAGAACCCCTGGAGCACACGCCAGGAAGGTTCGTGCCAAGAGATGAGGAGCACAGACGTCGATATGCTGAGCTAGGAGCCAAGCTCTACAGGCCGAGCAGGTTCGGCCACCAGTCATCCTTCATGCAGTTGGGCATCTTTGGGAGACTGGATGACATACTTGTTGTAGCCGGTCTGAGGCAAATCTGCTTCAGCCTATCCGCCTCCTACACAGAGCTCACAAGGGAGTTCATGGCATCCCTTCACCGAGTAAAGAATACACCTGCAGAAGCCAGAATGTATGGCGGAGCAGACAGACTCCAGGGGCGGCTTTACAATGCAGAGTACGTCATTTCGGAGAAGCTGCTCAACCGGATTTTCTCCTCCAGTGAAGAGGAGAGAAGGAGACTAGATAACGGTGCAAGGATCACTGAAGGAGACGGGTTCAACCCCATAGAAATCTGGGAAAAGCTAACCGGGGAGTCATCTTTCAAACCCGGGAGCAAGGTGGCGGCAGTGCACTCATGCTTCTGGAGGATAATGCACAAGCTGGTGGCGTGCCTCCTCTTCAGCAAGAACGAGTCCAGCAACATTTACTCCGAGGAACTCCACGTCATGTGTCACACGATGGAGGGCCGAACTATCAACCTGGAGCGCTTCTTACTGAACAGGCTGCACCCAATAAAGGATGCCACCAAGGAATATTGCATGGGTGGCATCGTGAACCTAATCGCGGTGGGGTTGGGATACCCGCGTGAGCCGCGCATCCTCTCAAGAACGAGAGGGGACGAGTTGATCGACCTCAAGTACCTCATGAGGTCGGGTATAATAAAGAAGGAGGGGCGGAGTTACTTCTACAAGTTCGCAAGGACGAAGATCCTTCTCCCGCTTCCTCGTTGCGCCGCCTACGACGCAGAAAAGCTAGTCTTCACCACGGCCGAGATCGAGGCTGTGGCAGCAGGCGCAAGCTGCGCTCCTCCCCCAAGAAGCCAAGAGCGGGGAATCACCAGAGGGCCCATCCCGCTGGGTACTCGGCAGGACGTATCTTCAACATCTCCTGCCGAGCGGCTCATTGCCTCGGAGCCACCAACGACAGACACAACGACAAGGCCAGTGGTGGCAAGGGAAAAACCGGCGATCGTGGAGGTCGCCGAGACAAGGACTGGAACTGCAGTGAGAGAGACGGTTGCAGTCCCCGTAGTTTCTACTGCGCCCTTAAGGGAAACTGATGAATTACAACCGGATGTCAGCGATGAGGTATTCGCCGATATCCTACAAATGGAGATCGAAGGAGCACATGTGACGCCGACACCACCACCAAAGTCACCTATTGCAGTTGTTGAGGAGATCGTCAACAGCGTCGATATGGGGCAGCATCCGTCCCCCACAACACGGTCTCCTCCGATACAACAAGAAGGCGGGGCAGCACCGACACCTCACCCAGAAGCAACAGCCGCGCGGACAATAGAAGTAAGTTCTGCCTCGTCAGGTAGACCATCGCGTGGGAGGAGCATTTCGAGGTCAAGGGGGAGACAAGCGGAAAACCCTCCTTCGCTCGGAATGATGCTAGGACAAGAACTCGATTTCTTGCGGGAGGTAACAGAAAACCATTCTACTACATTTCTTTCCCTAACCCGCAAGTTTTCATTTTTCGAACAGAGGCTGGATAGGCAGGAACGAGAGCTGCTGGCTTTAGCCAGCCTACCTGGCTGGCTAGAGGCAGTGAATGCCACGCTTCAACAAGTTCTGCAGCGCCTTAGCGAGATTGAGGGGAGGCTGAACAGGGAGGACGAACATCCACGCCCAAGGCAGCCGAGAAGATCGCCGTCGCCTCCTGGTCCGGGCTCTCAATCCTCGTCGTCAAGAGCGTCGTCAGGATCGTCATCATCTACCTCCTCTTCCGGCAGATCGTCATCAGCAACCGGAGGAAATTCTTCACAAGGACAAGGCTATGAAGCTCCTTCCAGACAAGAAAGCCCTTTTGACCTGAATGAGGCCGCTCCCTCAGCCCCCTTTGACGAAGCTGAGGATAACAACGAAGATATCAGCGTCGGGGAAGGCTCTTCTGACGAATCCGAGGGAGAAGGGGGGGACATCCGCACTGCAAACGAAAGACACCTCCCCAGAGGAAGTAGTTCAAAGGCCGACATCACCGATTTCTTCGCACCGACAGAGATACCTTCTTTCGAAATGACTGACTTTGACAGAAGGGTAATAGGGTATCTAACGATCAGAGACCAGAAACTGCTCGACATGGTCCTAAGATCGCAAGCCGACGAGGAAGAGGTACTCTGGAGCGACGGTTATTTCTCGGTGCAGCGGGGAACTCTGAGAAACATCTTCCACGCCAAGGCCGTCGTAGGGAAGAGTTTGTTCAGAGTACTACAAGGGGCCATTATAGAAAGCGCCGACAAGAAGAAAGGCCAACATACAGTTTACGCTGCCACCCCGACCCTAGCAAGAAGACTAATGATGGGGTTGTACAATTCTACGTAGGTAGAAAGTATGTTGGATTACATTGAAATGCACAATCCGAAACTGGTGCTGGCCCCTTACAAACACAGAAACAACTGGTTCCTGTGCATTGCCGACCTCCAAAATCATGATGTCCAACTGCATTGTTGCTGCAGCAAAGAGGTCCCGCACACAGGAAGTACGTTCCTACACCCAAAGGACGTAAAGCTAAGACTACTTCCACTACGTCTCCACCGGGTCATCAAGTACGGAGTCCAGCGCCACAGCGGCGTCTGGAATTTCTACTCACTAAGGGACTTCCCAGTCCAAGAAGAGGAGGGAAGTGGAAATAGCGCATTCATAGTCCTCAGAGCCATGGAGATGATACATATCTTCAGATACTTCAAGCAACTCCAGAATAATAACTTCTACAATCTCAGAAGCAAATATGCACTGCTGCTGATAAAGGACAAGCGCTACTTCTGAGACACGGGGATACCAGAAGAGCTGCTGGATAGTGAACAAGAAGAAGAGTCATCTCAACATAGCAGCCCTCCTGAAAAAGAAGCAGAAGCAGAGACGGCCGTCTGTGGGGCAGGCAAACAAATAAACATCTTGCGACAAGTCTTCGGACATGACGAACAAGCCTCGCCCCAGAACCAGGAGGAGTCGATCCACAACTTCGACCGTTTCTCATGCGCTACCCTCACGCAGGAACAGGTCAACGTAATCCACATGAAGTTGGCTGACTCCAACCCTGCAGATATAGCCTACTCGGCAGGCGATGTCATAGTCCCGATTGATGACTTAAGGGACATGGTAAAAGAGGGAGGATGTCTGGCGTTATCTGTGGCGGTCGCCTACATCCAGATACTACGAAACAAGTTTGAACACGCATGCATAGCAGATCCAATGCTGTTCAACGACGTTTGCCTAGCCGATGAGCAAGGGGCGAAGGAAGCTTTCCTAGCAGAGTTGGAATGCAGAGTCCCAGATACCATTCTCCTTCCCATCCTGCACAACAACCACTGGACGCTCTTAACAGTGTACACCCAACAACGAGCAGGGATTTTCTACAACAGCTCGGATAGCAACAAAGACCATCCAGTGCCTTGTACATCGACAGTGCTAACATCTCTCTAACGATTAGTACGAAAATACTATATCGATATAGCAGAGCTGATACAACCATTCCTGGGAATGCAAGCAAGAAGCTGGCATGAACTCCAGTTCTGCCACCGCAGCCCGCAGCAAATTCAACTATCCAACGACTGCGGCGTCTTCATCCTGGAGTGGATGGCAAACGAGGCAACGCCTGATCAGCTCCTCCACATCGACTATCACAGCAAAAGAAGAGAATATGTGTGGGAGCTACTATCTAGCCCAGGCGTGCTGATCATCTAACCCTCACTGATTAACATTTCCTTACCTCATCTACTTCACAACTCTAGGACAGAGTGTGGAGTAAGTTTGGGGGAGGTACCATGTACCAGTGAGGGAGGTACAAAATTTTAAAAAATTCTAACTCTATTTATTTATCCATTTGTCTCATATTCGTTATTCTTTTGTTATTTGTGTACATATATATGTTCATACCAAAGTTTTGAAATTCTTTTTGTTTATATATCATTCCCTATACTTATATATGTATAAAGTTGTTGTAATAATAATAAAAACCTATTGTGACTTATTGCAAAGTTTACTTTCTGTATATTTAACGAGTTACAAGTTCTGTCATATCTTTCTGATAATGTTGTCTCAAACAAACAAAAGATTGTGCCTTGCCATCCAAAAATTTTCGAAAAATAATAATCTCGCAAACAGCTAAGAGACGAGTATGGAGAAGGAAAAAGCTGCCCAAACAGCAGATATCTCTATTGTTTTCCCTTACCCAGCAAAAATCCCAAAAAGAGAAAGAAGCCTTATGAGCGTGAATAAAAGTATGAGAGTTGTGCCCAATAAAAGAAAAGAAAAAAAATATATATACACACTTGTTTTCCAAAAGTACCCATCTTTAGGCATGGTAGATCCGGGGCGGTGGTACGTAGGATGTGAAATCACTGCTCTAAAGCCATCTGGCTTGGACTGCAGGGACCACTTGCCCGTTAACGGACCCTTACCTGGATGGACTGATGGGAAACAAGAAGAAAAACCCAAAAAGCCTTAGCCTACCCTATACACAACTTTCTGCCCTTAAAATAAAGCTGTTTGGTGTGGAAGCTAACTTCGGAATCATACACCAAAGTCTCACTGAAGCTGTGGAGAAGAAAAAATTTACTTAAATAATAAGGCAAGTAGGGCAAGGTCTTTTGTTCGCATTAAGACAGCATTACCTCCAAGACATCGCAAATCTTGTGCTACCCTTTAGCCTTAAACTTTTGCTGTGTAAGAAGAAGCAACACAAAGTTTAGTTCAAATATTGATTGAGGACAATCAAAAGGCTAAGTTTGGGGGAGTTGATAACACCAAATTTTGTGATGTTTTTGCCCTTTATTCTATTATCAAAACTACCCTTTTCTGCTATTTTCCTCTATTTTATTAGCATTTTCGCAATAATTGGCCAAGCAATGCTCTTATTCCAATTTTTCCTATCTTTTACAGGGTTTTCCTCGTTTTTGTGCAATAAGGCCGATTCCGGCCCACAATAAGTCTAAGCCCGTCTCGACCTTCCTGACGCCCGATACAACCCAGCCCGACAGGGGCTGGGCGACACAAGAATGATCGGTGGAGAAGGGCGCCTTGCGAAAGGGACATGCCGGCCGACACACCTTCTACCCGACAGGGAGCCAAAGCTGCATCGACGACCCAGCTCGTCGAGCGACACGACCACTCACCGGCAGGCGTGCCGCCCATCACGTGACCAATAGCCAGCACCTCGCGCCGAGATATACCTGTATCGGCCATCCACATCCATCGACCGGCGTATAAGGGAGCTACGTGGTGCTTCGAGCACCATGTTTTCTCACCAACCAGCTGACTATAAATAACAGCTACAGGAAGCCGGAAAAAAAAGGTTGGATAGGTTGGGACGGCTGGCCAGTTCACAGTTCGGACAGTTGGGGACTTGAGCTATCTGCGAGAGAAGTGCGAGAGCAACCGTATCGTGCCCCAGTGCTCATACCGGGCGACACTAGGTGAGCTCTTCCTCATCCCGAGAGGGAGGGGATCGGTTCACCTAGGACTGTATCGGATGACACTGAGGGCCGATATCGGCCGACGTAGATACGCGACACGAGTGCCTGACAACAATGCCTGACAGTAGTATATGTAAATCCTTGGCCGACACGATACCGAAACCGATACGCTCTACCCATCAGGCGTGCCGCCTGAGAGGGTGTGCCGCCCGACATGAGCGTATCGGCCAGGGTCTTCGAACGATATAGTCGTCCGTCAGGCGTGCCATTCGAGAGTTCGTGCTGCCCGACACGGCTGTACTAGGATAGGTCCCTGGACGGTATCGGGCTGGGAGTAGTAGTATTCTGTCGCCCTTCTACATCAAGAAGGCGACATCTATCTTTAATTTTGTTATTTAAATTCTTAGCTTATGCACTGTATTAAGACCCGTATTGCTGATGGAAATAGAAATGCTTAATTGCTATTTGTTTAATGCTTAGTGCCTTATGATTGGGTAACTGTTGTGTTGGATATCTGAACTCTAGCTTGCATGTTTTGGATCGCATTTCGCTTAGCTACCGAATCGTCTTTCCCGTCGCAACTACTTCAAGAGTTGGGTTGTGGCTCTAGTGTTCGGTCCGATTCTGGAGTACGAGAGTGCCCGGAACGGAGTTGTTTTAGTATCATTCCACTCTAACTTGAGCCCTGCAACCTCGAGAGGGGTGTTGATGCTTGGTTAGAGGCACCCGCTCTGAGAGGAGGGGTGCAGGGTGATACTGCTACCTCTTGTCTTACTGAAGTATTGTCCCTTGCATTACGCCTTAAACTGCAGTTTATCTCTCTACTTTCTGTTGCATGAAAATTCCTAAAAACTGCTAAATGACAAAATCTTTATCTTTCTTGTAACTCCAGTTGGAGATAGTTTTCTTTGATTTAATTGTGACATCTTGTTGTTCCCCTTCGGGGAACTTTAATATCTCTTTATACCCACCGGAGTGTAGAGTGTCGATTTAGAGTCGTCAACACGACCCACCTTGTCCCTGTGTTCGACCCCGTATGACTACTTCGACCCCGTAAACAAAGTTGCGGGGGCCTAGAAGGATTCGGGTTATAAATGCGAAGGCTTGACTACCTCAAATACGCATCCAATTTTAGGACGCGTGATTTAGGCCAGCCAATTACTCTATTCCCAAGAACTACAAAGACAACCATCTAGTCCAACCACCACTCATCAACAATCCTAATTTTGAGATTAGGACATAATGGATCCAAATATTGTAGGGCATCTCATTCTCTGGAAGTGCTAGAGATGACTGCATGGACCATTTGAAGAGGTTCAAAGCTCTTTGCAGGTTGGTACCACAAGCTGGAACAACCATAGACACAGTCATGCTCAGACTCTTCAACTTCACCTTGTCTGGAAGAGCACTAAGCTGGTACAATTCTTTGGACGGGGAGCCAATCACCACCTGGGCTCCCTTGGAAGAGAAGTTCTTGGAGAAATTCTTTCCACCTTCACTAACCTACCGAATTAGAGGACAAATCAACCAATTCCTTCAACAACTGGGAGAGTCACTGGCTGACTCATGGGAAAGGTTCAAGGAACTCTTGAGGAAATGGCCTCACCATGAAATCTCACAAAATTAGTTCATAGAAACTTTTTATAATGGAGTAAGTGATCAAATTAAGAAGTTCTTAGATTCCTCATCTGGAGGAAACTTTATGAGACAAAACTATGAAGACACCTGGAGGATCGTCACTCTCAGAGCCAAAAATCAATCCAATTGGGGGAGGGCGACCGCAAGAGGAGTTCTAAAGGTTTGTAAAGTTGAAGAATCTATGGAAATGAAAGCCATTGCCGAATCTTTGAAAACCATAGCCAACAAACAACAAGCCCTTGAAGCATCATTTGGGAAGTATGACAGAAAGAAGAACCCCCAATAAGATAAAGTAGCTACAGGAACTTGTGAGGCCTATCATGCATCTGATCATCCCACATTGTCATGTGGTCTCCTATGCAATGTAATGATGGATTTGCAACCACCTCAACCACAGTATGAGCCGGTTATTGAACACCTTGAGGATCAGATGCCAGAACAAGTAAATTCCATCCATTCCATACCAGGACAAGCTTACTACAATCCAAATCAACTGAGAAATCATCTCGGGTTTCAATATGGAAATCCTGTGGGGACTGCTAACCCGCAACATCAAACACAAGGTGGATCTTCCAACAAACTACCACATGGATTTCAAAGCAACTACAACCAAAATCAAGGGAATTTTAGAAACAATTTCCAGAGATCCAACTACCCAAGAAATCCCTCTGCATACTACCAATATACCCACCCTCCTATGCACCTACAATTACAACAAACTCATCTGCAATAGCCACAGCAACCTCAGTTGCCAACACCTCAACAACAACCACCTCAAGGGAAGCAACAACTCACTCAATTTCAACAGAAGAATTCCCCACCATAGTAGACTGATGAACTATCCTTGATAAGGCAGATGCTACAATCACAGCAAACCATGCTAGCTAATCAGCAATCCCAGCAAAAAGGTATGGAAACCCAGTTAGCACAAATAGAAGCTCAGCTAAAACCTCCAGTGGGCACTTTCACTAGCCATCCACAAGCAAATCCAAGACACAATCAACATAGACCAGAACAATTAAATGTTGTTACAACAAGGTCTGGTCATGCTCTCACTGAAGCCATCTCGGTTAATCAAGAAGACAAGGATGTAACTGAAATCATCCCAATAGAAGAATCAGGTCAAGAAGATGAAGAAAGGAAAGAATAGGAACAAGGTCGCAAAGAACCAGAGGTTCCACAATATAAGCCAAGGATACCCTATCCTGGTAGGTTAAAGGAAACCAGACTAGACTCTAGATTCTAGAAATTCAAAGAGGCAATGAAGAAACTTTATGTTGATATTCCCTTTCTCGATGCCTTATCTAAAATCCCAGCCTGGTCCAAATATCTGAATACAATGTTGTCAAAGAAATATATGACAGAGGAGCATGAAACTATCAAGCTAGCCCAAACCACTTCTGATATCATTTTGAATAAAATGCTGAAAAAATAGAAGGACCCTGGCTCCTTTGGCATACAATGCTCTATTGGGAACACTTCATGTAAAAAGGGATTGGCCGACTTGGGAGCCAGCATATCAATTATTCCATTTTCCATGTGTAAAAGATTGGGGTTCACTGACTTGTTTCCTACATCAATGACCATCCAGCTCGCTGATTCCACCATTACTGCACCCCTGGGAATCATTGAAGATATTCCAATAAGAGTGGGGAGGGACTCTCATGTCCCTTGTGATTTCTTCATTATGGATATAAAAGAAGACCTAAGGTACCCGATAATATTTGGTAGACCCTTCCTTGCCACAGTTAGAGCATTAATTGATGTCGAGGCTGGCACAATTACCTTGAGGTTGGGTAAAGAAACCATTCAATTTAGGGTTCTCAACAGCCTGAAGATCCCTAGTATCCATGAAGAGGTTTTTCTGCTTGAAGCAATTGATAAAATATCTCAACTCAAGCAAGCAAATCCAGAATCAGCAGATGCCCTAGAGGACGCTCTAATAAATCCGGAAGCTGAATTTTCAACCAACGAGTTAATTCAATAATGCATGCAATACTTGGAGCAGGCTGAAAAAGCCCCAGAAGCTACTTTTGAAGAACTGCCATTTGTCACCATATTAGAGACAACAGAAGTACCCAAAGCCCCAGAAATGAAAACTCTACCAACTGGGCTCAAACATGTCTTCCTAGATGAAGAAAAATTATGTCCAGTTATCATTAGCTCCTCTCTGGTTGACGATCAGGAAGAAAGGCTTCTCACTGAACTAAGGAAGCACAAGAAAGCAATTGGGTACAAGATGACTGATTTAACAGGCATAAACCCAGCTCTATGCATGCATAAACTACCTATGATAGAAGAGTTCAAACCCTCGAGGGAGCACCAGAGAAAACTAAACCCAAATCTGAAAGAGTTAGTTCACCTCGAGGTTCATAAACTCTTGAAAGCGGGTATTATCTATCCAATTTCTGACTCTCAGTGGGTTAGTCCTATCCAAGTGGTCCCTAAAAAGGGGGAACCACTATTGTCTTAAATGATAAGAATGAAATAGTACCTACAAGGACCGGTACTAGTTGGAGAATGTGCATTGATTATAGAAAACGGAACAAATCAACAAGGAAAGACCATTTTCCCTTACCCTTCCTTGACGAAGTCCTTGAGTGGCTAGCCCACCAAAAAAATTTTTGCTACCTTTACGGATATTATGGGTTTTACCAAATCCCAATTCACCCCGAAGACCAAGAAAAAATGACATTTACTTGTCCTTTTGGAACGTACGCCTTCAGAAGGATGCCCTTCGGGCTATGCAACGCACCCGCAGCCTTCCAAAGGTGCATGACAACTATCTTCGCGGAATTAACCGAAACCATTATGGAGGTGTTCATGGACGATTTTTCAGTATACGGGGACTCTTTTAACAACTTTCTTCTCAACCTAAGTAAAGTCTTACAGAGTTGCGATGAAACAAACCTTATCCTAAACTGGGAAAAATGTCACTTTGTGGTGACTGAAGGTGTTGTCCTCGGACATCGAGTGAGTGAAAGAGGAATTGAAGTAGACAAGGAAAAAATCAATGTCATCTCAAAGTTGTCACCACCCAAAGAAATAAGGGAAGTGCAAGCTTTCTTGGGTCATGTCGGGTTCTACCGAAGATTTATCAAAGACTTCTCGAAAATAGAAAAACCTATGACTTACCTATTGACCAAGGATGCTGATTTCAACTTTGACCATGAATGCCTGCATATATTTACAGCCTTGAAGAATGCTCTAATCTCTGCACCCATTCTGAGAGCGCCTGATTGGTCACAACCTTTTGAAATAATATGTGACGCTAGCGACTATGCTATAGGGGCGGTGCTGGGGAAGAGAATAGACAAAAAGACATATGTAATATACTATGCATCCAAGACGTTATATGAGACGCAAAAGAATTATATTACTACTAAAAAGGAATTCTTAGCTGTCATCTACGCCTTCAAAAAATTCTGTTCTTATCTAATTGGATCAAAGGTCGTAGTATATACAGACCACTCCACCATCAAATATCTTATTTAGAAACAGGATGTAAAACCCAGACTCATCTGTTGGGTATTGATGCTGCAAGAATTTGATCTTGAAATAAAAGACAAGAGCAAAGTGGAAAATGTCGTTGCTGACCACCTAAGTCGCATCGAGTGTCAAGAGGATGACAATGTACCTATCTGAGACTCCCTCCCTGATGACCAGCTTATGAAAATTACCATCGGATTTCCCTGGTACGCCGACATAGTGAACTATCTGGTTACAGGAATCATCCACCCTTCCGCCTCTCACCACGATAAAAATAAATATAAATTTCTCCATGATGTTAAGCAATACTTCTGGGATGAACCCTATCTTTTTCGTCTATGTGTAGATGGACTTTTCCGTTGCTGCCTACCAGAAGAGGAAATTACCCCTATCTTAGAGCATTGTCATTCTGGCCCCATTGGGGGGCACATGAGTTCGAAGAAGACCGCTCTCAAATTTCTACAATTGGGTTTCTTTTGGCCAACAATAGCAAGAGATTCATATGCTTTTGTAAGATCCTACAATAAATGTCATCTTTCTGGTGGTATAACTAAACAGAATGAAATGCATCTCACTTTGTGGCAAGAAATTGAATTTTTTGATGTTTGCGGAATAATACATGGGTCCCTTCCCCTCATCTTATGGATTCTCTTACATATTGTTCATTGTGGATTATGTTTTGAAATGGGTAGAAGTTATACCCACAGTATCCTGTGATTCCAAGCCAGTCATCAAGATGTTCAAAGATATCATCTTCCACAGATTCGGAGTCCCTCGAACTATCATATCAGACGGAGGAACCCATTTTCTGGAAAGAAGCTTCGAAGCTCTCCTGAGAAAATATGGGGTCAACCATAAGGTCGCCACACCTTACCATCCATAAACAAGTGGCCAAGTTGAAGTTTCAAATAGACAATTGAAAGCTATCTTAGAAAAAACATTCAATAGACATCGTACTAATTGGTCTACCAAGCTCCCCGATGCCCTTTGGGCATACCGCACAGCTTACAAAACACCGATAGGAACAACCCCATTCCGTCTGGTGTATGGAAAGTCGTGTCATCTACCGGTTGAACTAGAACATAAAGCTTGGTGGGCCATCAAACAGTTTAACTTTGATCTCAAAAGTGCTGATGAATATAGACATCTTCAACTACAAGAACATAAGGAGCTTAGAATGATAGCTTACCAAAGTGCCAGAATCTATAAAGAACAAACAAAGATGTGGCACGATGACCACCTCAAAAGAAAAGACATCATTGTCGGAGATAAGGTCCTCCTCTTCAATTCCAGACTTAACATGTTTCTTGGAAAGCTCCGTACGAAATGGTCTGGACCTTTCACAATTAAATACTTCTACCCCACCGGAGCAGTCATCATCCTTGATAATAATGGGGGAGAACGGACCGTTAATGGCCATAGATTGAAGAGATATTACACACCAACAGACAAAATACCAAGAAAAACTATCGAGATCCACGATCGCTCAGCATCGACATAACCAAATCGAATTTTCGTTGAGCCAACGACGTAAAACTCAGGCACTACTTGGGAGGCAACCCAAGATCTGAGTACCACCATTTTATTTTGCCTAGTTTTGCTAATTTTCTAATCTCTTTGTTTGATTTAGACTTATCATCTTTAATCTAAAAATATAAAAACTCACATAATAACCAAAACAAACATAAAAATATAAAATCCAAAAACCTAATTAAATCTTAACCTAACGGTTTCGAAACCGTTTAGACTCAAATGGTCTCGAAACTGATTGGTCCTTTCGATCTCAAAACCGTTACCACGCTCTACATGGAAAGTGCACAACAAAGGACTAACAGAAGCCTAATTCCCTTATCCATATACTTCTCAACCTATCACTTTTGACACTCTGAGGACAGAGTGAATGATAAGTTAGCGGGGAGGTACACTGGACAAGGGCGAGGTATCATTTTTCAACCCTTCTCCCTCTGCTCTTTTTATTCACTCTTGTTTTTCTATGCATTGTTTTTTATCTTTCTTTTCACATTTAGACTTTTTCAGTAATTTCTTTGATAGAATAATTCTTTTACATAAGTATAACATCACTCTTGGAAAAGGTCACCCCCAGCTAAATTTAGAGTCAAAGTAGTCCTCAAAAAGTAATAACATAAAAAGCATTTAGGCATGTAATGGTGAATTAATAATTTACTTTCACACTCAATTTCCATGATTTTGCTTCAACTCTGCTCCAAACTCTCCACAAGTTAACATCATAGCTGAAGCCAGTTAAAACTCTCTCAAGGACGGGTGGGAACCAGGTGAAATCCAAATCAAGTAACCTCACAAGTGGACCACCAAATACGAAACCGAAATAAGTGCATGTGAGGAGACTCCAAGAATAGTTTTCTTCTTTAAAAAAAAAAAAGAGGTCTGGCAGCCCAAAAAAAATTCCTAAATATCCAACTCCTAAGCATGTGAGTATAAGAATAAAAGCCAGAGTGTTGAATAAAAACATGAGAGTTGTGCCATGCCTAAGGACCTATATGAAGGACCAATAAAGGTCTCACCCGGTCGGTACATTCAGCTGCCCTCACAAAGGCAGATGTGTCGTGCAAGATAATGAGATCCTAAGGTCTCTGAATATATGAAAAAGTCGATAAAGGACTCGCCCGACCGGTACATTAAGCTGCCCTCACAATGGCAGATGTGTCGCGCCCGGTAGTGAGATCCTAAAAGTTTAGATAAACCCTCCCCCACTAAAAGGGGGAGTTACACATCGACCTTTAGCCAACCCTCATGCCTATCTTAGTTTCTAGTAGGTTTTTCAAAGAAGTATAAAACTGATTGGAGTTGAAAACATGCACATAATGTGATTGAGGAAAAGGTGGTCCCAATGCGAGCTACGCGATACGGAAGAAATCTAAGATCCACACAACTCCCAATACCAGAAAGAGTTAGAGTGAGCAGAAGCCTGATAAAACTCTAAGAGATCTCTGGTTTAGAATTGAAGCAAGAGTATGGAAATCTTCACTAAATAAAATTGCCTCGCCACTACATGCCTTAGCTCTATCTAGCTTGAGGACAAGCTAGACTCTAAGTTAGGGGTGGTAATAACCTCCCATTTTACGATGTTATCTTATTAGTTTTCCTCAGTTTTCTATACTCTTTTTTAGTTAAATTAGATAGAATCTTTAACTTTCCAACTTTTTGAAAATATACCATTAGATTAACTTCTCCTTTTCACTTCTTACAGAAAAGCACAAAAAAATTACAAAACCCCCAAACTATCCCAAGACCGAATGGAAGCCAAACGGTCCCAACACCGAATGGACACCAAATGGTCCCAAGACCGAATGGAAGCCGAACGGTCCCAGGACCAAATAAAGATCAAACGGTCCCAAGACCGTGTGAAGCCAAACGGTCATGAGACCGTATGAAGCCAAACGGTCCCAAGATCGAATGGAGACCAACCGGTTTTGAGACCGTATGAAGCCACACAGTCCCAAGACCGAATAAAGGTCAAACGGTCCCAAGACCGTGTGAAGCAAAATGGTCTCGAGACCGTATGAAGCCACACGGTCCCAAGACCGAATAAAGGTCAAACGGTCCCAAGACCGTGTGAAGCCAAACGGTCCTGAGACTGTATGAAGCCAAACGGTCCCAAGATCGAATGGAGATCAACCGGTCCCAAGACCGTATGAAGCCACATGGTCCCAAGACCGAATAAAGGTGAAACGGTCCCGAGACCGCATGAAGCCAAACGGTCCCAAGACCGAATGGAGACCAATTGGTCCCGAGACCGTATGAAGCCACTCGAAGCCAAGATCGAATGAAAGAAAACGGTTTCAAACTGAGAGAACTCAAACGATCTCCAGACCGAGAGAGTCCAAACAAACTCCAAACCGTGTAAAAATCCAAACGGTCTCCAAGACCGTTTGGACCCACATACCCCAAACCGTTTAAATCTCACTCAAAATCCTATAAATAGAACCCAAAGGGTTCCTCGCAAATCATCAAGTCTTAGACATCCAAAGGCAACCTCTATTGTTCTAAAGTCATTCCATCCTTCACCCACTACCCTGAGGGTGCCAGTCTGAGATCCATAATCACCCTCCAAGCTACTTTCTCTCTCATCGACAGAGAAGGCGGGAAGAGGAGGATTCATCATCAAGAAAGCTACAAAGTGTGAAGATCATTTCTCTCTCTCCTAAAAGGGGCATACCTTCCTCCCTCCTTCATGGAGATGATGCTCTCTCTCTCTCTTCTCACCCCCTTCTTTGTTCTTGCCATGAGCGAGTAGTCTCATACACCAGGGTGCGGGGAGTAGCCCCGCTACCCATGTTTTCATTTCATGCAATGTAATTCATGAATTTGCAATAGAGATATACTTTCTTTTCAGTTCAACATCAATTGTTTAATGAATGCTTGTTTCTTGATCACCAACTTGTGTTACTTATTATCTATTAGTATGAATTGTCTACGATTGTACTATTAGATTTGAATCTCGATTGAATGTTGGTTCTTGATGTATGTAGTCACCATGCATCTGTTTTGGTATCTAGGAGTTTTTTTCAAGGAGTGGAGTAAACTCACTTCCATCGTTGTACTTTCATACTATGAAATGGAATCAGTTGACGTATAAAAGTACAACCTTGATAAGTCGAGGAACACACTTTCCGAAGGGAATGGTGCAAAGTAAGTGACCATTCATTTGGGGATGGTTGGATTTGCAACATTCCCACACTTCTCGTAGTTAGTTCTCTGAAAGGAAACTAAATCTATGAAAATACTAAGTGTTTACACTCTTATTGCAGGCTATGTTACTATGTTGCATGTTTTGATCCATGTGTAGTGGTTGTGAAAGCCGATCACATCCTAGTGGTTTCTTAACATTGTTTACAACCTTAAATTTACTTTCTTTTACTTTACTTGCAGTTTGTTTAAACAACCAAACCAACTCTTTGATCTAAATACCAACTGTTACAGAGTTAAATGAAATTCTAACGTTTTCTATCTTGTTGATCTTAACAAGACCGTTGTCCTATGGATTCGACCCTTAACTATACTATGATAAGACTTCCATGTATCCTAGCATACGTGGGTGGAGTTTTTAATCTAGTATAAGCAAGTCTAAACCTAAAGACTTACTATCTTTAGGATTTTTAGTGGTGCACACAACTCTATGCAAGTGGAAGCTCCATCACGAAACGTGGATGGAGATGGCGTAACCCATGAACGAAGGAGAACTGGGCGATCCTCGACATGGGATGGGCATTCTGCAACCTTCCGACGGTAGAAAACTATGTCTATAGCTCTGGAAACTTCTGGGGCGTAGCTCTGGTCTCCGTTCTTCATCCTCTCCTCTTCTGAGACTTGCGCCACTGCTAATGACGTGATAGTGTGGCTTGGGCCATCTTTTCTAGGTATAGGGATCACTTACGGCTGCCAAAACATCATGGTCGTTCATTTAGATTCAATCTATAGCAATTCTTGATCTGACGGCGTCGATACCATCGACGGCGAGTTGATGGTATCAACCCGCTATAGTATCGGCGGTCCTTTCCTTTTTTGGGGGTTTGCTCTGATGTCTCGTCGATACTATTGACAACCTATTTCAATGGTATTGACGTGTGGATGTTTGGCTTGCTGAAGACATCTCGCTACCATCGACTTTTGGGTCGATGGTATCGACCCATTCTGCTCTTTCTGGCTACCTCACTGTGCTTGTCTCGATAGTATCGACAACCGTCGATGGTATCGACGACTGCATATATATGAATTGCCTGAAATTCAAAGATAAACTCAACTCAACTCTGAGAAATATGATCATTTATACCAAATAAGATAAAACAAGGTAATTTGATGCATAACGAGATTATAGGATGAAAGAAATGAATCATGTGATATTAACCATGAAAATGACCAATAAATGCATAAAACACATATAAAACTAGCCTATAAAAGTGACTCAAAACCCTTGCATCAAACTCCCCTAAGCTTGAACTTTGCTCATCCTTGAGAAACAAAACTACAGAATATAATTGCAAGGGTCAACTAAAGAACATACTAGCATAAAAGACATCACTGTATGATTCCCACCTGGCATGCACATACCGGCCCTCACTAACCACTGAACCATAACTACCCTAAAGGTGACAATTATCGTCCATGAGAGATGCCCACTCCAAGACCAATGAACACTATCAAATAAGGCAGTTGATATAATAAATTCTTCCAGTTCAGGCTTGGTGCATCTTGTGATCTCTTATCTACGTTGCTCATATCCTAATTACCATCTACATGGAAGCAGTTCTCTTGATATACAAAAAATGAGGAGATAATCATGGGTGGCCTACTATTTTGAGCAACGGATGGACGAAATGGGCGGCTATGGAAGAAAAAGAAGCACAATACAGTTTATCATGCAATAAATAATAAAAATGACCTAAATGATGCATATGTGTATGGAAATGACCTATTGCCTACATTTAGGTGGAATGATGCATTCTATACTATTCCGTCTCAATGTGAGATGGAATGTCTACCAAACTACATCATGTGCTTATTCTTCCTTTTATGCAGGTGAAATAAGTTATTTTCTCCCTCTGATTTCTGCTTAAGTTTTTTTTCAAGCCATTCTTCTTCTCAATTTTGACTGGAAAAACATTGACACTATATTTTTAGGCTTATTTTCGCATTACTACCACAATTGGTGCATTACAATTCACTTCTCAGAGAGTATAGAACAAGTTCCCTGCATTTCTTATTTTTCAAAATACGTAAGGCACATAATGTCCTATATGCTTAAGAGTATGCAAAATGCAACTAAATGAAAGTAATAATGCAACTACCATGGCATGCACTTAAGAATGTGTACATGCATGACTAATATACAAATCTCTTTTCATTTTTCATTGTTTTTTTATGCAAAATCTAGCTATAATGCAATCCTATCTAAATGGCATGCAATAAAAAATGAAAAACTGTAATGTGCTCTCAGTTCTTATGGTGGAGTGTGAATGAAGTGGGGTGGACAGATCACAAGGCTAATTGACAGAACCATTGGAAAAGATTATATGCCCCTCCTTACTAACATGTGTGCCAATCAATCAACGAGTTTCTCTCTTTCACTTATGATTAAAGTCTCATTATCGTTTGGTCAATTTAGGCTCAACATCCAATTCCATCCACATTTGTTGAACCATAAGGATGTACAGTTATGATCATATATTTCAAAGTTGACCACCCCAATGATTTGCATAAGTTATGTGATCAATTTCAAACAAATCCAACTTATAATTCCTTAGAAAAATTTTAATTATGCTCAAATTTCAAATTTCCCCCATATGAAAAACATAGAGACGACATGCATTTATATTAGACATCCACGGATTACACTAGATAGACTATGGATCCTAGAAAGCTGTAAACAATAAGTAATACTAAAAAAAACTACAAAAACTAAGAAAGATACTAAAACAAAAGAAAATAAAAATAAAAACTAAGATAGAAATTGTTCCATCTCCCCCCCAAGCTTGAGTCCGACTATGGCCTCATAGTCAAAAACAAATTCAGAAGGTGGAACAGTGATACCCTGCTATTGTGGTGGTGGCAAAAATGGCAGGTACTGCTGGGTATGGGGGTTCCAATCTGGATATTGCCCCTAAAAGCTTGGATCATAAGGTGGCATGGACGGTGGTTGTGGATATCCCCCGAAGTAGCCTTGGCTCCAGTAATGACCGTAGAAAGGTTGTTGTTGCTGCTCTATCCTCCCCAACCAGTCATAGACCTACTGCTGGTTAGCGAATAGCTGGCGTTCATTCTCAAAGATCGCCTACTAATTTTCATACAACCTATTCTGTGTATCCTAGATCCCTGCAAAAGCTATCTGGTGGGACTGCTGCATGGTTTTCTGGGACTCCTGGATAGACAAGAGCATGGTATACATCCCCTGCATAGAATAGGGGTCATCTCCGTCGTGGGAGGACTGTTGTGGCGGCGGCGTCTGGGAAGATGATGAAGCTCCCGAGTAGAAGCGTGGATGCTTCCTCGAGGCTACTCGTGACCGAAGAGGTTTGAAAGCCTCCTCTTCCTCCTCCTCATCGTTGACCGCATCGTCGTCATCTCCCGCGTCCTCTTCTTCCTCAGAATCCTCAATAGCAATGATAGGCCACCGGAAGTGTGGCCTGGATGGAGGTTGAAGATGGGGTCTGGTAGTATGCGCTCTTGATACTCTTTGTTAATGTGGCAATGAGCATTTACCACATCATCACAAAGTGTAAGAAAATTGGAGCGGTGGAAATGGGACAGATTGATGGGGTTCTGGCTGACCAGTGGAGGGAGTGTGGACAGGTCTAGCCCAAGGTAGAGGGCTAGTGGCGTGATAAGCCCCCTGAAGTGAATAGGGGCTCGTCTGGTGCTCCTCTTCACTACCATCACACACGTCAAGAAAAGTGTGCCTCAATTAAGCTTTTCCCTCTTCAGAATCTTGTAGAGGAAAAAACAAATCCATCTCCTGGAACTTGCTCAGTGACAATTCACCACGAGCAAAGAAAGTAATACACAACATACGGTGAAGAATCCACACGAATGGGTGCTCGAAGTCAGCGACGTCTGCATTGTGGTAGCTAAGCATCTTGCCTGCCGGTGCAGTCACCAATTGTGAGAACATCTCGTCATAGTCAGCCCGATTGTCTGGCCGTATGTACTGCTCAGACGAATGCCACCAGTTGTAGACTGAGTTGAACTATTCGAGCGTGATGGTGTAATTGCGGTTGAAAATCCAGAAGGAGACTCAGACCTTGATCCATTCATGGTCGGTGGTGATAAGGTCGTTGGGCACGACACAAATGTTGAGAGATGCCATGAACTCTACCACGAGTTCCTTGTATGTCGGCCACTCACCAAAGAAAGGATGGCCCTCAACGTGATAGGGGACTCGTTCCCCCGCATATGTCAACCTCCCAACTTGGCCATGGAGGACATAGTTGAGGTTGTCCTCAAAGCCCAAGTCTTGGATCATGGTCTGATCAACGTAACAAGTGGGCTCGATTGACCGCTTCATTAACTCGTCAAAGATCTTCTTCACATCCGTCGAGGGATGTGCAATTCGCAAACGGGGAATGGAGTCTGGTAGTGGTGGTACGAATGTCTCGATCTCCATTTGAGCAGCATGTGAGGAATATGACGCTCCATGCCTCACCATGATGAACATAGAAAAGATAGAGAAAAGGAGCTCGGTGAAGGTTGGAGAAGATGATCTCCGCAGTCGATGACGAACTCGGGGAAGATGTGTAGCTCGCCGGATGCTCGGTGAAGGTCTTTGAATGCTCATCAATGCTCAATGTCGAGGTTGAGGAAGAATACTCTAAAGGTGTGAAGAGAAATGAAATACAACCCTTCCTTTTATAGTTGAGGTCGGTGCCCCTGGTACCCCGTTGATACCATCGACGGGGTGTCGATGCTATCGACACATGTAGCACAATCCGTCCTTTGCTGCCATCGATAGTCATCGATTGCTGGATGTGGGGGCTCAGATCGATGATGCATTGATAATATCAACAAGGGTCGATGGTATCGACCCTTGCCACAGATCGACCTCCAGATTTGGCACTCTTTGTTGATGGCATCTCGCGGATCACTGACATGGTCCGTCGATACCATCGACATAACATCGATGACATTGACTTATGTATGCATCCATTATTCTCACGAGGCCTTGGTAGTGGATTCCCCTAAAGTTGTGTCGATACCATCGACATAGGGGTCGATGGCATCAATTTCACTAGCAAAGATTCATCTGAATATATCCAGAGATATCGCGAGCATCGACCAGGATGTTGATACTGTCGACGTGCTCCAGAATTTGAGTTAATGCTCCTATTAGGTGGTTGATACTATCGACGAGGCCGTCGATAGTATCAACTAAGAAAATTTTATGTAGCTATCGCTCTACACCCTCATAACTACCATCGATACAAGGGTCGATGGTATCGACACCCAAGCAGTCCTGCACACTTAACACACACATCAGGGTATCATTTTTACACTAAAAACAAAATTAACCAAAACTACTAAAGTAAATGGAAATGAAATCTACCAATCCTTGGGTTGCATCCCAACAAGTGCCCTACTTTAACGTCTTAGGCTAGACGAAATCAAGTTGTTCATTCTTCCTTAAGAGCCATGAGTTTAACCTCATGCACCTTCCTTGTGTAGTCCTCCCCATAATAATGCTTCAATCTTTAACCATTCACTAAGAATGTTCTATCACAATCCTTAACCATGATAGCACCATGGGGTCGCACCTCCTCTACCACAAATGGTCCACTCCAGTAGGATCACAATTTGCCAGGATGCAACTTTAACCTTGAATTGAACAAAAGCACCCTCTCACCCTTTTTGAACACCCGTAGTTGAATGTGGCGATCATGGATTTTCTTTGTCCGCTCCTTATAGATCCTTGAGTTCTCGTAGGCATTCATCCTTAGCTCGTCTAGCTCATTGAGCTCTAACATTCACTTTCTCCCTGCCTCATCCATGCTCAAATTCAATTTCCTTAACGCCCAGTGCGCTTTGTACTCCAATTCTACCGACAAATGGCAGGCCCAGCCATACACCAACCTAAAAGGCATAGTTCCTATAGGTGTTTTCGATGCGGTCGTGTATGCCCATAGTGCATCCGGTAGCAACACACTCCAATTCTTCCTTGACAAGGACACTGTGCGCTCCAGGATCTTCTTAATTTCCCTGTTTGACACTTCCACCTGACCTTGTATTTGTGGGTGATATGGGGTACCTACATTGTGTTTAACCTCGTATTTGCTCAATAATGCAGCAAATTTCCGATTTGTGAAGTGGGTGCCCTCATCGCTAATGATCATCCGTGGCACACCAAACCTGTAGCAAATATGATCCTTCACGAACCTGCACACTATTGCAGCGTCATTAGTCCTTGTGGGTATTGCCTCTACCCACTTCGATACATAATCGACAGCAAGCAAGATATCTAAATTAGAATTAGAGGATACAAAGGGTCCCATGAAGTCAATACCCCACAAATCAAATACCTCAACTTCTTAAAATACATTGATGGGCATCTCTTGCCATTTTGAGATATTACCTGCCCTTTGACAGGAATCACACTGCCTCACATAGTCATAGGCGTCTCTAAAAAGTGTAGGCCAGTAAAGGCCACTCTCTAGCACCTTGACCGCCGTCCTTGCACTCACATGATGGCCGTCGATAGGTAGTGTATGACAGTGTCTAAGCACACTATCATATTCATTTTACAGTACACACCTACGTAAGATTCCATCCCTGCATTGTCTCAATAGAATAGGGTCATTCCAAAAATAATATCTCAAGGAATGGAAAAACCTTTTTTCTCTTGATAAGTCCAATCATTCGGGATTTCCTTACATGCAAGGTAATTGACAATATGCGAAAACCAAGGATCCGTAGATGGAACTGAAAGAATTTGCTCATCCAAAAATGTCTCGGTAATGGTTATGTTAATATCTTTCTCATTAACCCGCTCTAACCGAGATAAGTGGTCCGCAACCACATTTTCAATGCCCGCCTTATCCTTAATTTCAATGTCGAATTCTTGTAATAATAAGATCCACCTAATCAATCTAGGTTTAGCATCTTTCTTCTCCATTAAGTATTTATGGCAGCATGATCCGTCCATGCCACAACCTTAGAACCCATTAAATATTGCCTACATTTTTCAAAAGCAAAAACCATGATAAGCAATTCTTTCTCAGTAGTGGTGTAATTTAGTTGGGCATCATTTAAAGTTTTAGATGCATAAAAAATCACTGTAGGTTTGTTCTCAAGACACTTCCCCAAAATAGCCCCTACGTCAAAATCTGATGCGTCACACATAAGTTTGAAGGGCTTAGTCCAATCCGGCAGTTGAACAACTGGCGCAGAAATCAATTTTTCCTTAAGTACCTCAAAAACATGCAGACATTTATCGTTAAAATAAAAAACTGCATCTTTCTCAAGCAATTCCTATAGCGGCTTAGCTATTTTCGAAAAGTCCTTGATAAACCAGTGATAAAACCCCACGTGACCAAGGAAACTCCGCACCCCTTTCACCGTATTCGGTGGAGGAAGTTTGGAAATAACCTCAATCTTTACTAGATCCACCTCCAGTCCCTTGCAAGACATCTTGTGTCCCAACACTATGCCTTCATTTACCATCATATGGCACTTTTCCCAATTGAAAACCAAATGTGTTTCCTCACATCTCTGCAACACCTTAACAAGATTTTGCAAACATTCATCAAATGACGCATCATAGACAGAAAAGTTGTCCATAAAAACTTCTAAGCAGCGCTCCACCATATCAGAGAAAATAGCAAGCATGCAGTGTTGAAAAGTGGTCGGTGCGTTGCACAAACCAAAAGGCATGTGGCGGTAAGTGAAAGTTCCGTAAGGACAAGTGAAGGTCAACTTCTCTTGGTCCTTAGGATCAATGGAAATCTGATTATAGCCAGAATAGCCGTCTAAAAAACAAAAATGAGAGTGGCCAACCAATCACTCTAAAATTTGATCAATGAATGGGAGAGGAAAATGATCTTTCAAAGTAATAGAGTTTAGACAGCGGTAATCAATACAAACACACCATCCGGTTACCAATCGGGTGGTGACCGGTTCATTCAATATATTTTGAGTGACAACGATTCCCCCCTTTTTAGGGACTACCTGTGTGGGGCTTACCCATGTCGAATCTGAAATAGCACAAATGATGCCCGCCGAAAGAAACTTGATCACCTCCTTCTTGACGACCTCCATCATACTAGGATTGAGTCAACGCTATGGCTAAATCACTGGCTTGGCTTCTTCTACAAGCCGAATCTTGTGCTGGCATAATGTAGGGGAGATCCCCTTGATGTCCGAAACGGACCACCCAAATGCACCACGGTGGTTATTCAACACAATCATCAACTGTTCCTCTTCATCGCCACTCAGATATGACGATATGATCACCAGAAGCTTCTCATTATCTTCCAAGAAGACATATTTGAAGTGGGGGGGGGGGGGCAGTGGCTTAAGTTCCAACTCAAGTGGGCTGACCAAAGAAGATTGAATCGGTGGTGGTAGTGGTCCCAAATCTTCATAGTGCTTGGCGTAATAGCAAGGAAGCACTTGAAGCATATTTACACATTCTTGTAATGAGGTATTTCTCATCCAATCTTCCATTAAGTTGAAAATATATGCCTCAAGAGGCAGTTGTGAGTATGAGTCAAACATGGAGACTACTATAGCCTCCTCCTTAGTAGATGGTGAAACTTCTTCTTCTATATCATCGGGGTAACCCACTGCTTTCACAAGAGAGATTACCTTCGTCTGCTCCATGATGTCCACAACAAATGTTCCCTTATCTACCTTCATCATTATGTGAGCCATATCAAGAAATGGCTTCCCTAGACAAAGAGAGATGTGGTGCTCAAAGTGCTTTATTTCATGACATTGTTCATTTTCTTGTGACTGCTTTGGATTTGGTGGCATGAGTATTTCAAATCTATCATCGGCTATACCCATTGTCAACTAGCCTCTACCCATCTCCAATATCATGTCGGCAGTGGATTGAAAGGGTCTTCCCAAAAGTAGCTCATTCCCTAGTTCATCTTGTATCTCCAAAACAACAAAATCAGCTGTGAACACAAACCTATCAACCTTTACTAAGACATCCTCGCAAATACCATACAATCTCACCACATAATTTTCTACCAGTTGAATTGTCATATTGCTCTGCCGAGATTCTTTTAGCCCAAGATTTTTAAATGTAGAGAGGGCATCAAGTTAATACTTGCCCCAGAATCACATAGTGTCTCACCAAATTTTACTTTTCCAATATAGCAGGAGATGTTGAAGCAACCCGAATCTTGTCTCTTTGGTAGCAGTTTACCTAGAATGAAGGCGCTGACCTGCTCCTTAAGCACTACCACCTCCGTATCAGGTATCTTCCTCTTCTTGATAATTATGTCTTTCAAGAATTTACTATACGAGGGTATCTTCTCAATCGCCTCCAACAAAGGAATATTAACAGAAAGTTTTCTAAAACGGTCCAAAATTTTCTAGAATTGTGCATCCACTTTCTTGGCTTTGAGACTGTTGGGGTAAGGGATGGGGATGATATGTTCCCTCTGATGTGGTGGCACATATGGCGTCATATTATCCTTGTCCTTCTCTGTAATAGGCTCCTATGTGGCCTTCCCTCCTTCGTTTTCAATTGTCTCTACCACTTCAGTATCCTCTGTAGTCTCACCTTTAGATTTTGGCTGTGGGGTGCTCGGTTCATCGGCCCTAGGGTTTAAAAGTTTCTTTCCACTCCTCAATAGAAAGGCTTTAGCTTGGTGGTTCCCTCCTAGAACATTTTTATTTCCCAGAAAACCTTGCACTGTAGGCTTCTTCAGACTTGCTATTTCAGCTGCCATCTGTGCTATAGATGTCTCAAGAGTCTTCATCTGAGCCCCATGACTTTGTAGAGTTTGCCCAAACTGGTTCATAAATTCTCCTTGTTGCTTGATTTGTTGCCCAAACATGCTCATTAACTCTTGATTCTTCTTTATCACCTGATTGAGAAACTCATTGCTCTTTTCCTCTATCGTGGGTTGTGGCTTAGCATCAGGATCCTGAAGGAAATTATTTGGATCCTTCCATAAAAACTTTTTTCCTTCCTCCAAGAATAGTCATTATTTTTGTACCCCTATTGCTGGCACATGAATTTCACTTGTGCCTCATCATCAGATCCTTCATCTTCTTTGGCTAGAAGTCTGTTCACAATCAAGTCCATCTTGTCATTCAGTTCTTTGATGGCTTTTGCATCCCCTATAGCTCTAACTTGTTCCACTGCATCTCTATCAACCCAGGACTATTTCTTAGCCATGTTTTTCAAGATCTCCCAACACCTTGTATCTGCATTGTTCAAGAAGAAACCTGAGCCTACTGAATCTAGGTTGCTTCTGTCATGCTCATTGAGAGAAAAGTAGAAAATTTTTACTTGTTTTTCCTTGTCCAGCCCATGATGTGGGCACCTCCTCAGCATGATCTGGAAGTGTTCCCACGTCTCAGAATAGGTTTCTCCCACCTTTTGGCTGTAATTGTGAATTTTCCTCACTAGGTCATTGGTCTTCTCAGGTGGGAAAAATCACTCTAAAAATACCTCAATCATTTGATCCCAAGTCTCAATGATTTGATCATCAAGGTTGTGTAGCCATTCTCGTGCATTTCCTACGAGAGAGCTGGGAAATAACTTCAAGTAGAGTGCCTCCTATGGAAACCTGTCACAATTTTCCACAAATGTGCTAATGTGAGAAACAAGATCTTCATTCTTCAGCCCGTGAAATGCTTGAGATTTGACCACGTTTATCAATGTTGGATCAATATTGTATGTGGGAATGTTGATTTCCTACCTTTTGATCGGCCCCTTTGATGCTGATGAGGAAGAATCCTTGATCTTCTCCCATATTGTCTTTTCTTTAGTCATTTCTTCAGGTTCTTGTTCAAATTCCTCAGGTGGTGGATTTGTCAACTCCACTCCTTCACCTATTGGCAGAATTATTGGTAATTTTGCGTAGTCTGTGCTACGTGTCTTTACCATCAACTAGCACCTAAAAAATGGAAATTATTTCAGTACAATGCTAAAAAGGAATAAGTAATTAAAGTATGCAAAATTAAATTTAAAATTTTAAGAATTATATGAAAAAGTGACCTAGTGTGGCCGCTCGCAACACTCATAGTGCCGAAAATTTCCACTCCCCGGCAACGGCACCAAAAACTTGACACGATTAAACTGTGTGTAAAATGCAAGTGCACACGTCAATGTAATATAGGCCTTTATGAGGCCCGAGTCGAACTCAGGGAACATAATTTCGGTAGACTACAACTAACTACTTGCAATCAGCTAGACAAATTATAAAATTTTGAGAGTTGTTTGAAAAAGAAAATAAAAGCAAAGGAAAACAAAGAAATCGATTAAATGGTTGGTTTAATTAATAAAAATGGGATCTTTAGGATTGTGGTTTCACCACAGATTCTCATTGTACTAATTCCTACATAATTATCACAACTTGTCTCCTATCCCAGGTAGTGGCCTGTGAATAGAATTGTTCACTTCTGCGATACAATTCACTACCTTAATATAGGTCAGTTCCACATCATTAGTAACCTATACCCTAAATTAGGTGCATGAAAAACATATCTTTAGGTTTCCACCATTAACTGTACCTCTCCTTTTCCTAGGGATTTATAAGTTAATGTGATTATTGCATCTTTTCAACCATTAATTCTTCATCAAAAGCAATTAAAGGTATTAAATTACCATTATGGTGATCAAGCACAATGATAGAATTGAGAAAACAATATCATACCATGGATTTGAGAGACAAATTATGATTAACTATGCAAAAAGCATCATACAATGATTATCGGGGCTACTCCCAGTCCTAAAGACAGAGGGGATTAGTTCTGCATGTTCATCTCAATGAGAAACACGATAACAAGAGAAGAAAACATAAGGGAAACGTGGATGGAGATGGTGTAACCCCTAAACGAAGGAGAACCGGGCGATCCTCGATGCCAGATGGGTGTTTTGCAGCCTTCCAGCGGTAGAAAACTCCGTCTGCAGCTCTAGAAATGTTCAGGGCATAGCGCTGGTCTCTGTTCTTTGTCATCTCCTCTTCCGAGACTTGTGTAGTGGCTAATGACGTGATAGTATGGCTTGGGCCGTCTTTTCGAGGTATAGGGATCACTTACGGCCGCCAAAACATCACGGTCGTTCGTTTAGATCCGATCTACAACAATTCCTGATCTGACGGCGTCGATACCATCGACGACGAGTCGATGGTATCGACCCACTATAGTACTGATGGTCCTTTCCTTTTCTGGGGGTTTGCTCTGACATCTCGTCGATACTATCAAAAACCTGCGTCGATGGTATCGACGTGTGGATGTTTGGCTCGCTGAAGACATCTCGCTACCATTGACTTCTGGGTCGATGGTATCGACCCATTCTGCTCTTTCCGGCTACCTCACTGTGGCCGTCTCGATAGTATCGACAACCGTCGATGGTATCGACGGCCGCATATATGTGAATTGCCTGAAATTCAAAGATAAACTCAACTCAACTCTGAGAAATATGATCATTTATACAAAATAAGATAAAACAAGGTAAATTTGATGCATAACGAGATTATAGGCTGAAAGAAATGAATCATGTGATATTAACCATGAAAATAACCAATAAACGCATGAAACGCATATAAAACTAGCCTATAAAAGCGACTCAAAACCCTAGCATCACTCTCTTATCCAAGAGAGAGAACCTTCATCTTCATCTTCATCTTCATGGTAGAAATGAGAGATTGGGAGGTGGAGGAAGTGAGAGCCTCACAAGATATACATGTAGGACTAGCTCTCTTACAAATCTGCTACTCACTCTAATGGATGTAGCAAGTGATTAAGCTTAGAGAGAGAGGAGGTTGTAGGATTCTCTTAGCTATAGAATATGGACCTTCATATTTCCTTGCTAACCATGGGATGAATCCTAAGGGGTCCTATTTATAGTTGGGGATGGATACTAGCTAGTAGGAACACTTAAGGATGAATTCTAGCCGTTTGGGGTGTTGCAACAGATATTTTTTTGAGTTTTTCAACACCCCAACATTCATAAGCACTTTTCTGCCCTTTTTCATATAGTGTGATTGGTTGAATTTTCATAAAGGTAACCCGACTGATTGTACTATGTGATAAAGCCAATTTGAAGCATTGATCAAGTTTGTTCTGTGAACTCGACCGATCGCTAAAAATCAGTTTTACTTAGTGCAGTGATTGGTCAAGTTTTGTGTATAAGAAACTCAATTGAACCTGGATATTCTAAAAATCCATCAAGGGATTGGTCAAGTTTGTAACTCGACTGAAAAATAGCTTGTAATGAATTTTAGAATATGTCATTAAAGTGCTCAAATATTCTATTTAAGTGATCTTTGTTTTTCTATGCTTAATTACAAGGCATACAATCATTACAAGTGATTTACAACATGATTCTAAAGGATTTACATCATATTCCACAAAAGTGCACTTGCATTGATTTTGACTTGTCTTTTCTCCAAGTTAGGATGTGCAATTTAGGGCATTTGGAGTGTGTCTATACCTCATCTAGAATCACTCAAGTAAAAACATTAGAAATAAATAAGTAGAATGGTTAGTCATCATCAAAACAAGGGTTTATCCAATTTAGACCTTGAGTCAACACTTCCCCCTTATCCTATATATAGGAGATGGGGGCTTCCCTTCTATAATTAAGAAAAATATACACAAGGGGAATTCCCCATAATATCACTTTTTCTCAACCTTGTCTGACAAATCCTAATGCTTGGGTAGAAATGATGTATAGTGTGACACCCCGTCATGCTAATCAAGATTACACAAAAAAAACACATCATCAACAGCTAAAAAACCACATAACCAGAAAAGAAAGTAAATTTGGACCGGTTTAAACATCAAAATTATGTTTGCAAACATTTACATTAGGGTCCAAAATCTTGCATATTAATATATACCATATCAGGTACTTATAAGTATGTCTAGTGGACTCAGCCACAACATGTATACAAAAGATAATTTCTCCTCATATATATGACATATACAATCATCATCACACTACCAAAAACTCAAGTCAATGAACATATAATCTACAAAACATCCCCTGCCATATCTGAGAGTAGAAGGACAACTCTAGGACACACTAACTTCCTAGACAACCTTCTACTTCTACTTCTCTTCATGTTTCTCTTCCTCACCACTATTATAAGGACCCTGAACCTCACTTTGGGCTTACCCTATTTGCTTTGCCTAAACCCTGTGTTTAGATGCTTGCTAGTCACCTGAAGTTGTGATTAAGGTTTGTTTGTAGGTGGAGGTGCAACTTGCAAATTACACAAGTTCTAGGGTTGGTGTGCAAGTTTGTCACCTTGAGAGATGTCTTTCTCTCTTCTTGCATCCTCTAGGGTCGAGAGGATGGGTTGGGCTCTTTTCTTGAGTAGCTTTGTGCTTTATTGAGCTTTGTTGAGCCTTGTTGATGCTTGATATCGGGTTGGACCTTGGTGTATCGGCCAAGGGAGTGCTTGCTTGTATCGGGCAAGCTGTGTATCAGCCAGGGTTGTATCAGCCAAGTCCTGTATCGGCCATGGCACCATGATTGGGCGATACACACCCATTACCTAGCCTCGTTTGTGTCACCATCTCTGGACAAGTGGTTGTTTCTTTGCTAAGTGGGTGGAAACCCATGGGCGAGTTTTTTTGGGGTGCTAGCATGTGGCACAATCCTTGGAAAAGTGTGTTAGGGGTGGGTGTCACCTTGCCTTGCTCTTCCCCTTCACCCCTTAGTATATAATCGACCCCCTCTTTCTTGCTAGGTCTCTTTGGTTCCTTTAGTTGCTTCCCTTCCTTTGGTGGCCAAGCTAGGAGAAGAAAGGAGCAAGTGGTGGTCGATACAGCTGGTGTCTTAGGCGACACACCTTGCTAGCTTATCCCTTTTCTTCTCTTATGGTAAGTATCTCTCCCTTTATTTAGAATCCTCTTCTTCTTCTTCTTCTCCCTTCTCTTCGGCCATGGTGGTTACAAGTTGTTCTTCTTTGTGTTGGCCGAAGTTGGTTCCTTGGAGCTTGGAGCTTGGTGTTAGGATCTTGGACCTTTAGAGCTTGAGGCGGGTTACATAACTCCTAACCCTACCATACCACTTCTTTATCATGTTGCTTTGCTATATGTTTCAGCAATGCCATCTTCTAGCTATGTTTCTTGCTTTAATGGATATAAGGTTGCTTTAGATGTGTTCTTGGACCTTGTTGGTCGAATCATTGGGTTAGGGTTCTTTGGGAAAAACCCCTCTCTCTTAGTTGTTGAGAGGTGAGCCTAGGGTTTCTTAATTCCATGGTGTGTGTGGTGTATTCTTGGGGAAAAATCCCTTTCTCTCCCTTTGGTTTTGAGAAGTGAGCTTGAGCCCTAGTGGTGTAGGAGAAACCCCTCTCTTCCTTAGTCATTTAGAGGTGAGTCTATACTCTAGTTTCTTGGGCAATACCCCTCTCTTACCATGGACTTGAGAGGTGAGACTTTAGTTGGTGTTGACCTAGTTGAAGTTGGAGGGTTGGCTGATATGGTGATGGACCTCCTTGTTGCCCGATAGGTGATGGAAGTTGTACAAAACCCCTCTCTCACTTAGTTGTTGAGAGGTGAGCCAACTCTCTTGATCATTTAGGGTTTCTTTCCGGTAGTCTTGATGTTGAAGATGACCAACCCCTCATTGCCTTTGAACCCTTACCCGATATCCTAAGTTGTGTTCTTCTCGATATCCCTCTTTTAGGGTTCAGCTTGGGCAATATGCTAGGTGGACACCTTGTTGACCTCTTGACTGATATGGGCCTTCACACAAGATGTAGTTGGGCGATATGTCCTTGGCCGATATGGTGTTGCCAAATATGGGGTCTCGGTGGGTGTAACCCTGATGGGAGATATGGTGCCTTGACCGATAGAGAGTACCAAAGCCTAGCTTGGATGATACGGCTACCTTGGGCGATATGGGAGCTTGTTGGGCACCACGGTGGGCTACCCATGATGTCCCCTGATGGATGGCAGTGGTGTGACATGGGTGATATGGTTTTGGTGGTTGCCCGACATGGAAACCCTAACCCTAGAAGGTGTTATGGGGTCTTGGCCGATACAGATGTAGTGCTACCCGATACACTCCACTCTTATACATGGCTGCCTGATACTAACTTGTGCATGGTTGCACAATATGCTGGTTTCCCCATATGTGGCTTGGTTCCCTAGGGTTTTTGGTGGTGACCAACATCATTTGGGTGAGGGAGGATGCCCTATCTGATATCCCTTTAGTGAGGGTAGGCGACACCTTTGGTGAGGGATGTGATGTAGCCCTATTTTAGGGATCCATCCTATGCCATTTTGTACTTAAGTCACATCTAAACATGTAGATTACAAGCTTTTTACCCCTAATATGCTTATCATTGCAAATATGCTTATGGATGTTCTTTGCACTATTTTTCAGGTACTTGAACCATGCTTAGATGAAAGAGAGAGAAAGAAGGATTTCTAGGGTTCCCCCACTCATGGAGGAACCCAACGAAGGCCCCCAAAGTCTCCCTCAACCTACCTCCAATGGTCAAGAATCATCCCCAAGAAAAGACATCCAAAAATGACGAAGATTGAAGTATAATTAAGTGAGGCCAACCTCACTACGGCCGTGGGTACTATGACACGGTCGTGCATTTATTAGCAATGAAGTGCCAAGTTCAACAGGGAAATTCCACAGAGTCCCACGGTCGTGGCCACCTGCCACGACCATGGCCAATGAAGACACCACGGTCGTGGTCAGTAGAAGAGAAAACGGCAGTGGTACCTTGCCACGGTCATGGGAATTAATTGCCAAAAGTTCAACTTGCAACATGGTTTTTTCCCAGAATGCCATGACCCTGGCCACCTACCACAACTGTGGCCGAAGAAGCTCAAGACGATCGTGGTTCTTCTCCACGGTCACCTCCTCCTCCTCCAAAATAGTTGTGACACCCAACACGGACGTGGTGCCCCTAACCCACCACGTCGTGGCACTCCGCCACGGCCGTGGCCCACCACCACACTTAAGCCTTTTTCCAATTCCTTCACACCACGACCGTTTCACCACTCCACGACCATTCTCCACCACCCTCACCACGGTCGTGGTACACCACCACGGTCGTGGTGGTCCACCAACCCTACCCTACTTTTCACTGCTTTTCCTAAACTTCCCCTAATTACCCTAGTACTTCCACCACCACCTATATATACCTGGGTGGCGGCCATAGCACTAGGCTAGATGCCCCCTACCTGTTCTTAGCCTCCACTCTTCACCCTTGAGCTCTTTCTACAATCTCTTTGCATTTTGGCTCATCACCCACCATTTCCACCCTCATCCCACCATGGAATCCTAGTTTCCTAGGTTTCCATCCATAAACCCCCACATTTCCATGCTCCCCTGCACCCTTGGAGGAGGGAGGTCTTCTGCAGTAGCTTGGAGGTGAAGAAGAAGGCTACTTCATCAAGCTTCATGGAGTTTATTCCTCTTCTTCCCCTCTCTTTTGTAGTTTCTTTAACTATGTGTAGCTAAGCCCCTAGTGGTGGGCTATTTGGGGTTAAAATGTGACTTTGATACCATGTTGGGGGAAAGTTGCTTGTAATGAACTTAATTCCTATCTATGATGATTACTTCTTGCTTCTATCTCATTTCCTATTTTATTGCATGTGGTTTGTGCTTATAACATGGATTGCTTGCTTTGAGATGCTTGATGACATTTAGCTTCTAGGAGGGATTGGAGTGTATGTGGCAATCTTAGGATTGGCTCCTAGGTCCAATTAGTGGATCCCTAGCTAGCCCCCTTTATTCCTACATACACATCCTCCCTCCTACAAGTGAGTGTGAGATTTAAGTGGCTAGTGTAAGTGAGAGTGATGCAATTTCCTAGGGCCTTCAAAAGGCTAGAGTGGCTAGTGGCATGAGGTCAAATACCCTCATCTCTACTCCCATCTCTACTCTCAACCCTCAATTTCCCCCTATCACTTACTCTAGAAACCTAGATTTGGTTAATCCCATTAGAATTACACCTAACCCTAGTCTTCTACTAGTAGTATAGGGTATACTCTAATGGCATTGTCCTTGTTGTTTGGTTTGGTAATCTACATATGAAATGAGAACCTTGCATGTTTAATGATCTCCCCCAACTAATGTCAAAGTTACATCCCCCAAATGGCCCACCTACCCTAATCAACTGCTTAAAACCCATCTTGCTCTGCTTGCTTGTTCATGCTAGTCTAGTTTAGTCGCTTTTGCTTAATCTAGTTAATTGCTTAGTTTTGCTCTTTGGTGTTAACTTAGGCTCTTGCTTCTTGCCTTGCTAGAGTAGTGTAGATCTTCTTTCTCTTTCTTAGTTAGTTTGATAACTTAGTTTACTAATTTGCTTGCTCTTCCATAAATTAGTTTCCATCTTGCATTTCATACTTGCTCAATTAGCTGAATCAACAATCAAACCTTTCAAAAACCCTAAAACCCTAAGCTCCACAAAAGTAACGTAGCACGCATCGTCTAACTCTAGTGCCTCCTCCATCTCCGTGGATCGACGATGTACTTGCCGCCTCACCTATACTACGACATGACCCCGTGCGCTTGCGGGCGTAGTGTCTTAGTAGACATAGGTAGTTAGTGTAGGTCTTAAAAATTTTGAAAGCATAAGATCCCATATCCCGTGCGCTCCGACCTCGTGGGGTGTAAAAGCACCACTAGCGGGGACGCACCAAGCTTTCTAGCACCGTTGCCAGGGATGGAGGCGCTCGGCCTAGTTAGATAGTGTATCTTAGCCCTTCCTTTTGCCCTCACCATTGCTATTATTTATTCTTTGTGTTACTTTTGCATCTTGGTTTGCTAACTTGCCCTCTTTTGTTTGGTTGTTCCTTGTGCATGTGACAAGAAACCCTTTGGAGTCAAGATGGTGGACTGAGATGCGCAAGCCCCTTCAATCCCTCAACCACCCTACATGATGAAGATGTTGGAATACATGGTAGATCTCATGAAAATTCATGTGGGAGGTTCTTATAATTACGTTGCCAACTCCATGGTGGCTCTTTGTGGAGACATGGTACTACAATCCTATGGCATTCAGAACAACCGAGGCCCCATGTCAAGCTCATACACTTCAGAATGGAGAAATGGCCCAAACTTTTCATGGGAGGAACAAGGAGTCCAAGAGCAAGAAGACAGATCCATGTTTGAAGAAGAAGTTCTAGAAAGGTTAAGAAGCCTTGATGAAGTGAAGAGAGAGATGTCCTTTCATGGACAAACCATTGAGCGGCTTGAGCAAAGGTTGGATGAGATTTCCCTTTCACTTGCCCTTTGTGAGGAGGGAAGACCCCTTTTTCAACCCATGCCCAACCCCAACAATGCTAGTGGAACCATGGGTGCTCCTCAAGGTGCTTATGTCCCACAACATGGCCAAGAACCCACTCTCCAACAACACCAAGGGCCCCCTAACCCCTATGCTCCTCTGCAACCACGACCACCATTCGACTTCCAACACACCTCACAACCACTACCACAATATCAAATAAAAAAACCACCCCCATGCCAACCACCTCCACAACAACCAACCTACATCCATCAAAATCCTAATCCACTACACCAAAAACCACCACCACCACAACCATCACATGCCCCCCTCCTCCCTGTGAGCAAGTGAAGGAGGTTTCAATGTTGAGGTGTGACAAGGTTGTTGAGGATCTCAACAAGGGAGGGAAGCAATTAGACGAAGATCATGATGGAGAACCCCTACCGCAAAGTCCTTGTGAGAGTGCCAAGTGCACTAAAAATGCTGCAGTCTTGGCAGATTTTGAGAGGATAATATATTGTGTCCCATCTTTCTTTGATATGACACCACCAACTTCTCCCATTGCTGATCCAAGACATCCCAATGTGAGATTTTTAGGATTGTAAGTGTCCAAAAGGATGGAAACCCCTCTCTTTTATGCCTATGAAGACCCATTCCTCAAGGGAAGACAAAATTGTGACATGAAAAGTTTGAAGGTCTTAAGATTGACTAAGGCAAACACCTCATTGCTTGCCATCATCAAGAAAAGTCCAACTTATGTAAGGTTCCATAAGGGTGTTTTCACCTTCAAGAATAGGGTGAGAGGGAAGATGCCTAAGGAGTCCATCTTAAATGAACTAAAATGTTTTTTTGATGAGGATTCTTACTTTGGGACCTATGATGATGACCCCAGAGGAGAGACAAATGAAGAAAGACACTTGAGAAACTCACATAACCCTTGGGAGACAATGAAGGCAATTGAGAGGATTCCGTATGATGAGGAAGAAAACATTTTGCTTTTAGACAATGGTTAATTGATGAAAAAAGAGAAACAAGCCCGGCAGAAGGCTAAATATTTAGCGCTAGTGGGAGGCAACCCACGTGGTTTGAGATTCTTGAACCTTGCTTTTTGATACTTTTGTTTTTCTTTACACAAACACACACGCACACTTGTGCTTGATAGTTTTCTTTTGAGTTTTGATGCTATGGTAGGTGATAGAAAAGAAAGAGAGAGAGTTTAGAAGTAAATTATGGCCATTAAGCCAAATTTGTGGCCAAAGAACAACTGAAGTTGAAGTTCAAGTTTTGAAGTTGGAAAACTGAGGAGACAACCCCAACACGGCCGTGGAGCTCGACCACAACCGTGGTGTATGTGGCCAAACACGGACGTGCCCAATGGCCACAGCCGTGGGAATTAATGCATCTAATTGTCTGAAGTTACAGGTTGTTTGCAAGAATCGCCACGACCGTGGGTAGCAGCCACGACCGTGTTGAAGAGAACGGACCACGACCATGGTACCCTGCCATGACCGTGGCGATGTCAGCTTGAGGAGTTCTCCATTGACAACACGACCGTGGAACCTGCCACGGCCGTGCTACCCAACCCTAGTCACGACCGTGGACATCTGCCACGACCGTGGCCGAGCCCGGTTTAGAAAAAAATATCTTTTAAACACCCAAACCCGACCCCCTCTTCATTTTCTGGTCTTCCATCTTCAGAAAATGACCATAGCGGCGACAACCACCCCCGTGCTCCCCAAATCTCCACCTCTAACCACCAAAAAACCCCTGTTTGGCCCCCAATCAATCCCAAATCGATCCCTAGCCATCCCTCTACCTTTCCCACCGCAAAATCTCTCTCAATCACCCCTCCATCTCCACATCCCTCTCCACATCTGCCCAACAGCCACCTCCACAAAACCTCCACATAAACCCTTCATTTTCACCCAAATCAATAACCAATCACATTTCCACCATCCATACATAACTATCCTTCCATTCCGCCCACAAAAACACATCCATACCACTCTCCACATAAAAATCTGAAAATCACCTCACCTCCATCATGAAAAAGATTGGAAAGGCCATAACCAAGGGAACCAACATCCTCATCGGAGGGAGGAAGCATTCCAAAAATGCCTCCTCTGATGTATCTGTGTCATCCCACACACCTTCACCTACCACCTCCGCCCACCATTCCCTCTGTTGTTCACAATCGGTGAGCGGATCACACTCCCACTCATCCGATACCCACCACATCACCGACGCCACCTACGAGGGTGAAGATGATCAAGACGACGAATCAATGGGGGTCGATTTGGACCACCTTATTGATGAGATCGAGCTTGCGGCCGCAAAAAGAAGCCAGATCCAAAGTGGCACTGTCCTCATCCAGGCTCCCGCCGAAGCCTACAGCAGCCCGCCACTCGACGTCTCAGGTGACGACGAGGCGTGGTGTGCAGCCACAACCCTCGCGGCAACTACAACAAGATGAGGAGCAATTGACCCACTGGTATAACTTGGATACTAGTTCGGGGTCTCAGTCCTACATGATGGAGGAAGATGACAGTGACAGCGAGGAGGATGAGGTAGAGCTTGAGCATGAAGGAGATGATGTTCTGGCAAAGCTGGAGGCGGATAAAGAAAAGACCCTAGGCAAAGCACCGGCAGGAGTGTCCTATGGAAGAGGATACAGGCAAAAGAAGGTTGATCTTATCTACCCCGAGTGCATGACAAGGCGAGTCGTCGCCACCAAGTATGGGTTTGAAAAAGTGATTGATGATCTAGGGATCAAGGAGGCAGTGGAAGAAAACTTAAAGAGAATAGGGTTGTGTGATATTTTTTTCACACCCCAACCAACCTACGTCACCTTGACCTGGGAATTCTTTGCCACTCTCGAAAGGAAAAAAGTGAGAGGTTGTGACGCAATCAAGTTTGCCATAATGGGCAATGTGCACACCCTCACATCCACTGAGCTGAATGGAATATTCATTGCAAGTCCTGAAGAAGCCATGAAAATGGATGACATCTTGTTAGAGAGGGAGGAAGATTTGGATTATGCCTATTTCTAGAAGTCAATCACAGGTAACGGTGTGTATGATGCAGGAAGATAAAAAATAGCCGCCATAAGCAACCCAATAATACACTGTGCAGAAGGTCTTGGCAAACACAATTGTGGGGATGTATGATAATCAAGGCTCCATTTCACAAAAAGATATGTTTGTCTTGATAATGATGCACCTCAAGAAGTACCAAGACCTTGGCATTCTATTGATTGATCATATGAAGTCCATACCCTACAAGAGCTCAAAACCCTTTGTCATGGGTGGGTTTGTGACTTCAATTGCACTAGCACTGGGATACGATCTCTCGGGGTTACAAGACACACTTGAGGAAGAGTTTGTTGACCTCAACTACTTGGTGCGCTTGCACACTATAAAGATGAAGGAAAAGAAGATGATCTATCTTACTACTAGTGTGTCGGACTTCGACCTTGAGCTGCCATACCGTGCGGTGCCTCTTCTATCCGCGTTGGGAGTTCTCTTTAGATTGAAAGAAAAACTTTTGAAATGGCAGCAAGAACACCCAAGAGAGACGTATACAAGGGGAGCCACTGTCGTACATGAAGACATCGCTGAATCTAATGTGCAAGGGCAGGAGCAAGAAGATGCAGAACAAAGGCAGCCCCAAAGAATAAGAAGGAGGGATGAGGGGACATCCTAGCTGCAACCACCCTCAGGGAATGCCTATGACATGACCACAATCCAGGCACACCTTGAGAATATTCAAAAGACCCAAAGTGACATGCAGCTTATCCAGCATTACATGTGGCAAGATCAACAATAGATGCACTATCAGATCAACCACTTGTACCAGTACCACATGCCCAGGCAGCAAGAAACCCTAAATGTGGTGAAGACTTTTGGGGTGGTATAGCTGGATATCCACAGGCGTACCCTCCACCCCAGGATGACTACTGGGGGCACTACTACCAACATCCTCCATTAGGATCAGCTCCATCCTCAGCTCCTCCTCCAGATCCTCTGCAAATGCCAGACCAGCCACCGCAGCCATGACACTTCCCCTATCTCCCCTAAGCTATAGTTTCATGCTGAGGACAACATGATTCTAAAGTTTGGGATGGGTAGGGTGGTATGCACCACTCTATCTCTCATTTTGTCGTTTTTTTATCACCTCTGCCATCTAGTTTAGTTTTATTGTTTTTGTTCTTTTCATTGCAATTTTGCATGCCATGTAATTGATTTCTGCATTTTTGTGTAATTTTTCAGAATTTTTGCTTTTTCATACCATGCATCACATCTTCATGTAGATTTGTAGTTTCTTATGCATGATAATTAGGATTTGCTGCTTTATGTCATTAAATTCACCTAAAGTAAGTTTAGATGTGATTTAGTGCAAATTAGCACCATTTTGGCCAGTTTTTCCCAAATTTGAGATTTCTTGTCTAAAAAGTATGTTTGGACCCAATCTCTACTGTTTCGAGTAAAAATGACGACCTTTGACTAGTGCAAGTGAAATGTCATGCTTTATTGCTAAGTGGTATCAATGTTTGACTTTGTACATGTGCATCACCTCTCTTGTGATTGTGATTGATTTGGTTGAATCGTGAACTTGAGCAAGCTTTGAACGCTTAGTGTTTGTGGAATTACTTGTTTGATATATCAATTTCATCTTGTTCATTCATGTGGTGTGATATCTAGGATGAAGTATTGGATTAACATTCATGCAGGATGTCTTATGTGGAAAATCATACCAATGACCCCTCTTTGACACGACTATTCTTCCACCATCTTCATACCCCTCTGCCTCATAAAAAGATTCCCTAGTGCACATAATCAGCCTTAGCCACCTCCAAAAGTTTGGGGTGGCCATATCTTTATCTCCCTGCTTCACTCTATCCACCATTTGCCCTATCTACACCAAGGGCAAGAAAGAAAACAAAAGAAAAAGAAAGGCAAAGACAAAATAAAAGGATGCTCCTATTTAAGAGCATTCAAATAAAGAAAAGATGAGTGTGTAAAAACACTCCAAAAATCTTACTGCAACCCTTTCTTCCACTTTCATACCCATTGAGCTAAGAAGCATCAAACTTAGCTCATTTTACCTTTTTCCGCAGCCACTTGGGTCATCTGGTATGATTTGAAATATAAGACTGAATGCATGAATGTGAAACAACACTCCTAGTCATCTGCGATTAACACTATCGTGAAACGGTTTACCCGGAACTTTATGGAAGAAGTATGGATAACTTGTGTATTATACACGCTATATGTGAAGTTCATGTGCTTTGTGCTCTTTTCATGATTGGATTGTGAAAGTAGGAGAGGAAAGAGGTGAAATGCATGTAATTAGTCATCTTTGATCCCATTCAGCAATAACCATCTTTTAATTTGCATTTGTCATTTCTTGTTTGTGGAAAATTTGTAGAGAGATTGAGTTAGAGCATACTTGAGGACAAGTATGTTTTAAGTTTGGGGTGGTGATGTAGCCCTATTTTAGGGCTCCATCCTGTGCCAGTTTGTACTTAAGTCACATCTAAACATGTAGATTACAAGCTTTTTACCCCTAATATGGTTAACATTGCAAATATGCTTATGGATGTTCTTTACATTGTTTTTCAGGTACTTGAAATATGCTTAGATGGAAGAGAGAGAAAGAAGGAGTTCTAGGGTTCCCCCACTCATGGAGGGACCCAAAGAAGGCCCCCAAAGTCTCCCTCAACCTACCTCCAATGTTCAAGAATCGTCCCCAAGCAAAGACATCCAAAAATGACGATGATTGAAGTATAATTAAGTGAGGCCAACCTCACCACGACCGTGGGCACTATGCCACGGTCGTGTGTTTATTAGCAATGAAGTGCCAAGTTCAACAGGGAAATTCCACAGAGTCCCATGTCGTGGCCAATGAAGACACCACGATCATGGCCACTAGCACGGTCGTGGTCAGTAGAAGAGAAAACAGTCGTGGCACCTTACCACGTTTGTGGGAATTAATTGCCAAAAGTTCAACTTGCATTAGGGTTTTTGCCTAGAACGCTACGACCGTGGCCACCTGCCATGACCATGGCCGAAGAAGCTCAAGAATATCGTGGTGCTTCTCCATGGTCACCTCCTCCTCCTCCTCCAAAATGGCTGTGTCACCCAACACGGTAGTGGTGCCCCTAACCCACCACGGTCGTGGCACTCTGCCACGGCCGTGGCCCACAACCACACTTAAGCCTTTTTCCAATTCCTTCACACCACGACCATTTCACCACTCCACGACCATTCTCCACCACCCTCACCATAGTCGTGGCACACCACCACGGTCGTGGTGGTCCACCAACCCTACCCTACTTTTCACTACTTTTCCTAAACTACCCCTACTTACCCTAGTGCTTCGACCACCACCTATATATACCTGGGTCGAGGCCATAGCACTAGGTTAGACACCCCGTAGCTGTTCTTAACCTCCACTCTCCACCCTTGAGCTCTTTGTGAAATCTCTTTGCATTTTGTCTCATCACCCACCATTTCCACCCTCATCCCACCATGGAATCCTAGTTTCCTAGGTTTCCATCCATAAACCCCCACATTTCCATGCTCCCCTGCACCTTGGAGGAGGGAGGTCATCTGCAGCAGCTTGGAGGTGAAGAAGAAGGCCACTTCATCAAGCTTCATGTAGTTTCTTCCTCTTCTTCCCCTCTCTTTTTAGTTTCTTTGACTATGTGTAGTTAAGCCCCTAGTGGTGCGCTGTTTGGGGTTAAAATGTGACTTTGATACCATGTTGGGGGAAAGTTGCTTGTAATGAACTTAATTCATATCTATGATGATTACTTCTTGCTTCTATCTCATTTCCTATTTTATTGCATGTGGTTTGTGCTTATAACATGGATTTCTTGCTTTGAGATGCTTGATGACACTTAGCCTCTAGGAGGGATTGGAGTGTATGTGGCAATCTTAGGATTGGCTCCTAGGTCCAATTAGTGGATCCCTAGCTAGCCCCCTTTGTTCCTACATACACATCCTCCCTCCTACAAGTGAGTGTGATATTTAAGTGGCTAGTGTAAGTGAGAGTGATGCAATTGCCTAGGTCCTTCTAAAGACTAGAGTGGCTAGTGGCATGAGGTCAAATACCCTCATCTCTACTCCCATCTCCACCCTCAACCTTCAATTGCCCACTATCACTTACTCTAGAAACCTAGATTTGGTTAATCCCATTAGAATTACACCTAACCCTAGTCTTCTACTAGTAGTATAGGGTATACTCTAATGGAATTGTCCTTGTTGTTTGGTTTGGTAATCTAGATATGAAATGAGAACCTTGCATGTTTAATGATCTCCCCCAACTAATGTCAAAGTTACATCCCCCAAATGGCCCACCTACCCTAATCAACTTCTTAAAACCCATCTTTCTCTGCTTGCTTGTTCATGCTAGTCTAGTTTAGTCACTTTTGCTTAATCTAGTTAATTTCTTAGTTTTGCTCTTTAGTGTTAACTTAGGCTCTTGCTTCTTGCCTTGCTAGAGTAGTGTAGATCTTCTTGCTCTTACTTAGTTAGTTTGATAACTTAGTTTACTAATTTGCTTGCTCTTCCATAACTTAGTTTCCATCTTGCATTTCTTACTTGCTCAATTATCTTAATCAACAATCAAACCTTTCAAAAACCCTAAAACCCTAAGCTCCGCAAAAGGAACGTAGCGCGCATCGTCTAACTCTAGTGCCCTCTCCATCTCCATGGATCGACCCTGTACTTGCCGCCTCACCTATACTACGACACGACCCCGTGCGCTTGTGGGTGTAGTGTCTTAGTAGACGTAGGTAGTTATTGTAGGTCTTACAAATTTCAAAAGCATAAGATCCCATATCATCTGCGCTCCGACATCGTGGGGTGTAAAAGCACCACTACCGGGGATGCACCAGGATGTGCCTAACTCGGTAACCCTAAGTTGGTGAACTTGATGTCTTAAACCCTTATCTAGGATGATGTGATTTGATGGTTATTTAAGGTTGATAATAAAGTAAGATGACAAGATCATGGTTGTGTTCATGATGTTATGAAATATAGGACATGGTGGATGCTCGCAGTTTGGTAACAATAATGTTGTTTGACATACCATCTACATCTTTATGCTTCATGTATTCATAATAACGGATGTTGTCCCAATCCTATACACCTTAAATCTTAATGACATGATATTCATAATATGTTCTCTAAAGATCTATATTTGCTGATCAAGTTATCTCTTTGGATATGCATTCTAACCATGCAGGTATTATCAAATGAATTTATAGCTAGGTAAGAGCTATGAGGTGTATGTGTTTTGTGTAACACTAAATAATGATGTTCCTTGTTGATGAGATAACATGTATCACCAATATGATGAGAAAATGTCTGGTGACCTAATAAAGGTTGAGTGCCTGATTGAGGTGTTATCCTCTGATGATGAGATAAGGGATTGATATCCCATTATGATGTATGATGATGAAGCCTTGAGGGGCAGTGGCATTATGTGATGAGGGATTGAGATCCCATGGCAATATAATAATGACAGTAATGGTGTGACACAATGTTGCTTATGTTTTATAACCTTGTTGCCTCAACAATTCACTTAAAATATACTAATTAATTATAGTGGAATACTTCATGTAGTTTTCCCTGGCCATAGATCCATCATCGTCAGTAGCTGGTGATGGTGAAACAAGTTTATCCTGCGGGATTACCTGGAGTGCATATTGTTGAATATGCGGGGTTTCTCCTAGCTAAAAGTAGGAGGATTAGAGTACAACTTCAGTTGTAGACTCAGTATGGTTAGATCATGGTGAATAGGCCCATGGCTCAATGTGATAGAGCATGAATGTGTTCATGGCTCAGGAGCACGATGGATAGGACCGTGGCTCAAGGTATGCTAGCGCTGAGACCTGTACCAAGGTGGGCTAGAGAAAAGGGTAGCATGCAGAGCTGACCCTGTGGCTGAGGCCACTTAAGTAAGAGACTGCGATCCTACTTTGGATATCGTGTACTGACCACGAGGAGGTGAGGTCATGGAGTTCGGCTCTCCCATTGACCTTGTATGGAACCAGATTTGGGCTTTGCAACCGAAGGTTGGATTTGAGAAGTACGGCTCACTTCCCTAGGGTATAATAAATTGTAATCCAGTCGTATAATATATATTTCTTAGGGAGAAACACGAAACATTGGTTGAGGCCTTGCTTGTATAGTTGCCCTAGTTATATCTTTCAGTTAATTACACATTCCTCATATCTTATGATAAGTTCTTATATAACTTGTCTTGGCAATCATGTTCCATAAGAAATATCTGGTGATATGCCTATCGGATATCTTGGTAATTTTGTTAATAAAGTTAGTTTTGTTCAGTATGCTGCATATATGAGCTACTTATATTGGTTATCTGCTTTATCTATTCTAGCTTTCCTGAAGTTTTATAGTTCGGTGGGGAGTTATGTTTCTCGTTGGGACTGTGTGTCTCACCCCACTGGTTTTAAACCTTTTTAGGTAATCGTGCTAGATGTGGTGGTGGTCATGAGGTTGCGGCCGAGCAGCAAGAAGAATAGTAGGAGGCAAGAGATGGATGTGTTGCTATTTTGTGTGTTTTGTAGTAGAGTCCTAGAGTCATCCCTGTACTCTCAGGTCCTTGGAGGTGTTTTGATGAGGTTTCACGATGTATAGTTAATGTTGCTTGTTTATCTTGTTGTTGGCCTGATATGGCATATTATGTATATAAACAGGTGGTGAACTCTTATACTTAAAGGACAATTAGGTCTTATGTGCCTTGGACATATATCAAGGTTTATGTATATTTGAATAACATGTTTCCTTATAGGATAAGGATCTGGATGTAATAGTTCTGTTATTATCTACTTTCTGCAATTGGTTTTAATTAACCTGTCTTTTTGGTAATATGTGATATATGGAGGTTCCGCACATTTTCACATGGCATTTTGTTGTCTGTGTGATAGCGGGATGTCACAATTACGATCTTGACGACGTCACTGACGACCACCTAAAAAGATGTAGTGACCGATGAGGTGAGACCAACGTCCTAGCAAGAGATATAACTCTCAACAGTAGTTATTGATTACAATAATTAACATTATTACTAAACAAGTTAAGTGGGTTAAACTAATTAATTAGGTTGACCATATTGAGAATATTAAACACACTAAGCCAGTTAAACATATAGGCATAACGACATGCATACTAGCTAGTATATGAAGGAACAGGTAAGACTACCATCTAAACAGTTAATTTCTCTTACCACATTATATAGCAACTAAGTGGTATAAGAAATAAGGCAACGGTTATCAACCAATGTGAATCATGTTTAACCCTAAGAAAATATACTACATGTCTGGATTATGTCTTGTATTGAGCCCTGGGGAGTTTGAGGTATACCACTCAAAGTCCAACTGGCCACTGCTTGGTTACAACCAATTCCATACAAGATCTAGGAGAGCCAGAATCCTAAGATCTCACCCCTCGGTCAGTATAAGTCAATTGCAGTGACACATCATTTAAATTACCTATAGTGACATGTAAGTCAAGTTGCCAACAACCTAGTCCGCACTTGGTATATAGGTCCTGCCACTAGCAACCAAAGTATACAAACACCATCATTTGAGGTACAATCACAACTATCCTCAACACATCACATATATATAGGTATCAACTATTCTTAAATCGAGGCACGACCGTGGCCATCCTCCAAACCTTGAGATTAGGATGTCAAGGACACACAGTCTCTTGCACCCCACACACTCAACAATATGTGCTCTAAGTCTCCCTAAGGAACACTCATTTCCCCATCCAGCAAGTCCTGACACTGAATGGTTCTACGGTACATGGAACTTCATAATTAGGGTTTCACTTGATTAGTTAATACCAATTGGGTGAGTTAAGGTTGCATCAATCAAGTTACATACAATCCCTAAAAGGGTTTTACAAAAACATGGTATGTTGCAACTTGAGAAGATATAACACGTATGAAACACGATGTCTATCACATAATCACATGGGACTATTTTGTTGCCATGCATGAGTCAATGCTCATCATCATACCATCATAGAATAAAAATCCCCTTCAGATCATGAAGAGGATAACACCTCAATTAGGGCACAAGACCATGTTCAAGGTCATAAGACCATTCACATTTTCCCTATAAGATCATCATTTTCCTTCCATGCCTCATCAAGACTCATCAACCATCACCATACATGTGATACCTAAAGGTTCATCGACCATCAATATACATTAATCATGAAATCATAAGGTCAAAGATAACCATCGACTATAGAGTTTGGGAATTTCATTGACCACCAAGTTCAGGAAAACATAGCAACCAAATAATATGGAAACACCTTGGCAACCGCTAGGAATAGATGCCTTAGCAACCACTAGGGCCCAAGGTCATAGCAACCAACATTGATCAAAACTTCATTGACTGCTAATATTAGAGGAGTTGATTACCAAAAAAAATATTAGAGGAGTCATCCACCACCAAGATTCAAGAATATTGGTGACTGCTAAGGTTACCAATCTTGGTGACCATACAAGATAAAAAAAATTCCAAGAAACCATCAAGGTTATACAAATCTCATCGACCACATCGGTTCAAATTTTAGAGACCACCTAAGATCAAAACCTTGGCGACCAAACCTAGAGAAAATATTGGTTACCAAACTTAGTTTAAAACCCATCGACCACATAAGCACCAAAACCTTGGCGATCAATCAGAGTTCTATAAAGCTCGACGACCACTGTAGCTCAAGATTCATTGACCATATGAGGGTGAAATCTTGGTGACCACTCATAATGTAAAAATCTGAGTGACCATGAAGAGACTAAAATCTCGTCAACCACTAAGAGTTTAAAACATGTTGGTTACCTCCAAGCATCTGAAAGGTCATCAAGTTGCATTACAAGGAGAAAGATCATTTCAAAACCCTAATTAGCAACCATCATTTGAGAGAGAAAAACCATCATTTTTGACAAGCATGCAACTACAAAAACTTCCATTGTCAAGCAAGATTCATGCACAAGGTTTAGGGTTCTACCAAGAAGATACACTATTCAAGAATCACCAGATAAGCACAACCCTAGGTGAAAGATGCTACCTTTCTACTTGGAACAACGTTTTAGAGCAAGATCATGTACATGCAAGGTAAGAGTAAGAAATAATCATTAATAAAGTTATATAACTCACCTTAATAAGATGAAGAAACTCCAAATAGCAAGGTATCTCAAAGGAAAGAGGGGAGAAACCCTAGCTTGAGCACTCCTCTCAGCCAAGCTAGCTTCTCCACCAAAAAGGAAGCAAACCCTAGGTCAAAGAAGCAAGAAAGAAGTGTTCTTCAACCATTAGATTGAGCTCCACCAAGGATCCGACTAAGAAGAAGAGAGAGGAAGTTAGGGAAGCAAGTAAAACAAAGGAAAAGAGGGAGTTCTCACTTACCTAAGCCAAGGAACCAACCATGAAAGCCCCAAACAACCTCTACTAGGGAAGATCTAAACCCTAGGTACACATACAAGCTAGATCGGCCACTTTCTTCAACCTTGATCTCCTCCTCCTCTACCAAGAAAAGGGTGATGAGATCCAAGAAAAAGGAAGAAGAGAGAGAGAGAGAGAGAGAGAGAGAGATAGGTGTGTAAAGAACTTGCTTGCATGCAAGGAGGGAGGTATATATAGGGTTCAAGGTGAGAGAGAGGAAAGTAGAGGTGTCTTGCTAGGTTTCCCATGTGTCCAAGGTCAAAGAATCTCATCCATGAAAGCATATCATACATGCAACTAAGACAAACATAAACTAAAAGATCCCCACCAATATAACACATCGACTACAGTGACTAGAAAAACTTAGCGACCACATAACATCTTCAGCAACCAAGGTGGTCAGAAAAGCAAACGACCGCATAGGAAACTCATCGAACATGAACACTAGCAAAATTTGGCGACAAAGGTGAGTTCAAAAACCTCAACGAACACAAATCCTAGAGGCTCAAGAATTTTTTTCGACCGCCAACCCAAGGTGATCATCAATCCAAGGTCAACCATGTGTTAGGGCATGCATGAGAGCAAACCCGAATCTCAACACAAGATGTCACCACTCATACCAAGGTGTGACAAGGTGCCCCAAAGCACATTTACATATAAAATGATGTGAAAACATGTGAGGCACAATAAGCATGTGAAAAATTGTAAGAAAAACCATAGATATGGATAGATTGCATAAAATCCCAATATAGCATATAAAGGCATAACTTGCTCAAACAATATCCAAACTAGTCCATACTTAAAACTTAAGGTTGTCACATAATATCAAAGCACATATTAGCATTAGATTAAGGTTGTAATCATGTAATTATGATAAGAAAACATGTTCAACCATAAATCAAGGCCAGGGGCCTTACAACCATAAACCCCTAACAAGGATTTTGCCCTCAAAATCCTACGCAACCAAAAATAGGTACTTCTTACACATGTCATCCTCTAAATCCAACATGTCTTCCTCCACACCTAGGTGATGCCACAAAACCTTCAATAAGGATATATCCTTCTACTTCAACTTCTTCACTCTCCTATCTAGGATCAACACATGATCCTCAACATATCACACATCCTCCTCCAACGCAACCTACACTGGTTCCAACATCTGCTTTGTATTAGGGTGACACTTCCTCAACATGTAGACATGGAAGACATTATGAAAATTTTGCAACTCTCACGATAGCTCCAACTTGTACACCACCTTCCCAACACGTGAAAGATAGGGTATGGTCCCATATATCTAGGGTCCAACATACACTTCTTACCAAACCTCAACACACCATTCCAAGGGGAAACCTTAAGATATACACAATCTTCACCTTGGAAATCCAAAGGTATGTAGAGATTATTAACATAAGACCTCTAACTATCTTGGGTTGACTTCAACTACTGTTGTATCACTTTGATCTTCTTTGTAGTCTGTTGTACTAACTCAGGACCCAAAAGTTGATACTCACCCCTATGATACCAACAAAGAGGTGATTGACAACACCTCCTATACAATGCTTCATACATTGTTGTGTTTATGCTTCTTTGATAACTATTGTTGTAGGAAAACTCTATAAAACTCATGTTTACATCCCAAATTCCCAAAAACTACATAACGCATGCCCTCAAAAGATCCTCCAAAATATGAATGGTTTTTGTAGACTAGCCATCTGTCTGTGGGTGGAAAAATGTACTAAACCTCAGCTATGCCCCCATGGTTGCATGCAGACATTCCCAAAAATGAGTCGTAAACTGTGGATCTCAGTCATATACTATGGTCACTAGAATACCATGCAAATGGAAAATATCATCAACATATATCTGAGCTAACTTCTATGATGTATACATCATCTTGACTAGAAGGAAGAGCTGACTTGGCAACTTGTCAACTATCACCCATATAGAGTCATGAATTTTGGCAGTCCTATGAAGACCAACCACAAAGTACATGGTGATATGATCCCACTTCCAATGTGTTATTGGAAAAGGTTGCAATGTCTCTACATGCTTCTAATGCTTTGCTTTAACCTACTGCCAAATTGGAAACTTAGCAACGAACTCTACCACATCAAGTTTCAGACATGGCCACCAGTACAGAGGCTTCAGATTGTGGTACATCTTTGTACTGCCAGGAATGAGCCTCCTCAAGTACCATCTTCCTCAGGCCCTCGACATAGGAACCGCTGTCCTTTTCTGAAAGCAAAATTTCCCATCTGCTGACTCCTGAAAGCCATCATACTTCTTGCTACCAAACTGTGACATGATATTTTGTATCACAGTATACTTCTGTTATGCATCCCTGATCTGCTGTCCAAGGTAGGCTTCACCTAAAATTGTGCTAACAACCCTTCCAACAAAGATACTTCCAACTGTACATTCATCTGGCAAAGCAACACTAACATTTCCCGCTTGTGACACACATAAGAATGTAACTTTTTCTTGTCTACAGATGATGATGAAGATGACTTCTTGTGCAACACATCATCCATTACATTTGCCTTCCGTGGAAGGTAGTCTATCATACAATCCTACTCCTTTATTAAATCCATCCATCTCCTCTACCTCATGTCTAGCTCTTGCTTCGAGAAGATATATTGAATGTTCTTGTGGTCAGTGAAGATTTGACACTTCTATCCATACTGATAGTGTCTCCAAATATTCAGGGTATGCACCACTACTTCTAGATCCAAATAATGTGCCGTGTAGTTCTTCTCACGTTTATTAAGTTGTCGTGAAGCAAAGGAAATCACGTTCTTGTCCTGCATCAGCACACATCCCAAGCCATTCTTCGAAGCATCACAAAAGATGATGTAGCCCTTCCCTTGCTCTGGCAACACTAACATTGGTTCACTGGTCCGCTTCTCCTTTACAAACTAGAAAGAACATTGACACTTGTCATTCTAGATAAAAGGAACACCTTTCATGGTCAACTTGGTTAGGGGTAATTCTACATCATTGAAATTCTTAATGAATCTCCTATAATAACTTGGAAAACCTAGGAAATTGTAGACCTCCGTGAGTGTCTTGGTATGCTCCCATTCCATCACTGATTGTTCCATCTTTGGGTCCACACAAACACCTTTAGAAAATATGATGTGAATAAGAAATGATACCTCTATCAACCAGAACTCACACTTGCTGAACTCAGCATACAGATGTTGCTTCCTCAACAACGTCAATGCCTGGAGAAGATGTCATTCATGCTACTATCTATCTCTGGAGTATACTAAAATATCATCTACAAATACTACCATAAACTAATCCAGATATGATCTAAAGTCCCGGTTCATTAGGTCCATGAAAGTTGCTGGTGTGTTGGTCAACCGAAATGGCACGACCACAAACTCATAGTGACCATACCTAGTCTTGAAAGTTGTCTTAGGTGTGTAATCTACCTTGATCCTCAATTGGTGATATCCTAACCACAGATCTATCTTTGAGAACATTATAGAACCTCTTAATTGGTCAAATAGATCATCGATCCTCGGCAACAAATACTTGGTCTTTATAGTGACATTGTTCAACTGTCGGTAGTCTATGCGTAAGCTCATGAACCCATCCTTCTTATTCATGAACAAGATGGGAGAACCCCAAGGGGAAGTACTTTGTCTGATGAAACCCTTATCTTGCAACTCCTACAACTATATCTTCAACTCTTGCATCTCTTTTGATGACATCCTGTAGGGTTCTTGTTCTATGGGTTGTGTTCCATGAACATGATTGCTCTCAAAATCATTCTCTCTAGGAGGGGGAACACATGGAACTCTTTAGGAACTCAAACTCACATATCATTGGTACCTACGTGATACTATAACATCTTGCCTTGATATCCACAACATGTGCCAAGAAAGACTCACAACCCTATTTCATCAACTCTTCTGTTGTCATACCCGACATCAAACACGCAGGAAGAATCTTCCTATCTCCTTGGAAGATCCAAGAAACATCTCCATCATGGCACGTCATAACCTTGGAACTACAGTAAAAAAATAACCTAGTACTTATCCAAGGTATCCATCCCTAGGATCACAATGAAACCATGCATGTCACGTGGCATAAGATCTACTTGAATGGTGTATCCTGAGAAAGAAAGAACCCAAGATGGACACACCTCCCACAACTTGGCAGAACCAACTAAAGGGGTTTCTAGCAAAAGACTATTAGATCTACTACAACCAGGAAGATAACAACTTCTTATCACCTCTCTAGTGCTAAAAGGTGTGTCACACTCAGGTCAACGAAAATAGATAAGTCAGAATGAAAAAGTTCCATCTGACCTATCATGACACATGGATTGACCACTCCCTCTGACTGACTCATAGAATAGAATCTAGTCGTCTCCTATTATTGCCCACGTCCTCCGCCTACTGGCCCAAAAGATCCTTCATGTGGCACCTGACCACGTCCTCTACCACCACCACTGCTATTCTACTATTGTTGTGAATCTTGTTGACTTTGCCTCGACTACCGTGTCACTTTCTCATCCTTCATAGGGTACACCACTTTGTATGCCCAACTTGTCCACACTTATAACAAGTCTTGGTATCATACTGCAGCCTAGACGGCCCTATCACTGACATAGATGTTGTGCTGTGTGATCCTTCTTGTGAAAAACTATTACCTCTTCCCTTACTCAGGGACCATTGTGACGACACTCCTGATCTCGACTTAGAACAAGCTGATCTCTGCTATGACTATGGTGAAGAAAACCTTGGCTTCTTTAAGCCACCAGAGGATTGTGCTTGGAACTGAGCAAACTCTTCTTGGTGTTGGATTCACACTTCTTGAGAGAAGACCAGTCATTCCTCCTCCCCGACTCCACAAAAGTAGAGAAGCTCTTCTTATTCTCCAAACAGACATTTTCATAGTCAGTTCCATGCTCAGAACCTTCGCGAACCTCTGAATCCTCTCCTTCTCAGTTACTTCCATATGAGGAGAGAACCTCAAAAGATCCATAAACTTTGCCTATACTCGTTAATGGACATGAAACCCTGATGCAACTTCTCAAACTGCACTGTCTTCTCGTCCAGGTACATCTCTGAAAAAGTGGCAACTCATGAACTCCCACCAAAACTCTTCCCAAACTATCACAACTCTGGGTCTCATCTCCTTCTCTATGGCCCACTAGTAGCCAACACTACCCTTCAATAGGTAAACAACATGCTTCACCTTGTCCTCTTCTAGGATGTTCAAGATCTTAAAAGCCTTCTCAAGCTTAGTTATCCACATATCTTCATCAATTGGGTCCGTTGTACCCACGCACTCAATCATCCCCACACGCCTCAACCTCTCGAAGGTCTTCCTAGAACACTGAGATTCCTCATTAGGAATGGTTTCCCTAGCATGGGGTATGGGTGCTCTATCCACAAAATGTGTAATCATTATCGTGAGCTATCCAAACATGGATTAGAAAGTGAGATTTTCCATGGATACAGGGTCAAATTGAGGCATCGTGGGTTGTTCTGGCCCATTCTCAAACACTCTATCATCATGTGCCTGCCACCTACAGCCACCTCCTAGCGCGATGAAGCTACTCTCTGCATGCTCTTCACATTCTCTTGACATATTTGCGGATGCATAAGCTATGATCTGATATGTCGAATAATGTAAGAATAGGTAGAAAACCTAAGTCCTATGTCTCTATAGAGTCAGGAACCTAAAGCTCTGATACCAACCTAAACTGTGACACCGTGTTATGCAAATTGAGATTACTCAAAAAAATACATGATGAATAGCTAAACGACCACATAATAAAAAAGTGGGTAAATTTAAACCGATTTAAACATTAGAATTATGTTTGGAAACATTTACATAAGTGTTCAACAACTTGCATATTAACACATACCATATCAGGTGATTACAAGTATGTCTAGTGGACTCTGCCACAACCTATATACAAAAGATAATTGTTCCACATATACATACCATACACAAACATCAGCACACTGCTAAACACTCGACTCAATGTACATATCATCTACAAAATATCCCCTGCCCTGATCTAAGAGTACATGGATGAATGTAGGACACACTAACTACATAGATAACCTTCTGCTTCTACTGCACTTCAGGCTGCTCTTCCTCACCACCACAATCCTGACGACACTGCTGACAACCACATAAAAGATGTGGTGACCCACAAGGTGAGACTAATGTCTGAACGAGAGATATAACTATCAACAATGGCTATTGATTACAACAAGTAAATATTATTACTAAATAGGTTAAGCAGGTTAAACTAATTAAGTAGGTTGAGCATATTGAGCATATTAAACACACTAAGCTAATTAAATGGATAGGCATATAAACATGCATGACTAGAAAGCATATGAAGGAACAGGTAACACTATCATCTACTGAAAAACTAATTTCTCTTACCGCTTTATATAACAACTAAGTAGTATAAGAAACAAGGATCAAACAATGTGAATCATGTTTAATCGTAAGTCAATATACTACACGGCTGGATTATGTCTTTTATTAATCCCTGTGGAGTTTGAGGTATACCACTCAAAGTCTAACTGACCATCGCTTGGTCACAATAAGTTCCATACAAGATCTAGAAGAGTCGTAATCCTATGATCTCACTCCCTCGATTAGTACGAGTCAATTGCAATGACATATTAGTCAAACAACCCGTAGTGACATATAAGTCAAGCTACCAATGACCTAGTCCACCCATGGTATAGGTTACGTCACTAACAACCAGGGTATACAAACCTGATCATCTGAGGTACAATCACAGCTATCCTCAACACATCATAGATATACATGTATCAACTTTTATTAAACCAAGGCATGACCACAACCATCCTACGAACCTTGAGATTAGGATGTCAAGGATACACAGTCTCTTTTACCCCACATACTCAACAATATGCTCTCCGAGTCTCCCTTAGTAACACTCGTTTCCCCATCCAACAAGTCCTTACACTGAATGGTTCTATGATTAGGGTTTCACTTGATTAGTTATACCAATTGGGTGAGTTAAGGCTGCATCAATCAAGTTACATACAAACCCAAAAAGATTTCTAAAAAATGGTGTGTTGCAACTTCAGAAGATATAAAATGTATGAAATATGGTTTCTATCACATCATCACATGGGACTATTTCGTTGTCATACATGAGTCCATACTCATCATCATACCATCACAAGATACAAATCCTTGTCACATCATGAAGAGGATAACACCTCAATTAGGGAACAAGACCATGTCTGAGGTCATAAGACCATTCACATTGTTCCCTACAAGAACATCATTATCTTTCCATGCCTCATCAAGGTTCATCAAGCATCATCATATATTTGATACATAAGTTCAAGATGATGTTACATTTAGGAACTATGATATTCATATGACAATAATTTAAGGATACAACAACATAGAGAGAGTATTCAATCATCATACTAATCACATAAAGAAACTATGTATGATTAATGATCATGATTTACTTGTATTAGGGTTAGGTTCAACCAAGATAAGTGAATTATGGTTACAAAACAACAACCAAAGATAAACCCTAGTTCTTACAATCTCTATTTATCATGAAAGCATAAGGTCAAACATAATCATTGACCATAGAGTCGTGGAATTTCATCAACCACCTAGGTCAGGAAAACATAGCGACCACATAAGTGGGAAACACCTTGGCGACCTCTAGGGTTAGATGCCTTAGAGACCACTAGGGTCCAAGGTCATAGAGACCAGCATGGATCCAAACTTCATTGACTACTAAGGTTAGAGGAGTCATTGATCTCCAAGAGTCAAGAAGGTTGGCGTCCACTAGGATTGCCAATCTTGGCGACTACTCAAGATCAGAAATTCTTGGCAACCACCATGGTGATACAAATCTCATCGAACACATAGGTTGAAATCTTAGCAACCACCTAAGATCAAAATCTTTGTGACCAAACCTAGAGAAAAACTTGGCAACCAAACATAGTTCAAAACCCATCGACCACATCAGCACCAAAACCTTGGTGACCAATCAGAGTTCAATAAAACTTGGCGACCACTATAGCTCAAAATTCATCGACCATACGATGGTGAAATCTTGGCGACCACTTAGTGACCATGAAGAGACCAAAATCTCATGGACTACTAAGATTCTGAAATAGGTTGGTTACCGCCTAGAACGTGATATGTGATCAAGTTGCATCACAAAGAGAAAAACCACTTCAAAAACTTAATTAGAAACCATCATTTGAGAGAGAAAAATCATCATTTTCCACAAGCATGCAAGTAAAAAACTTCCATCATCAAGAAAGATTCGTGCACAAGGTTTAGGGATTACCCAATAAGATACACTATTCAAGAATCACCATATGAACACAACCCTAGGTGGAAGATGCTACCTTTGTACTTGGAACAATGTTTTTGAGTAAAAGCATGTACATGCAAGGTAAGAGTAAGAAATAACCATGGAGAAAGTTATATAATTTTTAGAGAAGATGAAGAAACTCCAAATAGCAAGGTATCTGAAAGGAAAGAGGGTAGAAACCCTAGCTTAAGCACTCCTCTTGGCTAAGCTAGCTCCCCCACCAAAAAGGAAGAAAACCCTAGGTCAAAGAAGTAAGAAAGAGGTGTTCTTCAACCATTAGCTCAAGCTCGACCTTGGATTCGACCAAGAAAAAGAGAGAGGAAGGAAGGGAAGCAAGGAAAATGAAGGAAAAGAGGGATATCTCACATACTGAAGCCAAGGAACCAAGCAAGAAAGCACCACACAATGTCTATTATGGTATATCAAAACCCTAGGTACACATGCAAGCTAGATCGACCACTTTCTTCAAACTTGATCTCCTCCTCCTCCACCAAGAAAAGGGGTCAGATCTCCAGTCACAAGAAAGAAGAGAGAGATCTAGGTGTGTAAATAACTTTCTTGCATGCAAGGAGGAAGGCATATATAGGGTTCAAGGTTAGAGAAAGGAGAGGAGAGGTGTCTTGCCAAGTTTGCCATCTGTCCAAGGTCAAATCATCTTGTCCATGCAAGAATCTCATACATGAAAATAAGAAAAAAATAAACCAGGGGACCCTACCAAGAAAATGCATTGACCACGGTGACTAGAAAAACTTAGAGACCACATAACATCTTCAGCGACCAAGATGGTTAGAAAAGCAAACGACCGCATAGAAAACTCATCGACCATGAGCACTAGGAAAAGTTGGCAAACAAGGTGATTTTAAACACCTCATCAAATGACAACCCTAGAGGCCGAAGATACTCTAAAGACCACCAACCCAAGGTGATCATCAGTCTAAGGTTAACCATATGTTAGGGCATCCATGAGAGCAAACCCTAATCTCAACACAAGATGTCACCACTCATACCAAGGTGTGACAAGGTGCCCCAAAGCACAACTACATCAAACATGAAGTGAAAACATGTGAGGCACAACAAGCATGTTAAAAATTTCAAGAAAAACGAAAGATAAGGGTAAATTGCATAAAATCCCAAAACAAGCATATAAATGCATAACTTGCTCAAATAGTGTCCAAACTAGACTAAACTTGAAGCTTAAGCTTGTCACATAATATCAAATTACCTATTAGGGTTAGATAAAGGTTTAAGCATTTAATTATGATTAGAAAGCATGTTCAATCATAAATCAAGGTCAGGGGCCTTGTAACCATAAACCCCTAATAAGGATTTCGCCTCTAAAATCCTATGCAAAAAAAGATAGGTACTTCCTACGCATCTCATCCTCTAACTCCCATGTGTCTTCATCCACAACTTGATGATGTCACAACACCTTAACTAAGGATATATCCTTCTTCTTTAGCATCTTCCACTCTCCTATCTAAGAACAACACAAGACCCTTAACATACAACACATCCTCCTCCAACCCAACCTCCATTGGCTGCAATGTTTGCTCTGTATTAGGGTGATACTTCCTGTTCAATTTTGGCAGTAACTCCAACTTGTATGCCACCTTCCCAACACAAGCCAAGATAGGATATTTTTACAACCCTGATTTTGGGTTCATCTGGTGAGAAATGTAATTTCTAATATTAAAGATATTTGAACAAATAATGATATTATTTGTTCTGAATACATGGATTTTGTTTACAATAGCCTTGATGTTGTGTTGTGGGCTTTATTGGCTATGGGGCCCAAATAACAAGAAAATTCAATTAGTGAATGAATAATTAGATATTTGAGAAAAGAAAAATGTGGAAACCTCTAGCAGGCAAATCCAAAGAGGGATTTCGTGCCTCTTGGGTTCCTTGGGTTCCAAGGAGTCCAAAGTTGCATAAAGAGTGCAATAAGAAAAGAAAAGATCAATTAAATCTTTCTTTATTAAGAAAGAAATTGAAAACACTGGTAAAATGTGAAAAACAAGTAAAAAGAGGTACAATTGAGTTATCCTTAGTGGAATTTCGTATCCCAAGGATTCCTAATGATAAAAGGAATACCAATGAGGAAAATAAAAGAGAAATCCTCAAAAAGAGCTATTTTTATAAGAAATAAACAAGATAATGAGAAATCATAAAGAATAAAGAATTTAGATGCATCTAGAAGGATAATGAGTATCCAATAAAAAAGATTTCGAAATATTTGAGTTGCTTGGGATCCAAGGAGTCCCAATAAAGAGGAAAGAAAGAGAAAATACCAAAATTGCAAAATAAGAGGATAATGTGATGCATTATTAATGAATTATGTGGTTTTGCAAAAAGGAAGTATTTTCTATTAAATGAAAATAGAATTTTGTGCCACTAGAATAAAGGGCAAGTACTAAGAAGATAAAAGAAGAGATTTTCGAAATTCTAATATATCAAGGATAAAGAATATCAAAGGAATAATAAGAAAGAGAGAGAAGATGTTTATTTATGAAGGAATATACTTTCCTAGTAGATATGAGACATAGATCTTGTGGATAGCCGATCTAGGGCTTCGTTTCCCACCCCTATATAGAGGGGTAGAGCCCAAGGTTGAGTTCATAAGGATTCCATGTATCCTTCTCTTCTTTCTCTTCTCTTCTTCTTCGTTTTTGTCCTTAAACCCTAACCATGGAAAGCAATGTGGCCATGAAGCTGGGAGGAGCCAACGCAGGGTTTCCATGAATGCCTGGTGTACCAGGGTTCCGAGGAGCCACATATCCAATGAGGTCGAGCCCTAGAACATGTGCAGCAGTAGCGTCTAGGTTGCTGTGTTGGCCGGCAGTGCCGGGCCTGACGAGCGACGAAACAACCACCTTGGCCGAGATCAGGAGGTGTCACGTGTGTGCCAGATCATGACAGAGGCATAGAACAAGCTTCCGGCAAGGATCGTGGTCCAAGGAGGAAGGGGTAGCCCACACAAAGCTGTAGGTTGGTGGTCGCGCAGGGTTTCCCTAGGAGGAAGATGACCGAAGGTCGATTGGATAGATCTACCCTCCGCGCTGTGTTGGGCCAGCTGGATAAGTGGAGGGCAATCACGACTTGTCGTCATGTTTCCAAATCAAGCGAGTGATTTGCATGACACCAAGGCGACATGGCAGCTTTTGATTGGCTCCAGTAAGTGATTTAATGCAAAAATAATATCTTGCGATTTGTAACTCCGATAATAGCGAATAATATATGTATTTTGCTCAGAAAAATGAGAGGAATCCAATAAAAATATATTTAGAAGCTAATTCCTCTTTCTATTCGAAAAGTAGTGTAAATTATCATCTTTAATGAATTAAAGATTAAGAAACCCTATTTTGAAATGAATAAAGTGTTTAATAGGGTTTAATGGATGTTTAAAGTTGGTATTAATAACATGTCGAATGATAATGTTAGATTCAAACCTGATCTAGATGAAATTTCATTGATTTAGGGTTTTTACCCCATATTAGAATGATTAAGTATTGAGAAACCCTAATTTAGGGTAAAAGAGGATAACATCATATATGATTTGAAAAAGGTGAAAATACATTGTTAAATGATGGTTCTAAATTATTTTGAGTACAAAAGTCCTTAATTCTGGATAAATACCCAATATGTAGTAATTAGGGTTTTCTCATGAATAAAAGGTGGAAATGATGGTAAAATGAGTTCATATGTTAATTAGACCCTAATGAACTTTGAATTGATGATAGGTGCGTATAATGATCTTGTTATAGGATTAAAAGGATAAAAATAATAGCTTTAATGTAAAAGAAGCCTAATGAAATTAATTGATGATTAATGTGCTTGTAATATGAAAATAGAGTTATATGTTGTTAAGATAACCTTAATATTGACGAATAGATGAGATAATTAGGGTTTATGAGTAATGGAATAAAATTAGGGTTTAATATGGTAAAATATGAAGGGAAACCCTAATTGCAAAATGAAACCCTAAAATGGATACAAAAACCCTAGAAAGTGAATCCAAGTCAATAAAGTAGATTCTTGATAAAGTGTGTAATAAATAGAGTACATATTCTTTTCAGGATTATGTGATTATTGAATTGCTTGCTTGGATTGCATTCTTGGTTGGAATTTCTTAATGCTTGTGAAATCATCAAATCAGGTATGTGGTTATGCTTATGATTATCCTGACTAGTTTTCTAAGGATTTTATCGATGTTTCCCTCATGGGTTGAAATAACTATTGGATGCTTTTATTTCATGCAACTATATAGCGACTCTTACTATCACTATGAATATACATGTATAACTGGCTAGATCTGGGTCCAGCTCTGTGGCTTGTAAAGGCTAAAAAGGGGTAACCTAGAGTAAGGTCTAGGTTATCGTGGGTTAGAAATTGGGCTACCAAGTGTAGTGCCATGAGACCCATTAGCATGCCATGAGTTAAGGAGTGGGCTACATATGAGTAGTGCCATGTGACTCAACCCTAGAAACTGGTTCACCTATAGGTGGGACCATGAGGGGTTTAACGGGGATCTACCATAAGGAAGGTAGTATTCGGATCCACTGTCGGGATAGCACAAAGGATAGGGTACTCATGGATTGTGGAGTTATATTTAAAACATAATCTTAGTTATTAAATGATTAATTGAATGATTACATTGTGATCATAGTTGCACGTTTATTGTTTCCCCCACATACCAGCTTCGGCCGACCGACGTTTTGTTTGTCGGCATTTTAGGTACAAGACAAAAGGACAAACAGTAAATCGTCATATTGTGAAATACATGAAGTAAATACAAGGAGGATTAGTTAGAGTAGAATCCATAAGTGGATAGAAGTTTAGAGATCCAAGTTTTCACAAAGGTATGAAAAAGTTTCTTTTCTTACAACTTTTCAGTTTAGTCTGTTAAAATTTGATAATTGTTCTTGGTTAATTGCCGAACCTTTGATCCAGAAGTTATGGGTGCGGCTTCGACCTCTCGGTCTCCCTTAATTGGGGGTTATCAGGAGGTGGGGTCGTAACATTTGGTATTAGAGCGTAGGTTCCTCACTTAACCATTAATAATTGTTAAAATTTAAAAACTCCATAGAACCCAAGGGAGTTATTAGAGGATTATTTGAAAGATGGAGGTGTCTAGAAAAGGATCATGACTGGGGGCTGGAAATATTTTCCTCCACATTGCTTGTCGGAATACGAGGACTCCCAGATCCGTGTGACTACCTGGCCAAAGTCTTAGGGTATGAATCGAAATAATATACCTTTAGGACTTTCTCATCTTATTCATCCCTTCTCATCACAAATTTTGTTAAGGACCTTAAGGATTAGGGTTTTCTCTCTTCCCCTGACCCTCTTGAGGTATGGGTAAGGTTAATAAGGTCTAAGGAATCCTCCATCAAATTAAAGAAAAGCATGTAAATAAGATGTCATGGATATAAGCTTAATAGATTAAGAGCAAACTAAAGGATAGATACATGCTTAGGTCGTATGACATAAGTTGGCATGCCCTTAGAAGAGACCTAAGGCTAGGCCTTCTTGTCAGGAGGATAAATAAAGAGAGTTAGTCTTAGAGATAGAGATCTCCATTGTAGGTAGAGACCTGGCACATCCTCTAAGGATGATGTTAACCCTAACCCTAAGTGAAGGCTAGAGATAGAGACAAGATGATGAGTTAGATGTCATGGTAGACCATGTGGTTGGATAAACATGTCGTGGATGCTATACGAGCCATGAGAGGTTGGATGACTGAGTACCTTTGATGACCCAACCCTGGGAAGGGTCGAGCAGTGGAGAGTGAAGGATAGTTCCTTCATTGTTGAGGTCAGAAAAGAACCTATGGAACCCCATGAACTTATATGAGCATGGCTTAATAGGCACCCATAATGTATTAGTAGTGCGAGAAGTAGGTTGAAACCATGGTCGGGAGAGTTTGATGGATAGCTTATGTGATAAGCATAAGGGGCTATGGATAACCTTGAGCGAACATAAGTTGAACATAGGCTTCATCATGTAGGGGTATGCTTGTGAGCTTGATCCCTCTTGGAGAGAGAGCCTCTCATAGTAAGGTTGGTTGTAGGGTTGGCTCTAGAGAGAGAGAGCAGGACCCATGCAAGAAGGTTGGAAGCCTAGACTCCGAGATTTGAGGAACAGTGGGGAGTTGAGGATGATGCGGCCTAAGTGGATGATAGGGGTTGCCTCATGCTCGATCTCTAGAGGCTGATGATATCTTGGTTTCCTTTAAGAGGAACCAAACCCTAGAGAGAGGAAGAGGCTTCTGGCACCTATGTGCCTGTGGTATAAGTGTTTACCTTCTGAGAAAGGAAGAAGAAGTTTTGTATACCCTAGAGAGGTTGTGGGGCCTTATGCCTTGTTGGTTGTCCTTAAGGAGGACTCGACTCTGAAGTGTTTCTTGAGCAGAAGGATGACGGGAACTGCGTGTTATGCTTTATACATGCCTGATTCATGGTTAATAGATTGAGCATGTAGTTGGTCATCAGAAAGTGAACCTAGGGTTCCTAGGCCTAAGAGGGGAAGGAGTGTATCTGATGCTCATGATGTGATTTGAGTCTCTATAGTTTCGAGCATAATACTCCTCATGTGTAGAGGAAAAAGGAAACCCCTTAAGTTAAAGGTATGTTTGATGAACCCCTCATGGCTAAGTGGATGACATGAGAAGGTATGATCGTGATCCAATGTTGAGGAATGAGAACCTGGATGGCCTAGCCTAGTTTAGTGGTTTGCTTGTTCCTTAATAGCTTGCTAGGGTTAAGCATATGGATGTAAACCCTAGACCTAAGGGTGTTTGTGACCTTGTTGTCAAGAGATACTTTCCTCCCATCCTGGGGGAGAGACCCTTTTTAAGGGGGTACATCAGTTTTTGTGAAAACCTAAAGAGGTCTCATAGGATCTTGAGAAGCTAAGGGAAGAGTACATGGTAAGAGAATGAACCTATAGACCCATAGATAACCATCTCTAAGTGCATGAGGATGTATTACCATGGAGGTAACCGGTATGGGGCCTGACCAAGGTAGACAAGTCAGCATGACCCCTATGATAGGATGAAAGTCATCCCTTTAATGTAGAAAGAGAGATGATGAAGGATTGGGTAAGGTTCTAAGTTGAACATGTACTATAATAGAATCCTAAGTCTATCCTAGGGTCAGGTGGGGATAAGACCGATGAAAGTGGGAGTTACCCAATTCCCTAGTGCATATGACCATAGGGTCGGGAGGTAACAAAAATCACTGTCTGAGGGCCATGGGTAAGGAGATTGATCACCTTCATGAACTCATGGGACCCAAAGGGTAGATGAGTAGGGTACTCTCTGGAATGCATAAGGAAAGAGGGATGACCCCAAAAGAGTCTGCACCGTATAGACCTAGAGGAGATGACCAAGGATTGTGTGTGGACCCAAGTAGGTTTGAGACCAGTTTCCATGGAAGTAACTCTGATATCAAGATGATTGTAATATAGATGTATAAATGACACATTTCGACTTAGATTTAAAGGTGTATGGGCAAGGTGGGATGTACCATCTCTACTCTTAGAATAGGAAAAACTCTGTATTTGGACTGCAACCAAATGCTTATTTCATCTTGTTATGGGATTGAGAGATAGGACAGTACGCATGCCATACACCAAGGATAAAAGATGTTGTGAGTTGGAACGTTGCTATGAGGTATGAGGACAGAGATGATAACATACCCTGGTAAAGTGAATGGTACATGGATGGTTTGCAAACACTAAAAGGAATAATGTGGTCACCTTATGAGGATGTTTTATCATGAGATATGAGTCATACAAGGTTGAGTTTGATCACCAAGAAGGATGAGCTCAGAGTGTTCTCAATAAACATAGACTTAGAGTTCAAGTTTGAGATGCTAAGTGAAATACATGGAAGTGTATGTCTTCAATGTTACCTAATACCTAAGGATGAGAAGTGGTAATGGATGCTCCGGTTGAGATATAGCTGCCTAGTTTGGCTAAGAAGAGGTTGTTAGGCTAACCGTATGTTTGGAAAGAAGATATGTTTGGCTAACACTCAGAGGTAACAAAATATGTTGAACAAGTTAATGGTTGTTTAGCTAGCCAGTCTAGTCCTTGATGTAATGAAAGGATGGTGATGGAACCTCAGATACACTTCTTTGGGTCAGAAGGTAATAAAACCCTGATGAGAATGGTTTAGGGTTGCGAGAAATCGATCTTGAGGAATCATGACATACAAGAAATAATTATGTTGAGATCACCTTACACCATGGTATTACTGAGATAATGAGTGGTAGTAGTACTATGGATGTTGGAGATGAGGTTGCATGTGGTATATGGCCACGCAAGCTGAGGGTGAAGGACAAACACCAATAACCATGTGCATTGATATAAAGGATAAAGAGTCCCTGAAAGAGAAAGCGAGTTCATCATTATGGATGTTGTAAGTCTCCCCTGGATCAAGGAAGGTGGAGATGCAATATGGGTTATGGTTGATCGCCTTACCTAGATGACATGAGAAAGAAAGAGTACTATCAAGGGACAAGATCGGGTTGAACGACATATGAGAGAGATGGCTCAACTACACCATGAGGTTGAGTATAAAAGTTCTTGAGTTTGACCTAAAGGTTCCCTTCCAAAAGGTGGAAGTAGGTACATGAAGAACTCGATGTTAGTACAGTTTATCACCCCTAACTAATGGTTAGTATGATCCAGACTAAAGGGTCTGATGAGAGCATATGTGCTCATTCAAGGTGATAGTTAGAGACAGTTCTTGTCCTATGAAAGATTTGATGATGTCCACCATAGCCAGTATCGAGTTTTAAAGAAGATTCGTAAGGGAGGTTGTGTCGGTCACCACTTCAGTAAGGTGATGTTGGTGAAAGGACCATGTGATGGTTAGAAAAGGGCCACAGTACGTGTAGATGAAGTTGCTTTGATCGTGCAATGGCTAAAAGGAGCCCAGAGACGACAAGAGTCATGAGTAGATGCAAAGTAGACTGACATGCAGTTCACTATGGGAGAATATGTGACATAAAAATTTGACCCCTCTAAGTTAGAGCTAAGAGAGTTGAGTCCCCGATGCATGGGTTCTTTTGACATGGATTGGTGGAGATGGTTAAGTTTGACCTTACCCCTCAGGATAAAGAAATGTGTCATGAGTTCCAGATGTTCAATTGAGTGCACTATGTGAGGTACCCCAACCATGTGCTGAGAAATGAACCTAGTGAGCCCCAAGGGAGGCTAAAATGGCCTAAGTCACCTGTGCAGTTTATAGACGCCAGGATGAAAAAACTCATAGAAAAGAATATGTAATGATAAAGGTTCTTTGGGAGTGCCATCAGTACGATAAATCCATGTGGGGACCAATGATGGAAATGAAAAAGTCTTATCTTGAATTGTTTGTTTGCTTGATAGAATTTTGAGGACAAAATTCCTATAAGAGGGGAAGGATGTTACAACCCTGATTTTGGGTTCATTTGGTGAGAAATGTAATTTCTCATATTAAAGATATTTGAACAAATAATGATATAATTTGTTTTGAATACATGGATTTTGTTTACAATAGCCTTGATGTTGTGTTGTGGGCTTTATTGGCAATGAGGCCCAAATAACAAGAAAATTCAATTAGTGAATGAATAATTGGATATTTGAGAAAAGAAAATTGTGGAAACCTCTAGAAGGCAAATCTAAACAGGGATTTTGTGCCTCTTGGGTTACTTGGGTTACAAGGAGTCCAAAGTTGCATAAAGAGTGCAACAAGAAAAGAAAAGATCAATGGATACCTATGCCCGTCCGCTCCCATCCACTCTAGGTGATTCCCAGAGAGACTAGGGTAAAGGTATGCCGGCTCGGGGGAGGGGGCTTGGGCGGCTTTGGCGGCAGCCAGCGCCACCCCACTCCCCCTGGGCCCTTTTTTTCTCGTCGGGGTCGCGTGGGTCGCAAGTAAGGAGGCACTCGCTGTCAAGATCTTCTCACCTCCTATCTCTGTTTGAGCGGCGCCGACATCCGATCCTTAGGGTCTGATTACCGACGGCGTTCACGGTGGGTGGAGTGACTGTGGTGCAGAGATCTCTCAGGTGTTCCTCAGCTTGCTATTGCATCGTACGTCAATGGATCTTTTACATACTCTCCTCCTTTCTTGTTCCTTGTGGCTCTGGCTCCCCATCCCCTTTTCCCTTTATCCGTCTTTCTCAGTTTGCTGGTTTCTTATTTTTGTTGGCGTAGTGTGCAGTGGCAGCTACTCTACCTATTCTAGCCGCTACTTGTTAGCGTTTGTTTGCTCTCTGCTTGTCAGCATTTGTTTGCTCGCTGCTCGTCAGAGTTTGTTTGTTTGTGCTTGCTGCGACCACTCTCAAGGAGAGTGACGAGATTCCTAGCCAAGGGTAGATCTCCATGTTGTTGTGGCTTGTTTTGTTACTTGGTTATATGGCTTCCTTTGAGGTCATGACTCATTAGAGCACCGCATAGATCTAGGCTCTCTATCACTACTACATGCTCAAGTCGAAAGATTTCTTTATGGAAAGCTGCTTAAGACAACATCAAGGAAGAAGAATCAATGCAGAAGCGTTCTACTCTCTTTCCGATATGGGTTGCAGTGATGTTAACTTGATCTTTGTTTTCTCTTGTTGTATTTTTGCCTCAAATTGTAGATTTCGTATGGCTTACAAGTAATGAATCTATCCATTTGCCCTAAAAAAAGATCAATTAAATAGTTCTTTATTAGGAAAGAAATTGAAAACAATGGTAAAATGTGGAAAACAAGTAAAAAGAGGTACAATTGAGTTATCCTTAGTGGAATTTCGTATCCCAAGGATTCCTAATGACAAAAGGAATACCAATGAGGAAAATAAAAGAGAAATAAAGAGAAATCCTTAAAAAGAGCTATTTTAATAAGAAATAAACAAGATAATGAGAAATAATAAAGAATAATGCATTTAGATGCATCTAGAAGGATAATGAGTATCCAATAAAAAAGATTTTGAAATATTTGAGTTGCTCAGGATCCAAGGAGTCCCAATAAAGAGGAAAGAAAAAGAAAATACCAAAATTGCAAAATAAGAGGATAATGTGATGCATTATTAATGAATTATGTGGTTTTGCAAAAAGGAAGTATTTTATACTAAATCAAAATAGAATTTCGTGCCACTAGAATAAAGGGCAGGTACTAAGAAGATAAAAGAAGAGATTTTTTAAATTCTAATATATTAAGGATAAAGAATATCAAAGGAATAATTAGAAAGAGAGAGAAGATTGTTTATTCATGAAGGAATATACTTTCCTAGTAGAGAAGAGACTTAGATCTCGTGGATAGCCGACCTAGGGTTTCGTTTCCCACCCTTATATAGAGGGGTAGAGCCCAGGGTTGAGTTCATAAGGATTCCACATATCCTTCTCTTCTTTCTCTTCTCTTCTTCCTCGTTTTTGTCCTTAAACCCTAACCATGGAAAGCAACATGGGCATGAAGTTGGGAGGAGCCAACGCAGGGTTTCCATGAATGCTTAGTGTACTAAGGTTCCGAGGAGCCACATATCCAACGAGGTCGGGCCCTAGAACATGTGCAGCAGTAGCGTCTAGGCAGATGTGTTGGTCGGCAGTGCCTGGCCTGATGAGTGACAAAACGACCACCTTGGCTGAGATCAGGAGGTGCCACGTGTGCGCCAGATCATGTCGGAGGTAGAGAAGAAGCTTTTGGCAAGGATCATGGTTCAGGGAGGAAGGGGCAGCCCGCGCAAAGCTGTAGGTCTGCGGCTGCGCATGGTTTCCCTAGGAGGAAGACAACCTAAGGTCGATTGGACAGATTTACCCTCCGCGTTGTGCTGGGCCGGCTGGATAAGTGGAGGGCAATCACGACTTTTCGTCATGTTTCCAAATCAAGCGAGTGCTTTTCATGACACCAAGGCGACGTGGCAGCTTTTGATTGGCTCCCGTAAGTGATTTAATGCAACAATAATATCTTGTGATTCGTAACTCCGATAATAGAAAATAATATATGTATTTTGCTCAGAAAAATGAGAGGAATCCAATAAAAATATATTTAGAAGCTAATCCTCTTTCTATTCGAAAAGTAGTGTAAATTATCATCTTTAATGAATTAAAGATTAAGAAACCCTATTTTGAAATGAATAAAGTGTTTCATAGGGTTTAATGGATGTTTACAGTTGGTATTAATAACCTGTTGAATGATAATGTTAGATTTGAACCTGATCTAGATGAAATTTGCATGATTTAGGGTTTTTACCCCATATGAGAATGATCAAGTATTTAGAAACCCTAATTTAGGGTAAAAGAGGATAAGATCATATATGATTTGAAAAAGGTGAAAATACGTTGTTAAATGATGGTTCTAAATTATTTTGAGTACAAAAGTCCTTAATTCTGGATAAATACCCTATATGTAGTAATTAGGGTTTTCTCATTAATAAAAGGTGGAAATGACGATAAAACGAGTTGATATGTTAATTAGACCCTAATGAACTTTGAATTGATGATAGGTGCGTATAATGATCTTGTCATAGGACTAAAAGGATAAAAATAATAGCTTTAATGTAAAAGAAGCTTAATGGAATTAATTGTTGATTAATGTGCCTGTAATATGAAAATAGAGTTATATGTTGTTAAGATAACCTTAATATTGAAGAATAGATGAAATAATTAGGGTTTATGAGTAATGGCATAAAATTAGGGTTTAATATGGTAAAAGATGAAGGGAAACCCTAATTGCGAAATAAACCCTAAAATGGATACAAAAATCCTAGAAAGTGAATCCAAGTCAATTAAGTAGATTCTTGATAAAGTGTGTAATAAATAGAGTACATATTCTTTTCAGGAATTATGTGATTATTGAATTGCTTGCTTGGATTGCATTCTTGGTTGGATTTTCTTAATGCTTGTGAAATCATCAAATTAGGTATGCAATTACGCTTATGATTATCCCGACTAGTTTTTTGAGGATTTTATCGACGTTTCCCTCATGGCTTGAAATAACTATTGGATGCTTTTATTTCATGCAACTATAGAGTGACTATGACTATCACTATGAATATACATGTATAACTGGCTAGATCCGGGTCCACCTCTGTGGCTTGTAAAGGCTAAAAAGGGGTAACCTAGAGTAAGGTCTAGGTTATCGTGGGTTAGAAATTGGGCTACCAAGTGTAGTTCCATGAGACCCATTAGCATGCCATGAGTTAAGGAGTGGGCTACTTATGAGTAGTGCCATGTGACTCAACCCTAGAAATTGGTTCACCTATAGGTGGGACCATGAGGGGTTTAATGGGGATCTACCATAAGGAAGGTAGTATCCGGGTCCACTGCAGGGATAGCACAGAGGATAGGGTACTCATGGATCGCGGAGTTATATTTAAAACTTAATCTTGGTTGTTAAATGATTAATTGAATGATTACGTTGTTATCATAGTTGCACGTTTATTGTTTCCCCCACATACCATCTTCGGCTGACTGAAGTTTTGTTTGTCGGCGTTTTAGGTACAAGCCAAAAGGACAAACAGTAAATCGTCATATTGTGAGATACATAAAGTAAATTACAAGGAGGATTAGTTAGAGTAGAATCCATAAGTGGATAGAAATTTAGAGATCAATGTTTTCAAAAAGGTATGCAAAAGTTTATTTTCTTACAACTTTTCAGTTTAGTCTGTTAAAATTTGATAATTGTTTTTGGTTAATTGCCGAACCTTTGATCAAGAAGTTATGGGTGTGGATTCGACCTCTCAGTCTCCCTTAATTGGGGGTTATTGGGAGGTGGGGTCATAATAGGTATGGTCCCATATATCTTGGGCCCAACTTACCCCTCTTACCAAGCCTCAAATCACCCTTCCAAGGGGAAACATTAAGATATACATGATCTTCAGCGTGAAACTCCAACATTCTGTGGTGATTATCAACATAAGAGCTATGTCTATCCTAGGTTGCCTTCAACTACTATTGTATCACCTTGATCTTCTTTGTAGTCTGATGTAATAACTCACTTTGTACAAATTACGAATCCAGACTTAAGAAATCAATTTTCATAAGTTAGGAAATCTACCCTTGAGGAAAGAGGAAGTTCACCTCACACCAAGACTCATGGAACAATGCATTATGTGGAACCTAGTGCATGGAATATTCCCTAGTTCTATGAGTAGTCTACAACTTGAACAAACAAGGTTTCAAAAACTATAACTCTCCACTCCTATATACACATCATATGAGAGGAGGATATTAGGGAACACACTCAAATCTTCTTATTATTGCCTCTAAGGTTTGAGAAACCCTAAGAGCAACTTAAAGAGAGAAAGAGGGAAAGGAAGAGAATGAAAAATCATGTCCATCTTTGAGAGTGCACATGGATACCATGGAGGCAATATTTCACAATGATTTCATTCTGGACAAAGATTTTCATTAGTAACACTCAAATTAATGTGATGGAAAATGATGCATTCTTCCAGATGTGTTGATGGTAGAACGACATGATCTACCATACACACAAACTGAGGAGATGGTCTCAACAATGAAACTATGTCATCCCCAAGGCAAAAAAATCTAGGAGCATGTCTTTATAATGGAATGATGCAATCCACCAAGTGCCTCAATCAAGGAGATGATCTCTGTGTTACAACAAAAAAATCCTCTGTACATGCATACAGTGGAACATTGTGTTCTTCTAGATGCAAGTTCAGGTCATATATGGGGTCAACATGGTCATCTTTGTGACCTTGGTATTTGAACAAAACGACAGTGAAATATGATGCCACTAATAATCATTGATGTATTTTTGCAATTAGCCATAGGTAATAGTTTTTTTCATGCATCTCGAGGCGAATCCCAGAGTGCTAGAGACACAAAAAGCAAGTTCAATTTTTGATTCGGAAAAATTTGAAGGACGTAGATTGAATGGACCATATCTACATTGAGCATTACAAGTTTAATCATTGAAACCTTTTCCACAATAAGGTATAAAATTATAGACCTTAACCTAGTTTTGTTGCATTATATGGATCTTGCTCAAAGAATTCTCAGGGAAATTTTTATTCCACTACATTTTCCGTTCTTGATATTCAAACAGTGATATCAGAGCTACGTATAATGCTCTATACTAGAATTTTTTGTTATGAATCAAGTTTTATCATTGAACGACAATATTCTGAATATTTCATATGATGAAATGGATAAGTGTTCCAATCTAGTTAATGGAAATGTCACGATTAAAATAACCATGATCATACTATGACATGATAATGTATATGTATACATATGCAAATATAAAGAGAAACCCCAAAAATAGTTTTGTTTGGCATGTGATGCATGATTATGGTCAAACCCCAATTGGAATTACTTTATTTAATGTGGTTGATTGTTTGTAATTCTTAAAGTGAGTTGCATGTCTTACCTTCTCTAATAATTTCAAATGTATGGCTTCCTGCATTTTCCCCTTGAATGTAATTTGAGGTTTATCCTACATATATTGTAATGTCTTAGGATAGTATATGATATATGATATCAAACACGGTGGACATGCAGAAGGATGAATGTAAAACAATCATCAACAATGATGGATCATCCATGGTGGTCGTTGATGATTAAAGATCCATCAATTAAGGTTCATCATTTTTTCTTTATGCATGCGATGTAGGAAACCTTAGATGACCTCAATATTCCATTAGCTTAGAAATATTGTTCTAAGAGGTTCTAATCATTGTATTTTAAATTTATAACTTGTGGTGCTTGTTTATGTATATGATATACAATATATACATATGAGTGATTGGATATTGATGCAACCCTCATTTAGGGATTCATCTTGTGCCATTTTGTACTTTATTCACATCTAAACATGTCAGAATGCGCATTTCTTCGCTCAATGTGCATGTTACTATGAAATGCACTTACAAACATTCTATGTGTCTTTTAGGCACTTGGACCACGTCTTGAATGGACAGAAGAGAAGGAAGATGATCTGATGGTTTCTCCACCTTGGAGGAACCTGAGGAGGGTCTAAGAGCTCCCCCAACCTACCTCTAGTGGATAAGGGATAAGCCAAAGCAAATAGTCTATAGAAATCCAAACAAAGATGAAAGTTCCCTAGAAAACACTGAGCACAGTCGCGGTACGAAGGAATTCTCGTATTGTGGAACTCAAATTCACAACAAATGCATAAAGTTGAAGTAATTGGAGAGAAGCTCATCATCATGGTCGTGCAAGACACTATGGTCGTGTAAAGAAGGAACCAATACGATCGTATTGTCCACTAAACCATACTGCCCCCACTTAATCTAGTGCTTCCGTACCACCTATATAAACCATGGGTGGTGGTTGGAGCATGAGATTAGCCACCTTATTAGCTACTCCTTAGCCACTCTTCATCTCCATATCACCTACCTACCTCAATACACCTCCATTCCATCAACTTACACCCTAAAACCCTTCTTTGTAGGGTTTGTCCACTTTCCCTTCTATTTCCATGCCATTCCACCTCAGAGGAGGAATGGCTCAAGATTGAAACTATGGGAGGAGGAGTCATCCTCTATGCCAAGTTTCATGTCTACTTCTACCTCTTTCCTCTCTCTCTTTGTATTTTCCATTTATATGAGTAGCTAAGCCCCTCCCTGGTGGGCTGTTTGGGGTTAAAATGTGACTTTCATACCATGTTGGGGGAATATAGTATGTAAAATTGATGATTTCATTTGATACAATTATATTCTCCTTACATCTCATTTTCTTTGGGTTTCTTATTGATTTATGCTTGAAATCACCTAGGAGTCTAGGAAACAGATTATATGTAGCTATTCTAGGGAAAAGCTACTAGGTCTAACTAGTGGATCCCTAGATAGCTAGCCATCTTCCTACATGTTAATCCAGTATCCTACACCTATGTGAGAGATCTAAGTATCTAGTTTAGAAGCATTTAGTGAAATTCTCTTGGAACTTCCTAAAGTCTAGATGGTAGGTGATGTGAGGTGTAAAACCATCACTTCCACCCTCCTTTACGACCCTTTAACCGCAATTTCCCTAATAGCCTCTATCCTAGAAAACTAGACTTGATCAAATCCTAATAGAATTCCACCTAATTATTAATCCAAGTGAGCCTCACATGGGAGGATAGGAGGTGATAGGGACTAGTTCCCCTATACACATCCTATCCCATCCATGGTCAATTAGTAGTTTAGGGCAATTCTCTACCATATAACTTGTTGTTTGGTTCAGTGATCTAAATGAATGGAAATTTCTTTCATGTTATGACATGAACCTAGATTCTAGTCACATTACCCCAAACGGCCCACACTTCCATTAATTGTTGAAAACCCTAATTGCTTCAATGCTTGTTAATGATTTCTTAGTTAGTTGTTTTACTTGCCTTCTTAGCTAATTTCTTTGTTCTTGCTAGTATCTTGCTAGTCTAGTGTTAGGATTAGCTCTTGTCTTAGTTGCCTTAGTATAAATTGTTTCTTTTCTAGATTAGTTACCCTTTCTTTTCTAATTAGAACTAATTCTCTAGGGTTAAAGTAGGTTTGTTCTTGTTCCCATTTCATTGCTTGTTTGTACCATCTTTGTGTAATCAAACCAAATCCAATTCAAGCCCTTCAAATCTAGTTTCCCCAGTAATATCCTAGACTAAACTGACTAAGATCTAGTGCCCCCTCTCTCCCTTAGGTTCGACCACTAACTTTTCGTTCCTATATTGTGATACGATATCGTGTTCTTATAAGGTAATATTTCTTTATGAATGTAAGTGTGTCCAACTTGGGGTCTTATAAATTTGTAAGCCAAAGTGTGTGCATTTTGCAAGAACACCAAGATTTTCGGCACCATTGTTGAGGAGAAAGGCGCTCGGTCTAGCTAGTTTTTTGAGCTTTGAATTTTCCTTCTACCATCACCATTGATTTTCTTTCTGCTTTTGTCATTTTTGAATATTGGTTTGCTAACTTGTCTTCTTTATTTTGGTTGTTCCTTGTACAAGTGACACTCAAGCCTTGGAAGACAATATGGGAAACTGAGATACACATGAGTAGCCTCCACCACCTATGCACAAGCCACTTCATGACTACTTTATGCATGGGAACTACAATTTGCTAATTGCAAATAGAGTTAATCAAATGTCAGGGATACAATTCTCCATTCCACTTGGTGTTCTTGGAATTCGTTCCACATTCTATGGACTGGAGAGAGAGAATCCCTATGTGCACATTGATTGGTTCCTTGAAACATGATCCACCTTTAGCACACCTAAATCCAAAATGACTCCATCTGGCTTAACATGTTCCCATTCTTCCTGAAATACATAGCTAAAGATTGATATGATTCAAAAATGGAAATCATGAGTTGGGGTGAGATGAAGAATGGCTTCTTGAAGAAATTCTATTCTATTGTAAGGTTGACCGAAATGTTTTGTGCTATAGTGAATTTTAGCCAAAGAGACAATGAAACATTCTATGATGATGTGGAATGATTCCAAAAGATGATGAGAGAGTTCCCCCACAACAAAGTTCCTTTGTGGAAACTTGTTTAATCCTTCTACTCTGGTCTCTCTCAAATGAGTCAACATTCCATAGATTCCTCTTATGTAGGAGTTTTCACGGCTAAACCACCCAAGGAGACATGGCCTTTATTTAAGCACTTGGAAAAAAATTCAAGGCACAGAGCTTCCAGCCTTTCCAATGGTTGTGACCATACTATTGGTATGAGACTTTCCGCTCCTAATGATTCAAGCCCACAAATGACAAATATTCTTGTTGATATGATGAATCTTATGAATAATCATGTGGGAAGTGATCCTAGACAATTGTTGAATTCTATTGAGTCCTATCAACTATCTATATGACTTATGTGACTTCTCTAGATTCTTTCTTGTATTAATGTTATTTTCTTTCTTTTATTTGACTCAAATCATATCTCTTCTCTAACAAGGATCGTATGACCAAGGCTTGATAGAAGCTCATCCCCATTGCTATTATAGTAGGGTAGGAAAGAAGAGAAATAGAAAGAAAAGAAGTTGTGGTAGACCAAAAGAGAGTACATAATTTTGAAGAAGTGAAGGACATTCACTCTCATAGCAACCGGGAACGACAATGTCCAATGTATAGCTCAGGGTTTGAATATGAATTTTTCGATATATTTCAAGGTTTTGATGAAGTTCAAAATAATGTGACAAGGCTTCATCAAGAGGTGGAGCAGCTCTCTTTAGTACTTTTCCTCCAAGAATAAGAGAAATCTCCTTTTCAACCCATGATGAACTTTAATGAGGCAAGTGGACCACAAGGTGTCTCTTAAGACTCCTATAGTCCATCCCCAATGCAAGTGCAACCCATATTTCAATTTCAAATCCATCCTAGACCTTATACACCTCGCCACCTCCATTACCACAACCATCCTACCAATACATGTGCCACCCTTAATGTTCTTCTCCACCTCAATTCTAACACCAAGGGCCACCTCTACCTCCTACACATCAACAACAAGAACCCCTCCCCACCATGAGAAAGTTAATGTTGTGATAGTTCTAAGAAGTGGAAGATCCTTGAGTAGCCCACAAGTCAATTGGGTAGTGATCATGTGAGCCAAGGGCATGTTGATGAAACAAGGACATAAAATCCATGTGGTGATATCGAGATTGATATAACTAAAGATGATCCCATGACATCTCATGTTGAGTTTTTGATATCATGTATTCAACCTTATACTCCTTTTGTAGGTTACTCCATACCAAGTGTTCCACCCTAGATTCTAGAAATCCCTCATGTCATGTCTCAAGATAATCATGTGAACCCAAGCAAATCAAGTGCATATGCATCCCCATTCCCAGATGTAGTGGATGAGCCCCCATCATCAAAAGGAAGAATTGACACTCTAGACATGTTTGGACATGTTAAGGTGAATATTCCTATATGGGATGCTATAATAAGATTCCATATTATGCTAAATTTCTCAAGTATATGTGCACTCTCAAGAGAAAGTCGACAAGGAGAATGCCAAAAAATCCGAGTTCACAGATTAAGTGACCTCTACCATACAACATTCACTTCTCATAGAAAGGAAAGACCCAAGAGCCTCACTCATACCTAGCTACATAGGGGAACATAATATAGATCAATCCCTACTTGATTTGGGATCTAGTGTGAATTTGATGCCATGTAGTGTTTATGTCGAGTTGGGTTTAGGCTAGCGGAAACCGTCCATTTCTACTCTAATTGGTAGATTGTTCAATCAAAGTGCCTAGAGGAAGGGTGGATGATGTCTTGGTCATGATAGACAAAGAAAGGGAAGTCATTTTCGGGTGGATTTCATTGTTCTTGAAATGGAACCAGAGGATAGAAGGGTTACCATCATCTTGGGAAGACCATCTCTATTTACTATTGATGTTGAAATTTATGTGCATAGAGACACAATGACGGTATCCTTTTTTTATGACTGAGAGAACCCACCCCAGGAAAAGCCGACATGGTAAATTCTCGAGGCATGAGAGGGCGTGGTCCAATCACCCCCCTCCCACACCTAATCAGTGTGGGTTTCCATTCACAAAGTGCCTACAGAGAGGTTCAAACTTGGGTCCTTCATTGGGACTTACCGAGCTCTTACCACCCGGGCTACTATGGCTAGAAAATGACAAGACAATGATGATATTCTTAATACATATGAAGATAAAAATCAATATGTTCATGACCCCCACTCAGTAAGAATGAGAATGGGATGTTGAGCATGGTTAGTTGAAGAGTTCAGATGATCACTTGAGAAATGGAGATCCAGATGCAATACTTCTTGATTGCTTCAATGATCAATGGGATATGGAACAACTTTTGAATGCAAATGAGAAAGGCATCTACTTCAAGAGTTGACACATAAGAATTCTAAATGGTTGAATGATTGAGAGAACTACAAGAAGCCTGACTAAAGAAATAGAAATTAGTGTTAGTGTAGGAAACCCACCTAGATTTGGGGACCTTTTCATCCAACCTTCAAGTTTTGATACTTTTTTAGTTATTTTTTAATGTTTCCAAGAAAACACACACACTTGATTTTATTAGTTTTTGTTTAATCTTTAGATGTGCAAGGGATGAAGAGTGATGAAATGATGCAAATCAACTAAAATGTGGGAGAAATTGATGAAAATCATTTGGTTCAAAATTTTGATGCTTTGAGGAACTTCAAGTTGATTCCTCCTGCTACAACACCCATCACAGCCGTGGCACTTTGGAATTTCCGTGGTGGTATACATAATTTTACAATTAAATCGAGGAAATGCACACTCATCAGAACGAGCGTGTTGATCACCATGGTCGTGTAGCAAGCTAGTCACCATGGTTGTGCAAATCAGAACGGTCGTGGCACTAGCAAGCCACCATGAATGTGGTGCCCAACACTGCCTTGGCATTGGCGGTCCCACCATCTCAAGTGACATACAATTTGTTCATCAAGCAATGATCAACACGACCTCATTTCTCTTTTCCATGTAACAACACAGCCGTGTGTGACCATCCACAACCTAGACAATCATGCAATGATTATCCATCTATTCCAACCACCATTTATTCTTTTCCCACCTCAAATCAACCACCATTCCACTCCATCAAGTCATCCCCTACCTCTAACAAACATTTCTTACCCATTTCCACCACTAAATCTGCACTTCGCTCTCCATCTGCCCCATATATCCTACACTCTAAAAATTTAGTTTTCTTCATGCCTCCCACCCAAAATCAGTTCAACACGAAGGCACTCAGAAAACAATAGAAAAGGGGGACAATAATGTCATCGCCTATGGTCATCTCCCTAAGAAGGGCTCTACTACAACCCCACCTATGCTTCTCTCTCTTTTACTGTCTAATCCAGTTTCTAGTTTGCAAGGCAAAACAACCCGCTTAGCAGTGAGTGATTTAGAAAATTTGATGGATTCATCTGTGGAAAAGCCACCACTCAACCATGACATGGGGAAGCTACTGGAACTCTACCTTCTTCACATGCAACTCCAGCACACGCATCAGCCCAAAACTCTACTCCCTCTTTCATGTCGTAATCAAAACTACAGCCACAAGCCTAAAGGCAGATATCTATTGATGATGAAAATGAGGCAATGCAAGATGAACAACATGAGAAAGAGGAAATCATGCTCGAGGAGGTCACACACATGAGAGACAACCAATTGCTGAAGCCACTACATCTATAGTTCTTGACATGCTACACACTATGCTTGCCTGGCTACAATAGAAGCATTGGGTATTTCTTATTATTTCCAAGATAACATGAAGTTCATGGAATTGTTTGATGTGATGACAATTTTCAGAGATACTTATGCTGTTCTTAGATTCCAATCCTTTGCTACCCTGGAGAAGGTCACATGTAGAGGGTAAGGAGATCTCCACTTAGGTTAGGAAATAAATCCCATGTCCTCAATGCCTCCATGCTCAACAAATTTTATGCTCCCAATTCTGAAGTAGCAACCTTCCTTGATGATGGAAGGATAAAGAATTATTCTAATGTCAATTATGTATCTATGTGGAAAAGTTTAACCAACCACAATAACTTTGTGGTAGGGAAATAAAAAAACAAGTTTGATTCATAACGCTACCCAATTTAAGTTTATAAGTTTTTAGAGAATACCAATCTTGTTTGATATGAGAACCAAGGAGATATACAAAGAAGGATTTATTTGTGCTGGTCTAGATGACAAATGGTAGTCATGTCAATCTAGGGGAATTAAGCATTAATCATATAAAAAAAATCCACTCTAAGAGTAAAAATCCATTGCACTTGCCATATATCATGATTTCATAGGATATACCAAGGCAGAGAGGGGAGAATTTAGACCTATTATACCTTATTCGCTTATCCATAATTCAATTATAGATAGAAAAATCATGTACCAGATCAACCCCCCTTATGAAGTATTTACACTTGAGTTTCCCTACCTTGCCATGCTTCTTATATAGGAGTATGGACCTCTCTAGGTTACTTGGACACTTTGAGGATATGGGAGTAGGAGTGGCCTAGAGACACATGGAGAGAGCATCCTACAATGTTACCTAAGGACATGGGAGAGACAAATAGAGAGAACCAAAAAGGGTGGAGGAGAAGAGACAAGAACATAGAGTGAGTAGAAAAGAGACAGAGACAACACCACATTAGGCTAGAGTGAACACCTATTACATATCTACTATATAGGTGCAACTAGATGACATTTAGAGAAAAAAAAAGGCCATGTCATTAGATCAACAACAGATGCACCATCAGATCAACCACATGTACCGATATTAGCATGTGTGAGTGCAAAGGAACCCCTATTGGGAGATATTTTTGGGAGCACTAACAGGAGACATACACACCTCCAAAGGAGGACTACTGGGGTAGTTACTACCAGTACCCTCCAACATAGGATGGACCAACCCCCGAACCACCACACTAGTAATAACCTTATACCTAATCATTCCAAGGCTATAGTGTCATTCTAAGGATAGCATGATTCACAAGTTTGGGTTGGTACATACACCCTTGATTCACTCATGATTTCATTTTCCAACCATTTACTTTTTGTTTTGATATACCTACCATCTAGATTAGATTTTGCTTGTTTTGCAAACATGTTTGCATTTTTGAGTAATTTTTCAATTTTTGCTCTTCATTCCATTCCATGTCATGTAGGTTTTGTTTATTTTTGTGTGTTTTAGATAGAATTTTCTCATTTATTGCTTATTGCTTTATAATGTATTTTTGGATGTAATTGAAGTCAATTTGGCACCATTTTGGTGAACTTTACCCAAACTTGCATTTTCTTGCCTAAAAGCAAGCTTTAATACTATATATATATATATATATATATACATTGAATGGAAAATGTTGACCCCTGACAAATGCATGTGTTTTCTCATAGTCTATTTTTAAATAGTCTCAATTCTTGACTTTTTACATGTGAATCACCTCTTTCATGCTTGTGAAATGCTTCTGATCGAAGCAAGCCACAAACACTTAGGGTTTGTCGAATCTCATGAAAAAAGGTGATTTTTATATTTTTCATTCATGTGGTGTGCCATTACGTGATGATGTTGTTGAAGTAATGTTCATGCAGGAGATCTCATGTTGAAATTGACACTATTGACTCCTCTCTTGACTCACTTTTCTTTCATCACTTCTTACCTCTCCTCCTCATGAAAGGATGCCAAAGAGCACATATTAGCTTTCCCCACCCCCAAAAGTTTGGGGTGGGAATATCTACATTCCCTCAACTTCACTCATACCACCATGTGCCATACCTACACCAAAGGCAAAGAAAAAGAAACAAAAGATGGTCACATGTAATAGAATCTAAATAAAGAGAAGAAGAGTATTGTTATAACCTGGTTTTTGCCATGTTTTAATATATTTGTTTGCAAATAATGTAATATGAAGGACACATTAGAAAGATGATTTTCTATGTGTATTTTTTGGAAATTGTGGTTTGAATGTGCAAATACTCCATATGAGATGGATTTCATGTAGTTCACTATATTCAACAAGCCATTAATAGATTTTGGACAAAGAAATAGAGGAAAATCCAATAGTAAGGAGATTACTGAAGCTAATTCACAATAGATGTTTTAAATATGGAATCGTGTGGAATTTTCTAAAAAGAGAAATTTCATGCATAATAAAGAATTGTGACTTTGTTAGTTATTGGACAACTGAAATATAAGATAATATGCATGTTACCAAAAGAAAATAATATATATGATGTTTAATATAATCAAAAGAGTAATTATCTCGCCAAGTGGCAAACACAATGTTTTGGACTTCAATTAATAATATGTTAATATGACTTTTGGTATACTTGAAAATGTTAAGGAAAGAAAGAGAATTCTAGATTTTGGGAGAAAAAGGATATACCATGAGACAATGGTATTATTTTAAGAAAAGGTTAAAAGAGAAAGTTTTATAGATGCTCCAATGAATCCAACAATATTATATTTGAGTTGGGATAAAATTAATGAGTTCCTATAATGGATTTAAAGTATATATATACATATATCGAGAGATAGAGAGAAAAAAAAACAATCCTAATGGTGTGAGGATGATATCATTAATTGTGTACCATATAGAGAGATGGGCTTCCCTTTGTGATTTTTGGGTTTCCAATTCCAAAATAAAAGGAGTAGGTTATATCTAATGGGTTTTTAAGAACCTATATAAGGTCATGCTTTGTAAAAATAAGTCATGTCGATTAATGCTCTTGGACACCTTCTTTTCTAGTAAATCATGAAATACAATTATGTCTCTCTCTCCCTCCTCATGGAAGCCATTAAGGCTCCTCCTGAGATTCCTATATAAGAAAACATGGGGGGATGTGGTTCTCATCCTTCTTGATTAAAGAGATCACTGCCTCGCTTCTCTGTTGACCTGTGCTCCAATTATGAGAACAAACACACATGCACACTACTCTCCAATCTCCAAACACAACACCACGACACAGTGGATTCTGAAGGTCTTGGAACCATGTCAAAGCCCCAAGGGCATCTGTCATGATAGTAGGAGTCCAGGCATGAAGGCGACAGAGGGATGGGGTTTCTTGAATGGTCTCATGATCTCTTCCATACTTCACCACCCTAATTGCAAGCAGAGGAGAACCCTTCATCAGCAGTCATGATCTATTGGGAGGTAGGTGGTGCATTTCCCACCAAGGCTACATACTAGCCAACTAAAGGTGACTAGATGAAACCCTGAGGGAGGACACACAAGTGAGAACTTTCAAATTTTGTATTGGACCTAACCAAGTCGATCACAAAACCAAACAGGTCGCCTGCAAGCGCATGGGGTACTGTTGTACTATAGGTGATTGGCAAGAATAGGGGTTGGTCCTCAGGGATAGAAGGGGCACCAGAGCTAGGCTAGTGTTTGCTATGTTCCTAATGTGGAGTCTAGGGTTGAAGGGTTTTAAAAGGGTTTGTTTGGTGACTAATCTAAGTGAACAGGCAAGAAAGGCAGAATTAAACCTAAGTTATCTTAAACAAGCAAGTTTGGCAATCTAGGTTAACCAACTAACTAAGCAAGAGAAAAGGTAAGTTACACCACAATAGAAGAGGTAGAAGCAATTTAGAAGTTAAGTTAACCACTAGAGCAAGAAAAGATCTAAATTAACCCTAACTATCAAAACAAAGCAATTGACTAGATTAAGCAAAAGTGACTAAACTAGACTAGCATGAACAAGCAAGCAGAGCAAGTTAGGTTTTAAACAAGATGATTAGGGAAGGTGGGCCATTTGGGGATGTAACTTTGATATTAGTTGGGGGAGGTTATTGGACATGCATGGTTCTCATCTTTCATCTAGATTACCAAACCAAACAATAAGGCAAATGCTAATAGAATGTACCCTATACTACTACTGGAAGACTAGGGTTAGGTGTAATTCTAATAGGATTAGCCAAATATAGGTTTCCAAGATAAGTGGTATTGAGCAATTGAGAGCTGAGGGTAGAGATGGGAGTAGATATGAGGTATTTGACATCATGCCACTAGCCATTCTAGCCTTTAGAACACCCTAGGCAATCACATCAATCCCACTTATACTACTAACTTAGGTCTCATACCAAGTAGTGGGAGAGGGGTTAGGCATGTAGGAACAAAGGAGACTAGCTAGGGATCCCCTATTGGGACCTAGGAGTCACACCTAAGATTGCTACATGCATCCCAATTCTCTTATAAACATGGTATCATCAAGCACTATCAAACAAACAATTAATAGAAAATAGCATAAATCACAAGCATGGCAATGGGATAAGAGACAAAAGTATGGAGCAATCATCATAGATAAAAATGAGTTCATTACAAGCCAAAATTCCCCCAACATGGTATCAAAGTCACATTTTATCCCCCAAACAGCCCACCACTAGGGGCTTAGCTACACATAGTCAAAGAAATGGCAAAAGAAAGGGGAAGAAGGAGAAGAAACTCCATGGAGCTCAGGGAAGTAGCCTTGTTCTTCACCTCCTTGTTGCTGGTGACATCCTCTCTCCTTCAAGGGTGTAGATGAGCATGAAGATATGGGGGATTATGGAGGAAAACCTAGAAAGCTAGGTTTCCAAGGTGAATTGGAGATGGAAATGGTGGGTGGAGAGCATAAATGCAAGGGAAATGCACTAAATGCTCAAGGAGTAGGTGGAGAGGAGTAATGGAGGCTAGGAGCAGCTAGGGGGATCTAACCTAGTGTTGTGGCCGCCACCCATGTTTATATAGGTGGTGGTGGAAGCACTAGGGTAAGTAGGGATATTGTGGGAAAAATAGTGTAAAAAGTGGTAGGTTTTGGGTGGCAACACGACCGTGTTGATGAGCCACGGTCATGGTAGGGGTAGATGAGAATGGTCATGGAGCTTGGACACAGGTGTGTTGTGGAAGGGTGGTGAAAGTGCTAAGTAGGGGGTGGCCACGGCCATGGTAGGGGTAGATGAGAATGGTCGTGGAGCTTGGACATGGGTGTGTTTTGGAAGGGTGGTGAAAGTGCTAAGTAGGAGGTAGACATGGTTGTGGCGGAGTGCAACGGTCGTGTTGGGTAACACGACCATTTTAGAGGAGGAGGATTGGGTCATGGGGCAACATCACAGGCAAGATGGTCTTCAGTGGTCATAGTCATGGCGGACGACCACAGTCATGGTGAATTGGGTGCGACTCTTTGTTGATTTTTGGGTTCTTGCGCTAAATTCCCATAGCTGTTGTGGAGGGGGGGAACGACTGTCTTCTCCTCTACTGGCCACGACCGTGTTAATGGCCACAGTCGTGGTATCTTCAATGGGCCACGACGGTGCTGATGGGACATGGTCGTGGCGAGTTTGGGTAGCTCCCTGTTGAATCTGGCACTTCTTCACCAAAAAAGACACGACTGTGGGGTTATGCCCATGGTCATGTTGGGGTCTGCATCAGGTAATTGACCTTCAAACTTCATCATTCATGGATTTCTTTGCTTGATGACGACTCTTGGTCATTGGGGGAAGGTTGATGGAGATTTTAGGGCCTTCTTTGGACCCCTCCATGAGTGGAGGAACCGTAGAACTCCTTTCTTCTCTTTCATCCATCCAAGGCATGGTCCAAGTACTTGAAAATAGAGCAAAGAACATCCATAAGCACATTTGGCAATGATAAACATATTAGGGGAAAAAGCTTGTAATCTAACATGTTTAGATGTGATTTAAGTACAAAATGGCACAAGATGGAGCCCTAAAATAGGGCTACATCACCACCCCAAACTTGGAACATACTTGACCTCAAGTATGCTCCAACTCAATCTCTCTACAAAATTTTCACAAGCAAGAACTGACAAATGCAATGTAAAGGATGGTTATTGCAGAATAGGATCAATAGTATCTAAGTACATGCATTCCACCTCTCTCCTCTCCTACTTTCACAAACTAATCATTAAAAGAGCACATAGCAAATGAACTTCAAATATAGTGCATAAAACACACAAGCTATCCATATTTCTTTCATATAGTTCCGGGTAGACCGCTTCATGATGGCGTTACTCAAGGATGACTAGGAGTGTTGTTTCATCTTCATGTATTCGACCTTATGTTTCAAATCACACCAATGACCCACGTGGCTGCGGAAAGGGCAAGATGAGCTAGGTTTAATGTTTCCTAGATCATTGGGTATGAAAATGGAAGAAAGGATTGTGGTAAGATTTTAGAGTGCTATTACATAGAGCACTCATCTTTTCTTTATTTATATTCTCTTAAACGGGAGCATCTTTAATTTTCTTTTTGCATTTTTTTCTTTGCCCTTAGAGTAGATAAGGCATATGGTGATGAGAGTGAAGCAATGAGATGTAGGTGTGGCCACCCCAAACTTTTAGAGGTGGCCACGACTGATATGTGCTCTTTGGCATCCTTCCATGAGGTGGAGAGGTAAGAGGATAGTGAGTGAATAGTCAGGTCAAAGAGGGGTCATTGGTGTGGTTCTTTACATAAGGTCTCCTACACGAAAATTAATCCAACACTTCCTCCAACAATGTCACACCACATGAATGAACAACCTGAAATTGATACTTCAATCAAGTGATTTCATAGGCACTAAGCGCTCATAGCTTGCTCAAATCACAATTCAACCAAATCATCCACAAACACAAAAGAGGTGTTGCACATGTAAAAAGTCAAGTACTGATACCATTTAGAAACAAACAATGATAATTCACTTGCATTTGTCAAAGGTCCTCATTTTTAATCCCAAAAAAAGTAGAGATTGGGTTGAAATACACTTTGAGGCAAGAAATCTCAAATTTGGGTAAAATTGGCCAAAATGAAGCCAAGTTGCCTTCAATCACATCTAAGCATGTATTATTGAACTTAAAGTAGTAAACAAGAAAATACTAGCTATAACATGCAAGAATTACCAGAAATTTACATGATATGTAATGCATGGCAAGAAGAGCAAATTTTTTGAAAATTACGCAAAAATTGCAAGAAAGTAAACTACATGACATGGAAGTATGCAAATCAAGCAAACAAAGCATGTATACACAAGTATGAGAGATGGTTATATTGTTTGATCAACTTGACCAAAAATCTAAAACAAGGAACATCGAGGAAAGTGGGGGTAGAGAAAGGGCTTAACGCCCTACCACCCCAAACTTTTAAACCATGTTGTCCTCAACATGAAATAGAAGTCTAGGATGATAGGGTAGAGAGCATGGAGTCGTGGTAGACAAACGCCAAGAGGGATAGAGATCTCAAGGTGTCTAGTGAGTAGGATAAAGCCACCATGGCCGTTCTGGCTTGCCAGCTCCACAGCCGTGCTGTGTGGAACGGTTGTGTTGGTCACCTTCATGTAGCTTTTCTACCGATTTGCAATTTTTTTTATCAATTTTGATCTCCTACTTGGTGATATCAACCATGCATCCTCCTCCTCATTCCAATGCACCTGCCCTAACATGATTCACAAACAGCTAGAACCATCAATTATAAAGTGTGTGTGTGTGTATTTGTGGAAAATAAAATAAAAGTATCAAAAAGTAAGGTTCGAGAATCTCAAACCACGTGGGATGCCTCCCACTAGCGTTAAATTTTATGCCTTCATCCAGGCTTATTGATTCTTGACATATTTGACTTCTTTAGGATTCTCAAGGCATCCTTGTAGTATATATCTTTCTCATCTTCTTCCAAGCACATCTCTTCATCAGATTGTTGTTCTTCTACAAGAATCACAATGTCAAAACATTGATTGGCCTTGTCCGGGCCTACTTCCACTACTGGTTTCAATCTTTGTCCATTGATGGAAAACCCTTTTGCTCCTTCTTTCTCACATATCAAAATATCCTCAGATGGATACACTTTCTTGATAAAATAAGATCCTTCCCATCTAGACGGGAGTTTTCTGGGAAAGAACTTCATTCTTGAATTATACAACCATACCCACTTGCCAGGCTCAAATTCCTTCTTTTTGATCATCTTATCAAGAAGAAACTTAGTCCTCTCCTTATATCTCTTGGACATGTCATACGGCTCATGGCGCATTTCCTCCAACTTATTCAGTTGAAACTTCCTTTTCATTCCCACATTTTATCCATCAAGATCCATAGTTTTCAAAGCCCATAATGCCTTATGTTGCATTTCAACCGGAAAATGGCAACTTTTTCCATAGGCGATCTTGAATGGGGTAGTGCCAATCGGGGCTTTTTATGCAGTTTGGTATGCCCATAAAGCTTCATTTAGACGGGGTGACCAATTCTTGTAGTCTGATCTCACTATTTTCTCTAGGATGAGCTTTATCTCCCGATTGGCCAACTCAACTTGGCCACTAGTTTGAGGGTGGTAAGGAGTGGATACTTGATGGTTTACTCCATGCTTCTTGAGCAACCCTTCAAAAGTGTGGTGAATGAAATGACTTCTTCTGTCGCTAATCATGGCCCTTGGGATGCCAAAATGGCTAAAAATGTTTTATTTCAAAAATTCACACACCACCTTGTGGTCATTCGTTTGGGTTGCAATATCATCGATCCACTTTGACACAGTCCACGGTGACCAAAATGTAGACATACCCAAAAGAAGAAGGGAAAGGACCCATGAAGTCAATTCCTCATACATCAAACACCTCCACCACAAGAATGGGTGATAGAGGCATCATGTCCCTTTTGGAGATAGTGCCCTCTTTTTGGCACTTCAAGCAGCTTTTGCAAAATTCATTGGAATCTTTGAACAAGGATGCCCAATAAAACCCACATTGGAGAACCTTTGTAGCCGTGTTCCTCCAAAATGACCTCCACATATTCCAGAATGGCACATGGATAGGATTTCTTACTGTTCTATTTCCAGAACACATCACTTATGAGCTGATCGGGGAAATATTTGAATAGGTGAGGGTCATCCCAAGCATAATTCTTGACCATGGCAAATAATCTTTTTCTTTCCTCCTTTTTCCATGTCCTAGGTATCCTCCCACTAGCCAAGAAATTGGCTATGTGTTGATACCATGCCCTTTGAGTGGACGAGAGTAGGACGAGTTGTTCATGTGGCATCATTTCCTTGATTTGACTTGTATCATAAAAGGGCTCATCAATTCGGGAGAGATGGTCAGTAGCACCATTTTTCACTCCCTTCTTGTCTACAATCATCACATCGAACTCTTGAAGCAATAGAATCCATTTGATCAGCCTTGGCTTTGAATCTTTCTTTGACATGAGGTACTTTAGTGCAATGTGGTTCATGTATATTACTACTTTGTTTTGCAAAAGATATGATCAAAACTTGTCAAGAGCGACGATGACTGCAAGTAACTCCTTCTCAGTAGTTGTGTAGTTTCTTTGGGCTCCATCTAGAGTTTTTCTTGTGTAGTAAATAGCATGTGTAATCCGGCCAATTCTTTGGCCCAGCACAGCCCCCATTGCCATGTCGGATGCATTGATCATAATCTCGAATGGCTAAGAGAAATTTGGGGGCTACATGATAGGAGCAGAAATTAGTATTTCCTTCAAGTGGTTGAAAGCTTCAACACACTTGTCATCAAAATGAAATTCAACATCCTTCTCAAGCAAGTGACATAGAGGTCTTGAGATTTTACTAAAATCCTTGATGAAGTGGTGGTAGAAACCTACATGTCCCAAGAAAGACCGAACATGTCTTACAGTGGAAGGAATGGTGAGAGTAGAAATGAGGCCCACCTTGGCCTTGTCAACTTCAATTCCATCCTTCGTAACTCGGTGAACCAAAACTATGCCTTCAGGTACCATGAGGTGACTCTTTTCCCAAGATAGCACTAGGTGAATCTTCACACATCTCTCAAGAATAACATCCAAATGTAACAAGCACTCATCAAATGTCTTACCAAAAATTGTGAAATCATTTAAGAACACTTCCAAAGACGAATCAAGCATATCCGCAAAAATCGAGGTCACACATCTCTAAAATGTAGAAGGGGCATTACGCAACCCAAATGGCATTCTTCGGTAGGCAAATTTACCGCTCGAGCAGGTGAATGTTGTCTTCTCTTGATCTGCAAGATGTACATCAATTTGGAAGTATCCAGAATACCCATCAAGGAAACAATAGAAGCTTTATCCCGCTAGCCTCTCTAGAATCTAGTCAAGAAATGAGAGAGGGTAGTGGTCCTTCTTGGTCTTTTCATTAAGCTTCCGGCAGTCAACACGCATTCTCCACTTTGATTGTTCTCTTACCAGCATAAGTTCACCGTCTGCATTTTCTGCTACAGTGATCCCACCCTTCTTTGGCACTACCTGGATGGGGCTCACCCATGTACTATCAAAAATAAGATAGATAATTCTAGCATCAAGCAATTTCACAACCTCTTGGGTCACCACCTCTTTTAGCTTTGGATTCAACCGCCTTTGAATTTGGTGGGTCGGCCTTGCATCATCCTCTAGATAGTTCTTGTGTACATAGATGGAGGGATCAATACCCTCAAGTTAGCTATAGACCATCCAATGCTTGGATGTTCTTCTTCAAGACTTTCATCAATGCCTCTTCTTGTTCTGGTGAGAGAATGGAGGAAATGATCACTGGGAGAGTGCCATTTGCACCTAGAAAAGCATACTTCAATCCTTCTGGAAGTGACTTCAACTCAGGAGTGGGAGGTTCTTCAAGGGATTTCTTTAATGGTTCAGAAATAGATGGAAGGTCTTCACTTGCAACCACTAAGTCTAGCTCATTCTCTTCATCAACTTCAACATCATCATCGGGGAACTCAACTATTGGCTCTAGACCTCTACATTGAGTGGCAGTTTCAATCGACATAGGTAGGCATTCCTCCACAATTTCATCTAGGAACTCAATGAGATAGCAATCTTATTCAGTGGCCCCTATTACCTCGAATGTGGCTGAAGATTTAAAGATGTTCAACTGGATCTTCATGTGCATGAATGTCAAATACATCATACCGGTCCTTACATGAATTACCGCACCCGCTGTGTCTAGAAAAGTCCTCCCCAAGATGATAGGAACCCTCATTGTGTCTTTTTCCATGTCTAAGACAATAAAATCAATAGGGAAGAAAGTGGGCATCTCATCATCAAGCCTCATAAGCACGTCATGCACACGCCCTCTAGGCATCTTTACTGATCTATCATCCAACTATAAAGTACAATGAGCCGGACTCAACTACCCCATTTGTAGCTCTGCAAACACATCATACGGTATTAGGTTAACGCTAGAGCCAAAGTCTAGGAGGGCTTGGTCTATGTGATGTGCCCCAATGTAGCATGAGATGATAGGAGCAGCGGAATCTTTTCTTTTCCTTGGCATGGTGTGCTACAAAATCGAGCTCACTTGATCGGTGAGCTTGACTTTCTTTGGGGTCCTCCCCGTGGTCTTTCTCTTGAAGTTGCATAGATCTTTAAAGAACTTAGCATAAGATGGGATTTGCTTGACTGCATCAAGCAAAAGAATGTTGATTTTCACCTATTAGAAAGTCTCAAGGATGTCTTCAGTATGCTTCTTTCTTCTCCTCTCAGCAGAAGGCTCCTTAAGAGCCTCAGGAAATGGGGGGAGTTGGGATCCCACATGGTTCTGATCAACAATATTGTCAACGGGAATCATAGGAATCACAATATCAACACCCTGTATCACAGTATCAACCTTGGCTCTCGTCACATTATCCTTAGGCTGTATCTCAATATCAACTTATCTAGTCTCAGTATCACCTCTATCAACAACAACGATATGATGGGGGTGCTCTAACCACTCCTCATAATAGTCACTGCCTCACATGCTCAAGGTAGTGGAAGAAGAGGCTTGTAGAGGTGGTTGTGGTTGTTGGGGTGGTGGTGGCCTTTGGTGAGATGAATTTGGGTTTTGGAGAATGAATTGCGATGATGGTTATGGTGGTGGCTGTTGTTGTTGTGGATGGGGGTGGTATTGTGGGGGTGTCTACTGGTACGAATGAGGTGGAGGTGGAGAATATTGGTAGTTAAGAGGTGCCTGAGGAGGTGGTGGAGCATAGGGGTTCGGCGGTGCTTGGTATGACAGCGGATCATATGGACTTGGAGTGTTCCCTAGGAAAGTACCATCACTATTTGGGTTGGGCATCGGTTGGGATGGAAGTCTTCCTTCTTCCCTCCTAGCAAGAGAGAGAAAGAGAGAGATCTGATCCAGTCTTTACTCAAGGCAGTTGATGGATTGCCCATGTGAGGTCACATCCTTCTTCACATCATCCAAGTTTCTTAACCTTCCAAGCACCTCCTCTTCAAACTTTGAACTATAGCATGGCCTCTGCTGCCCTTGTCCTTGTCTATCCTCATTTTTTTTCTTCCAAGAAAAATCTGAATGGCTCCTCCATTCGAGAGTCTAGGTATTGGACATGGGGCCTTGGTTGTTTCGGCCGCCGAAGGAGTGCAAAGCATTCACTTCTTCATCAACAGAATCGACTGCCATGGTGGGTTGGCTAGGAGAGCCACCAGCTAGGTTCTTCATCATCTTCATCATAATTGCCATCATTTTCATTATATCGGGGTCGGCAACATTGTGGGTTGGAATCACGGAAGAAGGTGAAGGGATGTAGCTTTGTCCGTAATTCTCCCCTTTTGTAGAAGCACGATGGCGCGAGTTTTCTGCAAGATGCTCGAACAAAGGCCGCGATTCCTCGGGTGGCTTTTCCATGAAACTACCTCCACATGAGGAGTCAACATTATTTTGGCTCTATTTTTCAAGCCTGGTATATAAAGTTTGAACTGGTTGCCAAAATGGAACTTCATAGTGAGGGTAGTCACAGAGAAGTTTTTGGAACCTCTCCCACGCCTCGTGGAAGGGTTCATTCTCTTTTTGGGCAAAGGAAGTGATGCATCTTCTCATATAGGATAGCTTATCAATTGGGAAGAACTTCTTAAGGAATTCATTCTTGATTTCATTCCGGTTTACCAACTCTGGCTTCAAAACATACCACTCTTTAGCTTTTTCTTTTAGGGAGAATGGAAAGAGGGTTCTCTGAATGGAGTCATCAGTGGCGGTGGGAGTACGGAAAGTAGAGCACGTCTCAAGGAATGCATCAATGTGATGGTACGAATTCTCATTTTCCATTCCATAGTAAGTGGGGAGGAGTCCAAGGAGTGTGGGTGGAATGGAGAACTATTGATCTGGCATTTGGTCAACTAGGGTGGTGATGGGTGAATTGTAGTTCCCCAGGGTGAAATACTCATGGAGTGGGTTGTGACGCATCGTTCGAATAAAACATTATTAACTAAACAGAAGCGATCACTAAGCAGCGGATTACCAAAAATCACTAAAAAATAAAACCATTTTACAAAGAGGTCCACACATAGGAAAGCTCTTTCATAAAGAACCAGAGTAACTTAATTACATACAGGTTCACAAGTACATGTCATGTATCATCTTTTTCTGAGGATTACATGCATCAACTACTTTGTTAAACTAAACACAGGAAGTATGAAATCTCAAGGCACTAAGCCAAAATCTCAAAAGCATTAACTACTACTCCGAGGACCTGATAGTACAGAGACGACACATAGGACTCTATGTACATCTATACAAGACATATCAGGCAGTGTCTCCACCTGAGAATTCACTGTTGTTCCTACTGCTGTTGTTGTTGTTCTCCACCTAATGAAGGATTCATGCCTCCTCGTCCGCGTCCACCAAAAAATGTGGTTCCCACATGGGTTAGACACTTGTAAAAATGCCCCAGCGAGAGATATAACTCTCCTCCAGAAACATTCGTATTGCATATTAATAAGATAAGTCTGAACATAGGAATCAGAATTGCTTAACAACAGTTAATTCATTGTTTAACAGATTAGAACATTATTCTTATCTAAAACATTGCAGTTGTAACCTGATAGAGCATCATATCACTTATCCCATAAGGAATGTGAAGAACATGTATAACATTTATCCGCTACACTAAGCAGTATAATATCAACTAATGTTTCTCGCATTTCAACTTTATGCAAATACACTACACAACTGATTATATTTTACACATCATGTGTCAGGATGCAATTAACTTACCAAAGTAAATTGACATCTTCATTATAGAGTTATAGCCACAACATATACTCTCTTCAGGCTTAGAACACATAGCTAATGCCTGGGATTGTTTTGTGGAGTCATGGCTTATAGCCATACTCTTCTAACAAAGTATTGGGATCTTAATCCCTCATCTCATCAAACACATTTCCATTTCTTAACAAGTTCATAATCATGATTATAAAATATTGGTATTCAAACCCTTAATTCATCATAGAATACTTGTTACCACATAACAGGTAACTCAATACCTTCAGGTCATTTAACCAAGGTAAGCATGATTCTTACTACAAAAGCATTCCACATAATACACAAAGCTTAATTCATCTCTTGTTACCTCTTAGAAGACAACAAGGCATATTATGACTTATGAAGCCCATAAACAATTTCAATAATTAAAACATCATATGGCACATAGGGCTCATTAATTTCATATTACCTCTCACTAAGAAACAAAACATGTAAAGGCTTATAAGGCCTATAAAACATTTTCAAAATAAGAGCATCATAGCTCATACCTGGATATGCTTATCGTCTCAACATACCTACATGATTAGTTCTCATGATAACAGTTATAATGCTTTCATATCAGCACCATGCAACACAAAGTAATACCTCTATTCCCTTTTTAGGGTTAGGATTCCCCTTACATATTATCACCCTCCATTAGGGTTTTCCACAAATAACCATTTAGGTTCTTAAGATCATGTTATTAATGATCAAACCTTAACTCATTGCTCCACATAGCTAGGAGCCAACATTGATAACATAAGTATTCAATCATACTAATTTATTCTCATCATCCATCATTAAATTGATTATCAACACAAAGTATGAGTTTCTCACTCATCTTTACCAGAATATGATTGCATCATAATCTATTGATTTGGATTAACCTTTTCATAAGGCACGTTAGCCTACACTTATCAAAGTGCATTACATATGAATGTAACAACTGACATGACACACTTCATGTGTCACTCATCCAAATATATTGGATTTAAAATACATTAAGGTACATCACACTTGAGGTGTTGGATGTGATACCTATCATATTTTGATGTATCGCTTCCCTCCTCAACATTACCTTACTTGAGTTCATCCACTTACCTTGTATTAGGTTATTTCCCATCCTAATACTTTATACACCAGTTCATCACATTTATCATGTAATGTATTGGTCACAAGTCACTATATTTAGAAAATACAACCATTGCTAATGATATGGACTCATCTTTGAGTTAGGAACTATTGATATAAGGATATCCACTATCAACCTCTTTAGATGTTACACTTGTCAATATATTAATCACTATTCCATTATTAGGAATATGATTTTCCATGTTTATAAATTAAGGTTCACATAGCATCTCCCATAAATATGGGTTTCACATAACATTAATCTACTTTAGAGTTTCACATAACATCCTCATATATCAGGGTTTCACATAACATTACCCTACATTAGGGTTTCACATAGCATTACCTAAAATTAGGTTTTCACTTGACATCACCCTTAATTAGGGTTTCTCATGTCACACCCTTCATTAGGGTTTCATCAACCTTCTCAAATAAGATTTCATGATCTCTTTACAAAGGATCATACCCTGATTACTTATTATGTTCATGTTGAAAGTGTTGAGGTTTAACCATTACATGATTGTCACTCATGTAGGGATTCCTCTTCTCTCATCCTCTCTAGGATGTCAATTACTTCAATATTAATTATATTAGGTCCAAACAACTTGAATGAAGGGTTGTCACAACATATCAAATCATTGCTTTCATAAGCATCAAGAGTTAACCACTCAACAAGGTACTAATTACCCTAGTACCTCAAAGGTACAACCATTGTAATCACCTTTGATTTACATCATTAATAATCAATTAGTTAATTGACCTTTAGTCACCTTAGGTGTTCAAATGGTTTGACCAATTGAACCTCAAATATTCTTGGTCACTTAGACCCCAAATGGTCTTAGTCACTCAGACATTGAATGGTTTGAAATCGTTTAAGAAAAACCATAATGAAACCGTATGGACATTTCTTACTTGAAACCACTTGGGTCTCCAAATGTTTTGAGACCGTTTGGTCCAAACCCTCTCAAAACTGAATGGACCAACAAGGTCTTTCAACACTTATCAATTCAGGGTTTCAATCATTAAACCCTCTATCAATTGAACTACTGATTTGTTCTTCAATTGAATCATTGAATCACCCTTCAATTCAACCTTCAATTAGGTTTTTGAACCCAATTGAACTAAGGTTTATAATCAAGAAACCATCAATTAGGGTATTGAAATTGAAGAACAATCAATGATTGACATTGTGGAACTAATTCAATTGAAATTGTTGGATCATCATTAAACCATGACATGACCTGACCTAAAATGGTCTTGAGGTCATTTGGATAATCTCCAAATGGTCTTGAGACAATTTGACCCATTCCATCATTGAAATTTATAAAATCCACTTAGAGTTTGCATCATTGAATCAGTCATCAATTAAGCTAGTGATTATACTTCAATTTGATATCACTGATCTTCAACCATCCAATCATACACCACCATAAACCTCTAAACGGTCATGGTTGACCTCCAAACGGTCTTGAGACCATTTGAGCTAATCAACCCAAAAATTGATTCAATTACTTAAGGGTTCCACACTCAACCCGATTAGGGTTTGCATCTAAGGAATCATTCACAATTGAAACCTTCAAGATCAAACCAATTGAAACCATTGGATAAATATACAAGTACAACATCATATTTCCTCAAATGATCAACCATTTCAAACGGTCAACCACTCCAAACGGTTTGGAACCCCACCCTCCAAACGGTTTGCAAACCGTTTGGTCACCAAACTGTTTGGACCAAATGTTGAAACCATTTGCAATAGATATTTGTGGAGGTGTGTGCTTATGATGATGTCATAATCATCAAGCTATAAACCCACGAAGCTTGCAATGATTTTCATGGTGATTGCATCAATCAACCAAATAAAATTTCTGAAACAAAGAAAGAATCAACAATTGATGAAGATATGGAATCAATAACAAAGTTCAAGGGTTCAAGTTATATAGCCCGCCTTCAATTGAGATTGAAAGCTTGGAGCATCACGTCATCAATGGTGGAATAAGCTTTTGCAACCCTCCCAAGGCTCGTCCTCAAGCTTTGGAGTGAAAAGATTGGCTAGGATTGAAGATGGAGTGAAATAGAGAAGAAATCATGCATTGTTTTGTGATTTCCACCATGAATTCTTTTTTTTTGGAAAATTGGGTAAATATATTCCAAAAACCCCCTAAAAGGGGACAAAGTTACAAGCCACACCCAAACATGTGACTACACACATCTAAGAATTGGTTACAGCAGATCCCAATTCCTAGCTATAATACGAGGAAAATCAAGACAAGATTTAAAAGTAAAATACATTCTCTTGATCTCAAGTGCAAGACGACTGAAGATGGCGACAAAGTCAGAAGCACCACTGTTATGCATCCTTTTATTACGCTCCTCCAAAATGAAGTGAACAACACCAGTGATGGCCCAAAGTTCAATGATTCTGGATTGCTTTGATCTTTTACCAAGATCCATAAGGCATTCATATAGAGAATATGAGGCTCTGATGTTGAGCTAAAGTTGAGCGCGTCCCCAAATAAGGTCAAGAAGCTTACCAACAGGTTGGGGGTCGTCCTCCTGTTTCTCCAAGCTCTCTTGTTTGTTTTTGTAAGAAAGAAGTGAAAGTGGATTCGAAATTATCCATTCACCTCAAAGATAAAGGAGTTTATATATGAATTTTATTGAAAATTCATTTAAGAGAGAGAAAGTAGGAATTATCTTCTCCAATTTCTAGCCATATACCCCCTTATTTTCCTTAGGGATGAGGCTATACTCTTTGCCTCTTATTCCTCTCAATTATCCATGATTTAAAGGAAAACAAACTAAGCACCTTAATTCATATTATAATAATATCCATAAGTGAGTGGATATTTCTTTTTCTTTTCTTAATGTGAGTGGGTTCTCCACTCACATAGATATTTCCTTTTCCTTTTCAAGGCACAAGGACGTTCAGACATAACAAAACTCAACTAGTTTTGGTTGAAGGGCAAACCAATTAATGTACTTATTTTTGCATTAAATTGAATTAGGGTTTCAATTATGCTTAAATATTGATTATTTTAATATCAAGATTCTCTCTCCTTCAAAATGATTCAAATGAGGCGCCCCTCTCAAATTATTTTTTCAAACTGATGCCAAGAATCATTAGGGACCCTCTTGAAGTGGTATTTTTCATATTGAACCCTAGATTTTGGGTAAATTGCACATTACACCAAAACTAGGTTTTAATGCACAAACATTGCTCAACAGACTCTTTCTTGTTATTCAGGCTTGTAGAAGCCATACTACTGCATCATACTCATTCCAATGATGCTTCAACGCATGAGGAACATTGTATCATGTACAATTTGCAAGTTAACCCCTCTACTTGGGTAATTTGCACTTTAGTCCAAAACTAACAAAACATTGTTTCAACATTATTCAAAAGGGACTAAAATTGAAATATAAGTTCCTCTTGAGCCTTAATTACTTTTAGAGAGATAAGAGAGAGCATATAATAAACTTCATTAAGTAAAACATCTAGGTTTAAGCACAACCCAAGTCAGGGATGTTACAAATTATAAACCCCTAACATGGATTTCGTCCCCGAAATCCCAGATAACAAAAGATAGTTGTTACTCATGTTATCAAGTCTCTAATTATCATCTCAATATCATGGATATACTATAGATCTTTAATCCACACAAATTTCTTCCACACAGGATTAATCTAAGAAAATATTTTCAACTTGATAAACTTTTCCACCATAATTACACTTGTTCCTTCCATTAGTTCATCCTTATCAATGTTTATGTTTATGCAGAGCATAAACCCCTAACATATGATGTTCATATTATTTTTTTGTAACTAGATTGATTTCATAGTTGACCAATATAGGTAACCAGCATAAATACCTTACTTTGGTATTCATCATATGTATTGAGAACACATCTCATCCTTATCATATGCGATTCCATGTTGTTACCACCAAGGGTACACATGCACAAAGTATTTCTTTTACTTTAGGACATTTCTTGTTCCATATATCATTATCTTGGAACCAAAGTCCAAATAAAACTGATACTTTTCTAAGTATCCATCAATGGATTATTTCTAATCCAAGTACGTCAACTGTCATAATACTTACTTGATTGTCATGTAAATGAAAGGAGAAACATAAAGTATCATACTCCTATCATTACCCAAGGTTGTTCATCAAAGGGAAAACATATATATTTAACAGAGGTAATCCACTCAGCAATCCTTTATTTGTTTGGGAAAGTTCACTTAGCACTTCCTTATATTATTAGGAAAGTTCACTTAGCACTTCCTTATGTAATTAGGAAAGTTCACTTAGCACTTCCTTATGTTATTAGGAAAGTTCACTTAGCACTTCCTTATGTAATTAGGAAAGTTCACTTAGACCTTCCTTATGTTATTAGGAAAGTTCACTTAGCACTTCCTTGTGTAATTAGGAAAGTTCACTTAGCACTTCCTATGTAATTAGGAAAGTTCACTTAGCACTTCCTTATGTAATTAGGAAAGTTCACTTAGCACTTCCCTATGTAATTAGGAAAGTTCAATTAGCACTTCCTATGTTATTAGGAAAGTTCACTTAGCACTTCCTATGTTATTAGGAAAGTTCACTTAGCACTTCCTTATGTAATTGGGAAAGTTCACTTAGCACTTCCCTATGTAATTGGAAAAGTTCACTTAGCACTTCCCTATGTAATTGGGAAAGTTCACCTAGCACTTCCCTATGTAATTGGGAAAGTTCACTTAGCACTTTCCTATGTAATTGGGAAAGTTCACTTAGCACTTCCCTATGTAATTGGGAAAGTTCACTTAGCACTTCCCTATGTAATTGGGAAAGTTCACTTAGCACTTCCCTATGTAATTGGGAAAGTTCACTTAGCACTTCCCTATGTAATTAGGAAAGTTCACTTAGCACTTCCCTATGTTATTAGGAAAGTTCACTTAGCACTTCCTATGTTATTAGGAAAGTTCACTTAGCACTTCCTTATGTAATTGGGAAAGTTCACTTAGCATTTCCCTATGTAATTGGGAAAGTTCACTTAGCACTTCCCTATGTAATTGGGAAAGTTCACTTAGCACTTCCCTATGTAATTGGGAAAGTTCACTTAGCACTTCCCAATGTAATTGGGAAAGTTCACTTAGCACTTCCCTATGCAATTGGGAAAGTTCACTTAGCACTTCCCTATGTTATTAGGAAAGTTCACTTAGCACTTCCTATGTTATTGGGAAAGTTCACTTAGCACTTCCTTATGTAATTGGGAAAGCTCAGTTAGCACTTCCCTATGTAATTAGAAAAGTTCACTTAGCACTTCCCTATGTAATTGGGAAAGTTCACTTAGCACTTCCCTATGTAATTGGGAAAGTTAACTTAGCACTTCCCTATGTAATTGGGAAAGTTCACTTAGCACTTCCCTATGTAATTGGGAAAGTTCACTTAGCACTTCCCTATGTAATTGGGAAAGTTCACTTAGCACTTCCCTATGTAATTTCATTATACTCACTAGATTGTTTCATAATGACTACTTGATCAGAGTAATCAGAAAGATAACAATTTAAGAGTTTCATACTTGCCTTATCTCAAATAATCATATACCTGGCCAGGGTATACAAGTATTGAGATTAGGTAGTATGCACTTTATTTGCTATCATATTCCTCACTTTTCATATCATTATACACACATGATTTTTCATTCTTGAATTTTCTTCAAGAATCACTTCTATATCTCATCTTTTAACACACAGATAAGGGAGATTATAAACCATTTTAAGGAACACTGAGTAAGATGTAAGTTCTCATCTCCCTTGTGTCCTTATAGGACTAGTCAAAGGGAGTTCAAAAACAACTACTTTCTTATTTTTAACACATAGAATCATGAAATGAAATATTAGAATGAATCTATGTGACAGAGTGAACCTTTGGAGTCTTTGGACATACAATGACATAAGTATATCATGAGTTTGAGTTGTTTAAGATTTATAAATGCTTGATGAAGTTTTGAGGTCAAAGGATAGGTATATTCTCTAAATGCTCCTAGGTATACGTGCCTCCTTGAAGGATTTATTTGACCAATCATCCTGTATACTTTTGATACCAATGTTATATGAATGGAATATTGAGATATGAGGAACACTTAGCTCAATTTTGGTGGTATTCTGATGTCCCTAATTGAAGATACCTTGGTTTGAATATTTAGGAAAGTATAATTAAGTCAAGACAATAGACTATGGTTGGTAATGATCAACATGTGATATGTATGTGACACGCAACCTTGATTTCACGAGAATGACTTGCTTATTTAGTTGCTGGATGTTGGCCTTGGGTTGTCCTTTTTTTGGACTAAATCTAGACAATCAGTGGTAGATCTAAGGGCCCAATGTACTAGTCTTCAACCCCGACAGTTTGGGACTGAGCGCAGTATGGTCACTCTCACCCACGATGCCATGACTACCAGGACGTGCGTCGAGGAGGGAACTTGTGGGGTGGTTTCCTCCATTTTAAGAAGTGAATCGCAACGACCTCTCTTTTGGTCCAGATGGAACCGAGGTAGATGAGAAAGAGTAGCAGCTTCCCCTACTCTCCCCACTCAATGTAGAAGACCTAGTATCCTTGGAGGTCTGGCTGCTCACGGGAGTGCAACAGCAGCGGCAGGTTCTACAAACCGCGCGGAGAGGAGGCAGTGGCGTAGAGCGCCATCGACCTGTCGAGAGAAGAATGACAGGAGATCGACATCTCGCCAGAGGTTCAAGCCACAGCGGTGGCGACCTTTCATGGCTGGAACAAGGAGCCCCTCAGCGACTCACACTGATAACGTGAGAATGAAAGAGGAGGAGACGACGGCCAATTTCGTGCCACTGTTGAGTCCGCGGCGGCAGTTCGAGGAGGAGCTATGGAGAAGGAGATCAGGAGGCATCGAGCTTCCTTGCGGTGTTCGAAGAGGGCGAGGAGGAAGGGCCAAAGCTGCTGGCCATGAGGGACCTTGAGAAGGAGAGAGACAGCTACAACTGAGACTCGCCGTTGTTGGGCCAATCGACGACGGTGTGCACTGCGGACAGGGGAGGCGGGCGCCGTGTTCACGAGCGAACACGACCGTGGCGGCCTGCTCACGCCCGTGGTGTGACACGAGAGGTGAGGGGGTGGACCTGGAGGTGCACGATTGCATGCTGAGAACTGGAGACCAGCCAGCAGTGGCGTGACGACGTCTCAAGAACAGAACGCGTGCGTAGGCGAGAAACCTAGATCGCGTTCTCAAAACGTCCACTGACAAAGGAGAAAGGGCAGACTGGCCCTCCAAGCCAAATCAGCCGGGTCCAGAGTCGTGAACCAGAAGGCCAAGAGTGGACCAGATCAACAAAGAACTGGCCCATAGCAAACAGGAAGCTGCACCCCCACATGGGCCACGTGTCGGCCTTTGATTGGCCCACGAGGTAATTATCTTCAAAAATTATCAGATCTTGTATAAATCGTAATAATTAGGTCGAGCATCAGAAAAATAAGTATAATATACCGAAATTCTCATAAAAATGCGTAGAATATCATGGAATGATAATATCAGTGTTTTAATGCTTAAATCTTAGTGACATCTTGTAAGATGTATAATGGTCTTTTCATGTATAATAAATAATAAACGAAGATCTAAAATTATGAAAAAATGTCAGTAACTCCATAATAATGCTTATAATGCATATGATGTCAGCTATGGTCATGTTGATGCACGAAAGCATATAATTTTATTAATATGGCTATTTAGGGCTAATAACCCTAAATAAAATACAATAAATACGTACATGCTCAATAAATGATGAAATTTACAGAATGAGTTCATATCAATAACTGGAAGATAATATATAAATCTGAGATCAGTTATATACACGAAATTCATGTTATATGAAGAGCACCCTTAATACATGTGATGTAACCCTAATATGGTTAATGAAAGTGACATAATGTTAAATATGTCTACATAATAATGTGACACATGAGTATATCTAGTTGATGAACTATAATCTGGAATATGACATCAGTAAGATAGTTCTAAGACAAGAATGCAAGTAATAAAGTACATATCCTTATGAGATAAGCAAACCCTAAAATGGATATACTTAGGGTTAAGATGAGATATAAGATGATGAGAACCTGATGGTGGTATGTGGTCTTGTCTTAATCAGGGTTGACCAAAGATATAGTTGACATGAGGAATATGTGATTAGAATGATCTGTCTCTTTGAAAGGTATGCCATTACCTCTTATTTGGCTTATTATACAATATGCTTGTGTTATATGTGTAGTAAAATACTTGGCATATGGTATTGGATGAAATGATTGTTCTTGTATGATATCTTGCTTGATTTTCCATACTTATGGCTATGAACACATGAAACATAAGTTATCAGATCCATCATATGATAGCACTAAAATCTTTGGTAGTACAGTGCATTGAAGTGATCTCAAACTCTTTGGTAGTAGATCACATGTGTTAGATCTCAAACTCTTTGGTAGTAGATCACACGTAAAATGATCTCAAACTCTTTGGTAGTAGATCATAAGGCCTAAAAACATCAAAGCCCTTGGGGGCAGATGTACGAGATATATGATGGAAATGTGACTAAAAATAGGTGTTCTCTTTTGTTAATGAATATCTTTGTGCAAGTATACACTTTTCTTATATTCTTCTGTTACTGCCAAGTATTAGTTTTATCTTATTGCCAAGATATGATGAGAGGTAAATAAAAGACATGTTGGCGTACTCAGTACAATATTCTTGAAATATTGTGCTGACGTGTACCGCATGTAATCTTTTGTTTAGGTTGTGGTTATGCTCTTGAAGATCCAGGATAGTTGAGAGTTGTGTGGCGAGCTGATGTACAGGTGGACCTGTTGTCTTAAGATCCTGCTGTTTAGTTGTAGTACATGTATATGTATAGTTTGCTGTTCAATATGTAATATCAAGTGATGTAACAATTCATGTTGTAATTATATGTTGAATGGTGAACAGGTGTTGTGGTTTTATTATTGTTCATGTACATGTGCTACTGTGTTTCCTTTTGACTTCCTCTGATTTTCTTCTTCTTAGCCTTATGTGGGATGTTTAAATTGGAATGCTCTCTGAGGTGAGGGTTTCAATTTGGACATCACACATCAGATTAAGTTTTAGAAAATATGGGACGTCACAAGTGGTATCAGAGCATGAACAATAGCAAAGCCTGACATTTGCTCATTATGCAACTAAAAACTTAAGAACCTTGAACCTTAATAATCTTTTAGAGTTAGATTAGTCGTCTTTTAGTAACTAGATCTGATCTAGCCTCTAGGTGAGCACCTAGATGTCTAAGAACTAGGCCTAGACTGGTGCTTGTTGAGTAGCAAGTCCTTAGATGTCGTTCTTTCCTTATAGTGCAGCGGTATGGGACGTTGCATTATTTGGAAATGACGTGCATCAAGGGAAGAGAAACCCTAGACATATTGTGCACGTTGTCTAGAGTAGCTACGCTAGTCTACACCATGTTCTCACCCTTTTCACTAGTTTTCATGACACTGGACTCTCTACTATGTGTGGGACACTCGTTTCAGGATTTGGTTTTGGATTCCAATCGGATCGAACCTTGATAGTTTTCTCTGACACTTGTTTTATCGGAGAAACACTATATAATATTTTATTATGTATATGTATTACAAAAATGTGTCCCCACACATGTACGAGTAGGAGGTGGTCATGCAACCTAAGTGAAAGTGATGACATCAGTCTAGAAGAGAGAGTAGTTCTAGATTAGATGTCTAGAGCCTTGTTGGATATATATGATAGATGGAATAGATGATATAAGTTTGATGATATGATGTAAGTCTTGTGTAGATGACATAAGATGGTTATGATGATCTATGTTTGTCTTCGAGGATTTAAGTTCAGTTTTGAGGATTTGAGATAAGTTTTGATGATACAAGTATGAGTTCTTTTATGAGATGAGATAAGTTAAGTTAAGACTAGGTTGTGAGTCAGCATGAGCCTCAAGCTCTTTTACAAAGGAGGACCTCTAGTATTAGGACCAGTTTTTGGGGTTAGCTCAAGAGAGAGCGAGACCCACATGGAGAAGGTCAGAGAACCTAAACTCCAAGATATGAGAATGATAAGATACGTGATAAGATATGTCCTAAACTAGATTACTCCTGAGTGATTGAGTTGGGTTGCTTTGTGCATGATTCCTATAGTCTTGTTGAACCCTATATGTCCTTGGGAGGACCAAACCCTAAAGACAAAGATAGGCTGGTTATATGTGCATATATGAATATGAATATTAGTGCCTGCCATCTGGGTGAGGGAGAGAGCCCAAGACCCTGGAGGAGGTAGCTATGTTAGCTTCAGAGAAGCCTCATGCTCGGGTTGGTGATTTCCCACATAGGAATCTAGTGGTTTATATAAGAGAGCTTTGGGTAAGATGTTTCATGGGTAGAGACCTATGAAGAGTATGTTGTAGCATGTTTTGGTTTGTGCTTATGTGGCTAGAGCTTGTAAAGCTATCCGCTAGTGCTAATGAGGTATACCTGAGAACCCTAGACCGAGAGGGGAGATATAGTGGTACATATGAGATAATTCATAGAGTTGAGTTAGCTCAAAGAGTTTTAGCATGGAATTACCCTCATGATAAGGGTTATGACCTCAGTTGGACCAGATGAAGTTTTGACATATGTTTGATGAGCCACTTATATAAGTTTGTTTAGCACAACTATGATATAATGTATGCAAAGATGTGATCTAATCTCGAGATATATAGACATGATATGATGGAAACCTAGAAATGGTTTAATAGATATCAAAGTATAAATGGTTAACCATATACATGAATAACGATGATAATGTGATACTGTTGGTTAATCTTGTGATGAATTCATTAGTAAATGTCACAATATATTTTGAACAATGAAATAAGATCATACCAATGAAACATGTTACATGAGGTGTTAATTTTAGTGCTTAATAAAGATGAAAAATGTAATTTTAATGTTAGCACAACATAAAGATTATGATACCTCGATATGATCTGGATGGATAAGGTGGGTTAACTATTGTTAACTCCCACCTAAAAGGCATATGTTAATGTTGAACGTGTTCGAATAATTAGCTCAATAAAATGTTGTTGACACCTTGATATATGAGTTAATCTTAGTTAACTCATTTAGAACATGGTAGTATGATGAGGGAATCCTGATGCATGGGTTAAGACGAAGATGCAACCCTAATATATGAGATATGTAATGGCATGATCAAGTTTCTAAACCTTGAGTTCAACCCTGAATGAAGTGTTTGTGCACCCAAGATGCTTGTGAACCCCCTAATAGTACTTTGGATACATGGTTCTAGGTAACCTTTGTGAATATGTTACACCTAAAATAGTTCCTACATGTGCATGAAGGCAAGATAAGGTTTTCCCTCGAAGTATGAGTATGGTTTACTTCCGAGGACGAAAGTTCTTTTAAGATGTATATGATGTGACAAAGTGGTTTTCGGATTTAATTTCGAGGACAAAATCTTCCTTTAAGGCATGTAGGATGTGACAGAGTGAACCTTTGGAGTCTTTGGACATACAATGACATAAGTATATCATGAGTTTGAGTTGTTTAAGATATATAAATGCTTGATGAAGTTTTGAGGTCAAAGGATAGGTATATTCTCTAAATGTTCCTAGGTATACGTGCCTCCTTGAAGGATTTATTTGACCAATCATCCTGTATACTTTTGATACCAATGTTATATGAATGGAATATTGAGAGATGAGGAACACTTAGCTCAATTTTGGTGGTATTATGATGTCCCTAATTGAAGATACCTTGGTTTGAATATTTAGAAAGTATAATTAAGTCAAGACAATAGACTATGGTTGGTAATGATCAACTTGAGATATGTATGTGACACGCAACCTTGATTTCACGAGAATGACTTGCTTATTTAGTTGCTGGATGTTGGCCTTGGGTTGTCCTTTTGTTGGACTAAATCTAGACAATCGGTTGTAGATCTAAGGGCCCAATGTACTAGTATTCAACCCCGACAGTTTGGGACTGAGCGCAGTATGGTCACTATCACCCACGATGCCATGACTACCAGGACATGCGTCGAGGAGGGAACTTGTGGGGTGGTTTCCTCCATTTTAAGAAGTGAATCGCAATGACCTCTCTTTTGGTCCAGATGGAACCGAGGTAGATGAGAAAGAGTAGCAGCTTCCCCTACTCTCCCCACTCAATGTAGAAGACCTAGTATCCTTGGAGGTCTGGCTGCTCACGGGAGTGCAACAGCAGCGGCAGGTTCTGCAAACCGCGCGGAGAGGAGGCAGTGGCGTAGAGCGTCGTCGACCTGTCGAGAGAAGAATGACAGGAGATCGACATATCGCCAGAGGTTCAAGCCACAGCGGCGGCGACCTTTCATGGCTGGAACAAGGAGCCCCTCAGCGACTCACACTGATCACGTGAGAATGAAAGAGGAGGAGACGACGGCCAATTTCGTGCCACTGTTGAGTCCGCGGCGGCAGTTCGAGGAGGAGCTGTGGAGAAGGAGATCAGGAGGCGTCGAGCTTCCTTGCGGCGTTCGAAGAGGGCGAGGAGGAAGGGCCAAAGCTGCTGGCCATGAGGGACCTTGAGAAGGAGAGAGACATCTACAACTGAGACTTGTATTTGTTGGGCCAATCAACGACGGTGTGCGCTGCGGACAGGGGAGGCGGGCGCCGTGTTCACGAGCGAACACGACCGTGGCGGCCTGCTCACGCCCGTGGCGTGACACGAGAGGTGAGGGGGAAGACTTGGAGGTGCACGATTGCATGCTGAGAACTAGAGACCAGCCAGCAGCGTCGTGACGACGTCTCAAGAACGGAACGCGTGCGTAGGCGAGAAACCTAGATCGCGTTCTCAAAACGTCCACTGACAAAGGAGAAAGGGCAGACTGGCCCTCCAAGCCAAACCAGTCGGGTCCAGAGTCGTGAACCAGAAGGCCAAGAGTGGACCAGCTCAACAAAGAACCGGCCCACAACAAACAGGAAGTTGCGCCCCCACATGGGCCACGTGTCGGCCTGTGATTGGCCCACGAGGTAATTATCTTCAAAAATTATCAGATCTTGTATAAATCGTAATAATTAGCTCGAGCATCAGAAAAATAAGTATAATATACCGAAATTCTCATAAAAATGCGTAGAATATCATGGAATGATAATATTAGTGTTTTGATGCTTAAATCTTAGAGACATCTTGTAAGATGTATAATGGTCTTTTCATGTATAATAAATAATAAACGAAGATCTAAAATTATGAAAAAATGTCAGTAACTCCATAATAATGCTTATAATGCATATGATGTCAGATATGGTCATGTTGATGTGCGAAAGCATATAATTTTATTAATATGGCTATTTAGGGCTAATAACCCTAAATAAAATACAATAAATACATACATGCTCAATAAATGATGAAATTTATAGAATGAGTTCATATCAATAACTGGAAGATAATATATAAATATGAGATCAGTTATATACACGAAATTCATGTTATATGAAGAGCACCCTTAATACATGTGATGTAACCCTAATATGGTTAATGAAAGTGACATAATGTTAAATATGTCTACATAATAATGTGACACATGAGTATATCTAGTTGATGAACTATAATCTGGAATATGACATCAGTAAGATAGTTCTAAGACAAGAATGCAAGTAATAAAGTACATATCCTTATGAGATAAGCAAACCCTAAAATGGATATACTTAGGGTTAAGATGAGATATAAGATGATGAGAACCTGATGGTGGTATGTGGTCTTGTCTTAATCAGGGTTGACCAAAGATATAGTTGACATGAGGAATATGTGATTAGAATGATCTGTCTCTTTGAAAGGTACGCCATTACCTCTTATTTGGCTTATTATACAATATGCTTGTGTTATATGTGTAGTAAAATACTTGGCATATGGTATTGGATGAAATGATTGTTCTTGTATGATATCTTGCTTGATTTTCCATACTTATGGCTATGAACACATGAAACATAAGATATCAGATCCATCATATGATAGCACTAAAATCTTTGGTAGTACAGTGCATTGAAGTGATCTCAAACTCTTTGGTAGTAGATCACATGTGTTAGATCTCAAACTCTTTGGTAGTAGATCACATGTAAAATGATCTCAAACTCTTTGGTAGTAGATCATAAGGCCTAAAAACATCAAAGCCCTTGGGGGCAGATGTACGAGATATATGATGGAAATGTGACTAAAAATAGGTGTTCTCTTTTGTTAATGAAAATCTTTGTGCAAGTATACACTTTTCTTATATTCTTCTGTTACTGCCAAGTATTAGTTTTATCTTATTGCCAAGATATGATGAGAGGTAAATAAAAGACACGTAGGCGTACTCAGTACAATATTCTTGAAATATTGTGCTGACGTGTACCGCATTTAATCTTTTGTTTAGGTTGTGGTTATGCTCTTGAAGATCCAGGATAGTTGAGAGTTGTGTGGCGAGCTGATGTACAGGTGGACCTGTTGTCTTAAGATCCTGCTGTTTAGTTGTAGTACATGTATATGTATAGTTTGTTGTTCAATATGTAATATCAAGTGATGTAACAATTCATGTTGTAATTATATGTTGAATGGTGAACAGGTGTTGTGGTTTCATTATTGTTCATGTACATGTGCTACTGTGTTTCCTTTTGACTTCCTCTGATTTTCTTCTTCTTAGCCTTATGTGGGATGTTTAAATTGGAATGCTCGCTGAGGTGAGGGTTTCAATTTGGACGTCACACATCAGATTAAGTTTTAGAAAATATGGGATGTCACAATCTATTTCATTTGACCTGTCACAACCCGAGGTTTGACTATTGCATCAGATTGATTCATTGCATAGAACCTCTTGCTTGTTGTTGCTTTTGCCTTTACTTAGTGGCTACTGCCCTGGTGTATTAGGCATTTATTGCACTGATGGCACCAAAAACTTTGGTCTTTCAGAACAACTAGGCAAATGTCTCTAAAATTATAGAGATCTTACCTTAAATCTCAGTTTATTGACCCTTCTTGGGCACTATCATCACAGATGTACTATCTGTCTAAACTTATAGCAGAGTCTACTTTCTCGCCATATGTTAATCTTTCCCACATTTCCACTGTTCCAACATGACTATGTCATTCAGGAACCCTTTATAAGCCCAAAGTTTCCACATTAAGGACTGGTAACCTAGGTTGTAATGCTAGTATCCAGTCTTCTATATGCATTCCTCTTGTCCTAACCTGCCCTTCAAGAGCATAAACATAGGATTCTCTATCCTGATCATGTCAAGATGGGAATTCTCAGGCACTTGTTCTTCTCTTGCCTGATCCCTTGCACCCTCTCCCGGTACAACAACATTTCCCTTAGCAATGTGTTCCTCGTGTTCCCCAGTCATTTATAAACTTTACCCTTTACTTTGCATAAGCAAAAGTCACTATAGGGTATACTAGAGCACACTAACACAGACTCAACACCTTAGTCCTATGTCTCTGTAGACTCAGTGAACCTAGAGCTCTGATACCACTAAATTTTGATGCATCGTTCAAATAAAACATTATTAACTAAGCATAAGAGATCACTAAGCAGCAGATTACCAAAAATCACTAAAAATTAAATCCATTTTACAAAGAGGTCCACACATAGGAAAACTCTTTCATAAAGAACTAGAGTAACTTAATTACATACTGGTTCAAAAGTACATGTCCTGTATCATCTTTTTCTGAGGATTACATGCATCAACTACTCTGTTAAACTAAACACAGGTAGTATGAAATCTCGAGGCACTAAGCCAAAATCTTGAAAGCAGTAACTACTAATCCGAGGACCTGAGAGTACAGAGAAGACACATAGGACTCTATGTACATCTATACAAGACATATCAGCCAGTGTCTCCGCCTGAGAATTCACTGTTGTTCCTACTGTTGTTGTTGTTGTTCTCCACCTATTGAAAGATTCCTGCCTCCTCGTCCACGTCCACCTAAAAATGTGGTTCCCACGGGGGTGAGACAATTATAAAATTGCCCCAGCGAGAGATATAACTCTCTGCCAGAAACAATAGTATTGCATATTAATAAGATAAGTCTGAACAGAGGAATCATAATTGCTTAATAGAAGTTAATTCATTGTTTAACATATTAGAACATTATTATTAACTAAAGCATTGCAGTTGTAACCTGATAGAGCATCATATCACTAATCCCATAAGGAATGTGAAGAACATGTATAACATTTATCCACTACACTAAGCAGTATAATATCAACTAATGTTTCTCACATTTCAACTTTATGCAAATACATTACACAACTGATTATATTTTACACATCATGTGTCAGGCTGCAATTAACTTACCAGAGTAAATTGACATCTTCATTATAGAGTTATAGCCACAACATATACTCTCTTCAGGCTTAGAACACATAGCTAATGTCTGGGATTGATTTGTGGAGTCATCGCCTATAGCCATACTCTTCTAACAAAGTATTGGGATCTTAATCCCTCATCTCATCAAACACATTTCCATTTCTTAACAAGTTCATCATCATGATTATAAAATATGGGTATTCAAACCCTTAATTCATCATAGAATACTTGTTACCACATAACAGGTAACTCAATACCTTCAGGTCATTTAACCAAGGTAAGCATGATTCTTACTACACAAGCATTCCACATAATACACAAAGCTTAATTCATCTCTTGTTACCTCTTAGATGACAACAAGGCATATTATGACTTATGAAGCCCATAAACAATTTCAATAATTAAAACATCATATGGCACACAAGGCTCATTAATTTCAGATTACCTCTCACTAAGCAACAAAACATGTAAAGGATTATAAGGCCTATAAAACATTTTCAATGTAAGAGCATCATAGCTCATACCTGGCTATGCTTATCGTCTCAACATACATGCATGATTAGTTATCATGATAACAGTTATAATGCTTTCATATCAACACCATGCAACACAAAGTAATACCTCTATTCCCTTTTTAGGGTTAGGATTCCCCTTACATATTATCACCCTCCATTAGGGTTTTCCACAAATAACCATTTAGGTTCTTAAGATCATGTTATTAATGATCAAACCTTAACTCATTGCTCTACAAAGCTAGGAGCCAACATTGATAACATAAGTATTCAATCATACTTATTTATTCTCATCATCCATCATTAAATGGATTATCAACACAAAGTATGAGTTTCTCTCTCATCTTTACCAGAATATGATTGCATCATAATCTATTGATTTGGATTAATCTTTTCATAAGGCATGTTAGCCTACACTTATCAAAGTGCATTACATATGAATGTAACAACTAACATAACACACTTCATGTGTCACTCATCCAAATATATTGGATTTAAAATACATTAAGGTATATCACACTTGAGGTGTTGGATGTGATATCTATCATATTTTGATGTATCACTTCCCTCATCAACATTACCTACTTGTGTTCATCCACTTAGCTTGTATTAGGGTATTTCCCATCCTAATACTTTATACACCAGTTCATCACATTTATCATGCAATGTATTGGTCACAAGTCACTGTATTTAGAAAATACAACCATTGTAAATGATATGGACTCATCTTTGAGTTAGCAACTATTGATATAAGGATCTCCATTATCAACCTATTTAGATGTTACACTTGTCAATATATTAATAACTATTCCATTATTAGGAATAGGATTTTCCATGTTTATAATTTAAGGTTCACATAGCATATCCCATAAATATGGGTTTCACATAACATTACTCTACTTTAGAGTTTCACATAACATCCTCATATATCAGGGTTTCACATAACATTACCCTACATTAGGGTTTCACATAGCATTACCTGAAATTAGGTTTTCACTTGACATCACCCTTAATTAGGGTTTCTTATGTCACACCCTTGATTAGGGTTTCATCAACCTTCTCAATTAAGATTTCATGATCTCTTTACAAAGGATCATACCCTGATTACTTATTATGTTCATGTTGAAAGTTTTGAGGTTTAACCATTATATGATTGTCATTCATGTAGGGATTCCTCTTATCTCATCCTATCTAGGATGTCAATTACTTCAACCTTAATTAGATTAGGTCCAAACAACTTGAATGAAGGGTTGTCACAACATATCAAATCATTGCTTTCATAAGCATCAAGAGTTAACCACTCAACAAGGTACTAATTACCCTAGTACCTCAAAGGTACAACTATTGTAATCACCTTTGATTTACATCATTAATAATCAATTAGTTAATTGAACTTTAGTAACCTTAGGTGTTCAAATGGTTTGACCAATTGAACCTCAAATATTCTTGGTCACTTAGACCCCAAATGGTCTTAGTCACTCAGACATTGAATGGTTTGAAATCATTTAAGAAAAACCATAATGAAAACGTATGGACATTTCTTACTTGAAACCAATTGGGTCACCAAATGGTTTGAGACCGTTTCATCTCAACTGGTTTTGAGACCGTTAGGACTCAAACAGTCTTAAGACTGTTTGGTCCAAACCCTCTCAAAACTGAATGGACCAACAAGGTCTATCAACACTTATCAATTCAGGGTTGCAATCATTAAACCCTCTATCAATTGAACTACTGATTTGTTCTTCAATTGAATCATTGAATCACCCTTAAATTCAACCTTCAATTAGGGTTTTGAATCCAATTTAACTAAGGTTTATAATCAAGAAACCATCAATTAGGGTATTGAAATTGAAGAACCATCAATGATTGACATTGTGGAACTAATTCAATTGAAATCGTTGGATCATCATCAAACCATGACCTAACCTCAAATGGTATTTAGGTCATTTGGATAATCTCCAAATGGTCTTGAGACCATTTGACCCATTCCATCATTGAAATTTATAAAATTCACTTAGAGTTTGCATCATTCAATCGATCATCAATTGAGCTAGTGATTATACTTCAATTTGATATCACTGGATCTTCAACCATCCAATCATACACCACCATAAACCTCTAAACGGTCATGGTTGACCTCCAAATGGTCTTGAGACTATTTGGGTGACCTCCAAATGGTCTTGAGACCATTTGGGCTAATCATCCCAAATATTGATTCAATTACTTAAGGGTTCCACACTCAACCCGATTTGGGTTTGCATCTAAGGAATCATTCACAATTGAAACCTTCAAGATCAAACCGATTGAAACCATTGTTTCAATATCCAAGTACAACAAAATATTTCCTCAAATGGTCCACCATTTCAAGTGGTCAACCACTCCAAACGGTTTGGAACCCAACCCTCCAAACGGTTTGCAATCCGTTTGGTCACCAAACGGTTTGGTGAAACTGTTTGGACCAAATGTTGAAACCGTTTGCAATAGATATCTGTGGAGGTGTGTGCTTATGATGATGTCATCATCATCAAGATATAAACCCACGAAGCTTTCTATGATTTTCATGGTGATTTCATCAATCAACCAAATAAAATTTCTAAAACAAAGAAAGAATCATCAATTGATGAAGATATGGAATCAATAACAAAGTTCAAGGGTTCAAGTTATATAGCCCGCCTTCAATTGAGCTTCAAATATTGTAGCTTCACGCCATAAATGGTTGAAGAAGCTTTTGCAACCCTCCCAAGGTCGTCCTCAAGATTTGGAGTGAAAAGATTAACTACGATTGAAGATGGAGTGAAATAGAGAAGAAACCATGCATTGTTTTGTGGTTTCCACCATGAATTCAAGGTGAAATAAGGTCAAGAATCTTACCAACAGGTTGGGGTCATACTCCTATTGCTCCAAGCTCCCTTGGTCGTTTTTGTAAGCAAGAAGTGAAAGTGGATTCGAAATTATCCCTTCACCTCAAAGATAAAGGAGCTTATATATGAATTTTATTGAAAATTCATTTAAGAGAGAGAAAGTAGGAATTATCTTCTCAACTTTCTTGCCACATGCCCCCTTCTTTTACCTAGGGACGAGGCTATCCTCTTTTCCTCTTATTCCTCTCAATTATCCATGATTTAAAGGAAAACAAACTAAGCACCTTAAATCATATTATAATAATATCCATAAGTGAGTGGATATTTCTTTTTCTTTTCTTAATGTGAGTGGGTTCTCCACTCACATAGATATTTCCTTTGCCTTTTCAAGGCACAAGGACGTCCACACATAACCAAACTCAACCATTATAGTTTTTGTTGAAGGGAAAACCAATTAATGTAATTATGTTTGCATTAAATTGAATTAGGGTTTCAATTATGCTTAAATCTTGATTATTTTAATATCAAGATTCTCTCTCCTTCAAAATTATTCAAATGAGGCGCCCATCTCAAATTATTTTCTCAACCGGATGCCAAGAATCATGAGGGACCCTCTTGAAGTGGTATTTTGCATATTGAACCCTAGATTTTGGGTAAATTGCACATTACACCAAAACTAGGTTTTAATGCACAAACACTGCTCAACGGGCTCTTTCTTGTTATTCAGGCTTGTAGAAGCCATACTAATGCATCATGCTCATTCCCATGATGCTTCAATACATGAGGAACATTGTATCATGTACAATTTGTAAGTTAACCCCTCAACGTGGGTAATTTGCACTTTAGTCCAAAACTAACTAAACATTGTTTCAACATTATTCAAAAGGGACTAAAATTTAAATATAAGTTCCTCTTGAGCCTTAATTAATTTTAGAGAGATAAGAGAGAGAATATAATCAACTTCATTAAGCAAAACATCTAGGTTTAAGCATAACCCAGGTCAGGGATGTTACATGGGTGGTGTTGCGGTGGAGGTGGTTGAGCGTCCGCATGAGGGTTGTTTTCTGCCATCTCGGGTTCTTGGTGTTGGTTGTGGCGAATTTGGCATATCCTTCTACCTATCTCGGGGTTGTACAACTTCAAGTCGGTACAAGTGGAATGTGTGTGGCGCATGCACAACTGTCACTTGCATAATACACAAACAAGCAACAAGAAACCAAGTTAGAATGGCAATATGTAAAAGTGAACAAAGAATAAAGAATTACAATGATGAGGGCAAAAGGAAAGGCTAAGCTACACTAACTAGCTAGGCTGAGCACCTCTATCCCTAACAACAGTACCAGAAAGGTTGGTGTGTTTCCCACCAAGCCCACATACTAGCCAACTAAAGGTGACTAGATGCAACCCTGAGGGAGGACACACATGTGAGAACTTTTGAAATTTTTATTGGCACTAACCAAGTCGATCACAAAACCAAATAGGTCACCCGCAAGCGCACAGGGTACTATTGTAGTATAGGTGATTGGCAAGAAGAGGGGTCGGTCCTCAGGGATAGAGGGGGCACTAGAGCTAGGCTAGTGTTTTCTATGTTCCTAATGCAGAGTCTAGGTTGAAAGGTTTGAAAAGGATTTGTTTGGTGATTAATATAAGTCCTAATGCAGAGTCTAGGTTGAAAGGTTTGAAAAGGATTTGTTTGGTGATTAATATAAGTGAATAGGCAAGAAAGGTAGAATTAAACCTAAGTTATCTTAAACAAGCAAGTTTGGCAATCTAGGTTAACCAACTAACTAAGCAAGAGCAAAGGTAAGTTACACCACACTAGAAGAGCAAGAAGTGATTTAGAATCTAAGTTAACCACTAGAGCAAGAAAATATCTAAATTAACCCTAACTATCAAAACTAAGCAATTGACTAGATTAAGCAAAAGCGACTAAACTAGACTAGCATGAATAAACAAGCAAAACAAGTTAGGTTTTAAACAAGATGATTAGGGTAGGTGGGTCGTTTGGGAATGTATCTTTGATATTAGTTGGGGGAGGTTATTGGACAAGCATGGTTCTCATCTTTCATCTAGTTTACCAAACCAAAAAATAAGCCAAATTCTATTAGAATGTACCCTATACTACTAGTGGAAGACTAGGGTTAGGTGTAATTCTAATAGGATTAGCTAAATCTAGGTTTCTAAGATAAGTGGTATTGAGCAATTGAGGGATAAGGGTAGATATGGGAGTAGAGATGAGGGTATTTGACCTCATGCCACTAGCCATTCTAGCCTTTAGAACACCCAAGGCAATCACATCAATCCCACTTATACTAGTAACTTAGGTCTCATACCAAGTAGTAGGAGAGTGGTTAGGCATGTAGGAACAAAGGAGACTAGCTAGGGATCCCCTAGTGGGACCTAGGAGTCACACCTAATATTTCCACATGCATCCCAATTCTCCTAGAAACATGGTATCATCAAGAACTATCAAACAAGCAATTAATAGCAAAAAGCATAAATCACAAGTATGGCAATGGGATAAGAGACAAAAGCATGGAGCAATCATCATAGATAAAAATGAGTTCACTACAAGAAAAAATTCCCCCAACATGGTATCAAATTCACATTTTACCCCCAAACAGCCCACCACTAGGGGCTTAGCTACACATAGTCAAAGAAATGGCAAAAGAAAGGGGAAGAAACTCCATGGAGCTCGGGGAAGTAGCCTTCTTCTTCACCTCCTTGCTGATGGGGACGTCTTATCTCCTCCAAGGGTGCAGATGAGCATGAATATATGGGGGATTATCGAGGAAAACCTATAAATCTATGTTTCCAAGGTGAAATGGAGATGGAAATGGTGGGTGGAGATCATAAATGCAAGGTAAATGCAATAAATGCTCAAGGAGTAGGTGGAGAGGAGTAATGGAGGCTAGGAGTATCTAGGGGGAGCTAACCTAGTGATGTGGCTGCCACCCATGTATATATAGGTGGTATGGAAGCACTAGGGTAAGTAGGGGTATTATGGAAAAAATAGTACAGAAAGTAGTAGGTTTTGGGTGGCAACATGGTAGTGTTGATGAGCCATGGCCCCGGTAGGGGTAGATAAGAATGGTCATGGAGCTTGGACATAGGCGTGTTGTGTAAGGGTGGTGAAAGTGCTAAGTAGGAGGTGGCCACGGCCGTGACGGAGTGCCACAGTCATGTTGGGTGAGAAACACCACGGCCGTGTTGGGTAACACGGTCGTTTTAGAGGAGGAGGATTCGGTCATGGGGCAGCAGCACGGGCCACTTGGTCTTCAGTGGCCACGGTCATGGAGGACGGCCACGTTCGTGGTGAATTGGGTGCGACTCTCTGTTGATTCTTGGGTTCTTGCGCTAAATTCCCACAGTCGTTGGTGGGGGGCATGGTCGTCTTCTCCTCTACTAGCCATGATCATGTTGATGGCCACAACTGTGGTATCTTCAATGGGCCACGGTCGTGCTGATGGTACACAACTGTGCTGAGTTGGGGTAGCTCCCTGTTGAATCTGGCACTTCTTCACCAAAAAAGACATGAATGCTGGGTTATACCCACGACCGTGTTGGGGTCTGCATCAGTTAATTGACCTTCAAACTTCATCATTCATGGATTTCTTTGCTTGATGACAACTCTTAGCTATTGGGGGTAGGTTGAGGGAGCTTTTAGGGCCTTCTTTGGACCCCTCCATGAGTGGAGGAGCCCTAGAACTCCTTCCTTCTCTCTCATCCATCCAAGGCATGGTCCAAGTACCTAAAAATAATGCAAAGAACATCCATAAGTGCATTTGGCAATGATAAACATATTAGGGGAAATAGCTTGTAATCTAACATGTTTAGATGTGATTTAAGTACAAAATGACACTATATGGAGCCCTAAAATAGGGCTACGCCAGTGGGTCTTTATAGATCTTCCATAATCGAGGGGTGAAGGTTGATGTTTCGAAGACCATGCCATGTAACAAGTCCTTCTTACATATAGGAGTGGGTGGTGGATGATCAGCCCCAGTGAGCCAGGTATTGCGCTACAAGCGATGACCGCAAGTGCAGTGGGCACAAGTATGAGGGACGCGTGTGGGCATCTCTCCCTGAGGAAAACTGGACTGGGTTGAAGAATTGGCGAGACAATGTCGGAGTGGTGATGGTGGTGCATTGAGGGAATGAGAGGGGCGCATCATGGACTTCAAGCCAACCGCCAATGTAGATATTAATTAGTAAGTTGTTGACGTGTTAGCATGGGATTGGCCAAATTATCTTTATTTTGTGAAAATCATAACTAATTATTGGTAACTTGGATTGAGACAAGTAATATATGAAAATTGACCAAATAAATGAGAGTAATCCAAATAAAACACTTTCAGAGCTTGATTATGCTTCCTTTCTAAAAATTAGTGCAAATATGTGTTAAAGTGATGATTAAAGCACATAAACCCTATAGTTGTATCTTAATCATGTTAAAAATATTTAAAACCTCTCTTTTGTGCTATTATCTGATATTGTAGACTATAATGATAATATAACATGGTTATGATCATAATGATGAGAAACTAGATTTTTGGAGTGCATGATCCTTAACATGTGTGATTAAGATCTTAAACATCAATGATGTAACTTGCTATAACCTTAATGTGGCTAATTTGGTTTTTTGATAAAGTAGTTCATTCATAGATAAAATGTTTACAAACATATAACACATGTACACATGGAATTACACGATGTTCCACTTTGGACAAACATATTATAGATTTGATCTAAAGTTCAAATGAAGAGAGAAACATGTTGATAAAGGAAACTAGAATGCAATGTTCTGGGGGAGGCACCCCTTATCAATGGGCCTCAAGATGCATAAAAATTAGTACTGGAAATAGATCCAAGTCCAGTTTTGAAGTGCCCATATTTGTTCAATATCTTGAGTCGTCTGTCATGATATCCTCCAAGGTGTAGAAACCTTTGCCATTGTGATCCCCAATTACAATTACCTGGCTCCCTTCATCTTCCATCACCTATGTTGATGTGGATGTCAGTCCTACAATGAAAGTTAATATATTAGGAGTTTTCAATATCTCTCTGGATCTGTTGTAATGAATGGGAAGTATTTTGATATTTTCTAAAGTTTCTCTCTATCCATATATTCCAAAGAATGGTAATAATAAGGTCAGACGAGATATGGCTAGACCATGTTGGATGAATATGCTTCATCTTGTTTGGTGAATAGATGAAGTATGTGAGTGAGTTATGTGTGAAGTACATGTGTAGGAAATGCAAAGTATGAGGGAAAGTAGTAAAGAGATGATGTGTTGTTTCTTTGAGTCTTAAACATAAGTAACATCTGGTAGGTCCCTAAAAGCTCTTTTGATGATATTTTGATATAAGTTTTCCTAATGAAATAGAACGGTACATATGATCATCATGGCTATACTTAATATTAATTAGGGTTCTTAATTCATTAGATCAATGAACATGGGAACTGAAGTATCAAGCATAACCCCAATGATAACTCGAACAAGGAAACTAAACCCTAAATTAGGACTTGAGAAGGGTTAAATCTATTTAATGAAATTGATGTGATGGTGTCACTTTAGGATTTATATACATGCATATTAAATGATTTGATTCTTCTTTGCTTGCTTGGATCTGTTGACTGGTTGATTGAATCTAGTGGAAGTATAATTGTATAATACACATGGCTCACCATCAGGGTATGTGGTTACGCCTAAGTATATTTGATTTAGTTTCCCGTGGTTTTCTGAGATTTCCCGAATGGATTGCAAATAAATGCTTGCTTGTTCATATATTTTCTACAATCTATAAAGTCACTATGGATATCACATTATCTGGACAAGACTAGATCAAATCCTATGCCACCTTTGGATGTATGGAAATATAAGGAAAATGTTGATTAAGACCCTGGGGTAGAGGATCATTGAAGATCAAACCCTCGGTGGGGAAAACTGATATGGCACCTTAGCACCTGAGGGAAGATGGTGGATCATTTCCACTAGTTTCACTGAGGTTGGATAGATCAGGGTTGAGTAGTTATGATGAAAATGTTAGTTTTGATTCTGTAACAATAATTTTTGTGAATACGTTGTTACACCTATATATCAATATTTTATTTCCCCCACATACCAATATAACTAGTTATACTGAACGTGTTTTGTTTCACGGTGTTTTAGGTATGTGATAAATGTAAAGATGTTCAGAGACATGTTAAACCATTTTAAATGACATGCATGCATTAATCTATGTAAGGAGAATTAGATAGAAACTTCTTCTCTATGTATAGTTCTGATGATATAATTTCATGTAAAAGCCTCTTGCAAACAATATTTGAAATAAATGGAATTATTTGCTATTATTTATTGTTTTATTAAAATCTAGATCCTTGGGAAGTTTTAGTTAATGGATTTCAACTTTTTTACCTTCCTTAGTTGGGGATTGTCGAAAAGTGAGGTCATTACATTTGGTATCAGAGCACCAGATCTTTTGTCAAATAATATTTAATGGTTTATAATTTCAAGTAATATATAGAAATATGACGGAACTATTAGGGCATTTTCTATAGAAGATGGTGTCTAGAAGGGACGATGGCTCGGTAGTTGGCAAAATTTTCCTCTACACTCCTAGTCGGATTACAAGGACTCATGAGCCTGTGCATCCTTCGTGGCCAAAGTTGGACGATTTTGCTCGAAGTAAAATTCCTTTAGGTTTTGTTCTCATCTTGATTCATCCACTGCCCATCCTCTTGCTCAATAAACCCTAAAAGCAACTTCCCTCCTCATCCCAAGTTAGGGTTTCTGAGAAGAAGTGGGATTAAGGCATCCTCTTCCAAATAATGTACATGTGGGAATAATAATGTACACATAAATGTGGAAATAATAATATAGATGTAATATGGAACAATAATATACATGCAATGTGGACATAACATAAAAAAATGTTTTATGGGTTGCAAGGTTAATTCCTAGTGGATCTAGGGTTGGTTACGAAACCCTAGTGGGTCAAAGGACATAGAAACCCTAAGATGTAGGGTGTACATTGTGTAGTACCTAACCCGAATCCTAAACCCTAATCCTGGGAAATGAGAGTGGTGTGGGTGATACAATAACCCTACCCATATGAATCCAAATTAGGGTCAGTATAAAGAGAAATAAGAAAAATATAAATGAGTTTACATGTGAATGTTGAGAAATTCATGCATGATGCATGTGAAAGACTTTGAATATACATGAGAAATATAAATAACCAAGGGTTATCTATGAAAATGAAAACATGAATATAACTTTGTCATCGCCCTAATGCTATCTTTGAAGGAATGGAAGAATAAAGAATACCCTTGGTGAGTGGGTATGCTAGCCCCAGTGAGTGGGTAAGCTATTGAGACTACCCTCGGTGAGTGATTATATTATTATACTCGCAGTGAGTGGGTATGCAATTGGAACTACCCCTAACGAGTGGGTATTCCATTGAGATTACCTCCAAAGAATAAGTATGCTGCCCTCTATGAGTGGGTATGCTATGGAAACTACCCCCAGAGAGTGGGTATGTGGGTGACATACTCCCAATGAGTGGGTATGATATTATGGACATCCCCAACAAGTGAGTATGATTAGATGCTACCCCCAGTGAGTGGGCACATCATTGAAATATTTCCAGTGAGTGGGTATACCATAGAGATTGGGAAATAAAGGTTGAGAAGTTATAATATAAAAAAAAATTTCAACACATTATGGTTACTTAAAAAGAGAATATATATATATATATATATATATATATATATATATATATATATACTACTACTACAAAAATAGTGAATAACTTTTCACAATTACAAAACTACCATTAGCCAATCAGATTCTAGCAATTTGAAAATACTAGACTCTCCTTGTTTCTCTCTCTTCTCTCCTTTTTTCTAGGATTTATTAGTTTGTTTTGCTATTATATTTCACTGTTACTTCAAAAGGTGACTCATCATCCACTCCCTCCTCTATGAATCTATCACAACAACTTTGAAACTCCCTTTCCCACGTTTCCCCATGATTACCATATCTCAATTAGTGGGGAGTCGATAAAAACTACCGTTCCCATAACTGACACCCACCATGCCATGTGACTATTTTTCTTCTCTCAAACCGCCATTCTCCTTCCTAAAATTGAAGTAACAGGAAAATAGCCTTTGTTTTCTTGGGAAATTATTTGTAACACACTTGTTCCACCAATAATCACACTCCAGCTTCGGGAATATGTGTTCCAACCATTTTTTGCAATGTGTGACCCATTTTACGCACTGTGCGACACAGACCACAAGAGCGTGAACAGATAGTGGGCATGCTGTTCATGCATTGTAATAAAGCAGTCAATAAAGCAATGCATGCAACATTATTACGTACATGCAATCACTGTATTAAAGCACTTCAGAGGCCAATAAAGCAATGCATGTAACATTATTGTGTGCATGCAACCTCTACACCACTATTAGCATTCATTACTCCTCTTACACACAAAAAATACATTTGAATTTTTTTTCAAACTCCCCCTATTTATTGGCAGGATATACTATTTGATACAACTATGTACACATTTATACTCATTTTACAGCTAAGTCTAGAATCAATACTTGAATATACTCAACGTAGTACCAAAATACATTAATAAATATACTAAATATAAACTAACACAGTGCGTACAGTCTGAGGTTGATTTGATTAGTGAAATTAAATACAAAATTAGTTGTTTACTATGCTTATATAATTCTTAGTATTCATTGTACACATGTGAAAATCATCATTTTATTTATCTAAGAATGAAAAATTAACAAAACCACAACGCCATGCTATAAATATGTTCAAAGCAGTACCAAAATCTATTAATATATTATAAGCAAAAACAGTGCTTACAGTCAGTGAAATTCTATGATTACATAAACATATTATAAGACATAGTAACCAATTATCATTGCACAACTAAAATAGTGTTTCTGCATATTTTGATGATAAGTTAAAAATAAGTATTTAAATGAATTTAAAACAGTTCTAAGAATATAACGATACACTACCAAAAAGTCTATAGTGCAGAGCGACACAAATAATTAGGTGATTAGTCTATTGATGCGACTGCATGGCTGCATGCATGCCACTGCTGTAACAAATCAATATTTCCCCCTAGCCACTCATTACCAACCACCAACCAACCAATACATTTAATTCCCGCCCACAAACAATTAATAACTCACTTCAAATTTTTTTTTTAAATATTTTCCCTCCAATTTTTCTTTTCGACTGCCCACAGTTCTATTTGTACACGTTTGACGTCTGAATTAGAAATTCATACTTAAATATGTTCAAAGAAGTACCAAATGATATTAACAACCAGACCTGATATAAACATTAACAGTGCTTATAGTCAGAGAAATTCTATGATTAAAAAAATATATTATTAGACATAGTGACAATTCATCATTGCACTACCAAAATTATGTTGCCGCATATTTTAATGATAAGTTAAAAAGAAGTACTTCATTGAATTTAAAACAGTACTAAAAATATAATGACACGCTACCAAAAAGTCTATAACTCAAAGCGACACGAATAACTCATTTCAAATTAAAAAAAAATCATTTTCTCCCTAATTTTTCTTTTCGGCTGCCCACAGTACTATTTGTACACATTTGACATATGAATTAGAAAATCGTACTTAAATATGTTCAAAACAATACCAAAATCTATTAATAATCAGATCTGATATAAACCAAAACAGTGCTTACGGTCATATAAATTTTATGATTACAAATATATATTACAACATAGTTATCATTCATCATTGCAGTACCAAAAGACATCCTCAATGAGACTAGATACAAAATTAAGACAATCTTTACAATTAGAAAAAAATTTATAATATTTATAAGGCACAATATATTACAAGGATGCAGTGTGGTCACAAAAGCGACATGTTGTTGTTGCCATGGTAACGGAGGAGGAGGCACGATGAGAGAGGGGTCGGTCAGAGCAGCAATCTTGGTATGGCAGTGGGCTGCCTCGATAGCGGGCAGACAAGACGACGGCGAGATAGGCGTGGACGGCTGGCTGGAGGTGACCTTATCTTGGTCACGACGACAGGCTGGGACGGTGGTGAGCTAGACGGCGGCGCTATCTGGGTGGGACAATGGTCAGCGGAATAATGGTAGACTAGATGTGATCGAGGAGAGGAGTACGCAGCTAACGGGCGGCGCGATGACGTGCAAGACGATGACGCGTCTGGGCGAGACGGCGGCGGTCTGGACACGACGCGGAGGAGAGGAGGCAACCAGCGCGCGGAACTTGGTCGAACCGGAGTAAGAGGGAGCATTGCTAAAAAGAGGGAGAGAATGGGGGTATGGGGATTTAGGGAGAGAATGGGGGTATGGGGATTTTATAGAGTATGTCTGTAATCACTGTGCTGTGTATATCAGTACTCTGTTTTCTTATCAGAAGTTGAACGTGGGTGAGAAGCATTCCGTTCTGCATTCAATCCGCCTCCAGGCATCCCACTCCATCTCATGCACCGACTGCGACAATGGCTTCTTGGAAGAAGTAGAGGCCCCGCCCACCATGTTCTCGACCTCCTAGCCACGCTAGAACGGGCGGTGAACATCCGACGCAACCATCGGACGTCCGCCGAAGATCATTCTTCCATTAACATTGTGTTCATCCCCCACAACCCCACGGACGCCAAGGGAAGAGGAGCGGGTGATGGGCTCGAAGAGGTCATCTCTGAGACGTCTAGGACAAGCAGCTTCGAGCTCTACTACGAATATGCGATGATCGGGTCCGTTTCAGGCTGCTCCCCTCCTCTCGGACGTGTCCAACATTATGATGAAAATAGATTTTTGTTGGCTCCTGTAGCAGCCAGCCGATATTAAGAATAATTGCACATGGAGACGCGAGCACCCTCTAGCGCTCAAGGCCGCAGTAAAGTCCATTCCCACAGTTGAGATCACTGCACGGGCAAGCAAGGCACAGAGGCAAGAGAATATTCATTGCAAACACCTATACCCAGAGGACTGCGTTTCGTGACTCTTTTTGCGGAACTCCTGCTATGTGTGTCGATCTGGGGCTCCTGTGATGGCAGGTTCGCAGTTGGGAGGTGACCTGCGAGAGGGAGATCCATGATGTGCACGGAGGTGGATGGCACGGTGGGTTTAATACGAAAGGTGTGCCATGTAGACTCATGGTCGTCTACAGGGAACAGGGGTACACACAAGAACGAGGGTAAGACCCAAAGAGCTTTGGGTTTCTTCTCCTTCTTTGACCACATGAGGACCAACACTTCGTCTTTATCCTCCTCCGTTGTGCCATGCCCTTCTACATCTCCCTCCATTAAAAATGTCTCACGATGAATGTCATCTTTTTCAGTCTTCTTGAACCCAGATAAGTAGATCTTCACTGTTCGAGCGGAGGAGCATCAGGAACATCGTCAATAGGTAGGCATGGGAGAAAGCCAAGGTGGGATCTCAACATGTTGATTATTTAGTAGTCCCGAATCCCTATCTAAAACACGACAGAGGAAATGTCTGTAATTGTGCGATTCATGTACCTTCTATTCTAATTTTATTTCTTCTTCCTTGCGTTCTAAATTCCAAGAACATTCCCTTCATTCTCATTCTATTTCTACCACCACCTCCCCTTTTCTTTGACTATAATGCAATCACCATGCTGCCAATATTGAACCTTCCTCTTTTCATCTGCAACTACAACACTACTATTGAGTTCTCGCTTGCTAGAGTGGATTATTAGACACAATGGTCAAAGGTAGTTTCAACTGCCCGCTGCTTAATATTCATCTTCTCCGATTACTTGTATATAACTAACGAACTGTGTTACATGCATACTACCGTAGCATCTCTGATAATGTTCTTTCATTTCTATAATCGTACATCCACGCCCTCCTTGCTGAAGTTGGACTGCACTGCCCTGTCGGAAGCTCTCCGGGTGTCTCAACCCCCATAACACCTCAAGGACCATATACATTTGCATTTACAAGCCCCCACTCCGAGAAATACTGTACATTCGCATATACTCTGAAGTTGTACTGTACATCCGCATATGCACCCAGTCTATTCACTTTGAGGAAACAACAACGGTGGAGTGACATCAAGCCCATCTATCTGGTTGGTCTCTCGCCGCTTAACACATATACACCCATTGTTCTTAGCGTTCCTTGTTGTTATAAGTCTATCGGTTTACTTGTCACCCTCTCACGTGATAACATAATAATTCTTGATATAGGTTCATCGTTAGATCCTGGTCATGGAGGGTGATCACGACAGGGAGATTCCCGCATTCCATGGAGAATCTACACATTTATCTCGCTGTTGAAATCATGATTCTATGTATGTACATTATCAAGAAATAATATCTACTACTATAAAAAGAGGGAGTTTTTACAAATTATTACAAACATATTATACCCCGTCAGCCATTACAACACAATATTTTAAAATATTGTTGTCTTTTTAAAATATTTTCTCATATTTTTTCTGTTCTTTCAACTGCTCAACACATTTCTTTCCCTTCAAACAAACTCCTCAATAGGCTCAACCGTTTCCCCACTACTATTATCTTTCTCCAATTTAAGCAAACATCCATAATTATCCTTAATTATCTTTCCAAAATTATTATCTCTTTATTTTCTAGATTAACTCTTCTACCGTCATGGGAACACTTTCACGATAACAATCCTTCTCTTTCTTTCCTTCATTCTCTCCCTCTTCATAATTCTTCCTTTCTGACTACACCTCTCTTCATAACTTCTCCAAATTAATTTTCCCTCAATTTTGCTCTTCATGTCCCGACTTTATAACTGCACATTTATTAGTAAAACTATCTCGGACCAATGCAAATACCTATTTTTTTCACACCTTTTTTTTCTTTTTGTGGCAATATCCAACATGGTCTACCAAAAGGATGAATAATTGACCACTATCTGCGTTCTCTTTTGATTCTCTTACCTCTATTGATGGTCACGTCCTCTGAACTTCCTTTCCTAATTACATGTGTTGATCCACAAAAAATTAACAAATATTGACAATCAATGCATCTTGGTCTTTATTCGTGAATTATTCCAAAAATTATTCCTTCATTGTTTTCCAAATTTAACTTTAGACAACATCTCCACCAAAGCATCTTTGGCAAGTATAAAAGCATACAAGCATACAAGGAACACATTTATTGAATAAAATATTGTTTGGTCAATAAAATTACCTACTTTTTGCAACATTTTTGGTCGAGACTAGATAACTTCCCATACTCTCTCCATATTTTCCACGTTTTCTTTCTTTTAATCCACTACCTCATATCTCGCTCTCCATGTTTTGCATTATATTCAATACTTTGTAAACCGTTTCAGTTTCAAATTGCTTTCTTTTTATCAAGACATTCTTTACAAATTATCTCATAGGTACAATCAAAACGTTCAATCATCATTGATTCGATCTTTCCATGAAGTGATATCTCCAATGAGAAATCATAACGATTCCCACCAATTCGGCTTACGTAATTGTTGTGGCCCAATTATCTTCACAATGGCCTTATTATTCGACCAGTCAAAACATCACTAGAAATGAAGCGGTTAGTAATCACATTTTAAGATAATATTGAATGTCTTTTTCATCAAATAAATCACCTTCTCTACTATGATTTCCCATATGCACCCAGTCAACTTCCCACTATCCGATGTATTGTTAGGGGACTAAATCCCACTAATCACTCTCATTAGATGCACATCCGTCTTTCATGGTGGAACATAATCAATAAATGTTGTTCTTGCTCTTTCTTTTCCTCTGTGTCTTCGTCATTCTCAACCCTAAGAGAACAAACATGACACACTCAACCAAAGTTGCTAAGAGATCAAGTGAATGATCCTGATCCAAGTAACATTCTAAAATGATCATCAATTTGTGGAGCACTCTATGGCGCAACTTCGTTGGAGATTCCTGGAGTTAAAGAATATGTAGGTTTAATTGTTATGGTTTATGATCCTCAATTTTTAATCAAATCAAAGTTTGTTGGTCCTTAGCAAGTTGTCACATACTAATTATTACTTGCAATAATTATCTCCTTTTCCAACTTATTCTAAACGAAATGCTGTCAAGAGAAGAGAACATGGAGAATGTATTGACGTGAATACGGAAAGTCAATATGTTATCTCTCCACTCTTCACATTTTTAAGTGGTTGTACATTTCTTTATTTGTGAATTTTTTGTGATAGAAATATGGATTGGATCTATCAGTGGGAAAGAACAACAAACAACCATTGTCATTCATCTGTTTGAAGGATTTCAGTTCTATAATAAAATTTAGGAAAATTTCAGTGAGAAGACTCACTCATGTGGGTAAGATATAATAACTCTGTCACATTTATATTATTGAAACATAAGCATTTTCATACAAAATAAATTTATATATTTTTCTATTTTCATATTAGAATGTCTACTTCTAATCACGATTATAAATCTTATGTTCTTATGTTTACCAAATACATAAGGAATGCATATAATGTGGCACGTCTATGTGTACGTGTGCATTAACTAGTGTGTGTGTGTGTATATATATATATATATATATATATATATATATATATATATATATATATATATATATATATATATATATATATATATACATATATATATATATATATATATAGAGAGAGAGAGAGAGAGAGAGAGAGAGTCAGGCTAGTGTACACTCGAGTGTACCATAGGCATCGTACACCTCAGTCATTTTTGAAGATGTAATAATTTTTTGAAAAATCTAAACCGTTGATCTTCTTAATTATCATAAGAACATACTATATAATAAATTTTAGCTCATTTGGACACTTATAGGTCGTGCATCTAAAGGAGGTAAAAATCATGTATTTCAAATTAGTTTTGTGCGTCAATTTTGTTGTCCTTGGAAAAGTGACTTACACTCATCCAAATGAGTTCAAATTTTGTATGTGACCTATTATTATTGTAACCATGAAGATCAATGGATTAGATTTTGAAAAAACATGGTCTAGATAGGCAAACACCATTAGGGTGTACAACGTGATCTGTACACTCCAGTGTATTCTAGCCTGACTCTCTCTCTCTCTCTCTCTCTCTCTCTCTCTCTCTCTCTCTATATATATATATATATATATATATATATATATATATATATATATATATATATATATATATATATATATATGAGGATTTATTCAATACCCGCACAGCTTTAGTTTTACTATGTTTTGAAAACACGGTGGCATCTATTGTAAATTGTTACAATTTTAGCACAAGCGACTCCTTCCGTCTCCCGTATTCACAGTCCCAGCTTCGCCTTTCTCCGTCTCCCTCGTTCTCTGCCCTAGTCCAAGCAGAGGGCATCACAGCCTTTACACTTCTAATTGTTGTTACAATCATCCTCACTATGCTTCTTATCTCCCCATCATCAGACAATATCCCCGTGCAGGTATTCATCTCATTCACTGCCGCAAAGGGTCTCGTCCTCCCGCAGCCAAAATTCACCTTGATGGGCCTCACCCCTTCCCCCTAGCCAGAGTCCAAGAGCCCTCTAAACTAGAAGTCCACAATGAAATCAAGGTGCTTTCCCTAGCATATGTGTAGACGGGCCATCAGAGGTGGATTGTGCGGCAGAGGAAAACGGTGCCATCGGAGGCCGATGGTGCGACACAGGCGTACGACGCTGTGCAGTGGGAGAAAGCGAAAGTTGCAATTCGGGGTCAAGCAATTGATATGCCTGTGAGGTTTTTGGCGGCATAGAGGAACCAGATGGATGAAGTGGATTATGCATGTTCTTTCTCAGGTTTACCCCGCCTCAACTTTTTCGCGTGGCCTCGACTGGCCGACTAGAAGTGCGATGGTGGAAGTTAGGCAGTCGAACAAGTTGTGGATGTAATTGGGTTCGGTGAGACAATGGAGGGATAAGTAGTAGGCATTCCCCAAGAAAGTGCATCGGGGGCATGCACTTTGATCTTGTTGAACTGGTTGAGGTATTTGGTACTGTAAGGACATGTTCCTGTCGTGCCACTTTTGGGACCCGTACTGGCAAGTTATCATTGACTGAAAGCTAGATTCGTTCTACACATACAATAGGTTTTATTCAATGAGCTACGAGTTAACGTTATGTATTGTGGTATAGATCACATGTTTAAACTATCTGTTGTTGTTATTTCAAAATGTAAAAGGTTCCATGAGTGTCAGTGGTGCTATTTCCTTCGTGTTGTACTCATTTTGTTCGTTCAAATGCTTGTGTGATATGCCGTTAAAATTTGTTAAATTTGTACCTGATTGATCAGTATTACATGAGCAATTTATGTCCATGATCTGTCATTGAAGCTTGGCTTGTTTCTTTTTCTATTCATCTAGTAGCTCCAAAGAAAATGTTGTTGTCATGCAATTACTAAGATGTGGATGTATGTGACAACTGGTTACTCTTTACGACGATGCAAGGTTTCATCACAATCGAGATGATAAAAAGGAGGGTACTATGGTTTTTTTTCTTTCAATTCCCTCACATGTTTCGGTTGACATATTCGTAATGCATGAGTGAAACTAGTGACTGAAGGCTGTTACGTCTAGTGTGCCGGTGGGTAAATGGCCACAATTCACAAACTAGGAAATATTCTTTTATAATAATAAACCTTAGTGTCATACGCAACATGAATAAGCTTGTGTTGATTTCTTTTACTGCAACGTGAACATGTTTGTATGTATGTTGTTCTTTCCATGACCATTAAGAAATTGGATGTCATTGTTTTAATGATACCACAGGAATAAGCTGGGAGATGTTGATCAGACTAACATGTGTGACAATAAACATAATATTGATCATGTAATTACATATTAGATGGATATCAAATCGATTGGTATGAAGATAATGTAACACACATCACATTAGATATAATATAGGTGACATACCGAATAAAAAAGAGTGTCTAATTTTCCTACATTTTTTGTTACTTTTTTTAATTTTGGTGTTACTTTAGGTGTTGGATAGTTAATTTTAGTGTCATTTCATTACTTTTTGTGTGTCGACGTTACTTTTAGTGTGAGATATGTATTTTTGTGTGTGTTGGTGTTACTTTAAGTGTCAGATAGTTACTTTTCTTACATATAGTTAGTTTTTATGTACTAGTGTTACTTTTAGTGTCAAATAAATTTTCCTACTCTTTTTGTTACATTTTTTATTTTGGTGTTACTTTAGGTGTTGGATAGTTACTTTTAGTGTCATTTCATTAGTTTTTGTGTTCTGATATTACTTTTAGTGTGAAATAGGTATTTTTGTGTGTTGGTGTAACTTTTAGTGTCAGATAATTACTTTTCTTACATATAATTAGTTTTTGTGTACTGGTGTTACTTTTAGTGTCAGATAAATTTTCCTACATTGTTGTGTTACTTTTTTTATTTTGATGTTACTTTAGGTGTTGAATAGTTACTTTTAGTGTCATTTAGTTGCTTTTTGTGTTCTAATGTTACTTTTAGTGTGAGATAGGTATTTTTTGTGTGTTGGTGTTAGTTTTAGCGTCAGATAGTTACTTTTCTTATATATATTTAGTTTTTGTGTACTGGTGTTACTTTTGGCGTTAGATAAATTTTCCTACCTTTTTTGTTACTTTTTTTATTTTGATGTTACTTTAGGTGTTGGATAGTTACTTTTAGTGTCATTTCGTTACTTTTTGTGTTCCGATGTTACTTTTAGTGTGAGATAGGTTTTTTTTTGTGTTGGTGTTACTTTTAGTGTCAGATAGTTACTTTTCTTACATATAGTTAGTTTTTGTGTATTGGTGTTACTTTTAGTGTCAGATAAATTTTCCTACATTTTTTGTTACTTTTTTTATTTTGGTGTTACTTTAGGTGTTGGATAGTTACTTTTAGTGTCATTTCATTAATTTTTGTGTTCTGATGTTACTTTTAGTGTGAGATAGGTATTTTTTGTGTGTTGGTGTTAGTTTTAGTGTCAGATTGTTACTTTTCGTACATATAGTTAGTTTTTGTGTATTGGTGTTACTTTTAGTGTCAGATAAATTTTCCTACATTTTTTGTTACTTTTTTTGTTTTGGTGTTACTTTAGGTGTTGGATAGTTACTTTTAGTGTCATTTCGTTACTTTGTGTGTTCTGATGTTACTTTTAGTGTGAGATAGGTATTTTTGTGTGTGTTGGTGTTACTCTTAGTGTCACATAGTTACTTTTCTAACATATAGTTAGTTTTTGTATACTGGTGTTACTTTTTGTGTCACATAAATTTTCCTACATTTTTTGTTAATTTTTTTTATTTTGGTGTTACTTTAGGTGTTGGATAGTTACTTTTAGTGTCATTTCATTACTTTTTGTGTTATGATGTTTCTTTTAGTGTGAGATAGGTACTTTTTGTGTGTTGGTGTTACTTCTAGTGTCAAATTGTTACTTTTCTTGCATATAGTTAGTTTTTGTGTACTGGTGTTACTTTTAGTGTCAGATATTTATTTTTTGATTCATGATGGTACTTTTTATGTCAAATAGTTATTTTCCATACTATATATTTACTTTTTGTTTCCTAATGTTATTTTTGGTTTCGGATAGTTACTTTTTGTGTCATGATGTTATTTTTAGTATCAAATAGTTACTTTTCAAACCATATAGTTACTTTTTGTGTCCTGATATTATTTTTAATGTCGGATAGTTATCTTTTATACAATATAGTTACTTCTTGTGTCGTGGTGTTACTTTTACATGCAATTACTTTTGTGTAAGATAGATACTTTTTGTGTCTTGATACTACTTTTAGTGTCAAATAGTTACTTACTATATCTTATTGTTACTTTTTGTGCAGTATATATACTTTATATATAAGTAAGTTACTTTTTGTCCTATTTACCATGTTGATATAAGTAAGATACAAAAAATATTTGGATACATGTTCTATTCAAAATCCTTTTTTTTCAGATTATAAATTTCAAGAGCCGTGGAGGAATTCCAAGCCACACTAAGTAAAATGGAGGCATATTTCGGGTTCATCCCTTCTTGTTGTCTCCACTTTTCTAGTATTAGTGTTGTTGCAATCTCTCGGTTCAACCACAGTGGTTTCTATCTTTGTTTCCTTTGTGAATTATTGATCGATCTGGCTTACCAATCACCTCCAAATTTGAGTGAATCATGCTATAGGATCTCTTCGCTCATGAGGACGGTCAGCAACCCAGAAGTCTACAAATGTAGGATGAGTCGGTCACGGTCGCCGGTGTTGGCCTCTTTGCTACTGATCATAGCACTAAAGATATTGTCAATGGCTATAAGTCATTGTCCTCTCTGAGTGTCAAATAGTTACTTACTATATCTTATTGTTACTTTTTGTGTCGTATATTTACTTTATATGTCCTACTTGCAATTATTGTATATAGCCCTTCTGTCATGTTTACCATGCTGATATGAGTAAGATAGATAAAATAATTGGATTCATGTTCTATTTAGAATCCTTTGTTTTTTTTATTGTAAATTGCAAGTGCCTTAGAGGAATTGCAAGCCACACTAAGTAAAGGCGAGGCATATGTCTGGTTCATCCCTTCTTACTCTCTCTGCTTTTCTAGTATTAGTGTTGTTGCAATTTTACGATTCAACCACAGTGGTTTCTATCTTTGTTCCCTTTGTGAATTATCGATGGATCTGGCTTACCAGTCACCTCCAAATTCGAGTGACTCATGCTATAGGGTCTCTTCGCTCATGAGGATGGTCAGCAACCCAGAAGTTTGCAGATGCAGGATGAGCCAGTCATGGCCACTGGTACTGGCCTCTTTGCTACTGATCATAGCATTAAAGATATTGTTGGCTAAATGGACATCATTTAAATCCACTTGTTTTGATAATGACAAACATTTCATTCTTGTCGATCTAACATGCTACTTGAGTGTTGCAGGAATAAAGTGGATGACAAATATTTGGAAGATCTATATGCTAAATTGCTTTAATTTAATGAATGTAATCAATTGTAAAACTTGTACAAATATATAATGTACAAGTACTTAGACATCATGTAAATCAAGCGTTAGATCTTCCTTAGCCAATCACAATACTTAGATAGCATCCCTTTCAATAGTGTCACATCTGCACACTCATACACACACTTAGTATCTAGTTCAAAACATTGAAACAAGGTTATTCTCGGTCGACAAACTCCTCGACCGAGACACTCTCGGTTGACAAATTCTTCGACCGAGAATGACCCAGGTAGCCGTTAGACACAACAGACAGAGTAGTTGGGAGTTGGATCAGAACGTTATATACACTTGACTCCAAACAGTCCCTCGGTCGACAAAACTTCGACCGACTGGGATCTCGGTCGACAATTCCTCGACCGAGAATGTCTCTGTCTGCACTTTTCAGAATTAATTAACTAGCCATTGTTAGTGCAACTAATGGATACCTAACAGCTAGTTGAGTACTTAGAACCCCCTAGAAACTGTCTAGAACGTCCTTAAGCATCCATAGGCCATTCCTATAAATAGGACAAGCCATAGGACACCCAAAACACACTTGTGCAACTGATCTCTTTGGTACTGATCATAGCATTAAAGATATTGTTGGCTAAATGGACATCATTTAAATCCACTTGTTTTGATAATGACAAACATTTCATTCTTGTCGATCTAACATGCTACTTGAGTGTTGCAGGAATAAAGTGGATGACAAATATTTGGAAGATCTATATGCTAAATTGCTTTAATTTAATGAATGTAATCAATTGTAAAACTTGTACAAATATATAATGTACAAGTACTTAGACATCATGTAAATCAAGCGTTAGATCTTCCTTAGCCAATACAATACTTAGATAGGGCATCCCTTTCAATAGTGTCACATCTGCACACTCATACACACACTTAGTATCTAGTTCAAAACATTGAAACAAGGTTATTCTCGGTCGACAAACTCCTCGACCGAGACACTCTCGGTTGACAAATTCTTCGACCGAGAATGACCCAGGTAGCCGTTAGACACAGCAGACAGAGTAGTTGGGAGTTGGATCAGAACGTTATATACACTTGACTCCAAACAGTCCCTCGGTCGACAAAACTTCGACTGACTGGGATCTCGGTCGACAATTCCTCGACCGAGAATGTCTCTGTCTGCACTTTTCAGAATTAATTAACTAGCCATTGTTAGTGCAACTAATGGATACCTAACAGCTAGTTGAGTACTTAGAACCCCCTAGAAACTGTCTAGAACGTCCTTAAGCATCCATAGGCCATTCCTATAAATAGGACAAGCCATAGGACACCCAAAACACACTTGTGCAATACTTGACCTTACAAACTTGCAATTGGGAATATGTTTTGAGCTATTGAGCAACACTAGCATTGGCTACTCACTTCCCTTGCTCTAAGTTTGTGTCCTCTAGGCTAGCATCTCCTATCCACTAAACCTACACTTCAATACTCATTGGTTAGGAGATCTATACGGTTGATATAGGCAAATCAAGCCTTGTGCTTCAAAGTGGTAATTGTAATTTCCATTTCCTTTCTTGTTCTTTCTTATTGCTTGTACTCTCCTTGCTACTCCTAGGGTTGGAGGCTGCGGATTGGAGAGGGTTTGACTTCTCAGGTGGAGAAGGTTCTACTCGGTGGAGAAGGTGGACTTCAGACTACTTCAAGAAGGCTGTTGCAATGGGAAGCTACTTCAAGAGGAAGGCTACTTCAAGGGGGAGCTTGAAGTTACTTCAAGAAGGCTGCTTCAAGGTTAGTGCAACTACTTCAAGGTGAAGGTTGTCCAAAGGGTGTAGAAAGTATTGTAATTTTATGTAAATTCCTTGAGAGGTAATAAAATTTTAATACTTTCAAAATCTCGGTTGGGTAAGCAACCAGGTAGTGGATTGACTGCCTTAGTATTTGCTAAGGTTAGAACCACTCTAAACACCTTGTCTCCTTCTTATTATTTCAATTGTGGTTTTTTGAGTTAAATTACAATAAAATAATCATAAAACCCTATTCACCCCCTCTAGTGGTTTTTCAATTGGTATTAGAGAAGGGCTTCAAGGAACTCTAACAAAGTCTTGAAGAATGGGTGACGGGTTGCTCAACAACCTTAACTTGGAAGGAACACTCGTGGCTAGACCTCCAGCTTTTGATGGAACTAATTACACTTACTGGAAGAGGAGGATGCAATTTTACTTCCAAGGAATTGATGCGATGATTTTGAGTCGCATTTATAGACCTTTTTGCTAGGTGTTTTGTGCTCTAATTAGTCATTTTTATGGATAATATTGCATAATTCACTCATTTCGGTCTTTGCCATCACTTTATGTCAAATCCCCTTTGTTTTACTATTTTGAGCATTATTTATCATATTATCATAATTTGTGTGGATTTATTTGGTCTTGTTTTGGAATTTCAGGAAAAATAAGTATCTGCTTCCGTCGATACCATCGACGGAAGTCGATACTATCGACCAAGCCACAGGTTGCCAGCCGAGAGGAGTAGCACAGAGTCGATACCATCGACACTCAAGTCGATGGTATCGAGATCCCTTCAGATTGCTGGCGAGGAATCCGTCGATACCATCGACCCAAGTCGATGCCATCGACACATTGAGGCTACAGCGTCGCTAAACGACAACAACCGACGCTAAAGAGAGTCGATACCATCGACCCAAGTCGATGGTATCGAGATGACCACAGGCGCTCAGACAAAAAGAAAAGAAAGCTGCCGCTAATACGCTGGGTCGATACCATCGACCCGCGTCGATGGTATCGACGCCGGCAGATATGCGTTGGATTCATTTTGAATTCGATCGGACGGCTGAAGTTATTTGACGACCTAATTAGGGACTTATACCTAATGATGGCCGCCCACACGAGGGGATCATCTCATTTTGCATTGCACGAGTGCCGAGGAAGGAGAAAAAGGAGAACGGAGGCCAGAAGCTCATCCCGGGTGATTCGGACGCTGCCGAAGAAGAATTCCACCACCGACAGGCGGGGAAGCTCGTATTCTACGCCAAGGATCTACCGATTCTTCTCCGTTCAGGGGTTTTCCCACTTGTTTCACGTTTTTCTTATGAATTCCCCTATTTCTACCATGTATTCGTGTGAGATGAACATGAGAGGCTAAAACCCTTCATCTTTAGGACCGGGAGTAGCCCGGGAATGCATTGTATGACAATTTTATATTGATAATTCATATTTTCTCTCTCAAATCCGTGGTATAGTTTCATTTTCTCCATATATATTATTATGCTTGATCACCATAATAATAGCGTAATGCCCTTAATCACTTTGACAGAAGGATTAACGGTTGAAAAGAGACGAAACCTACATTAATCAATAAAATCCTTGACAAAGGAGTTGTAAAATTAATGGTGGGAACTGAGAGATCGTTTATAATGTGCTTAGTTTAGGGGAATGATTACTACGACGGTGGAATCAACCTAAACCTAAGTAGTGAGTTACACCACGACAGTGGGTAATTCTGTTTTCAGGCCACTACCCGGATAGAGAGAGAAGAGTGAGGAATTATATAAAACCTAATACAATGTTGACCCGCGGCGAAATCGCAATCCTAAAGATATCCTTTTGAAATGATTAAATTAACCTTTAATCAATTGTTTTCTTTGTTTCATTTTATTTTCTTTTAATTTCGACAACAAACCTTACTTTGTTATTCGGCCTAGCTGATTGCGATTAGTTAATAGAAGTCTCCAATAATTCACGTGTCCCTAAGTTCGACTCGGGCCTCACAAAGGCCTATATTACTCGACGTGTATACTTGCGTTTAAGCGCGTAGTAAAATACACTTCAAGTTTTTGGCGCCGTTGTCGGGGACATGGCGAATTATTGGCACTTTGAGTGCTAAGAGCGGCCACTCTAGGCCACATTTTTTTATTTTGAAACAATTTGAAATATTCTTAAATTTCTCTATAATTGTGTTTACTCGTTCAAAGCATAGTACTGAACCCCGATTTTCTTATTTCGGGTACTTTGCATGGTGCATACACGTAGCGCAGACTACGCGAATCGCACACCTGAGGTTCCACCTCCAGGACCAGAGGACGAGGATTACTACGAGAAAGATCACCAAAGCGGCATAGATTCTGAATCTGAGCAAGAGCAAGCAGAAGAAATGGCCGAACCACAGACAATATGGGAGAAGATCAAAGTGTATTCTTCATCAGCTTCAAAGGGGCCTATCAAGAAACAGGCGGTCAACATACCAACATATAAGATCGATCCAGCGTTGATCAACTTGGTAAAATCAAATGCATTTCATGGATTGAAGAATGAGGACCTAGTGGCACACATCAGTCAGTTTGTTGAAAACTACGATATGGTGAAGATAGACAGGTTCCCACAGGATGTTCTGTACCTCAAGTTGTTCCCAAGCTCCCTGGCAGGAGTTGCGAGAGAGTGGCTACATAACCTCGACGATGAGTTTGTTGAATCATGGGATCATATGGTGGAGGTTTTCTTCGAGAGGTTTTTCCCTCCTGAGAAGACCAACGACATGATTAGGAAGATTCACAATTTCACCCAACAGGCGGGTGAAACATATTCTGAGACCTGGGAGTGATTCCAGGTCATGTTGAGGAGATGTCCGCATCATGGACTGGACAAAGAGACACAGGTGAAGATCTTCTATTTTGCTCTCTCCGAGCATGATAGAAGCAACTTGGACTCGGCCGGTTCAGGATTTTTCTTGAACAACACTGATACGAGATGCTGGGAAATACTGAAGAACATGGCACGAAAGCAATCCTGGGGAGAAAGAGAGAGAGGCCCAGTTGAGCAAGCAAGAATTGCCAGTGAGTCCAAGGCAATGAGAGAGTTAAATGAGAAGATGGATCTTCTCGCAAAGAAGCTACTGCAGAAGGAAGACAATGAGTCTGAGGAGGAGGCTCAAGTCAAGTACATGAGGCAACAGCAAGGGTGCAGGAACAATGACTATTCATGGCGAAAGGACAAAAAGTTCTTATGGAAGGATCCGAACAATTTTCTGCAGGATCCGGACGCCAAGCCTGCACCAGCCACAGAGGACAAGAGCACGGAGTTGCTCAATCAGGTCATCAAACAAAACCAAGAGTTAATGAACACATTTGGGCAACAAATCAAGCAACAGGGTGAATTTATGAACCAATTTGGGCAGACTTTGTAGAGTCATGGAGCTCAAATGAGAACTATAGAGACTTCCATGGCGCATATGGCGGCTAAAATTGCAAGCTTGAAGAAGCCAGCACATCCGGGTTTTCCGGGTAACACCAATGTTCCCGGGGGAAACCAGCAGGCCAAGGCCATTCTACTGAGGAGCGGTAAGAAAGTGTTGAATCCAAGGGCGGATGACACAAGCACACCGCAGGACAAAGTTGAAGATGCAATCATCAAGGAGCAGCCCACACCTGTCACAGGGCAAGCTGAAGATATAGCTGAGAATGGTAATGAAGAACAAGCTACCGAGGAGGAACCGCAGAAATCGACACCCTATGTGCCACCTCATCAAAGGGCACATACCGTTCCGGTCCCCTATCCCAATAGTGCAAAGGCAAGGAAGGTGGATGCACAATTCAAGAAATTTCTGGACAGCTTTAGAAAGTTATCGGTAAATATTCCGTTGTTAGAGGCGATTGAGCAAATCCCATCTTACGGGAAGTTTCTAAAAGATGTCATCAACAAAAAGAGGAAAATACCCGACACTGAGGTCGTGGTGCTGAAGGAGCAAGTGAGTGCTTTCATTATGGGCACTTTGCCGCCGAAGAGACAAGACCCCGGTTGTTTCAATATTTCTTGCTTTATCGGGAAGTTCAAATTCGGAGAAGCACTATGTGATTCTGGGGCAAGCATCAATTTGATGCCCCTTTCTACATTTAAAAAGCTGGGATTAAAGGAGTCAAGGCCAAGCAACATGACTATCCAATTGGCCGATAATTCCGTGGTGAAACTGTATGGAATCTGCGAAGATGTCTTGGTAAAGGTGGACCGATTTGTTTTTCCGGCTGATTTTGTGGTTATGGAAATGCAAGACGAGCATGGCAATGAGTTGCTACTTGGATGCCCATTCCAAGCTACAGCTGATATGATCTTGGAGATGGGGAGAGGTCGCTTGACCTTGGGCATTGCGGATGATCGCTTTGAGATGGTCATGCCCACTAGCAATGTGTCTACTAAAGCAAAAGCACACTGTAACATGGTGAAACATGTGGAGCACAATATCTCCCTTTGCCTTGGGAAGCCATTCTTGGACATGGCTCATGTGATGAGTAAGATGGATAATGGAACCTTAGTTGTGGACATTATGGAGAAAACTAAAGTTGTTTCTTTATGCAAAGCTGTTGTGTTTCCGAATGATGAGAATGAGGACATTCCACCTTCTTGGGAGGATGAGGCGATCATTACTTCAGTTTTTGATGCATATCCAGAATTGCCGTTGGAGGCGTGTTTGTTAAATGTCACATATGATTGGATGCGGAGTACTTCACTCAAGGAGTGCGCCAAAATGCTTCAGATGCTTCCATGTTTTTACACGAGGCACTATGAAGATTTAGGTACACTTCCCCCACCGCTGCAATCATCTCTTATTTGTCCGCCTGAGTTGGAGTTGAAACCACTGCCCCCACATCTTAAGTACGTCTTTCTAGCTGAGAAGAACAAGTTACCAGTGATTGTATCTGCTTACTTGAGTGCGGATGAGGAGGAGCAACTACTGATAGTGCTCAAGAACCACCGTGGAGCTTTTGGGTGGTCTGTTGCAGACATCAAGGGGATCTCCCCTATACTTTGTCAGCATAAGATTCGTCTCGAGGAGGGAGCCAAACCAGTCATCCAGCCTCAAAGATGTTTGAATTCGAGCATGATGGAGGTCGTGAAGAAGGAAGTCATAAAACTTCTTGCTGCAGGGATCATATATGCCATATCAGATTCGACGTGGGTGAGTCCCACACAGGTAGTCCCTAAAAAGGGGGGAATTACTGTTACTACAAATCTGTTGAATGAACCTGTCACCACCCGATTGGTAACCGGGTGGCGTGTTTGCATTGACTACCGCCGATTGAATGCCGCAACTCTTAAAGATCATTTTCCTTTGCCATTCATTGATCAGATTTTGGAACGTCTTGCCGGGCGGTCGCATTTTTGTTTTCTGGATGGGTATTCGGGGTATAACCAGATTTCTATTGATCCTTTGGATCAAGAGAAGTCTACGTTCACTTGTCCCTACGGGACTTTTGCTTACCGACGGATGCCGTTTGGATTATGTAATGCGCCGACAACGTTTCAACGCTGCATGCTCGCCATATTCTCTGACATGGTGGAGCGTTGTCTTGAGGTTTTCATGGACGACTTCTCGGTTTATGGGGCGTCTTTTGATGAGTGTCTATATAACTTGGACAAGGTGCTGCAGCGGTGCGAGCACACACACTTGGTCCTCAATTGGGAGAAATGTCACATGATGGTGACGGAAGGAATAGTGCTAGGACACAAGGTGTCTAGCAAGGGTCTTGAGGTAGACCCCGTAAAAATTGAGGTGATTTCTAAGCTACCCCCACCTAATTCCGTAAAAGGGGTGAGAAGCTTTTTGGGACACGCCGGGTTTTATCGGCGATTCATCAAGGATTTTTCTAAAATCGCAAAACCTTTATCCGAATTGTTGGAAAAAGATGCAGTTTTTGATTTCAATGATAAGTGTCTTCACACATTCGAAGTTTTGAAAGAAAAGTTGATTTCGGCTCCAGTTGTTCAAACGCCGGATTGGACAAAACCATTCGAATTGATGTGTGATGCTTCCGATTATGCAGTGGGAGCTGTTTTGGGGCAAAGGGTAGATAATAAGCCCGTTGTGATTTTCTACGCCTCCAAAACACTTGATGATGCTCAATTGAACTATACAACTACAGAAAAAGAGTTACTTGCCGTCGTGTTTGCTTTTGAAAAATTTCGGTAGTACTTAGTGGGTTCTAAAGTAGTTGTGTGGACCGATCACGCTGCGATAAAATATTTTATGGAGAAGAAGGATGTAAAGCCTAGACTAATTAGGTGGATTTTGCTTTTACAAGAATTTGATATTGAAATCAAGGACAAGTCGGGAATTGAAAATGTGGTGGCTGACCACTTGTCTAGGTTAGAAAGGGTAGATGAACAAGGTTTACACATACCCATAACCGAGACGTTCCCCGATGAAAAACTTTTGAAAATTGATTCTAAGGAACCATGGTTTGCTAATATTGTTAACTATTTGGCTTGCGGGATCATCCCGGAAGACTGGTCTTATCAAGAGAAAAAGAAATTCTTTCATTCTTTGAGATACTGTTTTTGGGATGACCCAATTCTTTTGAAGCAGTGCAGGGATGGTATTCTTCGCAGGTGTGTGCCGGAGGTGGAGTACGAGAGTGTTCTCCACCATTGCCATGCGTCGCCTACGGGAGGACACCATGCTAGTTCACGGACAGCAGCCAAAGTGTTGGAAAGCGGCCTTTATTGGCCAACTTTGTTCCGGGATGCCTATGATTTTGTGAGGCAATGTGACCCGTGCCAGCGCGCAGGTAACATTTCAAGGAGACAAGAGATGTCCCTGAATGTATTTCAGGAAGTTGAGGTATTTGACTTATGGGGCATAGACTTCATGGGACCCTTTGTGTCCTCAAATTCAAATTTATATATCTTGCTTGCTGTTGATTATGTGTCAAAGTGGGTGGAAGCAATCCCCACAAGGACTAATGATTCGAATGTAGTGTGCAGGTTTGTGAAAGAAAATATATTCTGCAGGTTCGGGATACCCCGAATGATCATAAGTGATGGAGGCACACATTTCCGGAATCAGAAATTTTCGACACTTTTGAAGAAATATGGGGTCAAGCACAACATCGGCACCCCATATCATCCACAGACGCAAGGACAGGTGGAGGTTTCAAATCGGGAAATCAAGAAGATTCTAGTACGGACAGTGGCATCCACAAGAAAAAATTGGAGTGCCCTACTACCGAACGCACTTTGGGCGTATAGAACGGCGTACAAAACACCTATAGGCACCACGCCTTTTAGGTTGGCGTATGGCCGAGCTTGCCACCTTCCGGTGGAGTTGGAGCACAAGGCCCATTGGGCGCTAAGAAGGCTGAACTTGAGTTATGATGAAGCCGGGAAAAAGAGGATGTTCGAATTGAACGAATTAGACGAGTTACGCATGACGGCATATGAGAATGCCTGCATCTACAAGGAGCGTACAAAGCTGATCCATGATCGACATATCGAGCTGTGCACGTTCAAGAAGGGAGATAGTGTTCTATTGTTTAACTCCCGTCTCAAATTGCATCCTGGGAAGCTGAAGTCCCGGTGGAGTGGACCCTTTGTAGTGGAAGAGGTGAGACCGCACGGTGCGATTCTTGTGCGTGATGGAGATGCCACGTTCTTGGTGAACGGGCAGCGCTTAAAGTTGTATTTTGGTGAAAACTACAAGAGAAAAGTGAATGAGGTCAAACTCATTACACTTGTGGATGAATGAGATGATGGGAAGACGTCTAGCTTAAGACGTTAAAGAAGGGCGCTTGTTGGGAGGCAACCCAACCATTGGTACATTAGGATAGGTTAATTTTAGTCATAGATTGCTTTTATTTCGTTTAATTTTAGTGTAAAGAAGATACCTTGATCCATTTGTTCAATGTGCAGGCACAGGCAGGGTCGATACCATCGACACACTGGTCGATGGTGTCGACATGGGTTTAGGTTGACAGCTGCAAAAATCGCATTGAGTCGATACTATCGACGCCACCGTCGATGGTATCGACATACCTACAGGCAGGTCGCAATAAAAATGTCGATAGTATCGACATTCCAGTCGATACCATCGAGATCTCTGGAGAAGTTCAGAAGATTTTTGCTCAGTCAACTCGATACCATCGACGGCCTCGTCGATGGTATCGACATGATCACAGGTTAAATTGAAGAAGTGGCGGTGTCGCAATAAAAGCAAGTCGATACCATCGACCCTCGTCGATGGTATCGACATCCATGTCACCGATCCGCGCCAAGGCATCGACGACGATCACGAGTCCACGTCAGCGATCCGGGTGTTGCGTCGATACTATCGACTTCCGTCGATGGTATCGACAGGTCAGCAATCTGGATTTCCCGATCCAGCAAACGTCAGCCGTCGATACTCGCGAGGGAGGCGGATAGCATCGAGACGTGTCGATACCATCGACCCACGTCGATGGTATCGATGGGTCGACAGTAGCGCCGGCCAAGTCTATTTAAGGAGACTTGCAACGTCATTTGACGTCACACCTTCAGAGCAAACGTCCTCCTTTGCGCCGAGCACTCCCCCGAGCCATCCAAGACTAAAGAGAAGCGACATCGAGCAGGGATCTTCACCGAGCGGAGAATCACTTCTCCATCTTCCCCAAGCTCTTTTCTTCTAATCCCATCTTTCTTGAAACAATGGTGCATGCCGCCGGATCATCGTCCTCGAGCGCGAACCCCATGGAGATCGTGGAGTTTGTTCCACCCCCTACTGCTTCAGTCTCACGTCTGCGCCTGGCTCACCCTTCCGCGGAGGTGAAGAAGGTCTATGAGGAGATCATGAAGCGGAAGATCGAGCCGACCCGGTATGTGGACCGGGGAATGATCCGTGATCTGGGATTCGAGGCCAACTTGGCCTATGTGCTGAAGGGTCAAGCACGCCACACCAGCATAAGGACAGGCGAGCTGGAGCGCCATGCGGATGGGCAGCCGCTCTTCGGCGAATGGCCCACCTACAAGGAATTGGTGGCAGAGTTTATGGTGTCCCTCGATGTCTGCGTTGTGCCCAACGACGTGGTTGCGTCAGACCGTGAGTGGATCAAGGGGAGGGTGTCCTTCCGACTGTTCAACATCAACTACAACATCACTCTTCAGCAGTTCAACAACATCTTTAACTGGAACCACTCCCAACATGATCACCGACGCCCAGATTCCCGCACCGACTACGACAAGATCTTCGCCGAGCTAGTCACAGTGTCGGCGGGAAAGATAGTGAGCTACCACAATTCTGCGGTAGCGGACTTTGAGCATATCTTCATCCGGGTCCTACACCAGATGTTGAGCCTTACGTTCTTTGCTCGGAGCGATTTGGCATTGAGCAAGTTTCAGGAGAGAGATCTTTTCTTCCTCTACATGCTCCTGAAGCGACAAGAATGCAACTGGGGTGCGTTCTTTCTGCAGCGCGTCCTGGCGGTGAAGAGGAGCACAAGGAAGGCTCCGATCCATTTTGGTGGGCTCATCACCAAGTTGGCGCACTACTTGGGGCTGAATCTCCAGTCCATGACTCCGATTTCCACGAGGAGTAAGGTGAACGTGCAACATCTGCACCGTTCAAACCTTATCCTTCTCCGGGATGGGTTTGCGTACGCACACTGCCACGTCAACCACGCTTACCAGGAATGCGCACTGCCGGACGCCGTCTTCCACATCGAGGGAGCCCAGCACTTCCGGTGGCCGATCATAGCCGTCGAGTCCGATGAAGAAGAAGGCGGTGATGACGAACAAGAAGGCGAGGCTGAGGAGGAAGAGGAGGCTTTCACACCTCTTCGCGCACGAGTAGCACCACAGAAGCGTCCTAGGATGCATCCGGGTGCATCTTCATCATCACAGCCCCAGCCGCCATCACCACAGCCCTCGTAGCCAGGCGAGGATGTCTACTCAATGCAGGGAATGTACACGATGCTGCAGGACATACATCAGACACAGCAACAGCATCTAGAAATGTATACCGGTATTCAGGATACTACGAACCGGTTACTTGACAACCAAAGGGCGATGTTCGAGAATGAACGTCTCCTCCTAGACAACCAACAGTAGATACACAATCGGTTGCAAAGAATGGAGATGCAACAGGAGCCCTTTTACGACCATTACTGGAGTCAGAGCTACTTTGGAGGCTATCCACAGCCTCCGCCGAGGACCCATTACGATTCGAGTTTCCAGGGGGAGTATCCTTCTTGGGATCCTACGGCCCCGCAGTACCCACCTCCGCCTCCACAAGATTGATTAGGGTATCTCTGTTCCACTCTTAAGATTGTTTTTGACTATGAGGCCATAGTCGAATTCAAGCTTAGGGGGGTAGCTGGAACAACTCTATCTTTTCTTTTGTTTGTTTTTAGTTTTTGCTTTGCTATTCGTTCTTGCATTTTTAGTTTTTGTTTAGGATCCACATCTATCTAGTGTAACTGTGGATGTCGTAAAAGTTGTCATCTCGCTGTGTATTCATGGGAAATTTAAGGGAATTTTAAAATTTTTGTGTCTTTTGGATAGCTTGACTTGGTTGTCCTTGGGGAACTTGTCCGATGAAAATGATTGATTATGTCAACTTTAAAACAATATGTCACACCTATACTCCCTTTGACTCATGAAAAGTGGATAGTAACGGTTGTTTGAGCTTAACCTAACCAAATGGTAATGAGACCTTAATTGGATGTAAGAGAGAGAACCCTCTAAACTACTACACATGTCAGTAAGGAGGGACACATAATACTCTTCTAAGGTTCAGTCATCTAATCTTGTGATCATTCCACTTCATTTTTTTCATAATCCACCTACGAATTGGAAGTAAAGTGCAGTTTTAATTCCTTCTTGTGTGCATAGCATTTAGATAGGACTTGCATTGATATTTTCCATCCTTTTGCATAAAAAGAAAAAATATAGGGATGCATGCACATTACCTTTAGGTGCATGCCATGTAGTTGCACTCATGATTTTCATGCATAAAGTACACCATGTATCTTGATTTTTCCTCAATAGTGATCTAAATTGTTCCATACCTTCTATATGTTGCAAAGATTTCCAAGCATGAAGGAAATAGCCCAATACACGTATCTCTAAGCAATTATGGATATGTGGGCTAAAGAAAAAGAAAAAAAAATTCTGAAAATCTGAAATAGAAAAAAAAAGAAAAAAAAAAAAAGAATTTAGAAGAAAGTGGAATAAGAAGGAGAAAGGAACATGGTATCACTCGCATTAACAGAAAATTGAGTACATGATGTGGCTTAATTAGAATTCCATCTTATTTTGAGGTGGAAGGTTAGGGCATGTATCATTTCACCCAATTTTAGGCATTAGGTCATTTCTAATTTGCATTTGCATCATTTAGGACATTTTGTTTTATGCATATTGAAACTGTGCAATACTTCCGAGTTCTTCCATGAACCACCCATTCCATCCACCCGTTGCTCGGATTGGTAGGCCACCGTGAATTTCTCCTCACTAATGATTATCAGGAGAACTGCTTCCATGTAGATGGTAGTTAGGGCGAGCAATGTAGTGTAGGCGATCACAAGATGCACCAATGCTGAATCGGTGAATTTTATTATGTTAACTGCCTTATGTGATAGTGTTCATCGGTTTGAAGGATAATTTCTCTTATTGCTGATTATTTTCGCCTTTAGGGTAATTACAGTTATGTGGTTAGAGAGGGCCGGTTTGAGAACGTTCAGTGGGAGTCACATGGGAGGTGGGTTGGTGTGTTGATTTTTTTAGTTGACATCTGCAATTCTATTCTAAGGATCAGTTGCTCGCGGGAGAGCAATGTTTAAGCTTAGGGGAGTTTGATGCGATGATTTTGAGTCGCATTTATAGACCATTTTGCTAGGTGTTTTGTGCTCTAATTAGTCATTTTTATGGATAATATTGCATAATTCACTCATTTCGGTCTTTGCCATCACTTTATGTCAAATCCCCTTTGTTTTACTATTTTGAGCATTATTTATCATATTATCATAATTTGTGTGGATTTATTTGGTCTGGTTTTGGAATTTCAGGAAAAATAAGTATCTGCTTCCGTCGATACCATCGACGGAAGTCGATACTATCGACCAAGCCACAGGTTTCTAGCCGAGAGGAGTAGCACAGAGTCGATACCATCGACACTCAAGTCGATGGTATCGAGATCCCTTCAGATTGCTGGCGAGGAATCCGTCGATACCATCGACCCAAGTCGATGCCATCGACACATTGAGGCTACAACGTCGCTAAACGACAACAACCGACGCTAAAGAGAGTCGATACCATCAACCCAAGTCGATGGTATCGAGATGACCACAGGCGCTCATACGAAAAGAAAAGAAAGCTTCCGCTAATACGCTAGGTCGATACCATCGACCCGCGTCGATGGTATCGATGCCGGCAGATATGCGTTGGATTCGTTTTGATCTCGATCGGACGGCTGGAGTTATTTGACGACCTAATTAGGGACTTATACCTAATGACGGCCGCCCACACGAGGGGATCATCTCATTTTGCATTGCACGAGTGCCGAGGAAGGAGAAAAAGGAGAACGGAGGCCAGAAGCTCATCCTGGGTGATTCGGACGCTGCCAAAGAAGAATTCCACCACCGACAGGCGGGGAAGCTCGTATTCTACGCCAAGGATCTACCGGTTCTTCTCCGTTCAGGGGTTTTCCCACTTGTTTCATGTTTTTCTTATGAATTCCCCTATTTGTACCATGTATTCGTGTGAGATGAACATGAGAGGCTAAAACCCTCCATCTTTAGGACCGGGAGTAGCCTGGGAATGCATTGTATGACAATTTTATATTGATAATTCATATTTTCTCTCTCAAATCCGTGGTATAGTTTCGTTTTCTCCATATATATTGTTATGCTTGATCACCATAATAATAGCTTAATGCCCTTAATCACTTTGACAGAAGGATTAATGGTTGAAAAGAGACGAAACCTACATTAATCAATAAAATCCTTGACAAAGGAGTTGTAAAATTAATGGTGGGAACTGAGAGATCGTTTATAATGCACTTAGTTTAGGGGAATGATTACTACGACGGTGGAATCAACCTAAACCTAAGTAGTGAGTTACACCACGACAGTGGGTAATTCTGTTTTCAGGCCACTACCCGGATAGAGAGAGAAGAGTGAGGAATTATATAAAACCTAATACAATGTTGACCCGCGACGAAATAGCAATCCTAAAGATATCCTTTTGAATTGATTAAATTAACCTTTAATCAATTGTTTTCTTTGTTTCATTTTATTTTCTTTTAATTTTGACAACAAACCTTACTTTGTTATTCGGCCTAGCTGATTGCAATTAGTTAATAGAAGTCTCCAATAATTCACGTGTCCCTGAGTTTGACTCGGGCCTCACAAAGGCCTATATTACTCGACGCGTATACTTGCGTTTAAGTGCGTAGTAAAATACACGTCAGGAATCAATTGGGACTTATGGAGAATGGTATCAACTCCTTATGAACTTCCTCTTACGGAGTATGCAAATTGGGATGTCAATACGGTAAAGTCTGCCCAAATGAATGCAAAAGTTGTAAGTATACTTTATTGTTCAATATTAGTTGGTGAGTTTAATAGAATATCAAATTGTGAAACGACTTATGAAATATGGCATAGACTTTCTATAACATATGAAGGAATTGTTCAAGTAAAGAATTCTAAAATCAGAATGCTTAAACAGAAATTTGAACAATTCTGTATGGATCAAAATGAATCTATTAGTGAAATGTATGCAAAATTTTCTTCTATTGTGAATGGTTTGAATGCTCTAGGCAAAGTGATTAGTGAGGAAGACCAGGTGTCAAATATTCTTAGATCCCTTCCTCCCAAGTACAAGCCAAAAGTGACTGCCATTGAAGAAGCAAATGACCTCACCCAACTAAGGATGGAGCAACTCATTGGCAACCTAGAAGCACATGAGGCAACCTTGGAGGAAGAGGAACGACGAGAGTGTGAACTGCAACAAGGAAGAAAGAAGGATGTAGCTCTAAAAGCTTCAAAGATCATCACCCAAGAAAGTGATGAAACAAGTGAAGAAGAAGGAGAAGAATCCCTAATTGTTAATGGTAAGAAATATAGAAGATTTAGATCTAACAAAATTGCTAGTTCTTCTTCTTCCCCTCCTAGGTGTTTTGAATGTGGAAAGAAAGGACATCTCAAAAATGAATATCCTAAAGCAAAGAAAGGAAAGAAAAGCTCACACAAAAAGAAGGGAGAAAAAGCTTATAAAGTTGTGTGGGATGAGTCAAGTGATAGTGAAAGCGGAGAAGAGAAGGTGGAATGTCTCATGGCAAAAGAAGATGATGATGATTCCCAAGAGGTAAGCCTTCTTGATTTACCAAAAGAAGATTTAATTGCTAGTCTACAAGAAACTCATGACAAGTATGTTGACTGCAAAAAGTAACTAAAGAAGACCATCAAAACAAATGAAGATCTATATGCCAAATTAAATGATCTTTCAGCTGAAAAGAACAATATTGCTTGTGAAAATTTGACTTTGAAATCATCTTTAGGTGACTGCAATATAAAGCTACTTAATTTAGAAATGAATCATGATCTTCTTTCCCAAGAAAAAGTTGATTTACTTGCTAAACTAAACAATTTTCAGACTCAACCTATTCTATATAATCATCTAGATTATGATAATGTTGTTAAGGAAAGAAACTCTCTATTATCTGATTTAGATAAAGCAAGAATAGATATAAATAAGAATATGGATGAGATTGCTAAGCTACAAATAGAAATAAATGGTTTAAAGGGAAATGGCATTCTTGATAATATTCTAAAAAATTCCTCCAGCTACAATGGAAGAAGAGGCTTGGGATATGTTCCAAAAAGTAAAAGAGCTCAAGCATCCAAGTCTAAGACCATGTTTGTACCTAAAACTACAGTTCAAAATCCTAGAAAGAGAAATGAAATTGACTCTATTTCTTGTCATTTTTGTCTATGTCTTGGACATTACTCTTTTTCATGCCCTTATAAGAAGAAGGATTGTGAGTTAGTTTGGGTCCCTAAACCTCAAACTTAGAAAACTTGAATGTAATTTAGTTGAGATATGATCTAATGCTTACTCTTGAAAATCAAAATGTCTTATCTCAACTAAACAAATAGCTTTATGTATTGTTTTAAATTCAGAACTGATATAAACAGATTACTGAGTCAAACAGAAACATTTTTGGTTGACAAAAAGTTCGACCGAGATACACTCTCGGTCGAGAAAACTTCGACCGAGCAAATGCCTGTGACATACCAAAATATACAGCAGAAATCTTTGTAAAACAGAAACTATTCTGGTCGAGAAATGATCGATCGAAGCAAAAATCGATCGAAAAATGGTCGACCGAACAGACTCCTGATCCTATTCAGTTCTAATATACAAAACAACAACTTTCTCGATCGACAAATTGGTCAACCGAGACACTTGTTGGTCGAACTTTTGTCGATTGAATGAGGTTCTGATCAGTTTTCTTTGTTAAAACATTTTCAGTTTGTAATTAAATGTACCTAACCATAACAGACCATCACATGGGTACCAAAACCTACATCTTAATGCACGATTGGGTGGTCGACAGTGGATGTTCCAAACACATGACCGGAAACAAGGAGGCATTTCAAACTTTTGAAGAAAAGAAAAGTGGAACAGTCACTTTTGGAGACAATGGTAAAGGTAAAATTGTTGGAATAGGTAATATTGGTACAAATCTAGAAATAAAGAATGTTTTACTTGTTGACGGCTTACACCATAATTTAATAAGTGTTAGTCAATAATGTGATAGTGGATATGATGTTCTATTCAATAAAAATTGTTGCAAGTTACTAATAGAAAATACTACAAATGTTGTTTATGAAGGAAAAATAATTAGAAATCTTTATATTCTTAGACCTAACTCTATGAAATCTGTAGTTGGAAAATGCTTACTTGAAAATGAAAATTCTTTACAACTATGGCATAGAAAATTGAGTCATGCTAGTTCACATGTTATCAAAAAGCTAGTTAAATATGATCTTGTTCGTGGTTTGCCTAATGTATCTTTTGATCAAGCTAAAAATTGTGAACCATGTACTTTGGGTAAACAAACAAAAACCTCTTTTCAATCAAAAAATGTACTTAGCACCTATAGATCATTAGAACTCATTCATATGGATCTATTTGGACCTATGCGGACACAATCTATTGGTGGCAAAAGATATTGTTTTTTTATTGTTGATGATTATAGTAGATATACATGGGTACACTTTCTTGCAAACAAAGATGACACTATTAAAGTTTTTATTAAATTTTGTTCCAAGATTGAAAATCTATTACAAAACAAAATATGTACAATTAGGAGTGATCATGGTGGAGAATTTGAGAACTATTTATTTGAAGAATTTTGCACATCTCAAGGCTACACTCACATTTTTTTACTCCACGCACTCCACAACAAAATGGTATAGTTGAAAGGAAAAATCGATCACTACAAGAAATGGCTAGGACTATGATGCTCGAACATAATACACCTAAAACATTTTGGGTTGAAGCGGTAAACACAGCTTGTTATGTGTTAAATAGAGTAATTGTTCATTCCTATTTGAAGAAAACACCATATGAAATCATATATAATAAGAAACTTAGGGTTGACTATTTTCATACTTTTGGATCAACATGCTACATTCAAAACACAAAAGAAGATAGAGACAAGTTTGACTCTAAATCACATAAAGCCTTTTTCTTGGGATATTCTACCTCTAGCAAAGCATTTAGAGTCTACAACACTATTTCTAGAAAAGTTGAGGAATCAACTCACATTTCTTTTCATGAAGAGCCACAATCTGAAAATCTTGACGTAATTGATCTTACTCATCAATTAGAAAATTTATCAATACCTAATGATAATGACAAAAACACTACTAGTGATCATCAAGTTCAAACACAACCTGTTCCTAGACTCATTAAGGATCATCCTCAAGAATTAATCATTGGAAATCCAAATGATAAAGTCAAAACTCATTCTTCTTTTAAAGAAGTTGCAAATATGGCATTTGTCTCTATAATTGAACCTAAAAAGGTAACTGAAGCTCTCAAAGATGACTATTGGATAATGGCAATGCAAGAAGAATTAAACCAATTCACTAAAAATGACGTATGGGACTTAGTTCCTAAACCACAAAATAAAACCATTATTGGAACTAAATGGGTTTTTAGAAATAAATTAAATGAAGCAGGAGAAGTTGTAAGAAATAAAGCTAGGCTAGTAGCACAAGGATATAATCAACAAGAAGAGATAGACTTTGATGAAACATATGCACTAGTAGCAAGTCTTGAAGCAATTAGAATGTTACCAGCTATAGTTGCACACAAAAACATCAAACTTTTGCAAATGGATGTAAAAAGTGTATTTCTCAATGGGATAATCCAAGAAGAAGTATATGTTGCCCAACCACCAGGTTTTGAAATACTAGACAAAGGTGACTATGTATACAAACTTAAGAAGGCACTTTATGGTTTGAAACAAGCACCTAGAAATAGGTATGAAAGGCTCAAGAACTATTTATTTGATAATGACTTTTCTATTGGAAATTTAGATTGTACTTTATTTTTCAAAACATATGCATCTGATTTTCTGGTTTTTCAAATATATGTTGATGACATTATCTTTTGTGCTTCAAATGAATCATTATGCAAACAATTTAGTGATATTAATGAACAAAAATTTGAAATGAGCCTCATGGGTGAACTAACTTTCTTTCTTGGTTTTCAAATTAAACAAATGTCAGCCGGGATTTTTATAAGCTAAGAAAAGTACACAAATGAACTCTTAAAACATTTTGGGATGGACCAGTGCAAACATGCTACCACTCCAATGGCTACCTCTACTAAAATTGATAAGGATGAAGATGGGGAACCTATTGATGATTCCTTATATAGAGCCATGATTGGTAGTTTGCTTTACTTAACTGCTTCTAGACCATACATAATGTTTTCAGTTGGTCTTTGTGCCCGATTTCAATCACAGCCTATGCATTCTCACTTTCAAGCTGTCAAACAGATTTTTCGATACTTAGCCGGCACCACATGTTATGGTTTATGGTATCCTAAAGGACAATTCTTGGATTTTAAAGCTTATACTGATGTCGACTATGTTGGTTGTCGACTTGATCGCAAGAGCACTAGTGGTAGTTGTTTCTTGTTAGGAAGAGCCTTAGTATCTTGGTTTAACAAGAAACAAAATATGGTTGCCCTCTCTACAACTGAAGCTGAATATATGGCAGCCGGATCTTGTTGTGCTCAAGTGCTCTATATGCAACAAGTGTTAACTGATTATGGCTTTACTTTTTCATCTACGCCTATCTTTTGTGACAACACAAGTGCTATAAACTTAGCACATAATCCCATTCTACACAGCTGAGCTAAACATATTAAAATCCGTCATCACTTTTTACGGGATCATATCTCTAAGAATCATGTATCCCTTCATCATGTTGATACGGAAGATCAATTGGCTGATATTTTCACAAAACCACTTCCACTAGACCAATTTAACAAAATAAGGAAGCAACTACTTATCACTCCCTTAGAAGATGTTTTCTTTGATATTTGTGCATCTTAAAAATGGTTTTAATCGTGTTATTTTTGGCTTTCAAATGGACATCTTTTTCAAAAGATTTGATATCAAATTAAGGGGGGGTTTTCTAGTTTTAACGAATATCTTTTTGAAATGACAAAGGGGGAGAAATAAATATAAATCTTAAAATGGTAACTTTGAAAAACTCAATCAATGAGTTTCATAATCTCTTGGCATTACATTAAAAGTTGCTATATTCCCTAAAGGATTGGAGTCTATGTTTCATAATTCTTTGGGAATAATAAGCACACATTTCATAAACAAGTAAAGAAATTCACAAAGTAAATCTCAGGTATGAAACTCAACTCATTTTAAAGACTAGTTGATTTATATTTTAGAAATGTTTGTCATCTTCAAAAAGGGGGAGATTGTTGGATAAATGGACATCATTTAAATCCACTTGTTTTGATAATGACAAACAGTTCATTCTTGTCGATCTAACGTGCTACTTGAGTTTTGTAGGAATAAAGTAGATGACAAATATTTGGAAGATCTATATGCTAAATTGCTTTAATTTCATGAATGTAATCAATTGTAAAACTTGTACAAATATATAATGTACAAGTACTTAGACATCATGTAAATTAAGTGTTAGATCTTCCTTAGCTAATCACAACACTTATATAAGTCATCCCTTTCAATAGTGTCACATCTGCATACTCATACACACACTTAGTATCTAGTTCAAAACATTGAAACAGGGTTATTCTCGGTCGACAAACTCCTCGACCGAGACACTCTCAGTCGACAAATTCTTTGACCGAGAATGACCCAGGTAGCCGTTAGACACAACAGACAAAGTAGTTGGGAGTTGGATCAGAATGTTATATACACTTGACTCCAAACAGTCCCGCGGTCGATAAAACTTCGACCGACTGGTATCTTGGTCGACAATTCCTCGACCGAGAATGTCTCTGTCTGCACTTTTCAGAATTAATTAACTAGTCGTTGTTAGTGAAACTAATGGATACCTAACAGCTAGTTGAGAACTTAGAACCCCCTAGAAAGTGTCTAGAACATCCTCAAACATCCATAGGCCATTCCTATAAAGAGGACAAGTCATAGGACACCCAAAACACACTTGTGCAATACTTGATCTTACAAACTTGCAATTGGCAATCTGTTTTGAGCTATTGAGCAACACTAGCATTGGCTACTCACTTCCCTTGCTCTAAATTCGTGTCCTATTGGCTAGCATCTCCTATCCACTAAACCTACACTTCAATACTCGTTGGTTAGGAGATCTATACGCTTGATATAGGCAAATCAAGCCTTGTGCTTCAAAGTGGTAATTGTAATTTCCATTTCCTTTCTTGTTCTTTCTTATTGCTTGTACTCTCCTTGCTACTCCTAGGGTTGGAGGCTGCGGATTGGAGAGGGTTTGACTTCTCAGGTGGAGAAGGTTCTTCTCGGTCGAGAAGGTGGACTTCAGACTACTTCAAGAAGGTTGTTGCAACGGGAAGCTACTTCAAGAGGAAGGCTACTTCAAGGGGGAGCTTGAAGTTACTTCAAGAAGGCTGCTTCAAGGTTGGTGCAACTACCTCAAGGTGAAGGTTGTCCAAAGAGTGTAGAAAGTATTGTAATTTTATGTAAATTCCTTGAGAGGTAATAAAATTTAATACTTTTAAAATCCCAGTTGGGTAAGCAACCGGGTAGTGGATTGACTGCCTTAGTATTTGCTAATGTTGGAACCACTCTAAACACCTTGTCTCCTTCTTATTATTTCATTTGTGGTTGTTTGAGTTAAATTACAATAAAATAATCATAAAACCCTATTCAGCCCCCTCTAGTGGTTTTTCAGATATTGTCCATGGTTACAGGTCATTGTCGTTTCTTAGTGTCAAATAGTTACTTACTATATCTTATTATTACTTTTTGTGCTGAATATTTACTTTATATGACCTACTTGTAATTATTGTATATAGCCCTTTCGTCCAGTTTACTATGTTGATATAAGTAACATAGAAAAAATAATTGGATTCATATTCTATTCAGAATCCTTTATTTTTGTTTGTTTTTGGATTGTAAATTGCAAGAGCTGTAGATGAATTCCAAGCCACACTGAGTAAAAGGGAGGCATATGTCAGGTTCATCCCTTCTTGTTCTCTCTGCTTTTCTAGTATCAGTCTTTTTGCAATCTTCTGGTTCAATCACAGTGGTTTCTATCTTTGTTCCCTTTGTGAATTATCGATCGATTTGGCTTACCTATCACCTCCAAATTTGAGCAACTCATGCTATAGGATCTCTTCACTCATGAGGATGGTCAGCAAGCAAGAAGTCTGTGGATGTAGGATGAGCCAGTCACAACCGCTGGTGTTAGCCTCTTTACTACTAATCATAACATTAAATATATTGTCCATGGCCACATGTCGTTGTCGTCTTTGATGGTAAGCATGTTGTTGGTGTTGTACCCTTTAATGAGATCCATGAAGATTACTTGAAATCTAAGAATCGTCAGGATGCTTAGTTTGTTTACTAGTCTAAGTATTCGAGGTAGATGACATTGGAGCAGATCTAGGCACTGACCTTGAACTGTAGGGGTCGACAGACAGTTCAACAATATCCAATCGTAGTCACATGGAAATTCATCTTCTATGTATGAAGTGGTCTGCGTAGAGAAGGGGCCCAAATTACTTGACACGATAAGTGTCATACTATAGATCGGAGCCTTATCAGGAAATCAAATAATAAATCAAAACTTTAGAATCAAACTAAAAGATCAAAGCATACAGGGGGTTGGTGCGGAATAAGATTGCGTTGAAGAAGAGTTTACGATGAGAAGGTTCTTCAGCCGCTTCAGGATTTCACAGAGGTAAATTGGTATGATTGGAATCTTGAGCTGCCCAATCACTGAATGGAAACTGGTACCCATGAGAAATAGAGGCAGAAGTGAGAGAAGTTCTCATGGCCGCCAACCTCTCATACATTGTGTAATAATCGTCATCGGCGGACGACCAGAGTACACGAAGGATTAGAAAGTGGTGCCTTCGATCGTAGAGATGACAACGGACTGGGATGGCCAGATGAAAAAAAAGGTGAATCACGGTTTTATAATTACAATTGATGCCATTGTGTCCACAGGTAGCAATTGCTATATATCCGTGTGGGCAATGAAAACGTTATATATATATATATATATATATATATATATATATATATATATATATATATATATATATACATACATACATATACATATATACATATACATATACATATATATACATATTATATACATATACATATATATACATATATATACATATATATATATATATATATATATAATTGAGTTGCGTGACTCAGTCTTCCATGTATTTTTGCATGTGAAACAAGACATTAGTAAGAAAGGTTTAAGAATCATAAGCAATCTATTAATAATGCATTTATGGATGTAACCTTCTTAGACCCTATATTGATCTTTGGTGAGTTAAAGAGCATAGGGTGAATAAAGTCATCATGGAGATGACTGCTGATCGGTCTTGCAAAGGAAAGCCTATATATGGTTATGAAATCACCTTAGGCCAAGGCCTATATATGAAATGTCCATTGTAGGGACCAAACCTTTGGAGAAGATTCCCCATAAAGAGGTTCCCCTTAGAGAGAGAAAACCATTGAGAAAAGAGGATAAGGGTAGTGAGCGAGGTTCAAATAAGAAATGCTTATTTGGGTTGCATAAAAAGATGATAATATGAAATCCTTAGTTCAAATGTTAGGGCTAATGTCCTGACTTGGGGTGGGTCAACCCTAGATTGGGAAAAAGGACCTATGGGGGAGGCAAACCCTAAGACCTTTGGGGTCATGTTGCATCTAGAGAGCCTAACCTCCCCCTACGAGCAGAGAAGGCACCCTAGGTTAGGACCTTCCCTAGAAGGGTGAGATGATAAATCAATTTAAAGATTGAGGTAACCTTAAATATCACCAAAAGTGTTAAGAGTTGAAAGCGTATATATTGAATATGATTCTTTTAACCCAACTATGACATCTTTGAGAAACGTGAGAAAAAGTCACTATGGAAGTGGCTAATAGTAGGAGACTGAGCCTGAATGAGAAAGTTGTCATGAGTTCGATGAGGTGACATAAAATGAATAACGAGCATCATAAGAGATGGAGGAAATCCAATTTAAAGAATTATATATGAAAATAATGTTCTTGAAAATGGTTAAAGTGTGAAATATCAAAGAAACCCTTGGGAAGGGTAGATCCCTAAGTCAATCCTAAGGTTAAGTAAGGAGTATTAAAGGTACATGGCATTGAAGGGATTAGGAGTTGATTGATCCCTGAATGCACAAATCATCAGGTCCAGAGGTAACAACTATGTTTGCCTGAGTCCCATGTCTTAGGAGATTGGCCACCTTCATGAGTTCATGAGGCCCAATGGGTGAATGTGAGAGGCACTCCCTAGATGCATAAGGATGAGATCACTCAAAAAAGTACATGTACCCCTAGAGACCTCTAGGAAGTGGCTAAGGCTCATAACACATGAAGTATAAATGTAAAATATACATAGGAGTCATGTAGTAATCAAATACTAAAAAAAGGAGTTGCGCAAAAACTCAAGAGTGAGAAAGACGATTGACTTTATGAAATATAAGAACATTGTGGAATTAAAAAGTATGTATGGTTTAGAGTCATCATGAGGACGATTCAACCTAAAATGTATAATTTTTAGGTAATGTGGGGATATACCCTGAATGAGATGACCCACTCTTATGGGATGAACTTTGTATTTGGGCTGTAATCAAGTGCTTATTTCATCTTATTATGAGTGAGAGAGATTGGTTAGGCACATGTTATGCTTAAAATTGAGATACAATAATGAATACCTAAGTTGAAATATAATGATATGACCTAGGGTTTGAGGTGTTACCTCACACTTATGAGAAAGTAATAAATGACAGGTTGTAAACCTAGGTGAAAAGATAGTCACCAAGAGAAATTGAAATTACAAATAAAAATGTAAACACTAAGAGATGATGTAAATACTAAAGATGTGGATATACCCTGAATTGAATTTAGGTGTCAGTCATAGTAATATTTTGAGGAATTTGCATATCAATGAAAGATATTAAATCTATCTAAGTAGGGTTGATAACCCTAAGTTTTGTAGTTAAGATAAGTTATCATTCACCTTAAGAGTACGAGGTTTGAATTTTGGGAACAAAATTCCTTTTAAGGAGGGGTGGATGTAATACCCTCAATTTTGTGATATTGAATTATAAAAATATAAGGCATGAATTGATAAGTAATTCCTTAATTATATTTCGATAGAATAATGTGGGTTTGACCCATGGACCAAGTAAGGACCATGAGGCTATTTTTTTTGCAAATAGGTCCTTGTGGCACAAATAAAAGACATATAAGGAATTAGCACATAAATAAAAGATGATGGTTTTATGAGAAATTAGATAACCAATATATGAGAAAATTTGTCTCTTACTATCTTCTTAAATGACTAACTAAATTTTGAGGGAAAAATATGATAAGAGGGTAAGGATGTTATAACATGGGTTTTCCCATATTTTAAAATTTTTTTTGCATATGATGTAATATTAAGGACACATTAGAAAGATGGTTTTCTATGTGTATTGTCTGGAAAGTGTGGTGTGAAAGTGCAATACTCCATATGGGATGGATTTCTTGTTGTTCACTATTTTCAAAAAACCATTAATAGATTCTAGAAAAAGAAAGAGAGGAAAATCAAATAATAAGGAAATTACTAAAGGTAATTCACAATGGATGTTTTAAATATGAAATTGTGTGGAATTTTCTAGAAAAGAGAAATTGTGCATATAAGAGTGGCGACTTTGTTAGTTATTGGACAACTAAAATATAAGATAATATCAAGTTGCCAAAATAAAATAAGATATATGGTGTTTTAAATAATTAAAAGAGTAATTATCTAGACAAGTGGGAAACACAATGTTTTCGTTGTCAATTTATAATAGTTGATATTACTTTTGGTATACTTAAAAATGTTAATGAAAGAAAGAGAATTTTTTATTTTGGGAAAAAGGGATATGCGATGAGACAATGGTTATATTTTAAGAATAGGTTAAAAGTGCAAGTTTTGTAGATGATTCAATGAATACCACAATTTAGATGCGAGTTGGGATAAAATTAATAAGTTCCTATACTGGGTTTAAAGTATATATATACATATATTAAGAGATAGAGAGAAAAGAACAATCCTAATGGTGTGAGGATCATATCATTCAATGTGTACCATATAGAGGGATGTGGTTCCCTTTAATGTTTTTTGGGTTGCCAATTCCAAAATAGAAAGGAGTAGGTAATATCTAATGGTTTTTACCGAACCTATATAAGGTCATGCTTTGCATGAATCATGCATGTTGATTAATGCTCTTAGACACCTTCTATTATAGTAAATCATGAAATGAAAATATGTCTCTCTCCCCCCCTCGTGGATGGGGGGGGGGGGGGATGGCGGCATGGTTCCCATCCTTCTTGATCAAAGAGATCCATTCCTCGCTTCTCTATTGACCTGCGCTCCAGTTCTGAGAATAGACACACAAGCGCACTTCTCTCCAATCTTCAAACACATCACCACGACACGGTGGCTTTCGGAGGTCTTGGAATCACGTCAAAGTCCCAAGGGCAGCTGTCGTAATAGCTACAGGAGTCTAAACATGAAGGGGCCGTAGGGACGGGGTTACTTGAACAGTCCCATGATCTCTTCCATACTTCACCACGCCAGCAGCAAGTGGAGGAGACCCCGTCCATCGGCGACCATGATCCATTTGAAGTAGGTCTTTTCAGATCTGCTATAATGGAGGGGTGAAGGTTTTGCTCGCATACGGGAGTGGGTGGTGGATGATCAGCCCCGAGTGAGCCAAGAACCGTAGTACCAGCGGCGGCCTCACGCGTAGTGGGAACAAGGACGAGGGCCATAAGCAGACGTCTCTACCTAAGGACTTCAACCACGATGCGGTCGGCGTGCGCGTAGCAGAGCGCCTATGCATAAGAAAGGAGATGATCTGCGAATCAAAGACGAAAGTGCCCCTTCATGTGTGCACAAGACTCAAGGGTAATATGGTCTTTCTACCTTAAAACTCAGCTACCACCAATGTGGATATTAATTAGCAAGTTGCTGATATGTCAACATGCAATTGGCCCAATTTTCTTTATTTTGTGAAAATCATAACAAATTATCGGTAACTCGGATCGGGGCAAGTAATATATGAAAATTGAGAAACCAAATGAGAGGAATCCAAATAAAATAGTTTGAGAGTCTTATTATGCTTCTTTTTCAAAAGTAGTGCCAATATGTGTGATGATTAAAACATGTAAACCCTATATTTGTATCTTAATCATGTTATTACATTAAAAATCTCTCTTCAATTATATTATCTGATATTGCATACTATAATGGTAATCTAATATGGTTATTATAATAATGATGAGAAATAAGACTTTTAGAGTGGATGATCCTTAACATGTGTGATTAAGATCTTGAACATCAATGATGTAACTTGTTATAACCTTAATGTGACTAATCTAATATAAGTGTTCCTGATGCATTAGCATGGTAGATATGATCATCATGTCTACACTTAATATGAATTAGGGTTCTTAAGTCATTAGATCAATTAACATGGAAACCCGAGTATCAATCATAACCGTAATGATAACTTGATAACAAGGAAACCTAAAACCTCGATTAAGACTCGAGTAGGGCTTAATCTATTTAATGAAATTGATGTGATGGTGACACTTTACGATTTACATGAAGATTAAATGATTGGATTATTCTTTGCTTGCATGGATCTGTTAACTGGTTGATTGAATGTACTAGAAATATAATTGTATAATTTGCATGGCTCACCATTAAGGTATGTGATTATGCCTAAGACCACATACATTAGTTTCCCGTGGTTTTTCAAGGTTTCCCGAATGGATTGAAAATAAATGCTTGCTTGTTTATTTATTTCCTACAATCTATAAAGTCACTATGGATATCACATTATATGGACATGACTAGTTTGAATCCTATGCCACCTTTGGATGTATGGAAATATAAGAAAAATGATGATTAATTCCCTAGGACAGAGGATCATCGAAGATCAACCCTGGGTGAGGAAAACTGATATCACACCTTAGCACCTGAGGGGTGAAGGTGGCCTATGTCCACTACAGGGACAAAACTCTAAAGGGGTTTCACTGATGTTGGATAGATCAGGGTTGAGTAGTTATGATGAAAATGTTAATTTTGATTCTGTAACAATAATTGTTGTGAATATGTTGTTACACCTAAATGTGAATATATAATTTTCTGTGAATATTTCATTTTCTCCACATACTAGTATAACTTGTTATACTGACCATGTTTCATTTCATGACGTTTTAGGTACATGCTAATATAAAGGTGTTGGAGACATGAAAAACCATATGAAATGACATTAAGGCATTAATGTATGTAAGGAGGATTAGCTAGACACTTCTTCTCTATGTACATATAGAATTTCATGAAAGCCTCTTGTAAACAATATTTGAAATGAATAAAATTATTTGCTATTATTTATTGTTTGATTATAATGTGGATCCTTGGGAAAGTTTTAGTTAATGAGACTCACCTTTTTGGCCTTCCTGAATTGGGGGTTGCCAAAAAGTGAAGTCATTACAAGTACTCTTATGTAATAGAACTCCAATCTCCTAACACAACCCCCTTCTTCTATTTTCATGCCCATTGAGCTAGGAAACTTCAAGCCTAGTAATTTCACCCTTTTCACAGCCATGTGGGTCACTTAGTGTGGTTTGAGATATGAGATTGAATGCATGAAGGTAAAACAACATTCCTAGGCATATTTGATTGTCACCACCATGAAACGGTTTACCCATAGCTATATGATGACCATATGGATTGACTTTGTACTCGATGCCCTATATTCAAAGTTTGTATTGTTAGTGCTTTAATCATAATTGGTTTGTGAAAGAGGAGAGCAAAGAGGTGAAATACATGTACTTAGTCACCATTGAGCCCATCTAGTCAATGTACATATGTTGCAAAGCATTTGCCATTTCTTGCTTGTTGAAAAAATGAAGAGAGATTGAGTCAGAGCATACTTGAGAAAAAGTGTATTTTATGTTTTGGGTGGTGATGTAGCCCTCATTTAGGGTTTCATCTTGTGGCATTTTTTACTTTATTCACATCAAAACATTTCAAAATGCACATTACTTCCCTCAATATGCATATAAATTTCAAATGTACTTATAGATGTTCTTTGTGTGTTTTTTTGGTACTTGGATCACACCTTGGAGGGATGGGAAAGAAGGAAGATGATCTAATGGTTTCTCTAGCCTTGGAGGAGCTGAGGAGGGTCCAACAACTCCCAACCTACCTGACGTGTATTTTACTACGCGCTTAAACGCAAGTATACGCGTCGAGTAATATAGGCCTTGTGAGGCCCGAGTCGAACTCAGGAATACGTGAATTATTGGGGACTTTTACTAACTAATCGCAATCAGCTAGACCGATTAACAAAGTAGGGTTTTGTTGTTCAAATTAAAAAGAAAATAAAAATCAAACAAAGAAAACAATCGATTAAAGGTTAATTTAATCAATTCAAAAGGATATCTTTAGGATGGCGGTTTCACCGCGGGTCAACGTTGTATTAGGTTTCATATAATTCCTCACACTTCTCTCTCTATCCGGGTAGTGGCCTGAATACAGAATTACCCACTGTCGTGGTGTAATTCACTACTTAGGTTTAGGTTGATTCCACCGTCGTAGTAATCATTCCCCTAAACTAAGTGCATTATAAACCAATGGGCCTTGTGCTCCAGCTCCACCAGAAGATGGCAAGCCCGGCCGTACGCCAACCTAAAAGGCATGGTGCCTATAGGTGTTTTGTACGCCGTTATATACGCCCAAAGTGCGTCCGGTAGCAATGCACTCCAATTTTTCCTCGTGGATGCTACAGTCCTTTCTAAAATCTTCTTGATTTCCCTATTTGATACCTCCACTTGTCCTTGCGTCTGTGGATGATATGGGGTGCCAATGGTGTGCTTGACCCCATACTTCTTCAAAAGTGTCGCGAATTTCTGATTTCGAAAATGTGTGCCTCCATCACTTATGATCATTCGGGGTATCCCGAACCTGCAGAAAATATTCTCTTTGACAAACCTGCTTACTACATTCGAATCATTAGTCCTTGTGGGGATTGCCTCCACCCACTTCGACACATAATCTACAACAAGTAAGATATAAAGATTTGAATTTGAGGACACCAAGGGTCCCATGAAGTCAATGCCCCATAAATCAAATACCTCAACTTCCTAAAATACATTCAGGGGCATTTCTTGTCTCCTTGAGATGTTACCTGCGCGCTGGCATGGGTCACATTGCCTAATAAAATCATAGGCATCCCGGAACAAAGTGGGCCAATAAAGGCCGCTCTCCAACACCTTGGCTGCTGTCCGTGAGCTAGCATGGTGTCCTCCTGTAGGCGACGCATGACAGTGGTGGAGAACACTCTCGTACTCCACCTCCGGCACGCACCTGCGAAGAATACCATCCCCGCACTGCTTCAAGAGAATCGGGTCATCCCAAAAATAATATCTCAATGAATGAAAGAATTTCTTTTTCTCTTGATAGGACCAATCCTCCGGGATGATCCCGCAAGCCAAATAATTCACAATTTCTGCAAACCATGGTTCTTTAGAATCAATTTTTAAAAGTTGTTCATCGGGAAAGGTCTCGGTAATGGGTATGTGCAAACCTTGTTCATCAACCCTCTCTAACCTAGACAAGTCGTCAGCCACCACATTTTCAATTCCCGACTTGTCCTTGATTTCAATATCGAATTCTTGTAGGAGAAAAATCCACATAATTAGTCTAGGATTCGCATCCTTCTTCTCCATCAAATACTTTATTGCAGCGTGATCAGTCCACACAACCACCTTAGAACCCACTAAGTACTGCCAAAATTTTTCAAAGGCGAACACGACGGCCAGTAACTCCTTTTCCGTGGTTGTGTAGTTCAATTGAGCATCATTAAGCATTTTTGAGGCGTAGAAAATCACAGCAGGCTTGTTATCTACCCTTTGCCCCAAAACAGCTCCCACAACATAATCGGACGCATCACACATCAACTTGAATGGCTTTGTCCAATCCGGCGTTTGAACAACCGGAGCTGAAATCAACTTTTCCTTCAAAACCTCGAATGCGTGAAGACATTTCTCATTGAAATAAAAAACTGCGTCTTTTTCCAACAATTCCGATAATGGCTTTGCGATTTTTGAAAAATCCTTGATAAATCACCGATAAAACCCAGCGTGTCCTAAAAAGCTTCTCACCCCTTTTACAGAATTTGGTGGGGGTAGCTTAGAAATCACCTCAATTTTTACGGGGTCTACCACAAGACCCTTGCTAGACACCTTGTGTCCTAGCACGATTCCTTCCGTCACCATCATGTGACATTTCTCCGAATTGAGGACCAAGTGTGTGTCCTCGCACCGCTGCAATACCTTATCTAAGTTATAAAGGCATTCATCAAAAGACGCTCCATACACCGAGAAGTCGTCCATGAAAACTTCAAGACACCGCTCCACCATGTCAGAGAATATGGCGAGCATGCAGCGTTGAAAAGTCATCGGCGCATTGCATAAACCAAACGGCATACGGCGGTAAGAAAACATCCCATAGGGACATGTAAACGTAGACTTCTCTTGATCCAAAGGATCAATAGAAATCTGGTTGTACCCCGAATAGCCATCTAGAAAACAAAAATGCGACCGACCAGCTAGACGTTCCAAAATCTGATCGATAAATGGCAATGGAAAATGATCTTTAAGAGTTGCGGCATTCAATCGGCGGTAGTCAATGCAAACACGCCACCCGGTTACCAATCGGGTGGTGACAGGTTCATTCAAAAGATTTGTAGTGACAGTGATTCCCCCCTTTTTAGGGACTACCTGTGTGGGACTCACCCACGTCGAATCGGATATGGCATAAATGATCCCTGCAGCAAGAAGCTTTATGACTTCCTTCTTGACAACCTCCATCATGCTTGGATTTAGACGTCTTTGAGGCTGTATGACTGGCTTGGCTCCCTCCTCGAGCCGAATCTTATGTTGGCAAAGTGTAGGGGAGATCCCCTTGATGTCCGCCACAGACTACCCAAAAGCTCCACGGTGGTTCTTGAGCACTATCAGTAGCTGCTCCTCCTCATCCGCACTCAAGTATGCAGAAACAATCACTGGTAACTTGTCCTCCTCAGCTAGAAAGACGTACTTCAGATGCGGGGGCAATGGCTTCAACTCCAGATAGGTGGGCAAATAAGAGATGATTGTAGCGGTGAAGGGCAGTGTACCCAAATCTTCATAGTGCCTCGTGTAGAAACATGGAAGCATTTGAAGTATTTTGGCGCACTCCTTGAGTGAAGTACTCCGCATCCAATCATAAGTGACATTTAGCAAACACGCCTCCAAAGGCAGTTCCGGATATGCATCAAAGACGGAAGTAATAATCACATCATCCTCCCACAAAGGTGGAATGTCCTCATTCTCATCATTTGGAAACCCAACAGCCTTGCATAAAGAGACAACTTTCGTTTGCTCCATAAGGTCCACCGCTAAGGTCCCATTATCTATCCTGCTCATCACATGAGCCATATCCAAAAATGGCTTCCCAAGACAAAGTGAGATATTGTGTTCCACATGCTTCACCATGTTGTACTGTGCTTTTGCTTTAGTGGATGCATTGCTATTGGGCATGACCATCTCAAAGCGATCATCCGCAATGCCCAAGGTCAAGCGACCTCTCCCCATCTCCAGGATCATATCAGTTGTTTCTTGGAATGGGCGACCAAGTAGCAACTCATTGCCGTGCTCGTCCTGCATTTCCATCACAACAAAATCAGCCGGAAAGACAAAGCGGTCTACCTTTACCAAGACATCCTCACAGATCCCATACGGTTTTGCCACAGAATTATCGGCCAATTGGATGGTCATGTTACTTGGCCTCGACTCCTTCAATCCAAGTTTCTTGAACGTAGAAAGGGGCATCAGGTTGATGCTTGCCCCGGAATCACAAAGTGCCTCTCCAAATTTGAACTTCCCGATAAAACAAGAAATATTAAAACAACCGGGGTCCTGTCTCTTTGGCGGCAAAGTGCCCATAATAAAAGCACTCACTTGCTCCTTCAATACCACAACCTCAGTGTCGGGTATTTTCCTCTTCTTTGTGATTACATCTTTAAGAAACTTCCCATAAGACGGTATTTGCTCAATTGCCTCTAGCAAAGGAATATTCACTGATAACTTCCTAAAGCTGTCCAGAAATTTCTTAAACTGTGCATCCACCTTTCTTGCTTTTGCACTATTGGGATAGGGGACCGCAACGGTATGTGCCCTTTGGTGAGGTGGCACATAGGGAGTTAATTTCTGTGGTTCCTCCTCAGTGGCTTGTTCTTCCTTACCATCTTCATCTATGTCCTCAGTTTGCTCTATGACAGGTGTGGGCTGCTCTTTGACTGTTGCTTCTTCAACTGTGTCCTGCGGTGTGTTTGTGTCATCCGCCCTTGGATTTAACACTTTCTTACCGCTCCTCAATAAGATGGCCTTGGCCTGTTGGTTTCCCCTGGGAACATTGGTGTTCCCCGGAAAACCCGGATGTGCCGGCTTCTTCAAGCTTGCAATCTCGGCTGCCATCTGCGCCATGGAAGCCTCTATAGTTCTCATTTGAGCCCCGTGGCTCTGCAACGTCTGCCCAAACTGGTTCATGTATTCACCTTGTTGCTTTATTTTCTGCCCAAAAGTGTTCATCAACTCTTGATTTTGCTTTATGACTTGATTGAGCAACTCCGTGCTCTTATCCTCCATGACCGGTGCAGGCTTGGTGTCCGGATCCTGCAGAAAATTGTTTGGATCCTTCCATGAAAATTTCTTATCCTTCCCCCATGAATAATCGTTATTCCTGTACCCTTGCTGTTGCCTCATATACTTGACCTGAGCCTCATCCTCAGACTCATTGTCTTCCTTCTGCAGCAACTTCTTTGCGAGAAGATCCATCTTCTCGTTCAGCTCTCTCATTGCCTTTGACTCACTGGCAACTCTTGCTTGCTCAACTGGGCCTCATTCTCTTTCTCCCCAAGATTGCTTCCGTGCCATATTCTTCAGTATTTCCCAGCATCTTGTATCGGTGTTATTTAAGAAAAATCCGGAACCAGCCGAGTCCAGGTTGCTTCTATCATGCTCGGAGAGAGCAAAGTAGAAGATCTTCACTTGGGTTTCCTTGTCCAATCCATGATGTGGACATCTCCTCAACATGACCTGGAATCGCTCCCAAGTCTCAGAATAAGTTTCACCCGCCTGTTGGGTGAAATTGTAAATCTTCTTGATCATATCATTGGTCTTCTCAGGAGGGAAGAACCTCTCGAAGAAAACCTCTACCATGTGATCCCATGATTCAACAAACTTGTCGTCGAGGTTATGAAGCCACTCTTGCGCTGCTCCTGCCAATGAACTTGGGAACAACTTGAGATACAACGCATCTTGCGGGAACCTGTCGATCTTCACCATATCGCAATTTTCAACAAACTGACTAATGTGTGCCACTGGATCTTCATTTTTCAGCCCATGAAATGCGTTGGATTTGACCAAGTTAATCAGTGCCGGGTCGATCTTGTATGTAGGTATGTTTAACCCCTGTTTCTTTATAGGCCCCTTTGATGCTGAGGAAGAAGACGCCTTGATCTTCTCCCATATTGTCTGTGCTTCAGCCATTTCTTCTTCTTGTTCTTGCTCAGATTCAGAATTTATATCACTTTGGTGTTCCTCCTCGTAGTAGTCCTCGTCCTCTGATCCCACAGATGGAACCTCAGGTGTGTGATTCACGTAGTCTCGACTACGTGTGTGCACCATGCAAAGTACCTGAAATATGGAAATAGGGGTTCAGTACAATGCTTTGAACGAGTCAACACAATTATAGAGAAATAAAGGAATTTTTTAAATTGTTTTAAAATAAAAAAAATGTGGCCTAGAGTGGCCGCTCTTAGCACTCAAAGTGCCAATAATTTGCCGTGTCCCCGGCAACGGCGCCAAAAACTTGATGTGTATTTTACTACGCGCTTAAACGCAAGTATACACGTCGAGTAATATAGGCCTTGTGAGGCTCGAGTCGAACTCAGGGATACGTGAATTATTGGGGACTTTTACTAACTAATCGCAATCAGCTAGACCGATTAACAAAGTAGGGTTTTGTTGTTCAAATTAAAAAGAAAATAAAAATCAAACAAAGAAAACAATCGATTAAAGGTTAATTTAATCAATTCAAAAGGATATCTTTAGGATGGCGGTTTCACCGCGGGTCAACATTGTATTAGGTTTCATATAATTCCTCACACTTCTCTCTCTATCCGGGTAGTGGCCTGAATACAGAATTATCCACTGCGTGGTGTAATTCACTACTTAGGTTTAGGTTGATTCCACCGTCGTAGTAATCATTCCCCTAAACTAAGTGCATTATAAACGGTCCCTCAGTTCCCACCATTAATTTTACAACTCCTTTGTCAAGGGTTTTATTAATTAATGTAGAATTCGTCTCTTTTCAACCGGTAATCCTTCTGTCGAAGTGATTAAGGGTGTGAAATTATTATTATGGTGATCAAGCATAACAATAGAAATTGAGAAAACGAATCTATACCACGGATTTGAGAGAGAAACTATGAATTATTGATATAAAAATGTCATACAATGCATTCCCGGGCTACTCCGGTCCTAAAGATTGAGGGTTTTAGCCTCTCATGTTCATCTCACACGAATACATGGTAGAAATTGGGGAATTCATAAGAAAAACAGGAAATAAAAGGGAAAACCCCTGAACGGAGAAGAACCGGTGGATACTTGGCGTAAAACACGAGCTTCCCCGCCTGTCGGTGGTGGAAATCGTCTTCGGCAGCGTCCGAATCACCCGGGATGAGCTTCTCGGCCTCCGTTCTCCTTTTCCTCCTCCTCGGCACTTGTGCAATCCAAAAAAATGAGATCCTCCTCTCGTGTGGGCGGCCGTCATTAGGTATAAGTCCCTAATTAGGTCGTCAAATAACAACAGCCGTCCGATCGAGATCAAAACAGATCCAACGCATATCCGCCGGCGTCGATACCATCGACTTGGGCGTCGATGGTATCGACTCCTGTAGCGTCAGTTTTGTCTTCTAGCGACGCTGTAGCTCTTCTTGTGTCGATGACATCGATTTTCGTCGATGGTATCGATTGCATCCTTGCCAGCAACCTGAAGTGATCTCGATGCCATCGACTTAGGTGTCGATGGTATCGACTCTGTATTGCTCTTCTCGGCTGACAACCTGTGGCTTGGTCGATGGTATCGACTTCCGTCGATGGTATCGACGGAAGCAGATACTTGTTTTTCCTGAAGTTTCACAACAAGACCAAGTAAATCCACACAATTTATAATAAGATGATAAATGATGCTCACAATAGTAAAACAAAGGGGATTTGATATAATATGATGGCAAAGACCAAATTAAGTGAATTATGCAATATTATCCATGAAAATGAGTAATTAGAGCACAAAACACATATGAAATAGGTCTATAAATGTGACTCAAAATCATCGCATCAAACTCCCCTAAGCTTAAACATTGCTCGCCCTCGAGCAACTAATCCTTAGAATAGAATTGCAGATGTCAACTAACAATCAACATACCAACCTACATCACACATGACTCCCACTGGACGTTCTCAAACCGGCCTTTCCTAATCACAGAACAGTAATTACCCTACAGGCGAAAATAATCATCAATAAAAGAAATTATCCTTCAAACCGATGAACACTATCACATAAGGCAGTTAACATAATAAAATTCGCCGATTCAGCATTGGTGCATCTTGTGATCGCCTACACTACGTTGCTCGCCCTAACTACCATCTACATGGAAGCAGTTCTCCTGATAAACATGAGTGAGGAGAAAATCACGGTGGCCTACCAATCCGAGCAACGGGTGGATGGAATGGGTGGTTCATGGAAGAATTTGGAAGTATTACACAGTTTCAAAATGCATAAAACAAAATGCCCTAAATGATGTGAATGCACATTAAAAATGCCCTAATGCCTATAATTGGGTGGAATGATGCATGCACTAACCTTCCATCTCAAAAAGAGATAGAAATCTAATTAAGCCACATCATGTACTCAATTTCCTTGTTATGCAAGTGATATCATGTTCCTTTCTCCCTCTTATTCCATTTCCTTCTAAATTCTCTCTTTTTTTTTCTTTTCTCAATTTTTTCAGATTTCAAAAAAAAAATTTCTTTTTTTTTCTCTTAGCCCACATATCCATAATTTCTTAGAGATACATGTGTTAGGCTATTTTCTTCATGATTGGAAATCTTTGTACTATTTCGAGGGTATGGAAAAATTTAGATCACTTTTTAAGACTACCTGAGGTACATGGTGTACTTATGCGTGAAAATCATGAAAGTTATGAGTGCAACTACATGACATGCACCTAAAGGTAATGTGCATGAATCACTATACATTTTCTTTTCATTTTCTACAAAAGTATGGAAATAACAATGCAAATCCTATCTACATGCTATGCACGCAAGAAGGAATTAAAACTGTACTTTACTTCCAATTCTTTGGTAGATTATGGAAAAATATGAAGTGGAATGATCACAAGATTAAGTTACTGAACCTTCGAAAAATATCATGTGTCCCTCCTTACTGACATGTGTAGTAGTTCAAAGGGTTCTTTCTCTTATATCCAATTAAGGTCTCATTACCATTTGATTAGGTTAGGCTCAAACAACCGTTACTATCTACTTTTCATGAGTCAATGGGGGTGTGGGTGTGACATATTGCTTCAAAGTTGACATAGTCAATCATTTTCATAGCACAAGTTCCCCAAGGACAACCAAGTTAAGCTATCCAAAAGACACAGAAATGTTTAAATTCCCTTAAATTTCCCATGAAAACAGTGAGATGACAATTTTAAAGACATCCACGATTACACTAGATAGATGTGGATCCTAAACAAACTAAAATTGCAAGAACAAATAACAAAGCAAAAACTAAAAACAACTAAAGAAAAGATAAAACATAGAGCTGTTCCAGCCACCCCCCTAAGCTTGAATTCGACTATGGCCTCATAGTCAAAAACCAACTTAAGGGTGGAACAGTGATACCCTGATCAATCCTGTGGAGGCGGTGGTGGGTATTGTGGTGCCGTAGGATCCCAAGACGGGTACTCCCCCTGGAAGCTTGGATCGTATTGGGTCCTCGGCGGAGGCTGTGGATAGCCTCCAAAGTAGTCTCGACTCCAGTAGTGGTCGAAGAAGGGCTCCTGTTGTGTCTCTATCCACTGCAACCGGGTGTGCATTTGCTCTTGGTTGGCGAGGATGAGCCGCTCGTTCTCGAACATAGCCCGTTGGTTGTCAAGTACCCGGCTCGTAGTCTCATGAATGCCGGTATACATAACCATGTGCTGCTACTGAGTCTGCTGGATGTCCTGCAGCATGGTGTACATCCCCTGCATGGAATAGGGATCTTCGGTTGGCTGCTCGTGCTGTGGTGATGGCGGCGGGGGCTGAGATGATGAAGATGCACCCGGATGCATCCTAGGACGCTTCCATGGTGCCACACGTGCTCGAAGAGGTGTGAAAGCCTCCTCTTCCTCTGCAGCCTCGCCTTCTTACTCGTCACCTCTGCCTTCTTCCTCGGAGGACTCGATGGCTATGATTGGCCACCGGAAGTGCTGCTTGCCCTCTATGTTGAAGACGTCGTCCGGTACGGAGCTCTCCTGATAAGCTTGGTTGACGTGGCAATGAGCGTACGCCAACCCGTCCCGGAGAAGAATGAGGTTTGAACGGTGCAAGTGTTGCACGTTCACCTTGCTCCTCGTAGAGATCGGAGTCATGGACTAAAAGTTCAGCCCCAAGTAAAGCGCCAACTTGGTGATAAGACCACCAAAATGGATTGGAGCCTTCCTTGTGCTCCTCTTCACCGCCAGGACGCGCTGTAGCCAGAACGCCCCCCAGTTGCACGGTTGACGCTTCAGGAGTGCGTAAAGGAAGAACAAGTCACTCTCCTGAAACTTGCTTAAAGCAAGATCACTTCGAGCGAAGAATGTCAAGCTCAACATCCTATGCAAGACATGGACGAACGGGTGCTCAAAATCTGCTACCGTTGCATTGTGGTAGCTCACGGTCTTCCCCGCCGGCACTGTAACTAGCTCGGAGAAGATCTTTGCATAGTCGGTGCGGGAGTCCGGCCTTCGGTGATCGTGTGGAGAGTGGATCCAGTTGAAGATTTGATTGAACTGGACCAGTGTGAGATTGTAGTTGTTGTTGAAGAGTCGGAAGGACACCCTTCCCTTGATCCATTCCCAGTCCGATGCTACCACGTCGTTTGGTACGACGCAGACGTCGAGAGACGCCATGAACTCCGCCACCAGTTCCTTGTAGGTGGGCCATTCGCCGAAAAACGGCTGCCCATCCGCATGGTACTGCATCTCGTCAGGGCGTAGGCTTCTGCTGGTGTTGCGTGCTTGTCCATGAAGCACATAGGCCAAGTTGGCCTCGAATCCCAACTCCTGGATCATGCCCCGGTCCACATACCGGGTGGGCTCGAACTTTCGCTTCATTATCTCCTCGTAGACCTTCCTCACCTCCATGTTGGCATAAATTAGGCGTGGACGAGGGATGGAAGCGGTTGGGGGAGGAACGAACTCCTCGATCTCCATAGGGTGTGCGCTTGAGGACGACGCTCCGGCGACGTGCACCATGGTTGCGAGAAGATGGGATTAGAAGAAAAGAGCTCGGTGAAGATGGAGAAGAAATTCTCCGCTCGATGAAGATCTCCGCTCGATGATGCTTCTCTTCAGTCTTGGAGGGCTCGGGGGAGTGCTCGGTGCAAAGGAGGATACTTGCTCTGAAGGTGTGACGTCAAATGACGTTGCAAGTCCCCTTAAATAGGCTTGATTGGCGCCCCTGTTGACCCGTCGATACCATCGACGCGGTTCGATGGTATCGACACATCTCGCGGGTATCCGCCTCCCTCGCGAGTATCGACGGCTGACGTTTGCTGGATCGAGAAACCCAGATTGCTGACGGGTCGATACCATCGACGGAAGTCGATGGTATCGACGCAGCACCCGGATCGCTGACGTGGTTGTTGCGATCGTCGTCGATGTCTGTGTGCGGATCGGTGACATGTCCGTCGATACCATCGAAGGATGTCGATGGTATCGACTTGCTTTTATTGCGACACCGCCGTTTTGTTGCATTTGGTGTGTGATGATGTCGATACCATCGATGAGGCCGTCGATGGTATCGAGTTGACTGAGCAAAATTCATCTGAATATCTCCAGAGATCTCGATGGTATCGACTGGGGTGTCGATACCATCGACACTTTTATTGCGACCTGTCTGTGACCATGTCGATACCATCGACAGGGGTGTCGATTGTATCGACGCAGTGCGATTTTTGCTGGTGTCAACCTGAACCCATGTCGATACCATTGACGAGTGTGTCGATGGTATCGACCCTGCCTGTGCCTGCACATTCAACAAACGGATCAAGGTATCATTTTTAAACTAAAATTTAAACGAAATAAAAGCAATCTATGACTAAAATTAAACTATCCTAATGTACCGATGGTTGGGTTGCCTCCCAACAAGCGCCCTTCTTTAGCGTCTTAGGCTAGACGTCTTCCCTTCATCTCATTCATGCACAAGTGAAATGAGTTTGACCTCATTCACTTTCCTCTTGTAATTCTCACCAAAATACAACTTCAAGTGTTGCCCGTTCACCAAGAACGTGGCATCTCCATCACACACAAGAATCGCTCCGTGCGGTTTCACCTCCTCCACAATGAAGGGTCCACTCCACCGGGATTTCAGCTTCCCGGGATGCAGTTTGAGACGGGAGTTGAACAATAGAACGCTGTCTCCCTTCTTGAACGTGCGCATCTCAATATGGCGATCGTGGATCAGCTTTGTGCGCTCTTTGTAGATGCGGGCATTCTCATATGCCGTCATGCGTAACTCATCCAATTCATTCAATTCAAACATCCTTTTTCTCCCGGCCTCATCATAGCGCAAGTTCAGCCTTCGTAGCGCCCAATGGGCCTTGTGCTCCAGCTCCACCGAAAGATGGCAAGCCCGGCCGTATGCCAACCTAAAAGGCGTGGTGCCTATAGGTGTTTTGTACGCCGTTCTATACGCCCAAAGTGCGTCCGGTAGCAATGCACTCCAATTTTTCCTCGTGGATGCTACAGTCCTTTCTAAAATCTTCTTGATTTCCCTATTTGATACCTCCACTTGTCCTTGCGTCTGTGGATGATATGGGGTGCCAATGTTGTGCTTGACCCACCATACTTCTTCAAAAGTGTCACGAATTTCTGATTTCGAAAATGTGTGCCTCCATCACTTATGATCATTCGGGGTATCCCGAACCTGCAGAAAATGTTCTCTTTGACAAACCTGCACACTACATTCGAATCATTAGTCCTTGTGGGGATTGCCTCCACCCACTTTGACACATAATCTACAACAAGTAAGATATAAAGATTTGAATTTGAGGACACAAAGGGTCCCATGAAGTCAATGCCCCATAAATCAAATACCTCAACTTCCTGAAATACATTCAGGGGTATTTCTTGTCTCCTTGAGATGTTACCTGCGCGCTGGCACGGGTCACATTGCCTAACAAAATCATAGGCATCCCGGAACAAAGTGGGCCAATAAAGGCCGCTCTCCAACACCTTGGCTGCTGTCCGTGAGCTAGCATGGTGTCCTCCTGTAGGCGACGCATGACAGTGGTGGAGAACACTCTCGTACTCCACCTCCGGCACGCACCTGCGAAGAATACCATCCCTACACTGCTTCAAGAGAATCGGGTCATCCCAAAAATAATATCTCAATGAATGAAAGAATTTCTTTTTCTCTTGATAGGACCAATCCTCCGGGATGATCCCGCAAGACAAATAATTCACAATTTCCGCAAACCATGGTTCTTTAGAATCAATTTTTAAAAGTTGTTCATCGGGAAAGGTCTCGGTAATGGGTATGTGCAAACCTTGTTCATCAACCCTCTCTAACCTAGACAAGTGGTCAGCCACCACATTTTCAATTCCCGACTTGTCCTTGATTTCAATATCGAATTCTTGTAGGAGCAAAATCCACCTAATTAGTCTAGGCTTCGCATCCTTCTTCTCCATCAAATACTTTATTGCAGCGTGATCAGTCCACACAACCACCTTAGAACCCACTAAGTACTGCCGAAAATTTTCAAAGGTGAACACGACGGCCAGTAACTCCTTTTCCGTGGTTGTGTAGTTCAATTGAGCATCATTAAGTGTTTTTGAGGCGTAGAAAATCACAGCAGGCTTGTTATCTACCCTTTGCCCCAAAACAACTCCCACAGCATAATCGGACGCATCACACATCAACTCGAATGGCTTTGTCCAATCCGGCGTTTGAACAACCGGAGCTGAAATCAACTTTTCCTTCAAAACCTCGAATGCGTGAAGACATTTCTCATTGAAATCAAAAACTGCGTCTTTTTCCAACAATTCCGATAATGGCTTTGCGATTTTTGAAAAATCCTTGATAAATCGCCGATAAAACCCAGCGTGTCCTAAAAAGCTTCTCACCCCTTTTACAGAATTTGGTGGGGGTAGCTTAGAAATCACCTCAATTTTTACGGGGTCTACCTCAAGACCCTTGCTAGACACCTTGTGTCCTAGCACAATTCCTTCCGTCACCATCATGTGACATTTCTCCCAATTGAGGACCAAGTGTGTGTCCTCGCACCGCTGCAATACCTTATCTAAGTTATAAAGGCATTCATCAAAAGACGCTCCATACACCGAGAAGTCGTCCATGAAAACTTCAAGACACCGCTCCACCATGTCAGAGAATATGGCGAGCATGCAGCGTTGAAAAGTCACCGACGCATTGCATAAACCAAACGGCATACGGCGGTAAGCAAACGTCCCATAGGGACATGTAAACGTAGACTTCTCTTGATCCAAAGGATCAATAGAAATCTGGTTGTACCCCGAATAGCCATCTAGAAAACAAAAATGCGACCGACCAGCTAGACGTTCCAAAATCTGATCGATAAATGGCAATGTAAAATGATCTTTAAGAGTTGCGGCATTCAATCGGCGGTAGTCAATGCAAACACGCCACCCGGTTACCAATCGGGTGGTGACAGGTTCATTCAAAAGATTTGTAGTGACAGTGATTCCCCCCTTTTTAGGGACTACCTGTGTGGGACTCACCCACGTCGAATCGGATATGGCATAAATGATCCCTGCAGCAAGAAGCTTTATGACTTCCTTCTTGACAACCTCCATCATGCTTGGATTTAGACGTCTTTGAGGCTGTATGACTGGCTTGGCTCCCTCCTCGAGCCGAATCTTATGTTGGCAAAGTGTAGGGGAGATCCCCTTGATGTCCGCCACAGACCACCCAAAAGCTCCATGGTGGTTCTTGAGCACTATCAGTAGCTGCTCCTCCTCATCCGCACTCAAGTATGTAGAAACAATCACTGGTAACTTGTCCTCCTCAGCTAGAAAGACATACTTCAGATGCGGGGGCAATGGCTTCAACTCCAGATAGGTGGGCAAATAAGAGATGATTGTAGCGGTGGGGGCAGTGTACCCAAATCTTCATAGTGCCTCGTGTAGAAACATGGAAGCATTTGAAGCATTTTGGCGCACTCCTTGAGTGAAGTACTCCGCATCCAATCATAAGTGACATTTAGAAACACGCCTCCAAAGGCAGTTTCGGATATGCATCAAAGACGGAAGTAATAATCACATCATCCTCCCACGAAGGTGGAATGTCCTCATTCTCATCATTTGGAAACCCAACAGCCTTGCATAAAGAGACAACTTTCGTTTGCTCCATAAGGTCCACCGCTAAGGTCCCATTATCTATCCTGCTCATCACATGAGCCATATCCAAAAATGGCTTCCCAAGACAAAGTGAGATATTGTGTTCCACATGCTTCACCATGTTGTACTGTGCTTTTGCTTTAGTGGATGCATTGCTATTGGGCATGACCATCTCAAAGCGATCATCCGCAATGCCCAAGGTCAAGCGACCTCTCCCCATCTCCAGGATCATATCAGCTGTTTCTTGGAATGGGCGACCAAGTAGCAACTCATTGCCGTGCTCGTCCTGCATTTCCATCACAACGAAATCAGCCGGAAAGACAAAGCGGTCTACCTTTACCAAGACATCCTCACAGATCCCATACGGTTTCACCACAGAATTATCGGCCAATTGGATGGTCATGTTACTTGGCCTCGACTCCTTCAATCCAAGTTTCTTGAACGTAGAAAGGGGCATCAGATTGATGCTTGCCCCAGAATCACAAAGTGCCTCTCCAAATTTGAACTTCTCGATAAAACAAGAAATATTAAAACAACCGGGGTCCTGTCTCTTTGGCGGAAAAGTGCCCATAATAAAAGCACTCACTTGCTCCTTCAATACCACAACCTCAGTGTCGGGTATTTTCCTCTTCTTTGTGATTACATCTTTAAGAAACTTCCCATAAGACGATATTTGCTCAATTGCCTCTAGCAAAGGAATATTCACTGATAACTTCCTAAAGCTGTCCAGAAATTTCTTAAACTGTGCATCCACCTTTCTTGCTTTTGCACTATTGGGATAGGGGACCGCAACGGTATGTGCCCTTTGGTGAGGTGGCACATAGGGAGTTAATTTCTGTGGTTCCTCCTCAGTGGCTTGTTCTTCCTTACCATCTTCAACTATGTCCTCAGTTTGCTCTATGACAGGTGCGGGCTGCTCTTTGACTGTTGCTTCTTCAACTGTGTCCTGCGGTGTGTTTGTGTCATCCGCCCTTGGATTTAACACTTTCTTACCGCTCCTCAATAAGATGGCCTTGGCCTGTTGGTTTCCCCTGGGAACATTGGTGTTCCCCGGAAAACCCGGATGTGCCGGCTTCTTCAAGCTTGCAATCTCGGCTGCCATCTGCGCCATGGAAGCCTCTATAGTTCTCATTTGAGCCCCGTGGCTCTGCAACGTCTGCCCAAACTGGTTCATGTATTCACCTTGTTGCTTTATTTGCTGCCCAAAAGTGTTCATCAACTCTTGATTTTGCTTTATGACTTGATTGAGCAACTCCGTGCTCTTATCCTCCATGACCGGTACAGGCTTGGTGTCCGGATCCTGTAGAAAATTGTTTGGATCCTTCCATGAAAATTTCTTATCCTTCCCCCATGAATAATCGTTATTCCTGTACCCTTGCTGTTGCCTCATATACTTGACCTGAGCCTCATCCTCGGACTCATTGTCTTCCTTCTGCAGCAACTTCTTTGCGAGAAGATCCATCTTCTCGTTCAGCTCTCTCATTGCCTTTGACTCACTGGCAACTCTTGCTTGCTCAACTGGGCCTCATTCTCTTTCTCCCCAAGATTGCTTCCGTGCCATATTCTTCAGTATTTCCCAGCATCTTGTATCGGTGTTATTTAATAAAAATCTAGAACCAGCCGAGTCCAGGTTGCTTCTATCATGCTTGGAGAGAGCAAAGTAGAAGATCTTCACTTGGGTTTCCTTGTCCAATCCATGATGTGGACATCTCCTCAACATGACCTGGAATCGCTCCCAAGTCTCAGAATAAGTTTCACCCGCCTGTTGGGTGAAATTGTGAATCTTCCTGATCATATCATTGGTCTTCTCAGGAGGGAAGAACCTCTCGAAGAAAACCTCTACCATGTGATCCCATGATTCAACAAACTCATCGTCGAGGTTATGAAGCCACTCTCGCGCTGCTCCTGCCAATGAACTTGGGAACAACTTGAGATACAACGCATCTTGCGGGAACCTGTCGATCTTCACCATATCACAATTTTCAACAAACTGACTAATGTGTGCCACTGGATCTTCATTTTTCAGCCCGTGAAATGCGTTGGATTTGACCAAGTTAATCAGGGCCGGGTCGATCTTGTATGTAGGTATGTTTAGCCCCTGTTTCTTTATAGGCCCCTTTGATGCTGAGGAAGAAGACGCCTTGATCTTCTCCCATATTGTCTGTGCTTCAGCCATTTCTTCTTCTTGTTCTTGCTCAGATTCAGAATTTATATCACTTTGGTGTTCCTCCTCGTAGTAGTCCTCGTCCTCTGATCCCGCAGATGGAACCTCAGGTGTGCAATTCACGTAGTCTCGACTACGTGTGTGCACCATGCAAAGTACCTGAAATATGGAAATAGGGGTTCAGTACAATGCTTTGAACGAGTCAACACAATTATAGAGAAATAAAGGAATTTTTGAAATTGTTTTAAAATAAAAAAAATGTGGCCTAGAGTGGCCGCTCTTAGCACTCAAAGTGCCAATAATTCGCCGTGTCCCCGGCAACGGCGCCAAAAACTTGACGTGTATTTTACTACGCGCTTAAACGCAAGTATACGCGTCGAGTAATATAGGCCTTGTGAGGCCCGAGTCGAACTCAGGGATACGTGAATTATTGGGGACTTTTACTAACTAATCGCAATCAGCTAGACCGATTAACAAAGTAGGGTTTTGTTGTTCAAATTAAAAAGAAAATAAAAATCAAACAAAGAAAACAATCGATTAAAGGTTAATTTAATCAATTCAAAAGGATATCTTTAGGATGGCGGTTTCACTGCGGGTCAACATTGTATTAGGTTTCATATAATTCCTCACACTTCTCTCTCTATCCGGGTGGTGGCCTGAATACAGAATTACCCACTGTCGTGGTGTAATTCACTACTTAGGTTTAGGTTGATTCCACCGTCGTAGTAATCATTCCCCTAAACTAAGTGCATTATAAACGGTCCCTCAGTTCCCACCATTAATTTTACAACTCCTTTGTCAAGGGTTTTATTAATTAATGTAGAATTCGTCTCTTTTCAACCGGTAATCCTTCTGTCGAAGTGATTAAGGGTGTTAAATTATTATTATGGTGATCAAGCATAACAATAGAAATTGAGAAAACGAATCTATACCACGGATTTGAGAGAGAAACTATGAATTATTGATATAAAAATGTCATACAATGCATTCCCGGGCTACTCCCGGTCCTAAAGATTGAGGGTTTTAGCCTCTCATGTTCATCTCACACGAATACATGGTAGAAATTGGGGAATTCATAAGAAAAACGGGAAATAAATGGGAAAACCCCTGAACGGAGAAGAACCGGTGGATCCTTGGCGTAAAACACGAGCTTCCCCGCCCGTCGGTGGTGGAAATCGTCTTCGGCAGCGTCCGAATCACCCGGGATGAGCTTCTCGGCCTCCGTTCTCCTTTTCCTCCTCCTCGGCACTCGTGCAATCCAAAAAAATGAGATCCTCCTCTCGTGTGGGCGGCCGTCATTAGGTATAAGTCCCTAATTAGGTCGTCAAATAACAACAGTCGTCTGATCGAGATCAAAACAGATCCAACGCATATCCGCCGGCGTCGATACCATCGACTTGGGCGTCGATGGTATCGACTCCTGTAGCGTCGGTTTTGTCTTCTAGCGACGCTGTAGCTCTCCTTGTGTCGATGGCATCGATTTTCATCGATGGTATCGACTGCATCCTCGCCAGCAACCTGAAGTGATCTCGATGCCATCGACTTAGGTGTCGATGGTATCGACTCTGTATTTCTCTTCTTGGCTGACAACCTGTGGCTTGGTCGATGGTATCGACTTCCGTCGATGGTATCGACGGAAGCAGATACTTGTTTTTCCTGAAATTTCACAACAAGACCAAGTAAATCCACACAATTTATAATAAGATGATAAATGATGCTCACAATAGTAAAACAAAGGGGATTTGATATAATATGATGGCAAAGACCAAATTAAGTGAATTATGCAATATTATCCATGAAAATGAGTAATTAGAGCACAAAACACATATGAAATAGGTCTATAAATGCGACTCAAAATCATCGCATCACTACCCCCAGTTGCCAAGAGTCAAGCCAAAGTAAATAATCCCATGGAAATCCAAAGAAAAGATGAAAGTGACCTAGAAGACCCCAAACATGGTCGTGGTATGAAGGAACGGTCATGTTGTCCAAGTCAAATTCCCAAAAATTTGACAGAGTTGAAGAAATTGAAGACAATCTCAGTGGCACGTTCATGCAAGCCACCATGGTTGCGCCAAGAAGGGCTCAACATGATCGTGTGGCCTGGTATAACCATGTTTCAAGCTATTCGTAGGCCCATGTTGAAGAGAATGAGCAGAGACTCCTTCCTCCAAAATGGTCATGTGGCCCCACATGCCAGTGTAACCGCTTCACCCCCATGACCATGGTTCTCACCACGGTCGTGCCACCAAACAATCAAACTCCAATTCTCAAGTGACATTTTTCACCTCCACCAACACGACCATTCTCTCCTAGCACAACCATTGAGCAGCCATACTGCCGCAAACGTGGTTCTCAGAATGGTTGTGGTGGCCAAAAACCCCAAGACATTTCTACATTGTTTTTCCCTATATTTCCCCCCTTAACCTAGTGCTTCCTTACCACCTATACATACATGGGTGGTGCATGGAGCATGAGCTTAGACACTATGATGACCATGAATTTTGGAGATTGAAATCCAAAATAATATTTGTTAATTTTGAACCTGTGTAAAGGGTTGTTTGGGTGGCCCCATCATCACGTCTGTAGTAATTGAGGAGTAATGGGATTTTGATTACCCAATTAACAAATCCTAAGATTCTTAATTTCTGTGTTTGGATAATTGTGGATTTGATAATATAAAAATTATAAGTACTTCTTTTTAATTACCTTGTTTGGTAATATATATTCAAAATGCAGCATTTTTATTAATCCATAATTTGTATACTAAATTACCATGGATGTATTATATACAAACCAATCGATATAATGTGGGAAACCCTGCCACATACTTTAGGCTGATTACAACCAAATTTCACAAGTTTGCAATTAGTTAACATGTACTTAGACCATTCGAACATGTAACCAAGAACACAATTTCAAAAGATCAACCACAATAATGGAAATTTTACCTCATGATCAATCACATCAATGTATATTTTGTCTTAAACAAACACTACCACCCTACACATGAGCCACACAAACAAACACAACAACCACCAGACAAAAAGGATACTACATAATTCCACAATCAAACACAACCACCACACAACCAAGTCTTAATATTAACCAATTTCATAAATAGAGCCATGAAGCAACAGCTTGATCTCCTCCAATCACCTGAAAAAGTGATAAAACAAAGTGATGATTAGGCAAAAGGTAGATTGATATGGTCATAATTTAGCAGCGAACTGAACAGTAGAGAAAAAAACTGAATATTACACAATCAAACTGGTCATTAGGCAAACAAATTTAAAATTACACAGCTGAACTGTAAGGACCCTGACCTTCATTTTGGGCTTAGCATGTTTGTTTTGCCTAAACCTTGTGCTTGGTTGCTTGCTAATCATCTTTAGTGATGATTAGGGTTTTCTTGTGCTTAGTTGAGAGCTGGAGTGCTACTTGCAAAATAACCTGAGTTAGGGTTGAAGAGCAAGTTTGCCACCTTGAGAGATGTCTTTCTATCTCTTTGCTTCCTCTAGGGTTGAGAGGAAGGTTCGGGTTCGTGCCTTGGGTTACCTTGGGCTTGGTTGAGCTATTTTGGGCCTTGTTTTCCCTTTTTTGGGCCTTGCCTTGCTTGGTTGAGCCCTGTATCGGGCAAGGATGCTTTGTATCGGCCATGGGGTATCGCCCATGGGGGGTGTATCGGCCATGGATGGAGTGTGTCGGCCTTTGACCTTTGTTGACCATCTTGCCTTGGTTGTGTCACCCTAGCTTGGACATGTGGCCGAACCTTGGTTGAGTAGTGGCATGGCATGTGCATGCATTTTGCAAGGTGGCAAATCGTGTGGACAAGTGTCCCTTGGTAAGGTGACACCTTTCCTTGGTTTAACCTTGACCCTCACCTATATATGCCTTGACTTTCTCTTCCTTAGGAACCCTTTAGCTCTTTGTTGCTCCTCTCTTCCTTGAGTGCACGATACACCTCTCCCTTGCAACCTTTGGTGGCCGATACGCTTGGAGGAGCTAAGGTTGGTGGTCGATCCCCTTGAAGAAGTTCCCTTCTTCTTCCTTTAGCTTCGTGGCCGAACCCTAGGTGGGTCTTGTTTCCTTGGTAAGCATCTTCCCTCTCTCCTTAGCATCTTCTTCTCCATCTTGCCTACTCTTCGGCCATGGTGGTTATGCTTCTTATTCCTTTTCTTGAGGTGGCTGAAGTAGTGTGCTTGGAGCTAGGAGCTAGAAGCTTGGAGCTTGAGGAGTTTGCTTAAGGCGAGTTACATAACTTCTAACCGTAGCTATACTACCATCTCTATGTTGCATGTTTCATATACATTGATGATCGGCCATTGTATGTTATGTTTCTTTCTCTAGTACATGTTGTTGCTCTTACGGATATAATGAGCATGATGTGGTTGTTGTTGTTGATGGTTTATGTGCCTTTACACCTAGTTGGCTGAATCATGGTTTAGGGTTTCCTTGTTGAGCAACACCCCTTCCTCTCCTTGGTCTAGAGAAGTGAGTTTGAGCTCTAGGGATGTAGGCAATACCCCTCTCTCATTTAAGTTGAGAGGTGAGCTTATATTCTAGTTGCTTGGGCGACACCCTCCTCTCACCATGGATTTGAGAGGTGAGCTTTTGGATGGATGATGACCTATGTTGAGGTGGATCCCTGTGGTTGCCCGATTTGTGATAGAGGTTGTGCAAAACCCCTCTCTCTTGGTTGTTGAGAGGTGAGCCGATCTTTTTGATCAATTAGGGTTTGGTGCCCTTGTGCTTGAGGTTGAAGGTGACCATGTTGGGTTGTGCCTTGCACGATATGCCTTGGGGTAATGCTGCCTAATAACCTTCTTGTATTGGATTGTAACCTTGGTCGTTACACCTAGTTGGGATTGGTTGGTGCCCGATATGGTTCCCTTGGTCGACACATAGTGGAGATGGATCTTGGGCGATATACCCTTTTGCCTTGTGTTGATCTTGGCCGATATGCTTTATTGAGCCTTGGTGGCTTGATGCCCGATATGCCTTGGCCGAGATGACCCTTGTCCTGGATGTGCTTTGACCGATATGATGTCTAATAGCTTTCCTTATGTTGGGTAATATGAAGTACTCTTGTGATGCTCAGTATGATGGTTGTATAGAAAACCCTAGACGGTGCCTTGGTGGTGGCCGATATTAGTATCTTGACCTAGAGAGATGATAGGTCTGTGCCAGACATGGGGTTGTGTCGCCGGACGCACCCCTAGTGGAGTTGGCAGAGTTGTTGGTTTATCCAATTGGTCCATGCACGATATGGCACCTTGGGCGATAGGGTGCCCTGGTCGATACGAAGGACTCTTGGACGATATGGAGAAGGTTGGACGATAGAGGCGCCTTGGGCGTTTTGACCTTTGGCCGATATGGTCAAGGTTGAGGGGTAGCCGATAGAGAAACCCTAACCCTAACCCTGATCTTGGTGCACGATAGGCTTTTGGCCGATAGCATTTGCTGATGCACGGTACACTCTTCCCGACACCATGAGTTGGTGAGTCCTTGTTGCACGATAGTTGATGTTGGGGTTGGCCATTATGGTGGTGAGCTTGCTTAGGGTTGGGAAACCCTAGTCGTTACACCCTTTTGTGAGGGTTGGCACTGCTCTCTATACCTATAGTGAGGGTTACAGGAGTTTTGGTAAGGGTTCTGATAGCTTGGAATGTATATGGCTAATAATGACAACACAAGTGATATCATGTAATCACCTTGAATCCTGCAAATATGTTGATAAGTTAAAATAATAGATTGTGAACCAAAAAGCTTGAAAGCATATGATGTTGCTACACATGTTGACATGACACCTGCATATGGTTGCAAGTGTAAGGCATAATATATGCCCATCATTGATAATAATAATATGAATGATAAAGCTTATGTGGGATGTGTTCATGGATGCTTCTTTATACTTGATAGTATAATAATAATCATGTTAATCCATGATGGATTCAGTTATCTTTGTGGATGTGTGCACTAACCATGCCGGTATTTCATGTGCATTCATAGTCTGGTCAGAGCTATGAGGTATATGTGCTTTGACTAGCACAATGTGATGATAATCTTTGTTGATGAAATAACAAGTTGATAGGTCTGAGGACCTGATACAAGGTTGAGTGCCTAGATGAAGTGTTATCCTCTGATGATGAGATAAGGGATTCATTCCCAGGATGCTGATGCATGATTGTGATGCCTTGAGAGGCAGTGGTTGATATCACGAGGGATTGAGGTCCCAGGACAGTATGATGATGGCAATAATGATGTAACTCTATAAGGCTATGTTTATACTTTGGTTGCCTCAACAATTGGCTTAAAATATACTAATTAATTACAGTGGAACATATCATGTAGTTTGCCCTGGCCATAGATCCATTATTGTCAGTATTTGGTGATGGTGAAATAGGTTTATCCTGCGGGATTACCTGGAGCGCATATTGTTGAATATGTGAGGTTTCCCCTAGCCTAAAATAGGAGGGTTGAGTGCAACTGTGGTTGCAGACTCAAGATATATGGACATTGGTGAACAGGCCCATGGCTCAGGATATGTGATGATGAGCATGATGCGTTCATGGATTGGATGTATGTACTAGCACCTATGATGAGGTGAGCTAGAAATATGGATATCTTGCGAAGCTAACCCAGAGGCTGAGGCCTATAAGCATAAGACTGTGGTCTTGATTGATGATTCATGTACTGACCACGGGAAGGTGACGTCATGGAGTCCGAATCTCCTTAGACCTTGTATGGCACCGGATTGGGCTTCGCATCCAATGGTTGGATTTGAGTAGGGAAGGCTCATTTCCTCTGGGCATAATAAAATGTAATCCAGCTGAATAAGTATATCTTGCTTAGAGCAAAACACGGAACATTGATTGAGGCCTTGCTTACATAGCTCATCTAGTTACACCTTGTAGATATGTGTACGATCCTTATATCTTGTGATAAGTTCTTATAAATCTTCTCTTGTCAATCATGTTCCATAAAGTAATACTTGGTTATATGCCTCCCGGATACCTTGGTAAGCTTGATGGTAATCATAGCCTTGCTTAGTATGCTGCTATTGTTATACGCTTTATCAGTTATTTGTTGTTATCTGCTTTAATCTTCTGAGGTTTTATAGTTTCGGTGGGGAGTAAAGTTTCTCTCTGGGACTGTGTGTCTCACCCCGCTAGTTTACACCCTTTTTAGGTGATCGCTCTAGACGTGGTGGTGGTCGTGAGGTTGCGGCCGAGTAGCAAGAAGAGAAGTAGAAGGCAAGAGATAGACATGCTGCTATTTTAGTGGTTTTTTTGTAGAGTCCTAGAGTCATCCATGTACTCTCAGGTCCTTGAAGGTGTTTTGACAATGTTTTGCGACGTCGTGTAGTTGTAATTTTTGTATATCCTGCTGTTGGCCATATGTGGCCTGTCATGTATGTATAAACAGGTGTTGAACTCTGGTGCTGACGGTACAACTAGTTCCCATAAGCTGTGTACCTATAATAAGGCTTGCGAATGATTATATAACATGCCTTTCTGTAGGATCTGGATGCAAAAGTTCTCTCATGTATACTTTCTACAATCGATTTTAATTAACTTGTATTTTCAGTAATATATGGTTCCACACATTTTCATGTGTCATCTCGTTATCTGTGTGATGGCAGGGTGTCACAGTTGGTTTGGTATCAGAGCCATAACCCCTCCAGTAGGTGGGGCCCACATGGGCATGGGCATGCCAGTCTTGAGTCGTGCGGTCTATGCATGTAGGAAAGGGTTGTCCATGGTAGACGTAGCCACCCTTGTGCTGGTATTCCGTGATCGAGAGTTGGGTGTCCATGGGCCATTGTGGGTTTGCACTGAAATGGGGTTAGATTATGAGGCCATATAGTTGAACCTTGACAAGGACGTCAAGAGTCTAAGTGGGGGAGATTGTAACATCCCAGGATTTGAGGCCTCGGATAACATGATCTTCAAAGGAATGATTGGACTACCCATATCACCAAGGTGCAACTCTTTTTCCTGGAACCCATCACTAAAGAACTCCATAGTTAAGTGTGCTCAGCTTGGAGTAGTACTAGGATGGGTGACCTATCGGGAAGTTGATCCTAGCATGTGTGTGAGTGAGGACAAAGCGCGCAGTTAAGGCTAGTGGTGGTCTGTGGGGACAATCGTCATTCCTGAAACTCTACTAAAGCCTTGGGCAGTGGGCCCGAGCGTTACAAAATGGTATCAGAGCTCCAGGTTCACTAAGTCTACAGGGATCTAGGACTAGGTTTTCGTCTGTTCTTGTGAGTTTTCCAGATTTTTATTACAATAACCTTCTGTTCTCAATGGAAGATAAAGCTTAAAAATGTCTAGAAACCATGAAGAACATGCTACCGAGAGAAGCAATGTTGCATCAGTTGATGGAGAAGGAGGGCAAGAACATGAAGATCGGGTGCCTAAGGTCCGCCAAATTGACCCATCCATTTTCAAAAATCCTACCTACCAACAGCTTATGGGGCAGATGATGGCTATGATGAATCACATGGTGGAAAGGTTGCTAGTGCCTCAGCCAAGACTACAGGCTCCCCATGGTGAAACATCGGGTATTGGGAAGACCTTTGAGCGGCTTCGCCGAGTCAGAGCTTTGCATTATGCTGGGACGGCTGATCCAGTAGATGTAGATCTGTGGCTAAGAGGTCTTGAGAAGGTCTTCTAAATCCTCGACATCCCCGAAGCAGACAAATTCAAGCATGTTGTCTACCTTCTGAAGGATAGTGTTGGCCACTGGTGGGCCATCAAGGAGGAGAAGTGACCCGGTGAGGAGATCGGTTGGGAGGTTTTCCGGTGAGAGTTCGTCAGTAGATACTTTCTGAAGACGTATCTGGACGAGAAGATCAACCAGTTTGAGCATCTAAGCCAAGGAACGATGACCATCACCAAGTATGAAGTCAAGTTCATGGACTTGCTAAGGTTTTATCCTCACATGGCAGCAACAGATGATGAGCGGATCAGGCAGTTTGAGAAAGGTTTAAGTGTTGAGCCATCGACACCTGCTGCTTCTTTAGAGAATCGGGAGAAGTTTACCATGTTTGTGGACTCCGTCCGCAGGATTGAACAATCTGTTAAGCAGAAAAGGGAGTCTGTGTCTAAGAAGAGGCCTGCTCAGTTCCAAGGACAGAGGTTTGGTGGCTTCAAGAAGCCAAGGTTTTTGGCACCTTCCACAATGCAGAATTCTCGTACACCATCTCAGTGGTCTCCGAGCAAGGGAAGAGGTTATGTTTCTTTGCCATCGAAGGCACATAGTACAGCTTCTGAGGCAGTAACAAAGCCATCTAGACTGCAAACAGAAGGCAGGTCATGTTACCACTATGGACAGACTGGGCATTTAAAGTCAAATTGCCCAAGAAGAGATGTTGAGGTAACACAATAGCTGAGACAGAGTCAACAAGGGTCAGAAATATAGCATCCCAGTGGTAGAAGAGGGCGAGGACGCGGTCAAGCATCACAAGCGGGATCATCTTCTCAAGGAAGTAGAGGACGTGGACAAGCAACAGCTCAATTCTATGCTATGAGTCAGCCGGAGGCGATAGTCAACTCGCGAGTGGTGACAGGTCAGATGGAGTTATTTCGTTCTGATTTATCTTCTTCTTGCTTTATATCTATTTTGGTTGACCCAGGTGCTACGCACTCTTTTATTGCACATAGTCTTCTTTCTAGCTGTCGTTTACCTGTTAGTTGTAAGAAAGATAGTCTGTTGTTAGAAACTCATCTCGATGGTTCCTCGATACTTCGAGAAGAGTGTCCATCTTGTGTCTTATCTTTCTCGGGACACAGTATACAAGTAGATCTTATACCACTTGACATGCATGGATTCGATGTGATCCTTGGGATGGATACCTTAGAAAAGTATAAGGTTGTGTTGGAATGTGGTTCCAAACAGGCGGTGTTTGATGACAACGGAGAGAAGTGGATCTTCCAAGGAGATAGGAAGATTCTTCCGACATGTCTAGTTTCAGTGATGGTGGTAGAAAAGTTGTTGCGGAAAGGTTGTAGAGCGTTCTTAGCTCACGTTGTGGATACCCAGGTGAAAGGTCCTAGCCTTGAGGAGGTAACGGTTGTCCGAGAGTTTGCAGTTGTGTTTCCTGATGAGTTCCCCGGTCTTCCCCCACCCTGAGAGATTGATTTTGAGATCAATATGGTACCAGGAACATAGCCAGTTGCACAGACACCATATAGGATGGCTCCAGCAGAGATGGCAGAGTTGAAGGACCAGTCACAGGAGTTGTTGGAGAAAGGTTTCATCCGACTGAGCACGTCGCCTTGGGGTGATCCAGTGTTGTTCGTTAAGAAGAAGGACAGATCGATGCGGCTATGTATAGATTATCGGCAGTTGAACAAAGTTACGATCAAGAATAAGTACCCGTTGTCGAGGATAGATGATCTGTTCGATCATTTGTGGGGTGCTACAATGTTCTCAAAAATCGACCTACGGTCTGGATATCACCAGTTGAGGATTAAGGTGGATGACATACCTAAGTCAGCATTTAGGATGAGGTATGGTCACTTTGAGTTTGTGGTTATGCTGTTTGGGCTAACCAATGCACCTACTACTTTTATGGATCTGATGAACCGAGTGTTCCATCTATTTCTATATCAGTTTGTTGTAGTCTTTATAGATGACATCTTGGTCTACAGTCGGGACAATCAAGAGCATGAACGACATCTTCGACAAGCGTTGTCTCTTCTTCGCCAACATCAGTTGTATGCCAAGTTCAGCAAATGTGAGTTCTGGTTGAAGGAAGTGACTTTCTTGGGTCACGTGATATCTGCAGAAGAAGTCAGAGTGGACCCTAAGAAGGTGGAGTCAGTTGTAGATTGGGAGAAACCAAAGACGCCGATGGAAGTTCATAGTTTTCTGGGTTTGGCAGGATATTACCAGAAGTTTATCAAGGACTTCAGTGCGATCGCGTTGCCAATGACAAAGCTGACCAGGAAGGATGTACCTTTTGTCTAGGATGATTGTTGTCAGCAAGCTTTCCAAAATTTGAAGGAAAAGTTGACTAGTGCTCCAGTGCTAGTACTGCCAGAGCATAGGAAGGGCTATGTTGTTTTCTGCGATGCTTCCAAGAAAGGCTTAGGTTGTGTATTAATGTAGGAGGATCATGTGGTTTATTTTGCTTCGCGACAGCTTAAGAAACATGAAGAGAACTATTCGACACATGATTTGGAATTGGCAACGGTGGTCCATGCGTTAAAGATTTAGAGACACTATCTTTATGGGGAAGTGTGTTAGATCTTTACATATCACAAGAAGTATATCTTTTCACAGAATGAGCTAAATATGCGACAACATCATTGGATGGAGCTAATCAATTACTATGATTTCACCATTGAGTATCATCCTGGTAAGGCAAATCTGGTATCTGATGCGCTTAGCAGAAATTCTTCTTCTCTCTCCACAAAGAAGGCAACGTTGAGTTCCTTGGTATGCCATAGGCATGACATGTTTGTCTCCTTGCGGCAGATGAATGTACAGTTGAAAGTTTCCTTATTGGCAGGACTGTTGGCACAGATGCAAGTTAAGCCTACACCGATATAGCAGATCAAAGACGCACAGCAGGTAAATGATACAGTGCAGTTGATCAGGTCAAAGCTTAGCAGCGAAAAGCGTGATGGGTTCCATGAGTCTGAGGATGGACTAGTTTGTTATCCTGGTAGAATGGTGGTCCCTGATGTTGATAATCTAAGGAAGCTAGTGCTCGAGGAAGCACACACATCGATGTATGCTATGCATCCAGGAGTCACGAAGATGTATCCTAATATGAAGGACATGTATTGGTGTTCCGGCATGAAGAAGGATGTAGCTGAGTTTGTGGCTAAGTGTGATGTATGTCAACAAGTTAAAGTTGAGCATCAGAAGCCGACAGGTACGTTGCAACCCATGTCGATACCACAGTGGAAATGGGATCACATAACCATGGATTTTGTCATTGGTCTACCAAAGATAGCTGGGAATCATGATTCCATTTGGGTGATAGTGGACAAGTTGACAAAATCTGCTCATTTCATACCGGTAAAGACGACGTATATAGCAGAGAAGATTGCTCAGGTGTATGTAGATGAGATAGTGTGGTTGCACGGTGTACCAGCAACAATAGTTTTTGACAGAGGTCCTCAGTTCACAAGTCGTTTCTGGGAACAATTGCACAAAGCATTGGGAACGCAGTTGAGGTTCAGTACCGCTTTCCACCTACAAACGGATGGACAGTCTGAAAGGACTATTTAGACTTTGGAGGATCTTCTCCGAGCATGTATTTTGTAGTTCCTAGGCAGTTGGGATGAGCATCTCAGTTTGATCTAATTCTCTTACAATAACAATTATCAGCGGAGCATTGACATGGCTCCCTATGAGGCTCTATATGGAAGGAAGTGCAGGTCCCCTTTATGCTAGTATGAGTCTGGTGAGTATCAACTTTTGGGTCCGGAGTTAGTGCAGCAGACAACAGAAAAGATCAAGGTGATACGACAACAATTGAAGGCGGCACAGGACAGACAAAAGTCTTCTGCAGACAATCGACGATGACCTTTAGAGTTCCAAGTGGGAGACAAAGTGTATCTCAAGGTCTCACTTTGGAAAGGCGTTCTAAGGTTTGCCCGAACAGGTAAACTGGCACCCAAATATATGGGTCCATACCCAGTAATAACACGTTTTGGCAAGGTAGCTTACAAGTTAGAGCTTCCGCCAGAGTTGTGCAGCTTGCATCCAGTGTTCCATGTCAATATGCTAAAGAAAAGTCATCTAGACACAGGGACAGTGGTACAGCCAGTGGAGGTTGAGCTTGATGAAGATGTGACCCATGAGAAAGGTTGGTGGCGATCCTTGACAGAAGAGTAAAGAAGTTGAAGAGGAAGGACCTAGTTCTTGTGAAAGTCCTTTGGCATCATCATGGCATTGAGGAAGCCACATGGGAGATTGAGGAAGAGATGAGGAAGAAGTATCCATCGCTTTTCTCTTCGGATTTCAGGGATGAAATCCTTTTGTAGAGGTTTATGGCTTGTAAGGACCCTGACCTTCATTTTGGGCTTACACTATTTGTTTTGCCTAAACCTTGTGCTTGGTTGCTTGCTAATCATCTTTAGTGATGATTAGGGTTTACTTGTGCTTAGTTGAGAGCTGGAGGTGCTAATTGCAAAATAACCTTAGTTAGGGTTGAAGAGCAAGTTTGCCACCTTGAGAGATGTCTTTCTCTCTCTTTTCTTCCTCTAGGGTTGAGAGGAAGTTTTGGGTTCGTGCCTTGGGTTGCCTTGGGCTTGGTTGAGCTATTTTGGGCCTTGTTTTCCCTTGTTTTGGCCTTGCCTTGCTTGGTTGAGCCCTGTATCGAGAAAGGATGCTTTGTATCGGCCATGGGGTATCGCCCATGGGGAGTGTATCGGCCATGGATGGAGTGTATCGACATTTGACCTTTGTTGACCATCTTGCCTTGGTTGTGTCACCCTAGCTTGGACATGTGGCCAAACCTTGGTTGAGTAGTTGCATGGCATGTGCATGTGTTTTGCAAGGTGGTAAATCATGTGGACAAGTGTCCCTTGGTAAGGTGACACCTTGCCTTAGTTTAACCTTGACCCTCACCTATATATGCCTTGCCTTTCTCTTCCTTAGGAACCCTATAGCTCTTTGTTGCTCCTCTCTTCCTTGAGTGCACGATACACCTCTCCCTTGCAACCTTTGGTGGCCAATACCCTTGGAGGAGCTAAGGTTGGTGGCTGATCCCCTTGAAGGAGTTCCCTTCTTCTTCCTTTAACTTGGTGTCCGAACCCTAGGTGGGTCTTGTTTCCTTGGTAAGAATCTTCCCTCTCTCCTTAGCATCTTCTTCTCCATCTTGCCTACTCTTCGGCCATGGTGGTTATGCTTCTTGTTCCTTTTCTTGAGGTGGACGAAGTAGTGTGCTTGGAGCTAGGAGCTAGAAGCTTGGAGCTTTGGATCTTGAGTAGTTTGCTTAAGGTGGGTTACATAACTTCTAACCCTAGCTATACTACCTTCTCTATGTTGCATGTTTCATATACGTTGATGATCGGCCATTGTATGTTATGTTTCTTTCTCTAGTACATGTTGTTGCACTTACAGATATAATGATCATGATGTGGTTGTTGTTGTTGATGGTTTATGTGCCTTTACACCTAGTTGGCCGAACCATGGTTTAGGGTTTCCTTATTGAGAAACACCCCTTCCTCTCCTTGGTCTAGAGAAGTGACTTTGAGCTCTAGGGATGTAGGCAATACCCCTCTCTCATTTAGGTTGAGAGGTGAGCTTATATTCTAGTTGCTTGGGCGACACCCTCCTCTCACCATGGATTTGAGAGGTGAGCTTTTGGATGGATGATGAACTATGTTGAGGTGGATCCTTGTGGTTGCCCGATTTGTGATAGAGGTTGTGCAAAACCCCTCTCTCGTAGTTGTTGAGAGGTGAGTCGATCTTTTTGATCAATTAGGGTTTGGTGCCCTTGTGCTTGAGGTTGAAGGTTACCATGTTGGGTTGTGCCTTACATGATATGCCTTGGGGTAATGCTGCTCGATAACCTTCTTGTCATGGGTTGTAACCTTGTCTGTTACACCTAGTTGGGTTTGGTTGGTTCCCAATATGGTTCCCTTGGTCGACACTTAGTATAGATGGAGCTTGGGTGTTATACCCTTTTGCCTTGTGTTGATCTTGTCTGATATGCTTTGTTGAGCCTTGGTGGCTTGATGCCCGGTATGCCTTGGCCGAGATGACCCTTGTCCTGGATGTGCTTTGACTGATATGATGTCTAATAGCTTTCCTTGTACTGGGTAATATGAAGTATTCTTGTGATTCCCGATATGATGGTTGTATAGAAAACCCTAGACGATGCCTTGGTGGTGGTCAATATGAGTAGCTTGACCTAGAGAGACGATTGGTCTGTGCCAGACATGGGGTTGTGTTGCCCGACGGACCCCTAGTGGAGTTAGCAGAGTTGCTGCTAGTTTAACCAGCTAGTCCATGCACGACATGCCACCTTGGGCGATAGGGTGCCCTGGTCGATACGAAGGACTCTTGGATGATATGGAGAAGGTTGGACGATAGGGGTGCCTTGGGCATTTTGACCTTTGGACAATATGGTCAAGGTTGAGGGGTAGCCGATAGAGAAACCCTAACCCTAACCCTGATCTTGGTGCATGATAGGCTTTTGGCCGATAGAATCTGTTGATGGACGGTACACTCTTCCTGACACCATGAGTTGGTGAGTCCTTGTTGCACGATAGTTGATGTTGGGGTTGGCCGTTATGGTGGTGAGCTTGCTTTGGGTTGGGAAACCCTAGCCGTTACACCCTTTTGTGACGGTTGGCACTGCTCGCCATACCTATAGTGAGGGTTACAGGAGTTTTGGTAAGGGTTCTGATAGCTCAGAATGTATATGGCTAATAATGACAACACAAGTGATATGATGTAATCACCTTGAATCCTACAAATATGTTGATAAGTTAAAATAATAGATTGTGAACCAAAAAGCTTGAAAGCATATGATGTTGCTACACATGTTGATATAACACCTGCATATGGTCGCAAGTGTAAGGCATAATATATGCCCATGATTGATAATAATACTATGAATGATAAAGCTTATGTGGGATGTGTTCATGGATGCTTCTTTATACTTGATAGTATAATAATAATCTTGTTAATCCATGATGGCTTCAGTTATCTTTGTGGATGTGTCCACTAACCATGCAGGTATTTCATGTGGATTCATAGCTTGGTCAGAGCTATGAGATATATGTGCTTTGACTAGCACAATGTGATGATAATCTTTGTTGATGAAATAACAAGTTGATAGGTCTGAGGACCTGATCCAAGGCTGAGTGCCTAGCTGAAGTGTTATCCTCTGATGATGAGATAAGGCATGCATTCCCAGGATGTTGATGCATGATTGTGATGCCTTGATAGACAGTGTTTGATATCATGAGGGATTGAGGTCCCAGGACAGTATGACGATGGCAATAATGATGTAACTCTATAAGGCTATGTTTATACTTTGGTTGCCTCAACAATTGGCTTAAAATATACTAATTAATTACAGTGGAACATATCATGTAGTTTTCCCTGGCCATAGATCCATTACCATCAGTATTTGGTGATGGTGAAACAGGTTTATCCTGCGGGATTACCTGGAGCACATATTGTTGAATATGTGCGGTTTCCCCTAGCCTAAAATATGAGGGTTGAGTGCAACTATGGTTGCAAACTTAGGATATATGGAGCATGGTGAACAGGCCCATGACTCAGGATATGTGATGATGAGCATGGTGCATTCATGGCTGGGATGTATGTACTAGCACCTATGATGAGGTGAGCTAGAAATATGGGTAGCTTGTAGAGCTAACCCAGAGGCTGCTATAAGCATAAGACTACAGTCTTGCTTGATGATTCGTGTAGTGACCACGGGAAGGTGAGGTCATGGAGTCTGGATCTCCTTATTCCTTCTATGGCACCGGATTGGGCTTCACATCCAATGGTTGGATTTGAGCAGGGAAGGCTCACTTCCTCAGGGCATAATAAAATGTAATCCAGCCGAATAAGTATATCTTGCTTAGAGCAAAACACGGAACATTGATTGAGGCCTTGTTTACATAGTTGATCTAGTTACACCTTGTAGATATGTGTATGATCCGTATATCTTGTGATAAGTTCTTATAAAGCTTATCTTGTCAATCATGTTCCATAAAGAAATACTTGGTTATATGCCTCCTGAATACCTTGGTAAGCTTGATGGTAATCATAGCCTTGCTCAGTATGCTGCTCTTGTTATATGATTTATCAGTTATTTGTTGTTATCTGCTTTAATCTTCTGAGGTTTTATAGTTTCGGCGGGGAGTTATGTTTCTTGTTGGGACTATGTGTCTCACCCCGCTGGTTTACACCCTTTTTAGGTGATCGCTCTAGACGTGGTGGTGGTCGTGAGGTTGCGGCCGAGCAACAAGAAGAGAAGTAGAAGGAAAGAGATGGACATGCTGCTGTTTTGGTGGTTTTGTTGTAGAGTCCTAGAGTCATCCATGTACAATCAGGTCCTTGCAGGTGTTTTGACGATGTTTTGTGACGTCTTGCAGTTGTAATTTTTGTATATCCTGTTGTTAGCCATACATGGCCTGTCATGTATGTATAAACAGGTGTTGAACTCTGGTGCTGATGGTACAGCTGGTTCCCATAAGATGTGTACCTATAACAAGGCTTGTGAATGCTTATATAACATGCCTTTCTGCAGGATCTGGATGCAAAAGTTCTCTCATGTATACTTTACGCAATCGGTTTTAATTAACCCATGTTTTTGGTAATATATGGTTTCGCATGTTTTCGCGTGTCATCTCGTTGTCTGTATGATGGCGGGGTGTCACATGAACACTAGACAATAGTGATCTCTGCAGTTGATTTAAACCGAACACCGCACAAACAAACTACATTTCCACATGTGTAATTGTCTTACAGAACAGATCTTTAGCGGTTAACTGGTGATTCATCGTGTCCTACATAATATGATTTTAGAAAATTACCACAAATCCCTTTAACTATATTTGGCACATATCTTTAGTGGTGACACCTACAAACCTCAACACCTCTACTATACCAAGCCACATCCTCCACCTAAAAACTCATTTACATGGGCATTTTGACAACCCAAATCCTCCACATACCAGCAGCACCACCATCCACCTTGTGGAAACACACCACTCCACCTCCTCACCACCAGCAACACAAACCAGCAAAACATGGCATAAACTCATCACCCACCCTCACTCCAGCAAATTCCTCCTACAGCATAACCTCCACCACCACCGGTCCATTGCCAAACCTCCTCACCTTTCCATGATACTGAAACATTGCCCATCATCACCCAATCTTCTGAGAAAAGTAACAAAAGAATCGTAGGAGGTATCAGCATCACCTCCAAGTGGAGGATCGACACATGGAACAGCAAAAATAGAACAACGGTAATGAAATTTAAAATGGAACAATGAACCGTAGGAAGTATTAGCTTTCTATACTCACCACTTTCGATCCCTTGGGGTATAAGGTGACGAGGTAATTCCCACCAACACAGGTTAGGATACCCGTCAGATCATCATAAGCATACGAGTAAGCCCTAGGACACACCTCTCTAAACAGCTTGGAGTACGACGTCGACCAGCATTAAGGGATCTCAAACGCTCCAGCACAGCAGTACCTAGGTGACTCAAATGCCGTGCACATGCTCTGGCGTGCCACGATCCTCCCGTCCGCACCATAGACCTGGATCCTGGCGGGGCAAATCTCATTTAGGTCGCTGACGCACCCGGCGTACCCGCACTTTTCATTGTTACTCTTTGCTCCATTGGTGCCACCACGGAAGAAGGGATGGATCGACATGCCGAGGTTGTATCCATCCACCAGATGCACGTCGTAGAACTCCAGCTGGCCTCCGACGCCCAGGGTGATATCAGCGAGTGTGGCTGGTGAGGGACCGCCAGGGCCCGATCAGTAGAGGCTCCCGCCGCAGTCACTTGTGGTGCACCGTCTGTGGCCCGAGGCATCGAATGGGCAGCTCTTGTGACCCCATATGTGATCGGACTAACCCAGGGGGAGGTGGAGAAGAAATTGGGGTCCAAACCCTAGCGAACCCAGAGAGGATCGGCAATAAGAAACGCGGAGCCACGATGACTAGGAGGAGAACTGGCTGCAGTTAGTGGGGAAAGGAGTAGCGCAGTGATGTGAGGAAGGATCTGGCTGGGGAGGAGATAAGAGAGGGATCGGGAGAGTTGGGGGCAACCGCTGGCGAATCCCTCACCTCTGCGATTAGAAAGGACGCTGATATTGGCATATTTTAGGAAACCCATGAAATGTGAGTGGAGGAGAATATCACATTCCAACTACCGAAGTTGAGAAATCACATGTGGCTAGTCAAACAATGTAATTGTAAATGTGATAGTTAAAATACCTAATTCAACTACATCCCGCTCCGAATTACAACACCCAAATAGCCCCTAAGCCTTCTCAACTTCAAATCTATGAACACGCTTGAATCATTAAGGGGACTAGGGTTGATTAATGATGTTGCAACCTTTATAAGGTGGGGCGGATACATCCTAGATACACTAATTCCTACTATTTATTCCTTTAACCCTAAGTGTGGTTCAAATTGCATCTAGAAGCTTGGTTATAATTAGTTTTATCACCATGAAGTAATATCCTAACTAAGGTTGAATATTTTTGTTGTTAGCCTATGTTTGAGGTATCTTGAAATTCAAGGGTGAAATTCTTTCAACATGGGGTGAATGTGATTTTCTAGAACTCTAGGGTTTGACTAGCACTATGAATCCAGATAAAGGAATATTAAATCATGATGATAGAAAAAAAAGTTGACAATGTGGGAACCTATTATTGTTTATGATATATGTGAGGATCAATTTGAGTTCTCTTTAGTTAGTACATTTAGTGGAAATATAATTTTATTTTGAGATATCTATTGGTGTAAAGATACATTTAATAGTAACAAAGTTATGTTTAAAATTTCAAGTTATTTGAAGCCTCCTACAAAAACTTTAGCTTTTTTATATGTTTGTGGCGATGATGAAGTTATAGTTGAATTTATTCAATTAATCGAGTATGGTTTGACTTTATTCTATCCCAATTTAGATGTCACACATGCATTTAGCTGTGAGGCATCTGGGGGAACGGATGCATGGCTCAGGTACGGACCCTAGGATGATAACCGAATGGCGGTTAGTTCATCTTCCTTCACTGCTAATAGTGAGACCAAGAGTCTAACTTGGTCATGATGCTCACAGAACTGAGACTGCAAGAATCGCGAGCCTAATATATATATCAAGTTGTGTTATATATCTAAAGTTCCAAGACTACCCAAAGATCCCTTTGGTGGTGTGTGATTTGGTGTAGGGAGGGAGAACTAAACCATGCTCCCTATCACACCTTCTTCCCCTTAAAGTTGTGGGTCACAAGAGGAAGGACATAGGGGAGGTTCCTTTAGGCTAGATTAGTCATGTCGTTGAAGAACCCATACCTAAAAAATGCCTCTGATGCACTCATATTTGTTGATATGAGACCCTACATGATCATCCAGTAGGGTGGGTGTCAGGATGAAGGCGGAATTAGTGAGACCTATTGTGGCATCCCAATAGAGTTTAGAGGATTCAAGCAAGTTAGTAGTGCTTCCATGATTCTCTGAATGCTATATATTCAGACAGATAGGTTGCATGTCCCTTTTCCACCTTTTACTTCCTCCTTGTAGTGGAAGGGGAAGCTAGCCTCCTAGAGGGATCAAAATCACCAGCCCTATCTAAGGAGCAATGCCACTGACAATTTCCCTGCAGCCACAGTGAACTTGATGTACAGATCTTCCATCAGGGATAATGCTTCCAGCTTGTGAGATTCATTGTTGTGATTCTAGGCTATGACGACATTGGAAACAGGGAGGACAGCCATGAGAATGAAGGACATGAGCATTTTGGGGTGGCCCGATTCAGATCTTTGGATCCTCAAATAGGCGGATCATAGTAGAAACATGATTTAGCCAATCCTTGTAGCCATCGACTGCCATTGAGACCTAAATTAGGTAGTAGGTTGCGCCTACTCACTGGCGATGTGGCATGCATCCAGGTGCCCTTGTTCTCTTTATTCGACAACTCTAGATTTTCCAAAATGGTAAACCTACCCTAAGATTCATTTTTGACCCATGGCCTTGAAAAATTAGTAGAAAATATCTCCTTGGCCTATAAATTCCTCAAAAATACCCACAAAAAATAAAAATATCGTCTTTCTTATAAAACCTCTATATTAGACTTTTGAAATGCAGATATCGATGATATTTGATTTAGATGATAATGTCTCTTTTATGGTACATTAAATGAAATAATTAGTAACCAGTTGAGATAATTCCTCAAAAAATTCTAGTAGAACCATGAAGATGGTTGGAACCCATTTTTATACTCTGAATTTAATAGCATATAAGCCTTTTTATACCAAGGATTAATTTGACGCTTTTAGCATCATATTAATTATCAAAAATAAATCAAGCATCAAAAAATTACAAAAATTGAACCAGACCTAAAATGACCTCTAGATTAGTACAAAAATATCATAGACCAGTTAAGGTCAGTTTGAAACTAGGTTTGGCTAAACCCTAGTTTGGACCAAAAATACCTATAATATGACTTATTGATGATAATTAATCTATATTAATCAGGTGATGATCAGATGATCTAGATGGTCCTGGATAATATGAATCTCTGAACTCAGGTTTGTGGGCTTTATCTAAGTATGTGACTAGTTTTCTTGTGTGAAATAGCTATGATACATTACTTGTTCTTATTTGAGAATCTTGCTTGGATGTACTATGATTATGGTATCTTCACCATGTCACTAAGAATAATAATGAATATGGATGGTTTGTAGCTACTAAGTGTTTATACTATCCCTCTCTCACTCTCCTGACTTCTATATATAAGGTTGGCACATCCTCGTAGCCTAAGGGGAGGGGATCTCAATAGCCCATGGGTGGGGGAAAATGAAGTATGATACCACTTAGTAGTACAAACACATGAAAAGACATCTAAAAATATGTGTTTACCTGATTATCACATTAAATAATTCTTTCTTTTACTCTTTATTTTCTTTATAAAATTATTTCAAGTATGCAATGACAATATATATGTATCTTTCACAAACATACACAATATATTGTGTTAATTTGTTGTTTCACATATTATCTAGGTTCAGAGATAGCATGGGAGAAAAGATAGGAAGTGAGTAGTGTCTAGGTTGTACCTATTGTATAATATGTTAGCATACATGTTCAGACTTATGTGAAATTCTTTTTTCAATATGTAAATTCAGTTTTAATAAATCATTTTGTAAAATACATGTTAGATATTGAGATTTTTTTGGTGTATGGCTATAATTCTTTTGTTCATGTATGCATATTAGGCTTTCACATCGCTCTCTGATATAGTTCCTAACATTTTTGGATTTATCCTCTCGGTCCTTCTAAGTCTCAAGATGGAAAAATTTGGGGACGCTACAATTGGTAGCAGAGCATGAATATTAGCTACACCTGATAATTTCTCACCATAAAATATAAAACTAAATTTCACATTTTAATTAAATCCAAGAAAATTAGTAAGTTGTTGAATAAGTACTAGGTTTGACTTAGCCTCTAGGTTAGAACCTAGATGTTCAAGAACTAGGTTTAGACAAGTGTGTGAAACGCTTTCCATATAGAGCTCATATGTAATGGGTAGAAACACTAGTATACACCATTTTGTCATCATTTCACTAGGTGACATGGCACTGGACTATCTATTATGTGTGGGACACTCGTTTTGTTTTTGAATAGGCTTGAGCCTCGACATTTTTCTCTAACTTCTTTTTCCTCTGAGAAAAACTATATAATCATTTATTATATATATGTAAATATGAAAATGTGTCCCTCATACAGGACAGTAGGAGGTGTTCGTGCAACCTAACTAAAAGGGAGTGACATCAGTCTAGAAGAGAGAATAGATTTAGATTATATGTCTAGAGCCTTATTGGATATGTGACAGTTTGAGTAGATGATTGATTTATATATGAAATAAGCATGTGTAATCTTATCTAAGTTTGATCTCTGATGGTATAAGTTTCCTTAGAAATATTTAAATTGTATATGAGTTGAATCCCTATTTTTAAGATTCTAAGCTAAGTCTTGATAACACCCAAATTTAGGCATCTATACTGAGCATTTATTTATGGTTTTGTGTCATTATAGCCTTAATATGCCCAAAATAACCCTAGATCCTTATCTTTTAGTAATTTATATCTTTTTCATAGATAAATTTGTTCAACTAGCCAATTTTGGGACTTGTAGGCACCAAACCTGAAAAGACATACATTCTCCAAAATTTCTCCCCAACACATGATTTTTGCAATAGCTAGACTTCGATCTGTCGTGACCACGGTGGATTAAGCATCACACTATGAGACAGTGGTCCCGCTAGTGCCAAGAAACTTATGATATCTTAGACATTATTTTTAATGGCCAGTCCTATATCGTATTGCATCCTCGCCAATAAGAAGGTTCATCAATGCAGGCCCATCGACCACCAGTAATAGCCCACCCACCCCCGCGGGGTGGGTTTGGTCCATGATGTCGCGACCATGACCAAGAAGGATGTCGTGACCGTGGCCAAGAAGACAAAGCCATGACCGCAGCCAAGATGTTGTATCGACTGACACTCAGCACGACCGGGCCTAGCTCGACACGGTTCGACTGAGGCCAAGGCCACGATTGTGGTACACCTACATGACCGCGACACAACCACCTAGACCGCAGAGTCTATCTCGACAGTGGCACAACGACCTCGACCGCAGAGTATATCTCAATCATGGGATTTGCCTCGACCGTCATGTCTACGTCAACCGCAACCCTCGACATGACTGTGACCAGCTTGGCATGGTCGGGCCGAGACCAAGGTCACGACCGGGACATGTTTCGCAACCACTCATTACATACACTTTGCCTTCACCTATAAATACTCACCCCCATCACCTGGAGAGGGGTTTGGAGATTGGGAGGTCTGTAGTTTGGATTTTTGTTCTGGTTCTACATTGTGGTTCCAAACATTCTTGGTTCACAGAGCCCCATGGGAGAGTTCCAAGGTCAGAAAGGGCTGAAGTGCTAATCCTACACCCATCTCTTCAGTTTGCTTTCATCCACCATCATTTTTTGCCACCATTCACCCATATCCTACCATTCCACTACTACATAAAAGCCTTTTAGTTTCAGTTATTTAAGCTCTTTAGTGTCGGTTTCAAAGAGACACCCAAGTGGGCACCGCTAAAGGGGGACACCTTCAGCGTCGAATCCCAACCGACGCCAAAATGTTTTTCGCCACCAAAAACGCGCCAGCAAAGGGACTATATGCGTCGATTTTTTAGTAAAAATTAACGCCCAAACTCTTCCCGCCACCGAAAACACGCCAGCAAAGGGACTATAGGCGTCAGTTGTTTACTAAATAATCACCACCAAACCTCTTCCCGCCACCAAAAACACACCAGTAAATGGATTATAGGAGTCCGTTATCTAAAAGAAACCAACACCACATCATCTGAATCGATGTCGGTTTTGTGATAATAACCGATGCCATATCCCCTGCCTGCCACCACGACCGTGCTTCCCAGCACGGCTGTGGTACCTGGTCACATAGACGTCGGTTTTAGGTGAAAAACCACCGCCGTATAACATAGGTGTCGGTTTTGTTCAAATAACCGACACCTATGTTTTGATTTTTTTTCTGTCAGTATGCAGACCTGCTGTGGCTGGTCTTAGGATGAGAAACCTACAGTTCAATTATGAACTGCAGGTTTTATGACATCCATTGATATCAGCCAACAACAGGCCACAAACCTGCAAAATTAACATGATGGACAATATTATATATATGTGATTCACACTCATGTATCAGAACATTTAATTCATATTATTTTTTCATCTGACGCATGTAGAAACTAGTAGCAACCTGTAGTTCCATTTATTTCATCTCTTTTCACATTCAGACACATGTAGAAACATCAATGTATTGATGATTTTCACACACATATGAAACTTCATAAAAATTCATTCACATTCACACAAAATTAATTATGAGAACAAAGTTGTTCTTTATTCATCATTGTCATCATTGTCAGCAAAATCATATTGAAAAATTCCCACTCTTTGTAGAGCTTTTGCCCAATCTTCTCTTACAACATCTAATTCATCTCTCGCATAGGGAGCATGTACATAGAAACGCTTTGCACCTGTGTTGAAGTCCTTAGTTTTAAAGACCTACAAAGAGAATGACGTATATACATCATTATAATAATATATAATAAGATTCATATATTTCATATTAACTAATGAAACTATGTATAATACTTGTTGTATGTTATGGATTTCCAATACGACATGTTTGATGATTAGGTCCATAAATCACATCACATAGTAGGCACATGCCCAGCCATTGTCTTGTGTAGCACACTATAAATTGAAAGATACAAAATATTCAAAAATACAAATAAGAACAATTCACATAAATAATATATACATTGGAGTCAGGAAATTACTTTCACATTCTCCCAAATGAGTGTCAGATTTTTTTTCCTGGGGACCTTTCCTCCAGCTTTTTTGTACTCTTGTAAAGCCCTATATATGTTAATGTAACACATTAAATTGCATAATTAAATAGTAATGCAGTAACATATGTTACATATATAAAAACATAAAATATTTCTCACGAGAATAATGGCCTTTTAATTGCATGTCCATATAATACATCCAACTCACTCCCCGCAGGATCTAGATAATAGATGGTGAATGTCTTGGGGACAATAACTAATAACTCATAATGCTTAGCACTACAGGTAAGAAAGTAGAAAATTAATAACTCAATATCCACAATAAAAATGTAATTTTCTTAAGTCCAAATTACAAGCAAAGTAAACTTACTTGACATTGAATGGACCTATTATCACTGTCTTATTATTTTTACCAAAATATTCAAAAGCATCATAGCAGTATGAAGTAACTGAATACAGGTCTGTATGTACAAGACTAATCAAAGATGGAACCAAAAATCCCACATGGGAAAACCCAAAATCTGTACATGTCTTGTATAAGTGGATGCAAAACATGTATTACGTATGCATTAATATATAAGAAACTAGATTGTCGTATATAAAATAAGGTATATGGATGTATAAACCAGATTGTCATATGCATTAATCTCACCATATCCACAGCTCTATCATAGATGTGTTTAGACATGCATAACTAAACAACTCCAAAATATCTTGTATAAATATGTTGTTTCCGTATTTTTGACCTGCATTAATACGTATCCAAAACTTCTATTATGTATGCATTAATACGTATGTTAAACTTGTATAAATAGATTGTTATCATATGATTTACCTGTAGCATTCTCTGGAATAGTAACATTTATAGGGAAATTTGGATTATGTTTGCCGATCCATACTGCCACACTCCTACAATTAGGACCTATCGAGGCATGTAGGTCCCTTGGAAGCCAACTTGGTAGTCAAGGAGGTGGAGGCCGAGATGTAGCGGGTCTCATCTTTTTGACCTGTATATATAATTTCATATCAATTGACTCATATATATACACACTAACAAATTAAAGTAATGAAAATTTATCATACAATATCAGTATAGAGGACATCCGCTTCGGGCCACAGTATCACTCCACCTACTGCCTCACCAAGTGTTTCAGCATATGGGTGTGCATGAGGCAGTGCAAGATTCATCCAGCCATGGAGTATATGTATCGGGCTCACACGTACCATGTCATCTGGTACTGGACTCCCATTAAACATGCACCATTTAAGGGGTGGGTAAGCTGATGCCTCTGCAACGATATATCCTTCAATTTTTAGTCGGCATGGCTTCAACCCCTACAAATTTACGTAAAGAATGTTATATGCATATATACACAAACATATCATCTTGAACAGACTAGCTATTATATATGTCATAAAAATACTTACAGAGGACGTGCTAGGTTGTGGGTCTATAGGATTACTCCCAACCTCTGCAGTACGAGCAGTAGGAGAAGAGAGGTTCGCCACAGGTACTGTCTGAGTGGCAGTCTAAGACGCCTGCCACTTGTTAATTGCTTCATGGAGTCTTTTATCAAGTACTTCCTCAACTCTCCTATCAATTAAGGAATCTACCTATACATGGATAAAAGAAATGCTAGTTTATGATTATTGAATTCCCTTTCTCAATAACATTCTAAAAAAATAATAAGTTACCTCATCTTGTGAAAGTCCCACTTTTGGGACAGGTTTGGCTAGGATGGCCCAAAGAACGCTTTGATGCCCACACAAGCGCATGCACCCCTTACACGTCCAGGATGCTCTGGGTTACCCAGAGCAATTGTCAGTTCATCCCTTGTGCCTTGAGGGATGAACTTGCCTTCCTTTCTCTGCTCGTGCATCTCTCGCTAATCACCATCAACAAAAATTCATAAGTAAACATAACAATAATCAATATCGATAGATTTCTCTAAGAGTTTATTTTTACCATTTTTGCAGCTGCCTCAACGGTTGCGGGCTTCAGTATCTCTCCCTTCTTGTTTTTTCCTCCCAGCTATCCACATAACATGACGAGACAGAGGTGTAGGAGTAGCAGTAGACGACTCTACATTCTCCTGAGTAGCAGTTGGCTGAGAAGACTCAGCCTGTAGTCTTTGGCGAACGCCTACATATCCTCTTGGACCCATTGTGTGGTCGTGCACATTCAGTGCACGCCTTGTTCATTGAGCATCGCTGATAGCCTAGTTAGTTAGCACATTGATTTGGTTAGTAACACTAAAGGTTAATCTTGAATAGGTGAATACATAAAATGTATATTAATTAAATTGGGAGTGGCGCTTAATACCTTGAATTCATCTATTTTTCTTTGGGTAACAAACTCCTCCCATTCTTTGGGGTCCAAGTAGTTCCATTGGTTTAAAGGTGAGGTATTTGATGGTTTCAGTTAGATTATCTGGTGTTTGAGATAGTTGATGTAAGACTTTATCTTCAAACCACTTAATAAATGTCTTGTTATGCTCTCTAGCAAGCCACATTGTATTGGCTCGAGGATATTGTCTCTTGATGAAATTGGTATGTTCCTTGATATAAACACTCACTTCATCCATGTTGTGTAAAATATACAAGTGACCTTGCTCCAACTGCTCACGGCTGATTACTTTCACCCGTGATCCCAAAACTCCTTTGCCAAAATGCTCCTCAATATTCTTGTCATTCACGGGAGCGTCATTACCACTCAGAAAGTCATTGCAAAAATCCATAACCTCTCTCGCCACATAACCCTCAATAATACTCCCTTCAGGCCGATAACGGTTTCGAACATCACCTTTAAAAATGCTCATGTATCGTTCAAAGGGATACATCCAATGCAAGAAAATTGGTCCCAACATTTTCACTTCCCTAGTCAAGTGGACAACAAGATGTACCATGATATCAAAGAACGACGGAGGAAAATACATCTCAAGCTGACATAGGGTAACAACCACTTCTCTTTGAAAATTATCGAGAGTATCAGGGTCAATAACTTTACTACACAGACTGTTGAAAAAAAAACAAAGTCTGGTGATTGCAAACCTTACATGCTTCGGCAATATAGATCTAATTGCCACAGGCAATATTTGTTGCATTAGAGTGTGACAATCATGAGATTTAAGACCTATAAACTTCAGATCTTTCATTGATACCAATGTACAGATGTTGGATGAGTAACCCTATGGCACCTTAACATTTACCAAGCATTCACAAAATGCTTTCTTCTCCTTTCTAGACAATGTGTAACAAGCGGGAGGTAAGTATGTTCTCTGATCGCTACTAACTACTTCTGTTAATTCTGTCCTTATTCCCATTTCACATAGGTCAATTTTGGATTTTATCCCATCTTTAGTCTTACCTGGTATATTCAAAAGAGTACCAATGACGCTGTCACATACATTTTTCTCAATGTGCATGACATCGATATAATGCCTGACTGTCAAAGAACTCCAATAAGGAAGATCCCAAAATATGGACTTCTTCTTGAATAAAGACTTGTCACTCCTTGTGGCCATTGTACATTGTGATCTCTTACCAAATTCATTGGCAATATCTTTCACTCTTTCATAAACATTCTCCCCTGATATAGGTTTAGGTGCACTACGTTCCTCATTCTGTCCATTGAATGCTTTGCCCAACCTACGATACAGATGAAATTTTAGAAGAAACCTTCTATGAGCAAGATATACAGTCTTGCCGCCGTGTTTTAGTCATATTGAATCAGTGTTCTCTTCACATATAGGACACACTTTAGATCCTTTGACACTATATCCAGACAAATTCCCATATGCTGGAAAGTCATTCACAGTGCAAAACAACATAGCGTGCAAACAAAATGTCTCTCTTCGTGAAGCATCATAGGTCATCACACCTTCACCCCATAACTTCTTCAAGTCATCAATCATAGATTCAAGATAAACGTCGATATCATTTCCAGGTTGTTTAGGGCCCGATATCAAAGACGACAGCATAACATACTTATTTTTCATACACAACCAGGGAGGAAGATTGTATATAACAAACATAATTGGCCAAGTTCTATGTTGGCAGCTCAATGTCCCGTACGGATTCATCCCATTTGTACAAAGCCCAAGTCTTAGATTCATTTCCTCTTCACATAATTCAGGGTACAATAAATCAATCTTCTTCCACTGTGGGGAATCAGACGCATGTCGTAGGATCCCATCATTATTTTTCTTAACATCTGCATGCCACCTCAAATTCTTCACATCTATAGGATTGGCAAACAAGCGTTGAAACCGTGGTATTATAGGTAGATACCACATCACCTTGGCGGGAGAACCAATTTTGGACTCCCCCAAAGTCATCAATTTATACCGTGACACACCACATTTTTGACAATCTTTCAAATCCACATAGTCTTTTTAAAATAATACACAATCATTCTTGCATGTGTGTATCTTCTTGGCCTCCATTCCCATTGGGCACAACAATTTCTTTAACCGGTATGTTGAGATCGGTAGCTCGTTTCCTTCAGGAAGAATTTCTTTCAACAAAGACAACAATGACGTGAAGCTTTTGTCGCTCCATCGATTGTTAGCTTTCAGTTTATACAATCTCAACACAGCGCTAAGCTTCGTAAACTTACAACCCATGTATAACGGTATCTCAGCATCATGCACAATGTTTCTAAACATGGGAGGTGGATCAGTTTTGGTGTGCTCTACCCCACAACTATCCAACATCGCATCAACAATGTCTACTGGAACTGATTCATTCACATATACGTCATCAAAAGCAATTTGTTCTTCCACATAAGCACTGCTATCGACATCCACATGTTTTAGGTTTGAAATCTCTCCATGCCAGTGCCATTTTGTATAGCCTTGTACAATCCCGTTGCACATGACATGACTTCTAATTTCGTCACCAGTGTTGATTTTCAAGTTGTTACCGCAATGCCTACATGGACAGTAGAACCTATCTCCAGGTTGTTTTCTATGTTCCTCGGAAAATCTAATAAACTGGTCAAGATTAGATATAAACTCTGGGGTGCAGCAATTGTGAATGGACATCCATGATCTATCCATTCTATGATCAAAGAGAAAACAAGATATATATTACAACAAGATTAAGGTCTAGGGTTAACAGATTAGAGTTTATGCATGGTTAAAACTTTAGGCCAACAAATACATGTGTTGTCATTCTTATATATAATAAATGTGTACCACCTATCCCATTCTTGAACACCTAATCTCACTAGTAAGTGTATAATGTGTATTGGGTTTTTAATAAAATTTCGGCAACATTTCCCCGCTGTTCTCTAAGTACATATGTACTTAGAGAACAAATAGGGAAATGCAGCTGAAATTTTCTTGAAAACTCAATACACATTATACACTTACATCCTAAGTGAGATTAAGTGTTCAAGAACAGTCCCAAACCGGGGACTATCCAAGATTTACTCCTAATGAGTAAATCTTGGATGGGTTTCTAGGCCAAAAAATACATGTGTTGTCATTCTATAACATTGATTTCAACATTTCGAGTGTCCATGCATGTTCATCATCAAGATAAAGATTACATATAAATTACTATGACCTAGGGATGGATAGATTCATAATTGATTTCAAAATTTCAAACTATCTCATGCATTATCATCAGTTTACATCATACAATAGGGATTCATGTAGATGTTAGGGTGACACATCACTACAAAATTAGAGATTTAACATTAGGGTTTTAATATCTTACATAGATTGATAACAAGATTTCAACAATATAGTTAATTCAAGATTATGGTGAAATGTGTATTAGGGTTTTAATATCTTAATTCAACATGCATCAAAATTTACAGAATTAGGTCAAGCATTAGTATTCAATTGCAAATGTATATTTTTCTTCCTCCTGCTCCCTCTCAGATGTATATTGGATTAAAGCAAGGCCACGACCGTGTGGGCTGGCCACGGCCGTGGCTGTGTTGGCCTACCACGGCCGTGCTGGCCAGCACGGCCATGGTCAGCCAACAAAGCCACGGCCGTGGCCAGCCCACATGGTCGTGGCGTTGCTTTCATCCACATTTGGTAAGGAGAGGGAGCAGGCCGGGAAGAAGAAGAGGTGGAGGAAGAAGAAGGGAAGCGGCATATACCTGGGCAGGAGAGCAGCGGCTTGGAGAAGGAGAAATAAACTCACCAGCAGGAGAAGGAGCAGGAGAAGAAGTAGGCATCGGAGCTAGTAAGAAGCTGGGTGGCGGAGGCGCTGGAGGTAGCAGGAAGCTCTGGGTGGCGGTCGGAGATCTAGCAGGCAGAGAAGGCACGCATGCACTGGTGCGTAGAGGAGAAGGGACCGCGGCACCTAGAGCAACGAACGGCGGTGGAGTAAGGAACCGAAGGCGGTGATCAAAGGAAGGAACAACGGCAGAGCAAGGAACTGGAGGTGATCGCCAGACCTAAGCACGCACGGAATCGATGTAACAGAGAAGGGGGAAGAGTTTGTTTCGCGCGGGTGCTATTAAGTTAACATAAGGTGTCGGTTATTAAATAAAACCGACACATAAAACTAAAGGTGTCGGTTCTACAGAAAAATCGAAACTTATTCTCAATGATAGTCGTCAGTTTTAACTAGAAAAAAATTGACGTCTATCTACATATGCCAATTAAAAAATTATTCTCAATTAATGACCATAGTCGTCGGTTTATATCAAAAACCGACGCTCAAAGAGTGTGAAAAATTTCCCCCGGACAGCGCGGGAATACGCATAAGCGTCGGTCACTGTTGTAAAACTGACAACCAAAATGTGCCCAATTTTTGTCTCGTGAATAACCTTTAGTCGTCGGTTTGTTAGTTAATAACCGACGCCATATGTTAAATTTTGGAGGTAATTTTTTTCAATGGAAATTTTGGATTTGGCGGTTAATTTTAGGTGTCGGTTTGTTATTAAGGAACTGACACTGAATTAAAGTGATACATGTGTCTGGTTGCCCTTCACAGATTGATGTCAGTTTATTTTATAAATCGATGTTGTATTGTTTAGGTGTCGGTGTATTTATACAATCGACGCCTTTAAAAGTGATGTTATAAGCCGTTTCTGTAGTAGTGTTCCCTGCCATCTTCCACCTCCATACACCCACCAAGCTATTGTTTGGGATGGAATCGAAGAGAAAGGAGGCCAAGGAGTCCAGAAGACCAAGAAGGATGATCCAAAGACAAGATTCGTCATATACGAAGGCTAAGGAGAGAGAGTCATCTTCCCTCTATGGGCTAAATCTCTTATTCTTCTCCTTTCTTCTATTGTTCTCATTTGCTTCCGTACAAATGATGTTCTTCCATCTTTGTTCGGTGCCAACTATGCTTGTCCATGGCTAGTTGAGCTCCTTCTTGGCTATGTAGCCCGTTTTGGGCATGTTTATGTACTTTTACCTTAAGCAAATAGCTTTATTCCAGATCTAGTATTTTTTATGTTCTATCTTCCCTTTCTAGTTATGATTGCTCATTTTGTTGATCTCTTTCTTGCTTAAACTTCTATTTCTTCCTATGTCGAGAGATTCATTGTAGAAATAGATAAGAGAAAGTAGTTTGGATCGAAATCTGAAAGGAGGATGGTTCAAGGTGATCTGTGTAGAACTATAGACCTGGGCACGGTCGGGTCTAGCCCAGCACAATCGGGACCACTACCTAGTTCTTCCTAGATCACACCTATTCCTAGGTAATCAGAGTATTCTAGACCTGAGAGGGTGTCTAGTATGTTCTAAGGTGTTGATTTGTCATCCTCCAAAGAGGTTTCATATCATTGATGGGTTTTAGCCACGTTGCACAAAAGTGAGTGGGATGACCCCACTGGAATAGATACCATAGTACGTACTATCTTTGGATGTAGATTGCTTGCTGGGGTGTTTGAGGGTTGTATATGCCCGAGAATGGGTGCATACACTACCCAACTTGTGGTTACATAGCTAAGAACTCCTCTCTGATTAATAGAATCTGACAGACTCTATTTTGTTTTATTTTCCTTGTTTTGTTTTACTTCATGAAAATCTGCTAGACTAGTTCTAACTCCATACTTCTATCGACTATCATATTGGCTTATCTGACTTAAGAGTGAGATCTTAAGCATCCTAAGCGTCCCTGTGTCCCTGTGTTCGACTGCGTATATCTACTTTGACCCCATAATAAAGTTGTGGGGGTCCTTGAAGGTTTTGGGTTATAAATTCAAAGTTTGATTCCTTCTTAGTCTGCCTCCTTTCGGATGTGTGATTTGGTTGTATCAAGTCTTGATGATGAAATTACATTCCCTTTTATTATATAATATGAGCTAAGTTATGATAAAGTTGAATATTCATGAGCCTCAAGCTCTTTTACAAAGGATGACCTCTAGTGTTAGGACAAGATACATGGTGAACTCCAGAGAGAGTGAGACCCATAAGGAGAGGGTCAAGGACCTACCCTATAATATATGAAAAATATAAGATATATCTGAAATGATGTATCATATGTTGGGTTACTCCTGAGTAGATGAGTTGAGTCCTTTAGCATGATTCAATCCTATATGTGAGAGTTGGCTAAAAAATGATGGGTATGTGACTCATAAAGTGGAAGTCAATCCATTAACTGAGTTAGGTCCTAGATTGAGTAACATAAGCTTGTAAAACTCAACATTCGTTGCAAATGAGGTGATATATGAAACTCTAGTGCTAAGAGGAAAATTTGTTGGACAAAAAATACTCATTTAAGTTGATCCTTCTACTTCTCTTTCTTAATATCTGATGTTAGAAACCTCACTTGAGCTACTAAGTTCGTATATGTATGAAAAGTCACACATATAAGCTTGACCTATTTGAAATTATTTTCTATATCATACATGTATTATCCAACATAAAAATCATGTTAAGGTTGGCTTAGTATATTCTCTTTCCTTTCATATCATACATGAATGATATAAGTTACAAGTACACACTTGAAATAAAGACATCTTTGAAACATATAATATATGCTTATAAAATATAATGCCTTACCTCATCTCATCTAAACTATGCTTCTAGTTAATGATCATTCTCACACAATAGAGTGAAACCCTAATATACAAAGATGAGTTCCTATCCCTTCTAATGATGAAATCATAGCATGATGTTCATGATAACCCACACTATGATATTGAGTGTGATAATTCTAAGTAACCAGTGACATAAATCTTAGCATTACCTTGCATGGGATAATGGGGTGAATGATGAGATCTTGAGTAATACCCTCTCAACTTCAAAATTGTGATGAAAAGAAAAACCCTATTTCTTAGGGTAATTAGGGATGTGAATCTTGAAATACTAAAATGTCATTATATGAATTATTTATTAAATTATGCATCCATCTCTAAAAGGTGGGGTGGATACACCCTAGATACTATGAATCCTAAGATGCCAACTTAGGGGATGTCTAGATCGATGATCTCCTAGGAACCTAGAACTGGTGCCCTAGAGGTGGTAAAAAAAATCTTTTGAGTATGAAACTGGTTGAATTTCGAGGGCAAAATTCCATAATAGGTGGGGTGAATGTGGTGACCCTATTTTTATGAGATTGATATCCAAAATAATATTTGTTAATTTTGAACCCTTCTCAACTTCAAATCTGTGAACATGCCCTAATCATTAAGCGGACTAGGATTGATTAATGACGTTGCAACCTTTATAAGGTGGGGCAAGTACATACAAGATACTCTATTTCCTATAATTCATTCCTTAGACCCTAAGTGTGGTTCTAAGTGCATCTGGAATCTTGGTGATAATTAGTTTTATCACCATGATGTAATAGCCTAACTAAGGTTGAACATTTGTATTGTCACCCTAAGTTTGAGGTATCTTGAAATGTGAGGGTGAAATTCATTCAACATTGGGTAAATGTGATATTCTAGAATTCTAGGGCTTGACTAGCACTATGAATCTAGATAAAGGAATATTAAATCACGATGATATAGAAAAAAGTTGACAATATGGGATCCTATTATTGTTTGTGATATATGTGAGGATTGATTTGAGTTCTCTTTGGTTAGTATATTAAGTAACAATATAATTTTCGTTTGAGCAATATATTGGTGAGAAGATACATTTAATAGTAACAAAGTTATGTTTAAAACTTCAAGTCATTTGAAGCTTCCTACCTAAAAGTTATGCATGTTTATATGTTTGTGGAGATGATGAAGTTATAGTTGAATATATTCAATTAATCAAGTTAGTTTGACTTAATTCTATCCCAATTCAGATGTCACGCATGCATTTAGCTATGAGGCACCTGGGGGTATGGATACATGGCTTAGGTACAAACCCTAGGCTGAAAATCGAATGGTGGTTGGTTCATCTTCCTTCTCCGTCAATAGAGGGACCAAGAGTCTAACTTGGTCATGATGAAGACCGGACTAAGAGTGTGAGAATCATGGGCTTAAACTATATCTCAATTGTGTTATAGATCTGAAGTTCTAGGACTACCCAACGACCCCTTTTGTGGGGTCTGAATTGGCATAGGAAGGGAGAACTAAACCACGCTCCCTATCATGCCTCATTCACCTCGAAGTTGTGGGTTTCAAGAGGAAGGACAAAGGGGAGGTTCCTTGGTTATAGACTAGTCATGGAGTTGAACACCCCATACCTCTACATTGCCTTCGGTGTGCTTAGATTCAAGGAGATGAGACCATCCACGATCAGTGAGTAGGGTGGATGTTAGGATGAAGGCGGAGTCAGTGACACCTATGGTGGCATCCCAAATGAGTTTAGAGGTTTTCATCAAGTTGGTAGTGCTTCCACGGTTCTCTAAATGCTATACATTTAGGAAGATTGGTTTTAGGTCCCTTTTTCCACCTTTTGCTTCCTCGTTGAGGTGTAAGGGGAAGCCAACCTCCTAGAGGGATCTATATCACCAGCCCTATCTGAGGAGAAATGCCACTGACGGTTTCCCTACAACTGTAGTGAACTCTGTTGACTTGAGAGTTATACATTGCCCGTATTTTGATAATGACTTAACCATTCCATTCCTATGTATCTAATATCCTTGTTCAAGATTGATTTCAGGCTTTAGGTACATGAAAAGGATCAAATTACAGAAGCCCTAGCTTGTTCAAGTTGAAGTCAAAAGCAAAGCAAGTGTTCAATTTGGGAAATCACTCCAAATTACCTTAGATGGTTTTTTTAATCACTTGTATTGATGATATGAGTTGTAAATAAGATGAGAAAAAAATTAGGGACACTTAATTCCAATGTTTGATGACTCAAATGTTAGTTTAGAAAATTTGTCACAGGTTGTTTATCGATCAAGTTGAAAAATTGACCGATCCAATGATGGATTTTATGGAGAGACTAATCGGTCAAGTTGCGCACTCACAGAACTCCACCGATCGATCAACTAAGAAAAACTAATTCTGACTCATCGGTTGAGTTTACCAGAATAAACTTGACCGATAGTTTGAAATTTTGCTTTGTCACTTAGTGGATCAGTCAAGTTATCTTTATTGAAACTCGATCGAATGTACTGTAGAGAAAACATAGAAAAAGTGATTATAACCATTGGAGTGTTGTTTTGAGTGAGAATAGATCCGTTGTAACTTGGAAAATGGCTATATTTTGTCCTTAAGTGATCCCACACTCAAGGAACACCCCCAGCTATGAATAGGACCCCTAGGAGTTCATTCCAAGTTTTCTCATTCATTCTATTCTAAGTCCTTGCTATAGTTGAGTGTGCTACAACTCCTTGAGCCCCTTTCTCTCTCTCATTTACAAAGCATTTTGTGATTATGAGTGAGTTTGGCCAATCATAAGAGAGATAATTCCTTGTGCTTGTAAATCTCTCACTCCATTCCATCTTCCCTGCCCCTTTTCTCAAAGAATAAAAGGTGAAGCAAGCTACTCTGAGTGAAGGTGAATTTGTTGTTGTCCTTCTTCAAGGCTGAAGAAGTGGTGAAGATCTTCTCCAGGTGAAGGAGAAGGGCAAGGCCATGATTCAAGAAGAGTGGGAAAATTCCTTCAAGGCTAAAGACTTGATAAAAGTGTGGGTAAGTCCTTGTTGAAGGCCGAAGACATCTTAATCAAGTGGATAAGTCCTTGTGTAGGTGGAAGACTCTTATCTTGAATAGGTAAGTCCTTGGATGTATGGTGGTCTGCTTGTATCTCTTATGAATGGAATATAAGTATACACAGATTGCAAAGTCCTAGAGGTTGACCTCTCTAGGTAGTGGATTGACTCTCTCCTAGTTTGGAGAGTGTAACCACTCTAAACCACCTTGTCCAAGTGCTAGTTTCAATTTCTCTCATCCTTGCTATGCATGTTTATTTAGGACTTCAAATTGCATTTAAGATATTGGTTTTGATTGATATAATTTGCAGGTATAACTTATCTTGTGAGAATTTTGAAGCTCTATTCACCCCCCTCTAGAGCCCTAGATACAACAAGTGGTATAAGAGCCAAGTATCTTATCCAATAATCTCCCATGAGATGAGAAGATGGGAGAAAACTTACTTGGTTCACTCAACCTAGAGGGAGGCTTCTCCGTGCATCCTCCGGTCTTTGACGACATCAACATCCTCTATTGGAAGAGTCATATGTAGTTCTACATTCAAGGCATGAACTTTGTTATGTGGAAAGTGATGGTCACACCATACAAGGAGCCAACAGAGCTGTTGCAACATGGAATGAAGCTGCACTAAAAGAAGTCCAGTTCAATGCCAAAGCCATAAGCATCCTCTATGCAGCCCTTACCCTAACAGAGTTCAACCGCATCTCATCTTAGGACACCGCCTATGAGATTTGGAATAAATTGTGTGTTACCTATGAGGGCACAAAGCAAGTCAAGGAAGCTAAGATATACATGTTGAACAGCCTTCTAGAGAACTTCAAGATGGGCAAGAAAGAAGGGATTGCAGAGATGTACTCTAGTCTTAATGTGATCATGAATGGCCTAGCTGCTTTGTGCAACACTTTGGATAGAATTGTAATCAACTCCAAGATCTTGAGGACTTTACCAAAGATATGGGAGTGACCTTCGTTGAAGAAGTGAGGATCCTTAGTGACATCCCAACCGAAGAGCTCATTGGAAACCTATAAGCTAATGAGCCAAGGCTTGACAAGCAAGAAGAATAATCCAAGCAAGAAGAGAAGGAAGCTAAGAAGATAAAATATAGTGTTGTCAAGCACAAGTGGAGGCAGTCACCCTTCAACAACAACTTGCTTTCTGGACATCTCCCTCCTCTTTTAGTGAAGATGATGGCCCTAGTGAGCATGAAGCCAACTACACCAAGGGAAAGAAATCCTCCTCCTCTACTCCTAGATGATACAAGTGTGACCAAAAGGGAGACTACATGACTGAATGTCCGAAGTGTTGACTCAAGGTCAATTAGGTCAATGTTGACTCATGTCTAAATTGACTAAACTCGTGTTTCGACGATGACTAATCATTCCACATATTAGTGTCTATTGTCTCTACTTGAGTGATTTCAGATTAGGTATAGACACACTCCAAATGCCCTAACTTGCGCATCTCAAATTGGAGAAAAGTCAATACAAGTGCACATTTTTGTAATATGATGTAAATCCATTAGAATCATGTTGTAAATCACTTGTAATGATTGTATGACTTGTAATTAAGCTTAGAAAAAATCGGGAGCACTTAGATCGAAAGTTAGATCACATTAGATGCAACTTTGAAAATTGATTACAGGCACTTTGTCGGTCGAGTTTCCCAGCCTGAAAACTCGATCGATCATCCTTGATCAATTTTCTGGAGATTGCATCGGTCGAGTTGTGTTTACACAGAACTCGACCGATCAAGGAACTGACCATTTTGATTCCTAATGGTCGGTTGAGTTTTGTCAGGACAAACTTGAATGATCATTTGAGTATCGGCCTTGTCGTTTACTTGATTAGTTGAGTTACCCTTATAGAAACTCGACTGATTGCACTATACAGAAAAGTGCAGAAAAGTGCTTCTAGCCATTATGGAGTTGCAACAAGTGAAAATATATATGTTGCAAGCCAAAAATGGCTAGTTTTCATTCTCAAGTGTTCCCAAAGGCTAAGAGGCATCCCCAGCTATAAATAGGACCCCTTGGGCTTCATTCCAAGGTTGAGCATTCATTGCAAAACTCTATGTGAGGTTCCTATTCTATAGTTGAGTGCTTCCTACATCCTCCTCTCTCTCTCTAAGCTTAATCACTTGCTACATCCATTAGAGTGAGTAGGAAATCTGTAAGAGAGATAGTCCTACATGTATATCTTGTGAGGCTCTCACTTCCATGATGGAGATTCCACTCACGTGGAATTGCGTGCACCACTAAAAATCCTAAAGATGGTAAGTATTTAAGTTTAGCCTTGCTTATACTAGATCGAGAACTCCACCCACGTATGCTAAGATATGTAGAAGTCTTATCGTAGTATAGTTAAGGGTCAAATTCATGGGACAACGGTCTTGTTGGGAGCAACAAGATGGAAGACGTTAGAATTTCACTTAACCTCTTAATAGTTGGTATTTAAATCAAAAGGTTGGTTTGGTTGTTTTTAAACTAAGAGCAAGCAAAGTAAAGCAATTAGTAAATTTAAGGATGTTAAACAATGATAAAGGGACCACTAGGATGTGATCGGCTTTCACCACCACTACACATGGATCAAAACATGCAACATAAAACATAACCTGCAATAAGAGTATAAACAGTTAGTATCTTTGTAGATTTAGTTTCGTTTTGGAGAAATAACTATGAGAAGTGTGGGAATATTCCAATGCCAGTCATCCCCAAATGAATGGTCACTTTCTTTACATCATTCCCTTCGCAAAGTGTGTTCCTCGACCTACCAAGGTTGTACTTTCATACATCAACTGATTCCATTTCATAGTATGAAAGTACAACGATGGAAGTGAGTTTACTCCACTTCTTGAAAACACTCCTAGATACCGAAACAGATGCATGGTGGATACATGCATCAAGAACCAACACTCAATTGAGATTCGAATCTAGTAGTACAAACATAGACAATTCATACTAAAAGATAAAAGATAACTCGAGTTGGTGATCAAGCAACAAGCATTCATTAAACGATTGATGTTGAACTGAAAAGAAAGCATCTCTATATTGCAAACTATGCATTACATTGCATGAAATGAAAACATGGGTAGAGGGGCTACTCCCCGCACCCTAGTGAAAGAGACTACTTGCTCATAGCTAGGACAAAGAAGGAGGAAAGAAGAGAGAGAGAGAACGTCATCCCCACAAAGGAGAGAGGAAAGTCAACCCCTTGGAAGAAGAGAGAGTGACGATCTTCAAACTTCACAGGTTGCTCGATGATGAGGTCTCCTCTTCCCACCTTCTTTGGCGAAGAGAGAGAAAGCAGCTTCATAATGGAGCATGGATCTCATACCGGAAGCCTTTGGGCGGAGGATGGAGGTTGGAATAGCTCTGGAGTAGTAGAGGCAGCCTCTGGGCATCTGAAACTTCATGCCTTTGGGAGGACCTCTTGGGTCTTATTTATAGGCCTTAAGTGAAGTCCAAACGGTTTGGTCAGTTTTGGGTCCAAACGGTATTGAAGACCGTTTGGACTCTAAGACTGTTTGGTCTCTGAGACCGTTTGGACTCTGAGACCATTTGGACTCTGAGACTGTTTGGACTCTGAGACCGTTTGGGCTCTAAGACCGTTTGGACTCTGAGACCATTTAGGCTCTGAGACCATTTTCACCCATGCGGTCTTGAGATCGTGTGACCCCATGCGATCTTGGGATCGTGTGACTCCATGCGGTCTTAGGACCGGTTGGCTTCATGCGGTCTTGGGACCGGTTGGCTTCATGCGGTCTTGGGACCGGTTGCCTTCATGCGGTCTTGGGACCGTGTGAGTCCATGCGGTCTTGGGACCGTATGGCTTCATGCGGTCTTGGGACCATGTGAGTCCATGCGGTCTTCGGACCGGTTGGCTTCATGCGGTCTTGGGACCGTGTGAGTCCATGCGGTCTTGGGACCGTATGGCTTCATGCGGTCTTGGGACTGTGTGATTCCATGCGGTCTTAGAACCGTATGGCTTCATCCGGTCTTGGGACCGTGTGAGTCCATGCGGTCTTGGGACCGTATGAGTCTTTTGTGATTTTTTTGCGTCTTTTTTTGTAAGTAAAAAGGAGAAAAGTTAATCTAACAGTATATTTGCAATAAAAGAGGATAGCTAGGGATTATGTCTAATCTATCTAAGAAAGAGTGTGGAAAATTGAAGAAAATTACTAAGATAACATCACAAAATTGGACGTTATCATTCCACCACCTCCCCATCTCTCATTTCAATCATGAAGATGAAGGTTCTCTCTCTTAGCTAAGAGAGGTGAAGAAGAACAAGGGAAGGTGTCCCTTGGTGAAGATCAAGGCTGAAGACTTGGAGCAGGAGTGGGTAAGCCCTTGGTGAAGGCAGAAGACTCCTTGCTCAAGTGGGTAAGTCCTTGGTGGAATCTTCTCCGAGTGAAGGTGAAGTCAAAGGCGGAAGATCCAAGAAGAGTGGGTAATTCCTACAAGGCTGAAGACTTGTGTAAGAGTAGGTAAGTCCTTGGAAGAAGGCAGAAGACTCCTTGCAAAGTGGGTAAATCCTTGGTAAGGTTGAAGACTCTTTATATTGGATAGGTAAGTCCTTTGTTTGGTCATGTATTGTAAGTCTTATGAATGAATATAAGAATGCAATGGTTAGGAAATCCTAGAGGTTGACCTCTCTAGGTAAGTGGACTGACATACTTCTAGTTTGAAGTGTGGAACCACTCTAAATAATTTGTCTACTTGTGTTTGCTCAATCTCTCTCATCCTTGTTGTGCATGTTTTAGTTGCACTCAAATTACCTATTTAGCAACCTTATCTTGTGATATATCTTGAAGGTCTAATGAATTTTGTTTAAGTGAATTCAACTCCATTCACCCCCCTCTAGAGCATCTAATCACTCATCTAGGATCCAACAATTGGTATCAGAGGGGGTCTTCTCCAAGCATACTTCAACAAGTAGGAGAAGATGGGTGACTACCAAGGAGGGAGATACTCGATCAGCCTACCAATCTTTGATGGGAGCAATTTCCTCTGTTGGAGAAGAACACTTCAATTCTACATCCAAGGATCAAGTCTTGAGATGTGGCAAATGGTGAACATCCCATACATGCTACCAAAGACAAAGATGGAAGAATGGGATGAAGCTACCTTGAAGAAAGCAACCTTGAATGCTAGAACCATGCACATCCTATATGCCTCTGTGACCCCCATCGAGTTCAACCGAATTTCTTCATGTGAAACAGCCTATGAGGTATGGAGAAAGTTATGCATCACTTATGAAGGGACATATCAAGTGAAGGAAAGCAAAGTCTACATGCTCAAAGGGCTGCGTGTGAACTTCAAGATGGGAAAGGAGGAGAGAATAGCCAACATGTACTCAAGGCTCAACACCATTTTGAATGGTCTTGATGTTCTAGGACATCCTATGTCTAGTGGAGAGATCAACTCAAAGATCCTTAGAAGTCTCCCCAAGAGATGGAAACCCAAGGTGATTTCCATTGAAGAAGCAAGGTCTCTTAGGGATATTCCTATTGAAGAGCTCATTGGAAATCTACAAGCACATGAAGCCACACTTGACAAAAGGGAGGAAGTAGAAAGACAAGAGGAGAAAGAACTCAAGAGAATGAAGAAGGCTAAAATCAAAGCTCAAATCAAGGCTGTTGTTGGTCAAGCTTCTGCATCCTCTCAAGTTGAAGAAGATACCATGTACTCCAAGGGTAGATTCTACAAAGGCAAGTCCTCCTCCATCTGGTGCTTCACATGTGGAAAGAAGGGTCACTACAAGGAAGATTGCCCACAAGGCAAAAAGACCCATCTTTACAAGAAGAATGAAAAATGACACTCAAGCTCAAGTGGCTCCTCCAACTCAAGCTCAAGTGAAGATTCAAGTAAAGGATCAAGCTCAAGCTCTAGTGATGAAGGAGAATGCCATTTTTCTCTTATAGCATTAACAAGTAAGGACTCAAGTGAGGTAAATCTAAAATCTTTAGATAAAGAATCTTTGATTGCTATTATTCATGATATTTGTGCCTCTCTTAAGTCTTCTAAAAGGAAAAGGAAAAAGCTTGCTAGAATTGTTGATAATTTGCATGTATAATTAAATGATCTTGAACATGGTAATTCTTGCTTGCTTGATGATAAAAATGATTTTCTTAGTCAAGTAGACTCTCTTAAACTTGAAAATGCTAGTTTGCTTGATAAGATTAGATTTCTAGAAGCTCAACCTCTCATGCCTAGTTCTAATGAAGAGCATACTTTAATTGTTGATTCTCTCATGCATGATATTGATGCTCTTAAATATGAAAACAAGGACAAAGATTTTGTTTTGTAAGAATTAGAAACATAATATGCCTCCTTGCTTGCTAAAATCAATGTGCATGAATCTTGTTCTAGTTCTACTAGTAGAGAAAATGATGTTGCTGCTCTTCATATTGATAGAGATTCTTATTTAACTAAAGCTCTTTTCTTAGAAAATGATCTTTTGCATGCTAGAGATAATATCAATAATTTGTCTTCGACTATTGCTTCTCTTAAGCACAATAACGATAGTTTGAGATCCTCTTTGCAAAGATTCTTAGTTGGTAAAAAGAATCTTAATGACATCCTACACCATACTACTAAACAAATTGGTAGACATGGTCTAGGGTATGATGGTAGTCAAAGGAACAACAAAGATAAAGGACATCCAATATTCCAAGGAAAATCCTCTAGTTCCAAGACTATGGGGACATACAACTACTGCAATGATATTGGCCATTATTCTACCTGTTGTCCTTTTAGGAAAGCACCCAAGAGCAATGATATTCTTGTAGGTACTTGCAAATGGATTGACTTGAGCTATTGAATTGCAAATTGACTTCTCAATCCACATGAAAGAAGAAAGGTGAGATGTGTAGAGGGTGACAACAAGTGGAAAAAGGAATGGTAAGAACAAAGGTAAAGTTTTTATTGCTTATAACCATTTCTAACTTGTTTTTTTTAGGTTAGTGTGCACTGTACATATGGTTTTTGAGTCAAAAGTGGTATTTTGTGTTTCTCTTCACACTCTTACTCAAAAACTATTTATGATGCTTCTATAGTGCATTACTAACTTGATTAGACATGTTTGGATATGGTTTGTATTTTTTATCATGTCTTTAAATATGTTTTTTATGAAATATATGTACCTTTTGACAGCTGCTCTATCGTTTGAGTTTGTCCTGATAGAAACTCAACCGATAGGCACCAATGGGTGTTGCTATCAGTTGTCATCGGTTGAGTTGTCAATGCACATAACTCGACTGATAACACTGTGCACAGAATATACATTTGGCTTATTGAGTGAGAATTTCCCTCTCAACTAGATTTTCTCAACCAATAGCCTTATTCTTTGGCACTCTCATTTGGTACCTTTATATATGCATATTGCCTTGTTCTAAATTGCCTATCTTGCTCACAACTCTATCTCTCTAATTGCTCTAAATTGGTATATCAAAATCTTGCAATTACTTGCTTTGAGTTGTTTTTCAGGTTTTGATGATGATCTCTTTGGATCTCTTAGTTGTGTCTAAAATTGCTTCTGTTGTACTCTAACTTGCTACATCTATCTAGGTGTATATCTTGTTTTGATACAACCTTGAGGTTCTTAAGGGTAATCATCTTATGGTAAGGATGCATATCTAGTGAGTTATATCCTTTCATGCTTCTAAAATTGCATATCTACAATCTTGAGTTGCTTGCATAACTTTGTGATGCAGGGTACATAGATCTACATTATATGTAGAAATTGGAGTATTTTTCGATTTTATGCAGATTTTTGCTCCAGTTTCAGTTTTTGGTGCAAGACTAGTGTTTTTCATGCAGAAACGACGTCTTCTAAGAAAGGCTCATCGCTTCTCCATGAGCCCTGACACTTTTTGGGCAAATTCTATCATATTGAGGGTCAAAATTATGATTTATTGTTTTTCTGCAGCACTTTATCTTGCATTTTGGGTTGTTCAAGTATATGCTTTAACTTGCTTTTCTTTCTATGCTTGGACAAGCCCCTATATGTGCTCTTCTACTCTCTTTATATAACTTTGTGTTATCTTCTTTCTCTTTAAAAAGTGATGTTTCTTATTTCTTCATAACCCCACTTTTTGAAATGACAAAGGGGGAGAAAGGTATGTCTTCTTTTAGAAGAGGAAGAAGGCATGTCTTACACGAAGAGGAGAAGTATGTCCATGTAAAGGGGAGAAGGTAAATGGGAGAAGACATATATGTGTAGAACATATATGATTAGAAGACATAGTATTCTATAAATGTTGTGAAAGCTAACCATGCAGGAGAAATAACATCAATTGAGGGGGAGTATGAGAACTCCAATAGCATCAATTGAGGGGGAGTATGATAACTCCACTAACATCAATTGAACGGGAGCATATGAGCTCAGTCCTATTGAAACCCCTAGCTTTCTCTAAAGGTATGACTTTACTTTAAAGCTTTCAATACATTTATGGAATGGTTTCTCATCTTCAAAAAGGGGGAGAATATTGACTCAAGGTCAATTAGGTCAATGTTGACTCACGTCTAAATTGACTAAAACCGTGTTTTGATGATGACTAACCATTCCACATATTAGTGTCTAATGTCTCTACTTGAGTGGTTTCAGATTAGGTATAGACACACTCCAAATGCCCTAACTTGCGCATCTCAAATTGGAGAAAAGTCAATACAAGTGCACGTTTTTGTAATATGATGTAAATCCATTATAATCATGTTGTAAATCACTTGTAATGATTGCATGACTTGTAATTAAGCTTAGAAAAAATCGGGAGCACTTAGATCGAATGTTAGATCACTTTAGATGCAACTTTGAAAATTGATTACAGGCACTTTGTCAGTCGAGTTTCCCATCCTAAAAACTCGATCAATCATCCTTGATCAATTTTTTGGAGATTGCATCGTTCGAGTTGTGTTTACACAGAACTTGACCGATCAAGTAACTAACCATTTCAATTCCTAATGGTCGGTCGAGTTTTGTCAGGACAAACCCGATCGATCATTTGAGTATCGGCCTTGTCGTTTACTTGATCGATCGAGTTACCCTTATAGAAACTCGACCTATTGCACTGTACGGAAAAGTGCAGAAAAGTGCTTCTAGCCGTCGTGGAGTTTCAACAAGTGAAAATATATCTGTTGCAAGCCACAAAACGGCTAGTTTTCATTCTCGAGTGTTCCCAAAGGCTAAGAGGCATCCCCAACTATAAATAGGACCCCTTGGGCTTCATTCTAAGGTTGAGCATTCATTGCAAAACTCTATGTGAGGTTCCTATTCTATAGTTGTGTGCTTCCTAAAGCCTCCTCTCTCTCTCTCTAAGCTTAATCACTTGCTACATCCATTAGAGTGAGTAGGAAATCTATAAGAGATCTAATCCTACATGTATATCTTGTGAGTCTCTCACTTCCACCACCTCCCAATCTCTCATTTCAATCATGAAGATGAAGGTTCTCTCTCTTAGCTAAGATAGGTGAAGAAGAACAAGGGAAGGTGTCCCTTCGTGAAGATCAAGTCTGAAGACTTGGAGCAAGAGTGGGTAAGCCCTTGGGGAAGGCAGAAGACTCCTTACTCAAGTGGGTAAGTCCTTGGTGGAAGCTTCTCTGAGTGAAGGTGAAGTCAAAGGCAGAAGATCTAACAAGAGTGGGTAATTCCTACAAGGCTGAAGACTTGTGCAAGAGTAGGTAAGTCCTTGGAAGAAGGCGGAAGACTCCTTGCAAAGTGGGTAAGTCCTTGGTAAGGTTGAAGACTCTTTGTATTGGATAGGTAAGTCCTCTGTTTGGTCATGTATTGTAAGTCTTATGAATGAATATAAGAATGCAATGGTTAGGAAATCCTATAGGTTGACCTGTCTAGGTAAGTGGACTGACATACTTCTAGTTTGAAGTGTGGAACCACTCTAAATAGCTTGTCTACTTGTGTTTGTTCAATCTCTCTCATCCTTTCTATGCATGTTTTAGTTGCACTCAAATTACCTATTTAGCAACCTTATCTTATGATATATCTTGAAGGTCTAATGAATTTTGTTTAAGTGCATTCAGATCTATTCACCCCCCCCCTCTAGAGCATCTAATCACCCATCTAGGATCCAACACGAAGTCTAAAAATTTACACCATACGGAACGCTCAAAGAAGGAGGAAGAGTTCAAGAAGGAGAGCAAGTACAAGTGGAAGGAAAAGAAGGAGAAAAGACACAAGAATACAGCACATGCAGCTTGGGAGGAATCATCCTCTAGTGGCTCTAGCTTTGAAGAAGATGGAGAGTTCCACCTTGCACTCATGGCCTCTACTAGTGAAGAAATTTGTGAGGTGAGGTAATCTTGCATGAGTTATCTAAGGAAACTCTTATTGATATGATTGTTTCTACCTGTTCTTCTTTTGCTAAATGTAAATCTAAAAGAAAAAGGTTAGACAAAAGTATTGATGATTTGTATGCCAAACTTGAAATTTTTTAGCTTAATGAGAAAACTCATCTTGAAAGCATTGATAACTTGCAAGGACAATATCTTTATTTTGAGCTCCAATACAATGGATTTGAAGTAGAGAATGGTATCTACCTTAAGAACATTAGAACTCTTAAGGAAGATAACCAAAAGTGTCTAAATGAGCTTAAACTCTCAAAATTGAAAATGTTGAATTTAAGCTTATCTTTGATGCTTGTAGGAATGAGAGGAATGTTTATCTTAAGGAAATTCAAGTGCTAAAATCTGAAAAAGCTAGGTTTCTTGGTCAAGTTAATGATTTATCTTCTAGACCTATCTTGCCTAGTAATGATATTGCTTCCATTTCTCTTGAGAAAGATGCTTATTTGACTAAAGCCCTCTGTTTAGAGGCCGACCTTGTTCATTCTAGAGATGATATTGCTAGCTTGTCTTCTACTATCATATCTCTTAATGATGACAATCATAGACTTAGAGCCTCTCTGTAGAAATTCCTCAAAGGGAAAAACTCCCTTAATGAAATCCTTGACCATTCTACCAAACAAAGTGGTACTAGTGGTTTTGGATTTGTGGGAGGAGAACCTAATGGAAAGAACAAAGCCAAAAGTAATAAAAAGGGCATGGAGACCTCCTTTTTCATTGGATAGTCCTATGGCATTAAGAACATTATGAATTGTTTTTATTGCAAGTGTGATGATCATTACTCTACTTATTGCCCTTACAAGCCTAAGTGGACCAACCCAAAGATAAAATGGGTCCCTGAGATAACTCTGGATCCCAAAGTTTGAGTTGGGAACTGACACTCTCCTTGCTTATAGGAAAAAGGTAGGTGGATTGTTGATAGTGTCTCCACTAAGCATATGACATGTAATATAATCCATTTCAACAACTTCACCAAAAAGAAAGGAGGTTCGGTTACCTTTGGGGACAAAAAAAAAGGTAAGGTCTAAGGTGATGGTGATGTAGGTGAATCCTTGTGTATCAAGAATGGTCTTTTTGTGGATGGCTTACATGACAATTTAATTCATGTAAGTCAATTATATGATAATGGTTACCTTATGCTATCTACTTCTTTTAAATGCTTGGTTCTAGATTCCCTCACCTATCAAGTCATACATAAGGGAACTAGAAGTGGTAATCTTTATGTAATTCTGCTTGACTCTATTAAGCATGTTGTTGGTAGATGCCTAGTAGTCAATTCGAATGATATTTCTCTTTGGCATCGTCATTTTGGTCATGTAAATATGCATCAATTGAAGAAGTTGAGATAAAAGGACTTGGTCAAGGGACTTTCCAAATTGGATTTTGAAAAGGATGAGGAATCCCAACCTTGTACCCTATGAAAGAAAACTAAGTCCTCCTTCAAATCCAAAGGAGTCCTAAGTACCAAAAAATATCTTGAACTTATTCACATTGATCTTTTTGGACCAATGAGAACTCAATCGCTTCGTGGTTCCAAGTATTGTCTTGTTATTGTCGATGATTTATCTAGATATACTTGGACCTTCTTTCTCATTTCCAAGAGTGATACTCTTAATGTTTTCTTGAATTTTTGTAAATGATTTGAGAATGAAGCTTCTTGCTGAATCATTTCCATCCGTAGTAATCATGGGGGAGAACTTGAAAATGATCTTTTTGAGCATTTTTGTTAAGAATCTAGATATGCACATAACTTCTCTTTACCTTGAACACCTCAATAAAATGGGTTCGTAGAGAGGAAAAATAGGTCACTACATCTAAGACTATAATTTTAGAGTATGGCATTCCAAAGAAGTTTTGGACCGAAGCTGTCAGTACCTCATGTTTTGTGCAAAACTGAATTGTTTCACATCCTTCTTTAAAGAAAATCCCCTATGAGATATGGTGTGGTAGAAAGGCTTCTATCGAGTATTTTCATGTTTTCAAATATCCTTGTTTTGTTTTGAATATTAAATATTCTATCGACAAGTTTGATCCAAAATCTTATAAGGCTTTCTTTCTTGGCTATAGCACTACTAGCAAGGCTTATAGAATGTTTAATATTGATCTTGATAAAGTAGATCAATCTATAAATGTTAAGTTTATTGAGACTAACCCCTCTATTCCCAAAGATATTGTTACAAATGATGATGATGTGGGTGAAGTAATTCCCATTCTAAAAGAACTCAACATCACCCAAAAGGAAAAAGAGGTGTAACTCAAGAAGAAGAGAAATATGAAGAGAAGAAGGATCCAACTCCTTGATTTGCAAAGAATCATCCAACAAAGCTGATTTTAAGTGATCCATTTAAAAGAGTGAAGACATGTTCTACATTCAACAAAGAACAAGCCAACAATGCCTTCATCTCACAACTAGAGCCAAAGAATGTCAAGAAAGCTCTTGGGGATGATGAATGGATCCTAGCCATGCAAGAAGAATTGCAGCAACTTGAAAAGAACAAAGTATGGACCCTAGTGCCAAGACCAAGTGAAAGAAAGATCATTGGCACCTAGTGGATCTACCGCAACAAGCTATATGAAAGCGGAAAAGTGGTAAGCAACAAAGCAAGGTTAGTGGCTCAAGGCTACAATCAATAGGAAGGTATAGATTTTGATGAAACATATGCACCTATATCTAGACTTGAGTCCATTCGTATGTTGCTTGCTTTTGCTAGTTATAAAAACTTTCTTCTATATCAAATGGATGTTAAAAGTGCATTTTTGAATGGTAAAATTGAGGAGGAAGTGTATGTTGCACAACCCCTGGGAGTTGAACATGATAGTTTACCTAACCATGTTTATTTGTTGCAAAAAGCTCTCTATGGACTTAAACAAGCACCTCGAACTTGGTATGAGAAATTAAAGAAATTTTTGTTAGATCATGGGTATAACATGGGCAAAGTAGATTCTACCTTATTTCTGAATCACACTTCTAACAATTTTCTTATTATTTAAATATATGTTGATGATATCATTTTTAGTAGAAATAACCTTGATCTTTGCAAAGTATTTAGTGATCTTACGCAGAGTGAATTTGAAATGAGTATGATGGGTGAGCTCATATTCTTCAGCGGCTTTCAAATCCAGCAAATAAAAGATGGGAACTTCATCAACCAAGGCAAGTACATAAGTGAGTTAATAAAGCACTTTGGGATGGAGAACACCAAGTTGATGGACACACTCATGTCAAACACTGCCAAACTTGACAAGGATGAAGAAGATGAGAAGGTAGATGAGAAGATATATAGAGGTATGATTGGAAGTTTACTTTACTTAGCTACCTATAGACCTGATATAATGTTTATTGTTGCCTTGTGTGCTCACTTTCAATAAAATCCTAAGAAATTACATCTTATAGCTGTGAAGAGGATTTTAAGGTACTTAGCCAAAACTCCAATTTTTGGTCTATGGTATCTCAAGTCAAGGGACTTTAATCTTATAGTCTTATAGTGATGTGGATTCCACAAGATGCTTGGTTGATATAAAGGGCACAAGTGGCACTTACTTTCTCCTAGGATCATGTTTGGTGTCTTGGTTCTCTAAGAAACAGAGCACTGTGGCATTATCAACCACTAAGGCTGAATACATTGCAGTCGGGAGTTGTTGTACCCAGGTCCTATGGATGAAGCAAATTCTCTAAGACTTTAACATTCATTTTCATGCTTCTCCTATCTATTTTGATAATACTAATGCAATTAACTTGTCATATAATCCTATCTTGCATAGTAGAGATAAGCATATATAGGTTCACCATCATTTTCTTCGTGATCACATTTCCAAAAAGGATATCTATATCACGCATGTGGACACGAAACATCAGTTGATGGATATTTTCACTAAACCTCTACCTAGAGAGAAATTTAACTTAATTAGATCTAAATTGCTCATTACTATTTCGAATGAATCTGATATGCCTTCTAGCTATTTTTCATCTACCCTATATGTTTTTCCTATGTTTTGATCATCTTTGCTTGCTAATATGCTAAAAACCAGTTTTCATGTTCTTTTTTCCTTTTTTTGGTATTTTTCTCAAACACATGTTTTATAGCAAAATAGTACCCAACGATGAGTGATATGTTCCTAAGTATGTTTAAAATTAAAAATGGACTTGAGAAATAAATTTAATTAGCACTCTAATGGCTAGAAATTAGAATTTCTAATGTTGATTCAGTAGGATCATTAGTCGAGTTTCCTACTCGACCGATCGGAGGCCAAGTGCTTTTTTAAAAAGCCTATCGGTCGAGTTTCTGAGTCACAGAACTCGACCGATGGCTGGTCTGGAGCAAACATAAGTTAGGTTTGGCTGACTTTTCTCCCTCTCAACTAGAGAAAAATCGAATAATCCCACCTCTAGCTCCCTCAAGCTCTCAAACTCTAGCACTGAACTTCCTCTCGCTAGCCCTAGTTTGACCTAGATCGACCTCCCTTGTCCTCCTTCCTATCAACCCTAGGTGTGTGGATGGGTTTTGGTGGTGCTTCTCTTGTTTTTTCTCTCTCCATATTCTCCATTTCATCTCAATGGCGCCTAATAGGAGAAAGAGGGCACCCCCAACTGGAGCACCATCATCGTCTACCAACTCACGTCTGATACCCTTTGATGACACCTTTTTTGTCTCCAATGAGGATCTAAATAGGTACAAGGACCTCCTTCCTAGGAATCATTTTCCTTTCTGTGCCCTTTTTGAGCCATCCCCTCATAGATAAAGGGTCATTGAACAAGTGACCGAGTTGCTTTACAATCACAATCTTTCCACCTTTTGTGTCGAACACCTGTGCTCCAACAATTTCATAACTAGGAGAAAAGCCATCCCTGAATTCTATGCTAACTTGTAACAGAATTATGACACACTCGCACCACGACCCAATAATCAAGTAGTCCTCACTTCCATGATCGCAGGGAAGAAATTCCAAGTCTTTGAGGATACCCTGAACATCTTCTTTTTGGGTATTAAAGTGACAGACACCTGGAGGAAGGACTATCCCAAGTATTTTGACCTAGTTGAGTCTGAGGCCTTCTACAAGCAATACGATCTCACTCTCCATGATATTTATAAGTTCTTGAAGAAGCCACAATTCCCATATAGGAAGAAGTATACCCTTCCCTCCTCCGCCTTAGATCTCAAAAACTGCATACTTTCCTTACTTGTTAACTGCAATATTCATCCCAAGAAATATCAAACTGAAATTGTAGAAAACACTACAATAATTATGTATTGTCTCTTTAAGAACATAGGAGTCAAGTGGGAAAGATATGTTCTCCACCATATGACCTTCTTTGACTCAGGTAAGAACACCCATGGCACCCACCCACCCTACCCAACCCTGATCTGTGGTCTTTTTCAGCTTGCCACTGGAAAATCTTTTTTCCATGACCTTCACTACAAACCTTCCTGGATAGGAGTTCGCATCACTGAGATCACCCATAAGAAGTATGTGCCTTTCTCATACTCTACCTCTACCTGTACTCGTGTATCACCACCACCTCAGCCTTCCTGGCCTGCTTGTGCCTCTTTCCATGTATCAAATGAAACCTGAAAAACACTAGAGGGGCGGTGAATAGAGTTTTTAAAATATTTTAACAATTATTTAACTCAAACAACCACAATTGAAAATGGAAGAAGGAGACAAGTGTTTAGAGTGGTTCCAATCTTAGCAAATACTAAGATTGTCAGTCCACTACCCGGTTGCTTACCCAACCGGGATTTTGAAAGTATCAATTTTATTACCTTCACAAGGATTTACACAAAATACAATACTTTCTTACACCCCTTGAACAGCCTTCACTTGAAGTAGATACAGCAACCCGAGGTAGCCTTCTTGAAGTAACTCCAAGCTCCCCCTTGAAGTAGCCTTCCTCTTTAGAAGTAACCTCCCATTGCACTAGCCTTCTTGAAGTAGTTCAAGGTCCCCTTCTTCACCAAGAAGATCTTCCAACCTCTCCAATCCGCAACCTCCATCCTAGGAGTAGCAAGGAGAGTAAAAACAATAATAGTGAACAAGAAAGGAAAAAGGAAATTACAACTTATCCTTTGACGCACAAGGCTTGATATGCCTAGATCAAGCGTATAGATCTCCTAACCAATGTGTATGGAATTGTGATTGATGTGGATAGGAGATGCTAGCCTATAGGACACGAAATTTGAGCTGAGAGAAGAAGTAACCAGTTGTCAATATGCTCAATTGCTCACAAACAGATTGCTCAATGTAAATGTATGCTCAAAGATTGCTCAAGTGTGTAATCAAGTGAGTTTAGGTGTCCTAAGGCATGTCCTATTTATAGGAATGTCCTACAAGTGCTTAAGGACATTCTAGACACTTTCTAGGGGTTTCTAAGTGCTTAACTAGCCGTTAGATATAAGTTAGTTGCTTTAACAACGGCTAGTTAATTAATTATGCAGTTGCTGTCAGAGACCATCTCGGTCGAGAAATGGTCGACCGAGACACCTACTCGGTCGAAGCTTTGTCAACCGACAGGCTCTCTGGATCAAGTGTTTTGCAACGTTTATCTCCAACTGCCAACTACCTTGTCAACTGTGTCTAACGGCTACTTGGGTCTTTCTCGGTCGAGAAGTTTGTCGACCGAGAGTGTCTCGGTTGAAGATTTTGTCGACCGAGATAGACCCTATTTGAATGTTTTAAATGAAGACATTAAGTGTGTGTATGAGTGTGCATATGTGACACTGTTGAAGGGGATGACCTATCTAAATGTGGTGTTTAGCTAGGGAAGATCTAACGCTTGATTTACATGAAGTCTAAGTACTTGTACATTATATATTTGTACAAGTTTATAATTGATTACATTTCATGACATTTACAATCATTCAAGCATATAGATTCCCTAGTGCTTTGTCATCCACCTTATTCCTGCAACACTCAAGTAGCACGTTAGATCAACAAGAATGAAATGTTTGTCATTATCAAAACAAAGGGATTTACAGATGTCCATTTAGCCAACAATCTCCCCCTTTTTGAAGATGACAAACATTTCCTAAATATAAAAAAATATAGAACATGTGAATTTCATACCTGAAGATTACCTTTGTAAATTTCTTCTCTTGTTTATAAAATGTGTGCTTATTATTCCCCATGAAGTATGGAACATGAAATCCAATTCTTTAGGGAATATAGCAGCTTTCAATGTAAAGCCAAGAATTTGTTTATGAAACTCATTGATTGAGTTTTGCATTTATATTTATTTCTCCCCCTTTGTCATTTCAAAAAGATATCCGTTTAAGAACAAATATTATATGAAAAGTATTGCTCCCCCTTAAATAGATATCCTTCTTCAATAGATGGTCAATTTAGCCACAATTTTAAATTTTAGGTATTTGCAAAGATTTCATCCTTTTGATTTATGACATATTTATTACTCCCCTTACTTTGTATGCTCTACTAGAATAGTCTTATAAGCCATGTTCAAATGATGCCATAGAGGAATATCCATTATAATCAATAAAGATAACCAATTCATTAGAATCATGGAATTATTACAATCATGCAAAGATGTAAAGATAACCATTTAATTACAATCATGCAAAGATGTAAATATAACCATTTCATTACAATCATGCAAAGATAACCATTTCATTACAACTAATACAACGGACACTCCAAATCTCACTGGAAAGACTTAAGTATTACATCAATATCAGGGTCTTTTCCAAGAAATGGCTCAGCTCCATAATACTTGACTAAAGTTTGCCACTCCAAAGCACCTATCTTGGTTAAGGCATATGCTTCCAAGAAGGTAGGAACACGATCAAAGCGGAAATGAGCAGCAATGTCTTGTAATTGTATTGAGGAAAACTAAGTATGTGTGAGATCTGTAGATGGTTGAGGTGAAGTTTGGTAGTAGTTGTAAGATGGATTATATGGGTCGAGCATGCCAGGATTTAAAGAATAAGGATATTCATCTGGTTGATTTGGAGAGAGGGTTTGCATCCTTTGATTTAGGTAGGTCATGGCATGGTGGCTATAATCTAATTGTCTGCTTAGATGATATTGTGACCCAACAACATAGGTTAGGGTGTTTTGGATGGGATCATAGGATGGGTTGGTAGGAGGAGGTGGTGGTGGTATATCTTGACTAGATGTCTCACCTTCCGTCCTAGCCCTCTTGTGACCGAAATCAATTCCCATCTTTTCTACTGTGTTTTTCTTATTTTTTGTGGTCTTCTTTCCCATGTGTACCCCATGTCCTCAATTTGTGTCTTAAGAAAGTGTTGAGTGATTTGGCATACAAAATCGGCATATGGGGGATTGCCAAAAAACTCAAACATGTTCTTAAGGATTATGCGGATAAAATTTATGGGAATACGTTTGATAATGGCATAAATTAGACACATGCGAAAAATAGGGACTTCAGACTTGTTTGCTCTAGGATGTATGTTTGTAGAAACAATAAGGTTGACAATCCTAGCTGCAGGTTTGAGATTAATGGCATAGTAGGTACCCCTATCTTCGTGATAGGTTGTATTAGATTGAAAAATGGCTCATTTAATGTCACTAAGACTGACGGTATTATCACCTTGGGAAAATGTATTGAGTGGATTTCCAGTGGTAAGGTCAAGAGTGTCTTGATATTCATCTAAGTCGATGTTGAGCATGTCAAGAATATCCTCCTCAGTAAATCGAAAGCTATGCCCATTGACCATAGGGTAGAAGAAGTTTATTTCATTTTCGGAATGGGAGATTAGGTTTGCATAGAACTCATTTACCACTTTGAAAGAGTAGGAAGGGAAGGAAGGATTAAGAAATTCTTTCAAATTTTGCACCTTAAAAAGATCCTCCAGGTCGACGAAGCTGAGGAAGTCCATGACGTCAACCGGCCGTCGTGGAAGAGGAGTTTTGGAGGAGAGCCTGAGATAGCGATCACCAGCATCTGCGTCGACGAAGGAGATTTCGTTGATGATCGTCAATGGTGGAGTAGCCACCCTTTCTTTCCTGCTAGCAACTTTCTTCTTTCCACGTGTTGATGATGAAGCCATTTCTTGTCTTTAAGGTGGAGAAGAAGCAAGAAAGTCTTAGAGATGGAGAGGCTAAAGAGTTGCACACAAATGCACTAGAAGGAAGCCAAGGAAGTAAGAATGTGAAGGTGTAATACAATGACCCATTTTTGGTCCTTTTTATAGCAATCTAGTAACCTGGTCGGTCGACAAATTGTCAACCGACGACCGGCAACGGTCATATCCTAGGCACGCCACTCGGTCGCCCAACGGTCGATCGACAACGGTTATATTCAAACGGTCAGATTCCAACAGTCATATCCCAGCGGTCAATTCTCGGTCGAACAATTGTCGACCGACATTGGCTCGGTCGAATAATTGTCGACCAGAAGTGTGTCCGATGTAATTTTTATTTGAGGTCTGTCGGTCGAAAGAGATAGGTTGACCGAGATGTTTTCGGTCGAAGAATTCGTCGACCGACAGACTTTCTATGAATGAATTTTTAAGCTGATTTTTAATGTAAATGATAGACTGAATTTGTAGAGCATATATATATTTTCTAAGGGAGTAATATTGTGATTATTATTACCAATATTTGGACAATTTTGTGATCATAAATTAATTGTTCTTTTGATCACAATTTTTATATAGAAAATGATATTCAAATAAGTATTGTGCCAAACTTATTTTAGGTCAACTTTGACTACGACCATAGCGCCCCTTGGTCAAGCTTGATTTTAACCAAGAGGCAATTTTGAGTGATACTCAATATGAAGATTTCCGTTCGTAATTCTCCTAGAATATTTATATAAGCTTTGTTTTAGATACCTAAATATCAAATTCTATTTCTTCTTGTACCCTTGTTTTCATGTAAGATTCTCCAAGAGAATATATATCCTTGAAAGCAATATCTCACGTTCTTAATTGAGAAATTTTTATCTCATGTGTTGCAAGCCTTAAAGTTCTTTTTCAAATTACAAATGAATCATTTTTCTTGCCAATGTGTCATCAAGGATCAATGCATACAATAATCATTTTCTATCATCTTTATGAGCTGAATAGTGAAAGCATGTCCATGATGTAATGAACATATAATATCATGAAATACAGTGATCATTTATACTAGATGTCATAACACATGATGGTGTTCAACGTGTAAGATCAGTCATTAACAATAAATCGATTAGCAATTTGATTAATTGAAAACACATTCAGTAGATTTAGATTTGACAACAGAGACCAGATCGGTCGACCATTTCTCGACCGACTGTCTTTCTCGGTCGACAGATTCTCGACCGAGAGAGGTTCTGTACTATTTCAGAGTTGTTTTCAGTAAGTAAATCAGAGTTGTTTTTGTAAATTTAAAAGAATTATATATTCAAGTTAGATGTTTAAATACTTGAATTAATTTGTTAAGTTGAGATAGACATATAAATATGCAATTTGGGTCCTTGGTCATATCTTAACTTATTTTTGCTCATTTAGTTTGGGGGTTTTGGGACCCAAACTAACTCGACATCCTTTTTCTTGTAAGGACATGAAAAGGAATAGTGTCCAAGGCGCAAACAGTAATGACAACATATAGAATCAACCTCATATCTCCTTCTATGATTTTGTTCTAGGTTGTTCTTGGGTACATATGTATTTGTGCCTTTAGGTACATACATAGATTGGCTCTTTGGCACTTGTGTTCTTCCCCAACTAGGTTTTTGATAAGATTTTCCTTTAGGCTTGTAACCTAGGCCTCTCCTTCCAATTTCATGGTAAGAATTATTTAAGATTTTATCAAGAGTGTCATTATTACTCAAACTACTAACTTTTTGTTGCAGCTTAACAATCTCATCCATTTTCTTATTGATGTCTAACTTTGCTTGATCTAGATTAGATAGCAAGGAATCTCTTTCTTTCACAATAATATCATAATCTAGATGTGTACACAAAATAGGTTGTTTTTGAAGATCATTTACTTGAGTTTGCAGATTTAATTTTTCTAGGGAAAGAAGATTGCAATTTGCTTCTACAGATTTTAGCTTAATATCATGATCTTCAATAACCTTTTTGAGATATTCATTTTCAGATGTGAGAGCAAGAAGCTTAGCATGTAACTCATCATTTGCTTTATTAGATTTCTTTAATTTCTTCTTGGACTCAATATATTTATTATGTGTCTCTTCAAGACTAGCAACTAGCTCTTCTTTAGATAAATCAAAAAGGCTTACCTCTTCTTCTTCTTCTTCACTTATTGTAGCAATAAGACATTCTTTATGCGCATCTTCCTTCTTTGACCTCCATGGATAGTTAAGTGTAGTGTGCCTTGTTCCTAAGCACCAATTGCAACTTGTTGAAGATTGGTCCATGCTATTCCTTTGCTTGCGGTTGTTAACACCACCACCCTTCATCCTTCAAGACTCGATTAGAGCTCCTTGAAGCATGCTCTGATACCAATTGAAAAACACTAGAGGGGGGGTGAATAGAGTTTTTAAAATATTTTAACAATTATTTAACTCAAACAACCACAATTGAAAATGGAAGAAGGAGACAAGTGTTTAGAGTGGTTCCAATCTTAGAAAATACTAAGATTGTCAGTCCACTACCAGGTTGCTTACCCAACCGGGATTTTGAAAGTATCAATTTTATTACCTTCACAAGGATTTACACAAAATACAATACTTTCTTACACCCCTTGAACAGCCTTCACTTGAAGTAGATGCACCAACCCGAGGTAGCCTTCTTGAAGTAACTCCAAGCTCCCCCTTGAAGTAGCCTTCCTCTTTAGAAGTAACCTCCCATTGCACCAGCCTTCTTGAAGTAGTTCAAGGTCCCCTTCTTCACCAAGAAGATCTTCCAACCTCTCCAATCCGCAGCCTCCAACCTAGGAGTAGCAAGGAGAGTACAAACAATAATAGTGAACAAGAAAGGAAAAAGGAAATTACAACTTATCCTTTGAAGCACAAGGCTTGATATGCCTAGATCAAGCGTATAGATCTCCTAACCAATGTGTATGGAATTGTGATTGTTGTGGATAGGAGATGCTAGCCTATAGGACACGAAATTTGAGCTGAGAGAAGAAGTAACCAGTTGTCAATATGCTCAATTGCTCATAAACAGATTGCTCAATGTAAATGTATGCTCAAAGATTGCTCAAGTGTGTAATCAAGTGAGTTTAGGTGTCCTAAGGCATGTCCTATTTATAGGAATGTCCTACAAGTTCTTAAGGACGTTCTAGACACTTTCTAGGGGTTTCTAAGTGCTTAACTAGCCGTTAGATATAAGTTAGTTGCTTTAACAACGGCTAGTTAATTAATTATGCAGTTGCTGTCAGAGACCATCTCGGTCGAGAAATGGTCGACCGAGACACCTACTCGGTCGAAGTTTTGTCGACCGACAGGCTCTCTGGATCAAGTGTTTTGCAACGTTTATCTCCAACTGCCAACTACCTTGTCAGCTGTGTCTAACGGCTACTTGGGTCTTTCTCGGTCGAGAAGTTTGTCGACCGAGAGTGTCTCGGTCGAAGATTTTGTCGACCGAGATGGACCCTGTTTCAATGTTTTAAATGAAGACATTAAGTGTGTGTATGAGTGTGCATATGTGACACTGTTGAAGGGGATGACCTATCTAAATGTGGTGTTTAGCTAGGGAAGATCTAACGCTTGATTTACATGAAGTCTAAGTACTTGTACATTATATATTTGTACAAGTTTACAATTGATTACATTTCATCACATTTACAATCATTCAAGAATATAGATTCCCTAGTGCTTTGTCATCCACCTTATTCCTGCAACACTCAAGTAGCACGTTAGATTAACAAGAATGAAATGTTTGTCATTATCAAAACAAAGGGATTTACAGATGTCCATTTAGCCAACAAAACCCTCATGGGCTACATGATGCATCAACATGCATACAACCTTCAGGTTCATGAGCATATGAATCAGGATCTATGTGCCATCATGTCCAACATGAACCTATCATGTGCATACCCTTATCCTGTCTATCAGCCCTACCTAGGAGGTGACTGCATCCAATGCATATGATCACTTTTACCCAACCCCTCCACCTACTTCTTCTGCTACTACACCCTCTACTATTAGTAGATCTACCCCTGGAGTGTTGTCACTTCCTACCGGCCCTTTGGCCACCCTACTTGCTGGTCTTGGTACTTCTGCTCCTTCTTTTCCACATGACAATGAGCTTCATTCTCTTGGCATGTCTTGGGCTGAGTAGAATGCCCGTTGGCCCGACTATGGTTTTGGTTCCCTTGTTGATGAGGAGATGTCAGACTAGGCTGATGAGGAGGTTGCTTCTTCTACTGATGAGGAGGATTCTAAGGATGATGAGGATGATGATGGCTCTGATGGTTTTGTTGGTGCCTATGGTGATGAAGGTGATCTTGTTGTCTCTATTGCACCTTCAGACAGAGATGATGACTACGAGCCAGCAGCTCTGATGACAGTGTTGATGATGTGGACATAGATGACCTAGATGTTTACATTTTCTAGTTTTAGTCTAGATTCTGATCATATATATCTTTTTAGGCTATTTTTGTATTAAACACATCTGGGGACATTTTTTGAGTTGTAGTATTTTATCATCTAGTTTTCATTGTTTTGGTTTGTCGTTTCTTATGAGAACATGCTTTATGGGTTGTAATCTTAATCCTTTGTATACTTACTCTTTGATTTTACTATATCTCATGAGTTGGTGCCTTGTTTACCATATTTTGATTATGACTTAGACTGTATGTTTCTCTCATCTGTGTTTGATGTATGCTTTGTGATTGCATGTTGTGGATGTATGTTTGGTTGTGTTAGGAGAAGACCTATTTTTGTGCTCTTCTACCCCTTCTTTTTTTATAATGTCAAAAGGGGGAGAGAAATTCAATGTTTTGAAGCTCAACCATATTGCTTTTATTGCCTATGTGATCCTTTTCTTGTTCATTATATGTGTTATTATGTGACTTGCTAAAGGACCATGTAGTACATATATTATATTACTTTGTGTATAAATACTAACTATGCAGGTAAGAGTAAGCATAGATTGAGGGGGAGGAATTCACATTATTCAAATCATGACCCCCCTAAAATTCACAAGGCAATGGTATAATTCTACATATCCTTTTCAATATTATTGAGGAATGGTTTGTCATTATCAAAAAGGGGATAATGTTGACTTCAGAGTTATAAATTGCCCATATTTTGATAATGACTTAACCATTCCATTCCTATGTATCAAATATGTTTGTTCAAGATTGATTTCAGGCTTTAGGTACATGAAAAGGATACAATTACACAAACCCTAGCTTGTTCAAGTTCAACTCAAAAGTAATGCAAGTTTACAATTTGGGAAATCACTCCAAATGACCTTAAATGATTTTTGTAATCACTTGTATTGATGATATGACTTGTAACTAAGATGATAAAAAATTAGGGACACTTAATTCCAACATTAAATCACTCAAATGTCAACTTAGAAAATTAGTCACACATTGTTTATCGGTTGAGTTGAAAATTCGACCGATCTAGTGATGGATTTTCTGGAGAGACCAATTAGTCGAGTTGTGCACTCATAGAACTCGATCGATCGATCAACTAAGAAGAAATAATTTTGACTCATTGGTCGATTTTCCCAAAACAAACTCGGTCGATAGTTTGAAAATTGGCTTTGTCACTTAGTGGATCGGTCGAGTTATCTTTATTGAAACTCGACCAAATGCACTATACAGAAAATGACAAAACAAAGTGATTATAACCATTGGAGTGTTGTTTTGAGTAAGAATAGATCTGTTGTAACTTCAAAAATGGATAGATTTCATCCTTAAGTAATCATACACTCAAGGGAACATCCCCATCTATAAATAGCGCCCCTTGGAGTTCATTCCAAGTTTTCACATTCATGCTATTCTAAGTCCTTGCTATAGTTGAGTGTGTTGCAACTCCTTGAGCCCCTTTCTCTCTCATTTACAAAAACTTTTGTGATTATATGACTTCGGCCAGTTGTAAGAGAGATACTTCCTTGTTCTTGTAAAGCTCTCACTCCATTCCATCTTCCCTATGCCTTTTCTCAAAGAAGCAAAGGTGAAGCAAGCTAGGTGAAGATCTTCTCCATGTAAAGGAGAAGGGCAAGGCCAAGATTCAAGAAGAGTGGGCAAATTCCTTTAAGGCCAAAGACTTGATGCAAGTGTGGGTAAGTGCTTCTTGAAGGCCGAAGACATCTTGATCAAGTGGGTAAGTACTAGTGTAGGTGGAAGACTCTTGTCTTGAATAGGTAAGTCCTTGGATGTATGGTGGTATCCTTGTATCTCTTATGAATGGAATATAAGTATACATAGATTGCAAAGTCCTAGAGGTTGACCTCTCTAGGTAATGGATGGACTCTCTCCTAGTTTGGAGATTTGAACCACTCTAAACCACCTTGTCCAAGTGCTTGTTTCAATTTCTCTCATCCTTGCTATGCTTGTTTAGTTAGGAATTCAAATTGTATTTAACCTATTGGTTTTTATTAATATAATTTGAAGGTCTAACTTATCTTGTGAGAATTTGAAGATCTATTCACTCCCCCTCTAGAGCCCTAGATCCAACAAACTCAAGTTACACATCTTCCATCGAGGATGGTGCTTTCAGCTCAAGAGATTTGTTGATGTGATCCCAGGCTATGACAACATCAGAAATAGGGAGGACTACCGTTAGAATGAAGGACACTAGAGTTTTGGGGTTGGCCCAATTCAGGTCTTTGGATCCTCAAATAGGCAGATCCCAGTAGAAACCAGATTCAGCCAATCCTTGTAGCCACTGGCCCCCACCGAGACATGAATGAGGTAGAAAGTTGTGCCTACTCACTGGCGAGTTGCATGAATCCAGGCACCCTTGTTGGCTTCATCTGATGGCTCTAGCTTTTCCAAAAAGGTAAACCTACCCTAAAATTCATTTTTGACTTCTCAACTTGTAAAATCAATAGAGAATAGATCCCTTGGCCTATAAATTCCTCAAAAATACCCACATAACTAGAAAATTACCCTCTTTCTTATAAAATCTCTAGATCAGATATTTGAAATATAGATATCAATGATATTTAATTTAGATGATAATGCCTATTTTATGGTACATCAAATGAAATAATTAGTAACTAGTTGAGATAATTCCTCAAAAAATTATAGTAGAAACCCCAAAGACGGTTAGAACCCATTTTATACTCTAATTTAATAACATATCCAAATATTAGATATTTTTCTATGAAGGATTAATTTGATGTTTTTAGCCTCATATTAATTATAGAAAATAGATCGAGCATCATAAAATTACAAAAATTGAACCAGACCTAAATAATGACATGTAGATCAGTACAAAAATATCATAAACTAGTTAAGGTCACTTTAAAATTAGGTTTGGGTAAACCCTAGTTTAGACATAAAATACCTATAATATGATGAAGATTTATTGATGATAATTAATCTTTATTAATCAGGTGATGACCAGATGATCTAGATGGTCCAAGATAATTAAGAATCGTTGAACTCATGTACATGAGCTTTATCTAAGTATATGACTAGTTATCTTGTGAGAAATAGCTATGATGTATTGGTTGTTCTTATTTGAGAATATTGCTTGGATGTACTATGATTATAGTATCTTCCTCATGTCACTAAGAACAACAAAGAATATGGATGGTTTGTAGTCACTAAGTGTTTATACTCTCTCTCTCCCTCTCTCTCTCTCTCTCCCTCCCTCCCTCTCCTTCTAAATATAAGGTCAACACATACCATAGCCCAAGGGGCGGGGAAAAATGAAGTGTGACACCACTTAGTAGTACAAACACATCAAAATACATCTAAAAATATGTGTTTACGTGATTATCACATTATATAATGTTTTCTTTTACTCTTTCTTTTCATTCTCAATTTATTTCAAGTATGCAAGCACAATATATATATGTACCTTTCGCCCACATACACAAACTGTGTTTATTCATTATTTCACGTATTTTCTAGGTTCATAGCTAGCATGGAAGAAAAGACAGGAAGTGAGCAGTGTCCAGGTTGTACCTAATGTATAAGATCCTAGCATACATGTTCAAACTTATGTAAAATTATCTTTTCAATATGTAAATTAAGTTGTAATAAATCATTTTGTAAAACACATGTTAGATGTTGAGATTGTTTTGGTGTATGGCTATAGTTTTTTGTTCATCTATGTGTATTATGCTTCCACATTGCTTTATGATACAATTCCTAACATTTTTGGATTTTTCCTTTTGGGCCTTCTAAGTCTTGAAACAGAAGAATAAGGAGACGTTAGAGTTGGCATCAGAGCATGAACAATAGCTACACCTGACAATTTCTCACCATAAAACAAAAAAATAAATTTCAACTTTTACTTAAATCCCTAGAAACATAGTAAGGCATTGAATAAGGAATAGGTTTGACTTATCCTATAGGTTAGAACCTAGATGTTTGAGAACTAGGTTTAGGCAAGTGTGTGAAACTATTTCAATATATAGCTCATATGTATTGGGTAGATACACTAGTCTACACCATGTTCTCACCATTTCACTAGGTGACATGTCACTCGACTATCTACTATGTGTGGGACACTCATTTTGCTGATTTGGTTTTGTTTTCCAATTGGCTCGAGCCTCGACACTTGTCTATGACATATTCTTTCTCATAGGAAAACTATATAATATTTTATTATATATGTAAATATGAATATTTGTCCCTTACATAGGAGAGTGGGAGGTGTTCAAGCAAACTAACTGAAAGGGGGTGACATCAGTCTTGAAGAGATAATAAACTCCTAACTTTCATGCTCCTGTAATGTTATATGATCCTTGTGTGCTTGCAGGGTAGTATTTCTTTATGTATCTAAGTGTGTCAATTTTAGGGTCTTATGAATTTGTAATCCCAAGTGTGTATGTCTCACCCGAACATGAGATATGTATATGTATTATACCAAAACCTTCATCAAATATTATGCTTAATATGACTTTCATCATACAATAGAAATCAAGGATTTGATCAATTAATGTGGGCTAGCCAAAACAAGGTGGATTGTCCATCTTAGTGAGGTGTGAGATAGATGTGTTGGTCTACCAACATAGGGTGCATAATTTAATCAGTATTGGAGACTGGGCTTGGCTTAAGTAGGTATCCTTAATAGGATTAAGTGCCTAAAGGCATGCATATCAGTGTTCCATAGATGGAAATTTAAATATGGTTGTTCCTCATCTATCCAAGGATAAAATATGATGAAATTGGCAAAAGTTGCCTAAATAAATATTTGAGTTGTGAGAGTTTAGCCAACTTTTACTTATGATTTGATGAAACATGGACCTTACCCACTAGAAAGTTATTTCTTGTAACTTTATAGATTAACAAAAGGGGCTATTAATTCAAAGAAAATAGTAGGATTAAATGTATGATTAAAGGCCTAATTAGATGCAAAAAAAATCAAATCAAAAATTCAATTGTTGCTCATTTTTCTTTGAACATCAAATGGTAAGTAATAATAGCCTTGCATTGTGATCGGTCCTGAAGAAGGAAAATCTCAATGGGATGCTAACATCCATCATGACTGACCTACAAGATAGCATGAAAGATGAAGGTCTTTTGAAATGATTGATCATCTTAAATGATTGCTTGAAGGCCATGCTAAAAAAGAGTAAAATGACTTATCAAAGGAGTATTTCAGAGCAATCTGGAAAAATGAGATCTGGTTGGACCTCATGTACTCAAGATGATTGGGTATGTGGAGAACCTAGAGAGATTGAGTTTCCTCATGGGCCAAGAGTTGGTCACTGATTTGATCATGCAATCATTGCTTGAATGACATAACTACCTCATCATGAACTTCAACATGAATGAAATGGTTAAATTGCTACCAAAACTACTCAATATGTCGTGAAATGCGGAACTAAATATGATGATGGTCAAGACTAAATCTATGTTGATAGCCAATGTGCTGAAAAGTAAGTCTAAGGTAGAAAAAAGGCTAAGGAAGGTTCTAAACCTAATTCTTGAACTTCTGATCTAAAGGCAGAGAGAGATGTGACTAAGATTTGTAGTTGTCACCATTTTCATAAGCCTAGACATTGGAAGAGAAATTGCCTAGTCTACCTAGAGAAACTTAAGAAGTCAAAGGGGATATAGATATCAACCTCATATATATATATATATATATATATATATATATATATATATATATATATATATATATATATATTAACTTATCTACTTATCCATCATGAGTATTGGATACCATATGTGGATCTCATATATGTTGTAATGTACATGATCTGAAAAAAATGTAAATCCCTTAAGAAGGAAGATGTTGAACTATGAGTCGCTAATGAAGAAAATGTTGCTATTGTGGTTGTAGAAACATATTGTTCATCTATGCCCTTGGGGCTTATATTAGAATTACAGAATATCTATTACCTACTTAAAATAAGTATAAATAATTTGTTTTCATGTTTGGATAGGAATATTTTTTTTCATTCCTATTAAAGCATGGAGTTTGCTCAATACTTTTAGATGATATATTTTATAGTGGTTATTGATAAAGTATATTTATCCCTTTTATTTTTATATTTTTGATATTTGTTTAGGATTATTTTGTTATTTATTCTCTTAGTTTCATAATTAATTGTTTTATTTTAGATTTTTCTCTTTAATTGGAGTTTTAATTCTATTTTCTTGGGTTTTGTAGGAAAATTACACAATTTGCAGCAGTCCTGAAATTCATATATACCCTCCACCAAAAGTGACATAACTCTTGCATTCGAACTCCAAATTGAGTGTACAAGTATTCATTGGAAAAGGAATTTAATTTCCTAAAATAAAATCCTATTATTTGGACTGCTTTTGTGCTTTTAATGGGAGACAAAAACGTTCGAAATTGCTGCTGCGAGAATCTGCATTAAAGGGAGTTACATGATCAAGATAATTAAAGACAACAAACTTTCGATTTGACCAGATCCAGAAAATTCAAAAATTAGTCTCCCTCTCTTTTTTTCCCCTCTTTTGAGGGCAGCCTACCCCCTCTCCCTCCTGTAAAAGGAGAGACTCTTCACTTGTAAAAACATTCCATTCTTCATTCCATTTCATCTAATTTTTAGTTATGGACCACATCTTGTATAATGTTGGATCTCATTTTAGTTTGCATTTCTTCTGGTCTTTTTATGTCTGAGTAAATCTCTCTGGGGCATGGGAGTATCCCCTTAGCCTGGTTCTATTCAACATAATCAATTATATTCCTCCATCGAATAAATGTCTTCTCTCTGTTTATGTGTGGTTATTTGGATGATCTGATATATTCTTATGGAGTGATATGACCGTGGATCTCTGTAAGAACGAAACAATAGTCATTTAATTATGATTATCATCTTTTCATCTTTTTAATCTTATTCTTGTTATAATCCTTGGTGACGCGACCACCTGAGCCTTGGGTTTGAACGTCAGTTTGAATTCACATACTTTTTGATATGACCGTGGATAATAGCATGTTGGACGGTTGGGCAATGATCTGTGAATGCCGGGACCAATGGGTTCATGGGAAGTCCGACCCTTGTGAGTTTGTCTGTAAGGATATGTAACCACAATGTCCTAATTTGATCCTTGGAGTTTAGAATTTGATTAGTTGAATAGGAACGTGGTTTTGGTGGTGATCTTTCGGACCCCAGATCTTTATTTCTTGATTAGTTAAATTTTATTTCAGCACTTTTATTTTTGTTCTTAGTATTAACAACTCTCTCAAATTGGGATTTAATTCTTGTACTTGCGATCAGATTTGGATTTCGACTTTTCTTTTCTGTCGTCCCTTGGATCGATACCTATCGATACTAAGTTGACTACTTGTTCGCAACAAGTTGACAACCGGGTTATAAGGTTAAACTCTAGGACTTTTCCTAGTGATTGTTGCATGTACAATGACTCACAACAATTTGGCGTCATTGCCGGGGACGGCATAGTTGTTTTTCAGATCTGTTTGCCTGTATATCTTGTATAATCCTTGTTCATATTCTCTAACTTTCATAACTTTAGTTTTTTTTATAATTTCTTTTAGATTTTTGTAATTTCTTTTTGCCTTCTGAGCACAATTCCGGAAGTGTATCTCCTCTTTTTGCTGAGTTTCCAGTCCAGCAGTACTGCTTTCTAGTTTTTTTTTGTAATTTTAGTTTATTTTATAATTTTTTTAGATTTATAATTTTTAGTGCTCTTTGTAATTTTTGACTAATGTTTTATCTCACAATCTTTCTTCTCTCATTCGTTTATTGCCATATCTTTCAGGAACTTTTCTTTTCAAATGAAGTGGGCATCCCAATATCCCCCACAATGTTATTATTGTGGTTTTTACCACCATGCATCTCTTGCCTGCCCGACCCTACCCCATGCTTATAATAGCACCCCTTTTAATTGCGAGCCCTTTCATCCTGGTGGGTATAATGTGAATCCACATTTTTTTGAGAACCATTATGGGGAACCTTGCTATCCATATTCTAATGGGGGATATGATCAACAAAATTTTGTGGGGTGTAACCAACAAAACCTTGGGGGTTATGAGCATGTTTATGAAACCCAATGTAATATTCAACAAGAAGAGAGACTTAGGTCCCTAGAGAAGATAGCAGTAGAAGGAGAAATAAAACTAAAAGCCAGCCAAGCCTTCTTAACCGCCCTGCTAGAAGCCCAAACCCAAAATATAGATTGTTCAAACATGTTTCCTCATGATTTGGTGACACCTTATAATATTGAATCTTCCTACCAAGATAGACGCAATGGAAATTACAATCCACCATCTTATGGAGATTATTATGAGGAGCAATGCCACCCAAAACAATATGAGTACTATGGCCAAGGACACTATGGGGAGTGTGGCGAGGATGACCAAAATTTTGGGGTGTATAAATCTTATGGTGAAATGCAAATTAATCTTGAACTGGAAGAGAGACTTAAGGCCCTAGAAAAGATGGTAGCAGAAGGACAAGCAAAACTTGAATCCAGTCAAGCCATGTTAGCTACCTTACTAGAGGATCAATCACAAACTCCCCCTATAGAGCTTGAGCAACCCAATATGGTTCTTCCTGACGACGACGATGATGATCCTTATTTTGTGTCATACATGTCGGATCCTGAAGAAATAGAACAAACCATGGAAACATATTTTGTGTGTGATGAGGATGTTGGTATCCCTATCTTTCCTTTAGAGACTCTATTACTTGAATATGAAATTTCAAAGTAGGAGAGTCATTCTGAAGATCCAACAACTCCTCCCATCCTCAACATAAATTTGAATGATACCATAGACCAATACCCTTATTTTGAGTCTATTTTGGATAATGAGAATCTAACCCCCTTTATGATTCTTCCTGAGCCATCACAGCCAATTTCCATCCCACACATGGCTGATCTAGAAGGGGAGATACCACCATTGGAAGAAGCCCACACACCCCCTTCTATTGTTTGCAAGGAAGACATCATCATCCCTCCTAAATACTTGGGGAACCCTTGTATAAAAACATTAGACACATATGTTACATCAACAATGAAACTTACCAAACCCAATGTTGATGGCATTAATTTTAAGGAGAAACAAAACACTTTTGTAAATGATTTTAAATATTTTGTATTAGCATCAATTCTCCCATTTGTAGGTCATCATGATGGTGTAAAACTTGAACCAGATCCTCCACCCGACTCAGTTCATCATACTCTACTGGCATTACCGGTCGGGTTCCCGACAACCTCCCCCAATCCACATCCATCTTCAACACTTCCCTTGCTATCAAAGGAAGATCTTTGGATATTATTGGAGTGAATGCGAGGTGAAAGAAAATATGAGCACCCCACTGAGCTTCTACAATTACCCTATCATAGGGTATATTATGAAGCTCCTCAGATAAAGGTCCCATCCCTCATAAACATCCCCTTTAGCTGGACGTTTTTTGAGCTACCTGGGCCACCTGGAAATCATCGCTCTTCTCTTCCCTCCATCTCGAGTTTCAATTTTACTCGAGACAAGCAAAAATCTAAGTCTGGGGTGGAGGTGGGTGGTATGTTTCTATTCCACTCCCTTATCTTTTTTATTCTTGCATTGTTTCTACCCTTTTTTTGCATATAGTTGCTTTATTTATGGCCATTATCTAGTCGGCCATGTTTTTATTTCTTTTGTTGCAAAATGGCATTTATCTAATCAAACAATATGAATAGATGTTATCATTGTACCCCATTGAGTTTTCTTAAATCTTTTGAAAAAATTGTTACAAACTGACATGTCTGAAACTACCATGTCACCGAGGATCCCAAAATAGCATCACTCCTTAGAAAAGTTGGCAAGTCGTATGGAATCAATCAAAACCAAACACAAATTTCTCTATTTTTAAACATTGATTAACTTGATATAAATCATGTATAATGTGATTGACATGAATGTTCTTTCTGATGTAATGACACTTTCAAAAAAAAAGGAGAAAATAAATATGTGAAGTTATAGGCACAAGGACACCTTTTGTTTCCCCCTTATTTTCTTTCTAAAAAAAGAGAAGCAAAGAATCACCACCAGACAAAAATCAAGTCTGGGGTGGCATGCTTCCCATAAAAAGAAATTCCATACCCCAAAAAGGGGTGTACCATCAAAAGATGCCAAAAGTACACATGAAAAAAAAATTGTGACCAATGTAGCCACAACTCCACAAATCTAAATCCCAAGTCGAATAGAGGAGGGATCAAAAAAAATTCATCACTTCCTTCTTTGTTTTCACACCCCCTAATTTCATCTTGTTCTTGTGCAACAAATCACAAAAAAATACATTTATAAAAATGAGAGTGTCAAAGCAAAAGTAAGATGAAGCATGTTTTCATACAAAATCTTGATTTAGAACCAAGATATGATATTTGTTTTTAATAGGGAATATAGAATTTTGTGTTTTGTGGCTTTAGGAGATTAGGTTGCTTGGCCAAATTTGGAGGTAAATGTTGCAAGGGTGAGGATAGATATGTTTTTAGTATAAATTGGAATAATTTGTGATTTTATTTGTTTGAGGACAAACAAAGATTCAAAACTGGGGTATTTTGATAAATGTATATTTATCCCTTTTATTTTTATATTTTTGATATTTGTTTAGGATTATTTTATTATTTATTCTCTTAATTTCATAATTAATTGTGTTATTTAGATTTTTCTCTTTAATTGGATTTTTAATTCTATTTTCTTGGGTTTTGTAGGAAAATTACACAATTTGCAGCAGTCCTGAAATTCATATATACCCTCCACCAAAATTGACATAACTCTTGCATTCGAACTCCAAATTGAGTGTACAAATATTCATTGGAAAAGGAATTTAATTTTCTACAATAAAATCCTATTATTTAGACTGTTTTTGTGCTTTTAATGGGAGAGAAATACGTTCGAAATCGCTGCTGTGAGAATCTGCATTAAAGGGAGTTACATGGTCAAGATAATTAAAGACAACAAACTTTCGATTTGACCAGATCCAAAAAATTCAAAATATGGTCTCCCTCTCTTTTTCCCCCTCTTTTGAGGGAAGCCTACCCCCTCTCCCTCCTATAAAAGGAGAGACTCTTTACTTGTAAAAGCATTCCGTTCTTCATTCCATTTCATCTAATTTTTAGTTGTGGACCACATCTTGTATAATGTTGGATCTCATTTTAGTTTGCATTTCTTCTGGTCTTTTTATGTCTGAGTAAATCTTTCTGGGGCATGGGAGTATCCCCTTAGCCCGGTTCTATTCAACATAATCAATTATATTCCTCCATTGAACAAATGTCTTCTCTTTATTTATGTGTGGTTATTTGGATGATCTGATATATTCTTATAGAGTTATATGACCGTGGATCTCTGTAAGAACGAAACAATAGTCCTTTAATTACAATTATCATCTTTTCATATTTTTAATCTTATTCTTGTTATAATCCTTGGTGACGCGACCACCTAAGCCTTGGGTTTGAATGCCAGTTTCAATTCACATGCTTTTTGATATGACCGTGGATAATAGCATGTTGGACGGCTGGGCAATGATCCGTGAACGTCGGGACCGACGGGTTCACGTGAAGTCCGACCCTTGTGAGTTTGTCTGTAAGAACATGTAACCACAATGTTCTAATTTGATCCTTGTTGTTTAGAATTTGATTAGTTGAATAGGAACGTGGTTTTGGTGGTGATCTTCCAAACCCCATATCTTTATTTCTTGGTTAGTTAAATTTTATTTCAGCACTTTTTATTTTGTTCTTATTATTAACAACTCTCTCAAATCGGGATTTAATTCTTGTACTTGCAATCGGATTTGGATTTCGACTTTTCTTTTCTATCATCCCTTGGATCGATACCTATCTATACTAAGTTGACGTGTTGTTCACAACAAGTTGACAACTGGGTTAGAAGGTTAAACTCTAGGAATTTTCCTAGTGATTGTTGTGTGTACAACGACTCACAACAGTTATCCAATGTATTATGGTCTATATTTGTTAGATATTGAGATGCATGTCTATAATGTAGATACCAAATAGATTAAAATTCATGACTTAAACATGACATACCTTTGGAATTGTTGCTTGGGCCATATAAACGAGAAGCACATCCCAAATACAGAAGGATGGATACCTAGTCTCACTTGATTTTGAATCTCTCAAGACATGCAAATCATGTTTTTTTGGGTAAGATGGTAACAATACCATTTATAGGAAACAATAAGAGGGAAATTCTGTAACTCATATATACTATACGTGGTCCTTTTAGTTCAACAACTAGAGGAGAGTATCAATACTTCATCACATGCACTGATTATCTTAGTAGATGTGTATATCTGTGTCTCATGAAACACAAATCAGAATCCTTTAAAACAATTCAAGGTACTTAAAAAAGTAGAGAACCAACTTAGAAAGAAAATTAAGATGCTTCAATCAGATCAAGGTGGAAAATATTTGAACCAAGAGCTTGAGGACATTCTCAAGGAGTGTGGTATTGTATCACAACTGACTCCATTGGGAATGCCACAACATAATAGTGTTTCATAGATAAGTAATTGCACATTGTTGGAGATGGTGTGGTCCATCATGAGCCAAGCTAGACTTCCTAATTCTTTTTGGGGACATTATCTAAAAATCATTGCGTTTACACTTAACCACATTCCTTATAAAATGGTTCAAAGGACACCATATGAGATATGGATTAGGAAGCATCCCCACATGTCTTTCATAAAGGTTTGGGGTTGTGTAGATTACATGAAGCTTCATTTCCTAAGAAATTGGAACTCAAATGTAGGAAGTGTTGTTTGCAGGGTATCCTAAGGAAACCAAATGATACTATTTCTATATTTCTTCTTAGAACAAAGTATTTTTGAAAAGAATGGTACCTTTCGTAGGAAACTATGAACACATATAAGGTAGCAGAAACAAAAATTTAACTGCCATATTCCCCTTGAACAATATATCTTACCAACAACTATGCAATGTGAAGGATGGTTGCAAGGTTATACCTGGTCCTGGAGCAAGTCCAGTGAAAAATCCCTTACAATAGTGTGTCTTTCTTCAAGTTACACCTAGACAACATTAGCAATGGCCTCCTAGTTGATTGCCATAGACAACAGTTGACTTTGTCCTTTGAGCGGCATGCAACAACCTTCTTGCCTCTATAGTAGTCCACATGGACCACCAAGAACTCCTGCCTTTCAAGAAGAATGGACAAGAAGGAGTTGTCCCTTCTAGTCACTGTGTTATCACCGACTTGATCTCCCAATTGTCTCTCCCTTGCTATCCTCCCTTTAAGACTTACTATGGTTCTCTCGTTACCACAACCATAGAACACAACAATTGTCAAAGCTTATTGTTGTGTCTCTAGAAAGCCTCAACTACCCCTCTATTTATAGGAGGGTCAAGGTCAGGAGCTATAGTGTGAGGGGAGTCAAAGGGGAAGGAATTTCACATTTCATAACCTATAAACAACGAAACGGTCGGATCAAGTGCAAGCTAATCGATTGGCATGTGAGCTAATCAGTTCAACCCTTCAACTGGTCATTTGAACATGTTTCCCAATTGCAATTATATTGAAAATTAATATCTGATTAATGCACAACATGACATCAACACTAATCCTTAATACAATCGAATTGATCGACCAAATGATTGGTTCACACCCTGAATCGATTGGTTCACAGACATGAACTGTTTGCTTCACTTGTTGAAGTGGTCATCTCATGGTTTTGATTACTAAAGTTGGTTCAATTGACCTTACACTTGAATCGATCGGTTCAACACTTGAACTTGTCAGTTCATAGTCCAGTAAGTCAACATCTAACCACTGTCATTGAAACTAAATTCCTAACTCTTTAGTAATCAAGTTCAAACTACATTCATGAATAAACTCCTATTTCTAGTGTACCCTATATGTGGGACCCTATAGGTTCCAAGTTACGATTGTTGTAAATGTCCATAAACTATTTATGACATCACAAGAAGTTATTGGCATCCACTGCAAAAACAAAATTGGTATCTAGCAAGACTTCATTTCTACTCAAGTAATTGGAAAGTTGAAGAACAATTTCAACCTATAATTTGTGATTGCTGGTGTAGTATTTGAATAGTCCCTTTGTCACTGATATCCAGAATGAACTCAAGCCATGGCATCATGATCTTTTTCAACATTCAATCCATGTTCCTTGAACTAGAGCTAACCGTCTAAGATATATGCAAGCTCAATATCACATATTGACTCACATGAGCATGGCAGTGCATTTCTTAGTCTCTCTTATCAAGTGGTCATGATATCATACTCTTATAGGAGGGACAAATCCCATCTACATCACTCAAAGTCATCCCGATGTGTTATAATGTACCCAACCACCACCTTTATGGAAACTCTTATTAAAGGTCATGATGGATGATGTCTAAGTACATCACACAACATGTGATGAGTGTAGTGATTTCATGTCTAAGAACCACAATCACCAACAACACTATAAGAGATAATTTTGACTACCAATCATTGTTTCCATGTATCATTTTTAATGTGGGTTTGTTTGATATGTTGTTTTCTAACATGTATCTATGTGTTTTCTTTGATATCTCATGTCATGGCTTAATGAGACTATTTCATCAACCAACACACACTCTAGTCTTATGTGTTATTGTTTACTATCAATCGTCCATAATAACATCCATTAGGGACATAACAAGAATGTATATACTTGTGATAACATGAAACTTTATCTCTCCTCATGTATGTGGCATTTCACCGTAATCCTTTGTACCAATCTCAAATTCAACTAAATATGTTTTGATGCTCATTTTGTTTGATTTAAATATATATGAGTTTTATAGTGACAATCAATTGGGTTTTAGACTTAAGTTTTAAATCCTTAGCATGTCACCATTTTTGCAAATTTATTTGAAGCTAATCAATATCATAACATACTCTGAAATTTATTTCATGTTGTAGAGATTCTAATTATGTTTCCAATGACGTAAAAATTGTCTCAGTTGGACAATCATAACTTGAGTTATGACCATTTGAAATTGGCTCAATTTATTTGATTTAAACCATTTTATATTCTTTTATGATCCAATTGGGTCTTTATAGGAGGGAGCTGCCCAATTAAGAGGGTGCCCCTGCTTGGTTTAACTATACATCCAACCCTTAGACTTTTGGCCAATCACTGCTCATGGTTTTCATCATGAACAACCAGGACCATTAGATCCTCAACCGCACAGCTTGCGCCTTAGATCAATAGTCATGTGTTCATCCCCTTCCTCTGTACCATGGCCAGTGAAAGTAGTGTTGCGACCACCTTCCCCCTATGATGCCACCGCCCTACCACCCCATTTTGCACCTTCTTTCCCCTCATCAACACCTCCTATGCCTATAAAAGTACTCACCAAACTCATTTCCCCTCTTTTCTTTTCATTTTTCTAACCCTATAACCCCTCTAGACTTCTTATCCTTCCCCCATCCTTAGGCTGGAACTGCCATAAGGGCCTTTGGGCGTATTACCTTGGTAGTGTTTTGAAGGAAATCAGATGTGGTGATGGGTCCACAGAGCTTCCACAAGACCCAACAAGACTTCTACGACCTCTGGTGGCCGCTTGTGCATTAGCTTTGGGCCTCACTAGTGAGCTACTCTGAGCAGCACAACTACACAAACTCCAACGGTTGGCACAACCTACCTGACAGTAGGGCTACTGGAGTGGTGGTGCACAGCTATGGAGGGCATCGAGGTACTATTGACAACCCACCCGGAGTGACTAGCCACATCCATGGGTGTGATGGAGAGGATTTTCAGAATCCTTAAATGTCAAATGACACAAGTGTTTCATGTTGACTGAGGTTGATATAATGATTAAGGTCCCTAAGTTCATGCATTTTTGGGGGTATTTAGTTGTATGAAGTTTTTTCACCAAATATGAGTAGAATCTAACTCGAGAGGGGTTAAAGCTATGGTTAAAATTTGGTGGAAATTGGAATATCCTACAGGAAGTTATTGAGGTTTGAAATTTGGGAAATAATGTGTATATTTGATGATTTGTGGACCTAAGTTAATGATCATATGATGTGTCACATGCCAAGCAATCCTTTTTGTATGAGGGACTTGCAGATTGGGGACGTGGAACCTTAGTCACCCTTGGATGGTCTGAATGGAAGGTCAAGATAGTGTCTCCTACCTTGCAGTTAAGCAAGGCAGTGGAGCATATACGCGCTCTGACCGCCCCACCACCCCACATTGTGGTCGTGGCCTAAGTAGGGACGATGAGTGGGTAGTTGTTTTGCCTTGCCAAGACCTACTGGCTGACCCCTCTTTTGGAGTAGTTTGAGCAGAAATGAGGGACCTTCACATCCCAACCCGAACTCCTTCTCCACCCAAACTCACAAGTGACGACAGAAGTGAAGCATGGAGGTAGAAGGTAGATGAAGTGAAATGAAGTGGGTATAATGGAGTGTGGGTTTGTATATGTACATCTCAGGTGTTGTTGTGAATCTCTGTGGTGCTTTCAATGGTGGTGGAAGGCACCTTCACTGAAGAGGAGGAAGGAGTTGGAAAGAAGGAACCAAGTCTCCCCCATTCCTTTTGGATGGTGACAATGAGTCCTTGATGTGGTGTGAAACTATTGAGGGCTTCACAGATGAGCATGAGTAAGAGGGATGCTTTTTCACTTCTTACTCTCCCACAATAGATACTTACTGTGGTGAGCCAACCTGGATGGAGCTTCGGAGGTGAGGGAGTGGATACTTGAAGCGGAGGAAGCTGGGAACTAGACGATGAAGCTTGTGGTGGCGTTTCAATCCAATGAGGAGCATTGTGACCCACTCTATTGCTCACTGGAGCTTCCCCAACCACGAAGGGGCTTGTTCATGGAAGAACAGGTCACGTGTATCACGTGGAACGAAGGGAGGGAGTGGGCGCCACCTCAAACCATTTGAAGAACCAGGTTCACTGTGCAGAATCGGTAGCTCACTTGACACCAGAAACAAGGACTGACAAGCCTGAACTGGCTGGCTTGCAGTTAGACCAGCATGAACTGGCCAGCTATAAGTAAAGTAGCGCACCCCTAGAAATGGACATGTGGCAACACCAGAAAGGTCCATAAAGGTGAATACCCAATAAACTCACATATCATAGATAATTCCTAGTAATTAGCATGTTTATTAGAAAATTACAAATAAGGTACCAAAGTTCTTAGAAAAATGAGTAGAACACAATGGAACCATGATATTTGGCAAGTGATGCATTAATTGTAGTGATATCATGTAAGTTGTGAAATGCTTGTTTGATGGATAATAAATATCAAATGATGGCCTAAAATTATGATAAAATGTCAATAAATCCATATTCATGCTTATAATCCATACATTGTCAGATATGATCATGTTGATGCACAAAATCATGTAATTTGCTTTATATGGCTAACTAAGGTTAACAACACTAATTAATGTGTAATAATTACAAATATGCTCAAGAAACCCTGGAAATTATAGACTAAGATTATATCAATAACTTGAAGCTAATATATAATTATGAGATAATAATTATGTGTATAAATAAGGTTACATGTTTAAGGATCCTATAATGATGAGAAAACCCTAATATGAATAGTAAATGTAACCTAGGGTTAATTTGTGCACATAAGTACATGCAATAGAATAATAAGATCATGTATCTTAATCTGGAACCTAAGACCAGTAATATAATACCAAGATGACAAGACAAGTAATAATGAGAATATCTTAATGACTAAAACAAACCCTAAAATGAATCGACTAGGGTTCAAAAGATGAGAATCTGATGATAGTACATGATCTTGTCTTAATCAAGGTTGACCATGGTTAGGCTTGGCATGAGATTATGTGATGATTAGGAATATCTCTTCAGAAGGTACGCCATTACCTCTTACTTGTCTTATTATACAATATGCTTTTGTTATATGTGTAGTAAAATACTTGGCATATGATATTGGATGAAATGATTGTTTTTGCATGATATGTTTCTTGATTTTCCATACTTATGGATATGAACACATGAAACATAATATATCTATTCCATTATATGAAAGCACTAAACTCTTTGGTAGTACAATGCTTAGAAGTGACTTAACTTTTTTGGTAGTTGGTCACATTGTACATATGATCTAACTCTTTGGAAGGAGATCATAAAGGCCTTAATCTTAAGCTCCTCGAGAGTCAAGAGAATGCATCAAAACCTTCGGTGGTCAATGCATGGATATATAATAGAAAATGAGCTTAAAATATGTGCTCTCTTTTGTTAATGAGCATCTTTGTGCAAGTATATGCTTTTCTTATATTTCTTTGTAACTGCCAAGTATTAGTTTTATCTTATTGCTAAGCTTAGTAATGAGAGGTATATAAAAAGACACATAGGCATACTCAGTACAATATTCTTGACTATTGTGCTGATGTGTACCACATGTAGTCTTTTCTTTAGGTTGTGGACATATGATCTTAAAGATCCAAGATAGTTGAGAGTTGTGTGGCGAGCTGATATATAGGTGGACATGTTGTCTTAAGATCCTGTAGTTTAGTGATAGTACATGTATATGTATAAGTTTTTTGTTCAATATGTAATATCAAATGTTGTAACAATTGATTTTGTAATTATATGTCTAATGGTTAATATGTGTTGTATAGTTTTATTATTGTTCATGAGCATGTGCTACTATAGTTTCCTTCTGACTTCCTCTGATTTTCTTATTCTTCACCTAGTGTGGGGTGTTTAAATTGGGATTCTTGTTGAGGTGAGGTTTCAATTTGGATGCCACACATAAAATTAAGTTTTAGAAAAATAGGGGACGTCACAGGTTGTATCAGAGCATGAACAATAGCAAAGCCTTACATTTTCTCATTATGCGACTTGAAACTAAAGAACCTTGAACTTAAAACAAGTCTTTACGGTTAGATTAGTCGCCTTTTAGAGACTAGATCTGACCTAGACTCTAGGTTAGAACCTAGATGTCTGAGAACTAGGTTTAGACTAGTGCTTGTCGTATAGCAAGTCCTCAGATGTCATTATTTCCTAATAATGTGGCGGTATGGGACGTTGCATTATTTGGAGATAATGTGCATCAAGGGAAGAGGAATCCTAGACATATGGAACTCCTTATCTAGAGTAGTTGCACTAGTATGCATCATGTTCTCACCCTTTTCACTAGTTTTCATGAAACTGTACTCTCTATTATGTGTGGGACACTCATTTTTTGGATTTGGTTTTTTATTCCAATTGGATCAAACCTTGATAGTATTCTCTGACGCATGTTTTATCAGAGAAAAATTGTGTCATATTTTGTTATATATGTTATTATTACAAAAATGTGTCCCCACACATGTATGAGTAGGAGGTTGTCATGCAAAGTGAATGGCTAGTCTAGAAGAGAGAATAGTTCTAGATTAGATGTATAGAGCCTTGTCATAATATATGATAGATGGAATAGATGGAATAAGATTAGATGACAATCTAAGATGTATAGAGATGATATAAGATGGTTTGAGATGATATATGTTTGTCTTTGAGGATTAAGGTTTAGTTTTGAGGATTTGAGATAATTTTTTATGATGAAGTATGTGTGCTTTTCTAAGATAAGTTAAGACAACGTTGTGAGTTAGCATCAGCCTCAAGCTCTTTTACAAAGGAGGACCTCTAGTGTTTGGACCACTTTTAGGGCTAACTCCAGAGATAGTGAAACCCAGGGGGAGAAGTTCAGAGAACCTAAACTCCAAGATATGAGAATGACGAAAAACATGTGATATGATATGTCCTAGTCTAGAATAATCCTGAGTGATTGAGTTGAGTTGCATTATGCATTATTCCTATAGTCTATCTTGAACCCTAGATGTTATTGGGAGGAACAAACCCTAGAGTCAGAGAGAGGTTGGTTATATATGTGCATGTGAACATGAATATGAGTACCTACCATCTGGGTGAGGGAGAGAGAGTCCCAAGACCCTAGAGGGGGTAACTGTGTTGGTTTCTATGAAGCCTCATGCTCAGGTTGGTGGATCCTCGTAGGACTCTAGTGGTGTATATAAGAGATAGAATTGGGAAATAGTATTTCATGGGTAGAGATCTATGAAGAGAATGTCATATCATGTTTTGGTCTGTACTTATGTGGCTAGATCTTATAAGGCCATCACTAGTGCCAATGAGGTAATCTCAGAACCCTAGACTAAGAGAGGATAGATAAAGTTTAAGCATATGAGATACTTGTAGAGTTGAGTTAGCTCATAGAGACTGAGCACAACACTACCCTCATGATATGGGTCAGGAGAACCTCACTTGGACTAGATGATGTTTTGATACATGTTTGACAAGTCACTTGTATAAGTTTGTTTAGTACAACCATGAGATAATATATATGTAAGAATGTGATCCAATCTCGAGATTTGAGATGTGCATATAGACATGATATGATGGAAACCTAGAGATGGTTTAATAGATATTAATTCATAAATGGTTAACCATATACATGAATAATGATGATAATGTGATATCATTGGCTAATCTTGTAATGAAATCACTAGTAAATGTTGCAATTTAGTATGAGTAATGAAATAAGATCATATGAATGAAAAATGTTACACAAGGTGATAGTTTTAGTGCTTAATAAAGATGAAAAATATAGTTTGACAGATAGCATGACGTAATGATAGTGATACCTTGATATGATCTAGATGGATAAAGTGAGTTAACTTTAGTTAACACCCTCCTAAAAGGCATATGTTAATGTTGAACATGTTCTAACAATTAGCTCAATAAAATGTTGATGACAACTTGATATAAAGGGTTAATATTTAGTTAACTCCTTTAGAACATGATAATATGATTAGGGAACTCTAATGCATGGGAAAAGATAAGGATGCAACCCTAGCATATGAGATATGTCATGACATAACCAGAATTTTTAAACTTTTGTTTCAATCTTCATGAAGTGGTGTTTCACCCTAGAAGTTTTAAAACCTCCTAATAGTAATTTGTATATGATCATGGAGATTTGTTTTTGCAAATATGTTTCACCTAGAGTGGTGCCCTACATGTGGATGAAGACCCATTTTGGGTTTTTTTTCCTTAGAATAATGTAATAGCTTAATTTCGAGGATAAAATTTCTTTTAATATGTATATGATGTGACTGACTGGATTTTTGGTTTAATTTCGAGGGAAAAAAAATCTCTTAAGGTGCGTAGGATGTGATGGAGTGAATTTTTGGAATCCTTAAATGCCAAATGACACAAGTGTTTCATGTTGATTGAGGTTGATGTAATGATTAAGGTCTCTAAGTTCATGCATTTTTGGGGTATTTAGTTGGATGATCAAATAGATGAGTTTTGTCAACAAATTTGAGTAGAATGTAGCTCAAGAGGTGTTAAAGCTATGGTTAAATTTGGTAGAAATTTGAGTATCCTAGAGGAAGTTATTGAGGTTTGAAATTTGGGAAATAATGTGTATATTTGATGGTTTGTGGACCTAAGTTGTTGATCATATGATGTGTCATGCGCCATGTAATCCTTTTGGTATGAGGGAGCTGTCGATTGGGGACGTGGATTCTTACTCACCCTTGGATGGTCAGAACGGAAGGTCAAGATAGTATCTCCTACTTTGTAGTTACGCAAGGCAGAGGAGCATATGTGTGCTCCAACCTCCGCACCACTCCACATTGTGGTCATGGCCTAAGTAGGGATGATGAATGGGCGGTTTGTTTTTCCTTGTCAAGACCTATTGGTTGACCCCTATTTTGGGGTAGTTCAAGAAGAAATGAGGGAGCTTCGCCTCCCAATCCAAACTCCTTGTCCACCCAAACTCACAGGTGATGACAGAAGCTAAGCATGCAGGTAGAAGGAAGTTGAAGCAAAATGAAGTGAGTAAAATGGAGCACGGGTTTGTATGTGTCCATCTTATGTGTCATTGTGAATCTCCATGGTGGTTTCAGTGGTGGCAGAAGGCACCTTCACCGGAGAGAAGGAAGGAGTTGGGGAGAAGGAACCAAGCCTCCCCCATTCCTTTTGGATGGTGACAATGAGTCCTTGATGTGGTGAGAAGTTGTTGAGGGCTTCATGGATGAACGGGAGTGAGAGGGGTGCTTTTCCCCTTCATGCTCTACCATAATAGGACCTTATCGCGGAGAGCCAACCCAGAGGGAGCTCCGAAGGTGTGTGAGTGGATACTTGAAGCTGAGGAAGCCAAGAATTGGAAGCTAAAGCTCGTGGTGTCATTTTGATCCGATGAGGAGCACTGTGACCCAATCTATTGCTCACCAGAGCTTCCCCATCCGTGGCAGTTCCTGTTCATAGAAGAACAAGTCACGCGTATCACATGGAACGAAGGGAGGGAGTGGGCACCCCCTCAAACTAGATGATGAACCAGGTTCACTTCGCAGAACTGACGGCTCACTTGACACTAGCAACAAGAAGTGACAAGCCTGAACTAGCCAGCTTGTATCCAAACCAGCACAAACTGACTAGCTCTAAGTATAGAAGCGCACACCCAGAATTGGACACATGGCGACGTCATATTGGTCCACAAATTTAAATACCCAATAAACTCACAGATCTTAGATAATTTCTAGTAATGAGCAAGTTTATCAGAAAATTACAATTAAGGTATCAAAGTTCTCAAAAAAATGAGTAGAACAAAATGAAACCATGATATTTGTCTTGTGATGCACAAATAATAGTGATATCATGTAAGTTGTGAAATTCTTATCTAGATGGATAATAAATATCAAACGATGGCCTTAAATTATGATAAAATGTCAATAAATCCATATTCACGATTATAATCTATATGTTGTTAGATATGATCATGTTGATGCACGAAATGTTGTAATTTTCTTTACATGGCTAATTAGGGTTAACAACCCTAATTAATTTGTAATAATTACAAATATGCTCAAGAAGCCCTAGAAATTGTAGGGTAAACTTATTTCAGTAACTTGAAGCTAATATATAATTATGAGATCATGATTATGCGTATAAATAAGGTTACATGTGACCCTAATATGAATAATACATGTAACCTAGGGTTAATTTGTACGCATAAGTACATGTAATAGAATAATCAGATGAGTTATCTTGATCTGGAACCTAATACCAGTAACATAATACCAAGATGACAAGACAAGTAATAATGAAAATATCTTAATGACTATACCAAACCCTAAAATGAATCAACTAGGGTTCAGATGATGAGAATCTGATGATAGTACATGATCTTGTCTTAATCAGGGTTGACCAAGGTTAGACTTGGCATGAGATAATGTGTTGATTAGGAATATCTCTTTGGAAGGTACATCATTACCTCTTACTTGGCTTATTATACAATATGCTTGTGTTATAGGCGTAGTAAAATACTTGACATATGATATTATATGCAATGATTGTTCTTGCATGATATGTTGCTTGATTTTCCATACTTATGGATATGAACACATGAAACATAATATATCTATTCCATTATAGGAAATCACTAAACTCTTTGCTATTACAGTGCTTGGAAGTGACTTGACTCTTTGGTAGTCGATCACATTGTACATATGATCTAACTCTTTAGCAGGAGATCATAAAGCCCTTAAACTTCAGCTCCTTGAGAGTTAAGAGAATGCATCAAAACCTTCGACGGTCATTACATGGATATATGATGGAAAATGAGCTTATGATATGTGTTCTTTTTTGTTAATGAACATCTTTGTGCAAGTTTATGCTTTTCTTATATTTCTTTATAACTGCCAAGTAATAGTTTTATCTTATTTCCAATCTTAGTAATGAGAGGTATATAAAAAGCATGTAGGCGTACTCAGTACAATATTCTTGAATATTGTGCTGATGTGTACCACTTGTAATCTTTTGTTTACGTTGTGGACATATGATCTTAAAGATCCAAGATAGTTGAGAGTTGTGTGGTGAGTTGATGTACAGGTGGACCTGTTGTCTTAAGATCTTGTAGTTTAGTGGTAGTATGTGTATATGTATATGCTTTTTGTTTAATATGTAATATCAAATGGTGTAACAATTCATTTTGTAATTATATGTCTAATGGTGAACATGTGTTGTATGGTTTTATTATTGTTCAAGTGCATGTGCTACTGTTGTTTCCTTCTGACTTACTTTGATTTTCTTCTTCTTCTTATCCTAGTGTGGGGTGTTTAAATTGGGATTCTGTAACATCCCAGGATTTGAGGCCTTGGATAACATGATCTTAAAAGGAATGATTGGACTACCCATATCACCAAGGTGCACCTCCTTTTCCGGGAGCCCATCACTAAAGAACTCCATAGTTAAGCGTGCTCAGCTTGGAGTAGTACTAGGATGGGTGACCAGTCGGGAAGTTGGGACAAAGCACGCAGTTAAGGCTAGTGGTGGTCTGTGGGGCCAGTCGTCATTCCTGAAACTCTACTAGAGCCTTGGGCAGTGGGCCCGAGCGTTACAAATGGTATCAGAGCCAATTCCCCTCCAGTAGGTGGGGCCCACATGGGCATGGCATGCCAGTCTTGAGCCGTGCGGTCCAGGCAAGTTGGAAAGGGCTATCCGTAGAGACGAGATGGAGCCACCCTTGCACTGGTAACCGTGGACGGGAGCTGGGTGTTCATGGGCCATTGTGGGTCTGCACTGAAATGGGGAAGAGATTATGAGGCCTTATAGTTGAGCCTTGACGAGGACGTCAAGAGTCTAAGTGGGGGAGATTGTAACATCCCAGGATTTGAGGCCTTGGATAACATGATCTTAAAAGGAATGATTGGACTACCCATATCACCAAGGTGCACCTCCTTTTCCGGGAGCCCATCACTAAAGAACTCCATAGTTAAGCGTGCTCAGCTTGGAGTAGTACTAGGATGGGTGACCAGTCGGGAAGTTGACCCCGGCTTGCACGTGCATGAGGACAAAGCACGCAGTTAAGGCTAGTGGTGGTCTGTGGGGCCAGTCGTCATTCCTGAAACTCTACTAGAGCCTTGGGCAGTGGGCCCGAGCGTTACAGATTCTCACTAAGGTGAGGTTTCAATTTGTAAGTCACATATTAGATTAAGTTTTAGAAAATATGGGGACATCACAAGTGGTATCATAGCATGAACAATAGGAAAGCCTAATATTTTCTCATTATGCGTCTTGAAACTAAAGACCCTTGAACATAAAACAAGTCTTTAGGGTTAGATTAGTCACCCTTTAGAGACTAGATCTGACCTAGCCTCTAGTTTAGCACCTAGATGTTTGAAAACTAGGTTTAGACTAGTGCTTGTCATATAGCGAGTCCTAAAATGTCATTATTTCCTAATAATGTGGCGGTATGGGACGTTGCATTATTTGGAGATAATGTGCATCAAGGGAAGAGAAACCCTAGACATATGGTGCTCATTGTCTAGAGTAGCTACATTAGTCTACATCATGTTCTCACCCTTTTCACTAGTTCTCATGACATTGTACTCTCTATTATGTGTGGGACACTCATTTTTTGGATTTGGTTTTTGATTCCAATCAGATCAAACCTTGAGAGTTTTATCTGACGCATGCTTTATTGATAAAAACTATATCATATTTTATTATATATGTAAGTATTACAAAAATGTGTCCCCACACATGTACGAGTAGGAGGTGGTCATGCAACCTAAGTGAAGGTGAATGACATCAATCTAGAAGAGAGAGTAGTTCTAGATTAGATGTCTAGAGCCTTTTCAGAATATGTGGTAGATGGAATAAGATTAGATGATGATGATCTAAGATGTATAGAGATGATATAAGATGGTTTGAGATGATATATGTTTGTCTTTGAGGATTAAGGTTCAGTTTTGAGAATTTGAGATAAGTTTTGATGATGCAAGTATGTGTGCTTTTCTAAGATAAGTTAAGAAAATGTTGTGAGTCAGCATGAGCCTCAAGCTCTTTTATAAAGGAGGACCTCTAGTGTTCAAACTAGTTTTAGGGTTAACTCCAGAGAGAGTGAAACCCAGAGGGAGAAGGTCAAAGAACCTAAACTCCAAGATATGAGAATGATGAGAAATATGTGATATGATATGTCCTAGATTAGAATACTCTTGAGTGATTGAGCTGAGTTGTGTTATGCATGATTCCTATAGTCTATCTTGAATCTTATATGTCCTTGGGAGGACCAAACCCTAGAGTCAGAGAGAGAATGGTTATACAAGTGCATGTAAACAAGAATATGAGTACCTGCTGTCTAGGTGAGGGAGAAAGAGTCCTAAGACCCTATAGGAGGTGACTGTGTTGGTTTCTATGAAGCCATATGCTCGGGTTGGTGGATTGTAACACCCCTCCCTAGGGTTTCATACATAACCGGCGGAAGCACAGCCTAATCCCCAACATTATCCACAATGTGGGGTACTTGGCATTTTAGGGAGGGTTGTCACAAAAAGTAATCATTGCAAGTAAACAAATAATTCACCATTGAGATTCATACATTATTATATGAATAGGAAACTATAAACAACAAGTCTAGAATTCTATTCATCCCTCAACATGGGAAACTAAGCATAACAATAAGCAACTCTATATGAATGGATCGCCTAGAATGGATGGCATCCCACCAGATAACTCTTGGGTGTCTTCTAGCCTTGGCTTGCTCTTCTTGAGTTCTTACTTGCTCCAAATCCTGGGGACATCACGTCCCCAGCCATGCAAAGGGAAAAACAAAACATCAGTAAACGATACTGGCACTTTATAAAATAAACAAAGTAAATATACTTGACATGTAAGGAAATTGACATGAATTAACTTTAAGCATTCTTGAATCATCATTATTAACATAAAGAATTGAAAAGAAATCTTATGCGTCCCTCTGTGACGCCCCCTTAGGAGCACATGATTGCTAGGAAAGCCCTTGATGCTAGGAAAGTCTTGGACGACCCTTTTAAGGTCCATGATCGGGAGCATAACAAAACTATTTCAATTCCAATTACTTAACCATTAACATGATGTTGACATTAACATAAATCATGATTCTCTAATCATAACATGAAGGGATTTCTCCCCATTAACATGATGTTTTAAACATGATGGGATTTCTCCCACTTGATTATTAACATGATTTTCATGATTCTGTAATGATAACAATAATCATGGTGAGCATTATAACATAAGACATAGCATGTGGCAATCAACAAGCAATGATATATTGAACATGATTATAACATTAATCTTGAAACAATAATGTCTATTTTATATTTAGCATGCAATCAATCATAAATATTTGTGCTCAGCAGCATGGCATGTTTACCTTGGAGCAAGGATGATCCTTGAGTCAGATCTAGGTCAAACCTTCCCTTGACTTAGCTCTACAAACCTGTTTATAATTATTAAACATAATTAATCAATACATAGTATTGATCTTAGGTGATTTAGGGCTTGAGTGCATGTGGATCAGTCTAATGGATCAACATCATTATATCAAGAAAATCTGGGTGGACCAAGGTCTCATTAATCATCTTAATGCATGATTAGGGTTTCATGAGTCCAAAAAATATCGTTTCCAACAAAACATCAGAACAAGAGATCAAAACATGGTTTGGAAACCTTCAAATTGAATTCTGCTCGAAAAATCAAATCCAACAATTATTTATTCATAATTTTCTGACAAACGGTTGAATTACTATGAATTTTCAAAATTCTGGCCAATGGGGATTTAGGAAAAAGCCATGTGGATAAAACTCAACCCAAGGCAGTGGGCCAGGTCTGAGTTGGACCAACCACACTTGGCCAACTCAATAAAATGGAGCGCCTCTAAGGGCTCGTAATCAAACAAGAGTGGATAGGCGAAAACCCAGAAATACCCTCGCGGTGGAAATTGTCAAGTAAACCAAGGACAGGGGCACTGAGGTCATTGCTTATCCTGGTTTCTTCCCTCGCGAGCCATGGCTCGAGCAGGAAGGATGCAAGATCAGACCCAGGTCTTGTAAGCGGAAGACCATCATTCTTGGAGAACTGCGGTTCTCTATGGCTTCCCTATGTCAAGCCGAAACCATTGAGCTAAAGCTCGAGTCCATGGGTGACCTTGAGCTTCAAGAGCACTTCCCTCCATGGCCAAGGGTGGCTCCTACATCCAAAAGCTGAAAATGATGGTGAATCCATTAAAAAAAAGGATGCAGGAGTACTCATGAACCCAAGTCAGAACCGAAGGAAACATTGCGTCCAAAAAGCAAGGTCAGATGACCACTACCTTGCCGGAGCACAGAACCTGAGGTGAAAGTCAGAGATCATTTACAGGACCCGTCGATCAGTGGGTTATCGCGACAAACTGAAAGCGTGGAACAAAACCGAGGTGCCGAGGATGCTCACCGCGGTCAGAATTGGACTGGGGTGGTCGGAGAAGGTTGGACAAAGCCGGAGTCGTCGGAGTTGCAGGTCGAGTAGGTCGGGGCTCGTGAGGGCGTCACAGGACGAATTGAGCAAGGAGGAGGGATACTCTGGGTCCGTTGATGCTTTAGGGTTGCTTAAATAAGTAGAGGCATGGTCGTGCCCCCTGCAACTCGGGGAGTCCAAGCCCTAGATTGGGTGTTTCGTCAACAGAGGGAGATGGAGAGTGAGTAATGGCTCATTTGAATCGTTGTAGTCTCGCAAATTCAGGGGCGAAGAGATATCATGAAAAGATGAAGTAATGAGGGAGGGAGAGATCGATGGAGGTGGCTCTGTGAAAACAGCTCTGACCCGCGGGGAAGACGGGGAGTAGATGACGATCGAAAGATCGTTAGATCGTGATCTGACAGTGATAAAGGCGTGCACAAAAATTTAAGTGAAAGAGTAATGCGTTACAGGCAATAAATCACAGACTTTATGTCTAATTGCTTGTATTAAAAGAAATCATATTCAAACCTATATATAATTCTTTCAAATTCGATTTGGATGGTCAAACAAGGGTCAAATGGGTTCAAATTTGAACCATAGGCAAATTAGAAGCTCTAGAATATTCCTGTGAAGCTAGATTTCGTTTTTGTACATATTATAGTTCATAACTCCCATATATTAATTAAAATGCATTTCAAAGCAATATAAATTGAAAAGTATCCTATTATTGAATTCTTGAGTCATAAATCCAAGATTACTATTAACTAGTCACATTTGTCACCTTATAACCTTTCTCTATGATTTATGGCCATTTTTGTAGGGGAGAGGAAATGAAAGGAATTAATATGAGTTAATTGATATACATAATTCAAAAATGAAATATGACTTTGGGTCTTATCTTAAGTTTCCTCATCCTATATTTGTAGAAAGACAACCATTATAGATATTTTACATTAGAAACCCTCAATTATTCTTATTTAGGAAAAAGCTCATACTTAGTCTAAGTTAACCATGAAAATTGGGATGTGACATGGATCCTCGTAGGACTCTAGTGGTGTATATAAGAGAGAGAGAATTGGGAAATAGTATTTAATGGGTAGAGATATATGAAGAGAATGTCATATCATGTTTTGGTTTGTACTTACATGGTAAGAGCTTGTAAGGTTGTCACTAGTGCCAATGAGGTAATCTGAGTACCCTGGACTAAGAGAGGAAAGATAAAGTTTATGCATATGAGATACTCGTAGAGTTGAGTTAGCTCAAAGAGATTGAGCATGACACTACCCTCATGATATGGGTCAGGAGAACCTCACTTGGACTAGATGAAGTTTAGATACATGTTTGACAAGTCACTTGTATAAGTTTGTTTAGCACAACCATGAGATAATATATGTAAGAATGTGATCTAATCTCGAGATTTGATATGTGCATATAGACATGATATGATGGAAACCTAGAGATCATTTAATAGATATTAATTCATAAACGGATAACCATATACATGAATAATGATGATAATGTGATATCATTGGTTAATCTTGTAATGAAATTACTAGTAAATGTTGCAATTTAGTATGAGTAATGAAATAAGATCATATGAATGAAACATGTTACATGAGGTGTTAATTTTAGTGCTTAATAAAGATGAAAAGTATAGTTTGACAGTTAGCACAACGTAACGATAGTGACACCTTGATATGATCTAGATGGATAATGTGGGTTAACTTTAGTTAACTCCCTCCTAGAAGGCATATGTTAGTGTTGAACATGTTCTAACAATTAGCTCAATAAAATATTGATGACACCTTCATATAATGAGTTAATCTTTAGTTAACTCTTTTAGAACATGGTAATATGATGAGGGAACCCTAATGCATGGGCAAAGATAAGGATGCAACCCTAACATATGAGATATGTCATGACATAACCAGAATTTCTAATTTGTTGTTTCAATCTTCATGAAGGGGTGTTTCACCCTAGATGTTTTAAAACCTCCTAATAGTAGTTTTGATATGCTCATGGAGCTTTTTTTTGTGAATATGTTGCACCTAGAGTCGTGCCCTACATGTGGATGAAGACCCCTTTTGGGATTTTTTTCTTAGAATAATGTAATGGCTTAATTTCGAGGATAAAATTTCTTTTAAGATGTATATGATGTGATGGATTGAATTTTTGGTTTAATTTTGAGGATGAAATTTCTTTTAAGGTGTGTAGGATGTGATGGAGTGGATTTTTGGAATTCTTAAATGCCAAATGACACAAGTGTTTCATGTTGATTGATGTTGATGTAATGATTAACGTCCCTAAGTTCATGCATTTTTGGGGGGTATTTAGTTGGATGATCAAATAGCTGAGTTTTCTCACCAAATTTGAGTCGAATGTAGCTCAAGAGGTGTTAAAGTTATGGTTAAATTTGGTGGCAATTGGATTATGCTAGAGGAAGTTATTGAGGTTTGAAATTTGGGAAATAATGTGTATATTTGATGGTTTGTGGACCTAAGTTGTTGCTCATATGATGTAACATGAGGCAAGTAATCCTTTTGGTATGATGAAGTTGTAGATTAGGGATGTGGAGCCTTAGTCACCCTTGGATGGTCAGAACGGAAGGTCAAGATAGCGTCTCCTACCTTGTAGTGGAGCATATACGTGCTCCAACCTCCCCACCACCCCACATCATGGGCGTGGCCTAAGTAGGGATGATGAGTGGGCAGTTTGTTTTGCCTTGCCAAGTCCTACTGGCCGACCCCTCTTTTGGGGAAGTTTGAGCAGAAATGAGGGAGCTTCGCCTCCCAATCCCAACTCCTTCTCCACCCAAACTCATAGGTGATTATAGAAGTTAAGCATGGAGGTGTAAGGAAGTTGAAGAAAAATGAAGCGAGTAAAATGGAGTGTGGGTTTGTATGTGTCCATCTCAGGTGCCATTGTGAATCTCCATGGTGGTTTCAATGGTTGTAGAAGGCACCTTCACTGGAGAGGAGGAAGGAGTTGGGGAGAAGGAACCAAGCCTCCCCCATTCCTTTTGGACGATGACAATGAGTCCTTGATGTGGTGTGAAGCTATTCAGGGATTCATAGATGAGTGGGAGTGAGAGGGGTACTTTTCCCCTTTTTTCTCTGCCACAGCAGAACCTTACGGTGGCAAGCTAGCCCAGATGGAGCTCTGAAGATGAGGGAGTGGATACTTGAAGCCGAGGAAGCAGGGAACTTGAAGCTGGATCTTGTGGTGGTGTTTCGATTTGATGAGGAGCATTATGACCCAACCTATTGCTCGTTGGAGCTTCCCCATCTATGGTGGTGCCTATTCACAAAAGAACATGTCGCGCATATCGTGTGGAACAAAGGGACAGAGCGGGCGCCCCCTCAAACTAGCTGATGAATCGGGTTCACTTCACAAAACCGGTGGCTCACTTGACACCAGAAACAACAAGTAATAAGCATGAACCGGTCGGCTTGCAGTAGACCAGCACAAACCGGCCATCTCTAACTAAAGTAGCACACCCCCAAAAATGGACATGTGGTGATGCCAGATTGGTCCACGAAGGTAAATACCCAATAAACTCCAAGATATTAGATAATTCCTAGTAATTAGCACGTTTATCAGAAAATTACAAATATGGTACTAAAATTCTTAGAACAATGACTAGTAGAAAATGGAACCATGATATTTGCCTTGTGATGCACTAATAATTGTGATATCATGTAAGTTGTCAAATGCTTATTTGATGGATAATAAATATAAAATGATGGCATAAAATTATGATAAAATGTCAATAAATTCGTATTCATGCTTATAATCCATATGTTGTCAGATATGATCATGTTGATGCACGAAATTATGTAATTTTCTTTATATGGATAATTAGGGTTAACAACTCTAATTAATGTGTAATAATTACAAATATGCTCAAGAAACCCTAGAAATTGCAGAGTAAGCTTATATCAATAACTTGAAGCTAATATATAATTATGAAATCATAATTATGCATATAAATAAGGTTAGATGTTTAAGGGTCCTATAGTGATGAGAAAACCCTAATAAGAATAATACATGTAACCTAGGGTTAATTTGTGCATATAAGTACATGCAATAGAATAATCAAATGATGTATTTTGATTTGGAACCTAAGACTAGTAACATAATACCAAGATGACAAGATAAGTAATAATGAGAATATCTTAATGACTAAACCAAACCCTAAAATGAATCAACTAGGGTTTAGAAATTGAGAATATGATGATAGTACAAGATCTTGTCTTAATCAGGGTTGAGCAAGGTTAGAGTTGGCATTATATTATGTGATGATTAGGAATATCTCTTTGGAAGGTACGCCATTACCTCTTACTTGGCTTATTATACAATATGCTTGTGTTATATGTGTAGTAAAATACTTGGCATATGATATTGGATGAAATGATTGTTCTTGCATGATATGTTGCTTGGTGTTCCATACTAATAGATATGAACACATGAAACATAATATATTTGTTCCATTATATTGAAGTACTAAACTCTTTGGTAGTATAGTGCTTGGAAGTGACTTAACTCTTTGGTAGTCGGTCACATTGTACATATGATCTAACTCTTTGGTAGGAGATCAGAAAGGCCTTAATCTTGAGCTCCTTGAGAGTCAAGAGAATGCATAAAAACCTTCGATGGTCAATGCATGGATACATAATAGAAAATGAGGTTAAAATCTGTGTTCTCTTTTGTTAGTGAGCATCTTTGTGCAAGTATATGTTTTTCTTATATTTCTTTATAACTACCAAGTATTAGTTTTATCTTATTGCCTAGTTTAGTAATGAGAGGTATATAAAAGACACATAAGAGTACTTGGTACAATATTCTTGAATATTTTGTTGATGTGTACCAGATGTAATCTTTTGTTTAGGTTGTGGACATATGATCTTGAAGATCCAGGATAGTTGAGAGTTGTGTGGTGAGATGATGTACAGGTGGACATGTTGTCTTAAGATCATGTAGTTTAGTGGTAGTACATGTCTATGTATAAGTTTGTTGTTCAATATGTAATATTAAATGTTGTAACAATTCATTTTGTAATTATTTGTCTAATGGTGAACATGTGTTGTATGGTTTTATTATTGTTCATGTGCATGTGCTATTGTTGTTTCCTTCTGACTTCCTCTGATTTTATTCTTCTTAGCCTAGTGTGGGGTGTTTAAATTGGGATTCTCGTTGAGGTGAGGTTTCAATTTTGATGTCACACATCAGATTATGTTTTAGAATATCTGGGGACGTCACAATGGGTGACCCGTGTCTAGGGCAAGTGGTCCAAACATCAGGCTCAATAGTCGTAGGGGGCGCATCACTTAGAAGCCTTGTGGCCACTCTAGAGCCATTGAATCAGGATCTGATGATCCAAAACCACCTGATTTAAGGTATATCCTTGCAAATAAGATATCGAATCATTCCTTGAGCCTTTTTGGATGTGCCATATATGATTTTTGATCTATAGAACATGATCTACTCAATAAAAATAGTTTTGAGACCTAGTTTTGCTCTTACCTTCTCAGGTTTCCTATATAAAGTCACTTTATGACCTTTTTAGGATTAACCATCATCTACCATGCTAAACATGTGTGTTTAATGATATCTGACCCTATTGCCATGCAAATCAGTAATGTTTTACTCCTGTGTAAACGTGACCTAATGGTTTAGATCATCTACTTACACTTTCACATCATTTTAGCCTACCATGACCTAAAAGTTGGATCTTTTATGTGCTTATACGATACAACTTGCTCATATATGTAATGTTGGCCTAATATATCTTTACTAAATAATTGAACCTCATAAATTAGTAACTATGTTCCCTTTTTAACCTACATTTTCCCCATGTTAAATTTCTAGTTCCCATCTTTTAAGCATGAATATGTCCTTTTATTATTACTTACCTTTATGTAGTGTAGCATAATGACTACTTTGAAATTGTATGTTCTTCTAGCACAAAATCAGTAAACTTTGTGGTGTTTAATGCCCTTTGAACCAAGATCTTACACCAAATTCTAGTTTGCCTCATAAGGTCAAAAGAACTTACTTTGTGCATTAAAATGATCTAGTTGAGCTAGTGTGTTCTTTTTCATGAAATGCAACTACTATGCAAATGTCTCGCTCTATCTAGTTCAAATAAGTAGGGTACCATGTTAGCATCACTAAAGCCCAACTTGCTCTATCATATGCTCTTAATTATTCTATGACTTGGAAATATGACCAGGTTGCTAGGAATTGATGTCATATGACAAAATGTGATCTTGCATGAATAAACCACGATGACAACCTAAATCACATGCTTCCTCAATTATCAAATCAGACCTTATCTATATCTTTTATGACTTAGAATGTGGATGGTCCACCTAAACCTAAGGTTTAATATTGAGACTCGTGTTATGTTGAATAAATACATGTATGTTTGACAAGAAGAAACCATATTTGAACTATATGATATCTAGGTTTAGGAGAACATCCACATGACATGATACATGCTTATATTTTCAAAACCCTATTGATATAAGACCCCATATTATGTCTTTTATTTGTTAGGTTCCCTCGGGGTTGGAAACTTCTCTACAATCTACTCATGAATCATAACTTATACTCCACTCACAAGGTACACTTCATCTCTTGACCCTACTATGTTATTGGCTTGATCGTATGTCTGCTTGTATGAATGCATGGCTAGTTAAATACTTGGTTGAACTACTGTTCCTATGGATGCTACATTCATGTTTGGTTATAATATGTTGACAAAAGCTCACACATAATATATATTAATCCATTACACAACCTAATATTGATATAATGGATCAAGACACCTAAAGCATGCTTTGTATAAAATGCTATCATTAAATTTTCTTGAGTTGTTTGTACATCTTGTTCATTATCATGATTCCTATACAAGAAAGTTTTGTATTACTCTTAAACTATCTACATGCCTTTTCACAACATACTTAATGATTTAACATTAATATGTTTTGTTTATCAAATTTTTAGTTGTCAATTGAAGACCCACTGCACTCAAGACTCTAAGATTTGAAAATGAAACACCACTGGGATATGCTTGAATATAGAAATGGGTACATGCTTCTCATCCCCTTTTAGTATCTTGTTATATCTTGTTCTTACCGCTTTTACATATATGTTGCCTGTGTGAAATAATTTGAGTCATTCTACTGATGGATGCCCTAACCCACTGCCACTAACTCTTTAGTTAGTGGAGGTAGGATGAGGGTAACAAATAGTTTTGTGAAAAATGTTATCAGTGCAAAACACATAGGCCTCTATATGTTAAGGTAGAACACATCTGAAGAACTCAAGAAGGATTAAAATCCTTTCCTTAAAGTTTAGAGAGTCTTTTAGCATCTCATTGCTTCTTTAAGGACTACCTAAGCCACCCTAGTAGATGATGATTAGTTAGTCTTCCCATCTCCTCATGTGATTCTTCTCTCTTGACTACTAATCGCATGATTTATTGATCTCAGGGTAGCTTGTGCATGTGACACTAAAATCCATTTGAAATCATGAAAGTTGATGAAGACGATAATGCAAATATCTGATCTTAAATTGAAAGTCACGTATGATGTAAGAAAGTACACTTGAAAGTGATATACTCATGAAAACTCAATGTTACCAAATTGGATTCAAGTGCTTTCTATGTTTGAGGTAAATTCTTGATATGGTGAAATAAGGTAGAACTTGTGTTTTACACCTCATGTTTGATGAGGTCCCTATTGATTAAACTCATGTTTCCCTATTATTGATCAAACCTCAAACATAGTTAAGCAAACATTCCCCCTATTTGATATGTGCAATGATCATGCCACAAAATGACCAAGTCTTTGGAACCCAAGCGTGATGTGAAGATTGAAAATCCCCTATTGACCACTATTCCTCTTTGTAGGCTCCATTTGAATTATATGATGGACCCTAGATCTCAATCTTGTACTATTATACTCAAACTCTTGAGTATTCAATTTGACCTTTCGATTTTCAGAATCTACCATTACATTGACCATAAAAGGGAAGGAATGTAATTATGACTTTGAACTACATAAATCTTGAAATATGGGCCTTATTACTAATGATCTTAATGTTTGACTCGTGATCACATGAATTATGATTTGATATTTTATACTCTCCCTATTTGGATATACTTGATGGCTCATGACTGATTAAATTAATGTTCTAGATTAGGATAGTAGTTGACTCGTGACTTCCCTAACCTAAGTCACATCTCTATTTGACTACCTATAAATTCTCACCTTGTGGAATATTTAGAGTTTGGAAAGGTTACCCCTTCCATACTATTTTGATTTCTTGTCCTAAGTCTCTAATAGGTCACTACCATGATGATATTGATACTTGATATTGAATATGGAATTTAATGATGATCTTGAAATATGATGGTGTTGACTATAGTTAGTGGTTAAGATCCTAGAATGACCTAGGCCTAGATCATTGACCAACCTTGAATACCATGAAAATAAACACGATATTGATACCATGAATTGTTGAATAATGCTCAAAATGTTTCTCAATTTTTTCTCTATTGAATGTATATGGATGAATGATCACCCCATAGAAGGGAGAGTTAGCCAATTAGTTTAAGAATTGAGGTAAACTTGAATGTCACATAAAATTTGAAGGAATAAGTGCACAAAGCATGAAAGAACATACATTGAGTATAGTTCATTGAACCCGATTGTGCCATCTCTGAGGGACAAAAGGAAAAGTCACTAAATAAGTAACTAATTATATGTGACCAAGACCAGGAGTGAAGGTCACCAAGAGGCCAATCCTCAGAGGGAAGGCCATAACGAAGACCAAGACTAGGAGGGAAGGTCACCAAGATGTTGATCATAGGAGGGAAGGCCACCATGAAGAGCAAGCCCCAGAGGGAAGGTCATCGAGAAGACCAAACCCAGGATGGAAGGTCTCGATGAGCCCAATGTTGGGACATAAAGTAGATGTTGTGCACCCTAAGAGATGGAGAAATTTTGAGTTAAACAATTATACATAAATTAATGTGCATGAATATCGTAGAGAAAACTCAAGAAGAATGTTTATGAATCCTCAATAAAACCTTAGGAAGGGTAGAGCCCTAATTCACCCTAAAGGTTTAAAGTAGGAATCTAGACCCTAGCTTTGGAATGTTTGGACCTATTACTTGGGTACATAGACTTGACTCCATATTGAATACCAAAATCTTGAATCGGGATTAATGATCTTGATTTGACTCCTATGATCACCATTTGTGTATCTTGAGATCACCCTCGATACATGAGTAATGACTTTCATGCTCCCATATCTCAAATATTTGAAATGACAATAATGTTGACTCACTCAATTTATGGATAAGGGATTAGCTATCAGGACTGGGGTGGGACCTTCAATTTATGTCTCGAACTATTGAAATATGAAAATTTAGATCAATGATGTATAACCCCACCTAGACCAGTGAAGAAGCTGGAATATTGAATGTTGGGATTGAAAGTCATGTTGTACTCTTGATTTGAAGAGATCTATTAGTTTGACCTAAAATGTGATCTCTCCAAAATTGTTATATATAGGATAACCTCTCCAATTTGTGATTTATGTAATGATCCTACCAAGTTAATGATTAATGTGACTTTACCTTGATCATGATGCTCAATTGCTCTATTTAAAAAAAATCTTGATTTTGAAAGAATACGAAGTGAATTTTGATATGGAATATGAAAACCAAATCTCCATTAATAACTTAATCTAATTTTTAGGACAAAATTTCTTTTAAGGTGGGAAGGATGTGATAACCTGAAACTTTATTTCTCCTCATTTATGTGGTATGTACTTCACCTCAATCCTTTGTACCAATATCAAATTAAAGTGAATATTTTTTATGCTCGTTTGGTTTGTCTTAAATATATATGAGTCATATGGTGACAATCAATTGGGTTTTAGACCTAAGTTTCAAATCCTTAACATGTCACCATTTTTTAAATTGATTTTAAGATTATCAATATCATCAATATACTCTCTAATTTATTTCAAGTTGTATAGATTCTAATTATCTTTCCAATGGTACAAAAATTGCCTTGATCAGACAATCATAGCTTGAGTTGTGACCATTTGAAATTGGCAAAATTTTATTTGATTTAAATTGTTTTATATTCTTTTCTGATCCAATTGGGCCTCTATTGGAGAGTGTGGCCCAATTTAGGGGGTGCACCCCTTGGTTTAACCAGCCATTCAACCCTTAGACTTTTGGCCAATCACTTCTCATGGTTTTCGTTATGACCAATCTGGACTTAGATCCCCAACCACATAGCTTGCACTTTAAATCAACGGTTATGTGTTCATCCCCTTCATTCGTACAGTGGTCAGCAAATGTAGTGTTGCAACCACCTGCCCCCTCTGATGGTGCTACCCTACCACCCCTTTTCGTGCCTTTTTTTCCCTCATCAACACCTCCTATGCCTATAAAACTCCTCGTAGAACTCCTTTCCCCTCCTTTCTTTTCATTTTGCTAACCCTAGCCCCCCTCTAGCCTTCTTCTCCTTCCCCCATCCTCAGGTTGGTGCCACTGTGAGGGCCTTAGGGAGTCTTACCTTGGTAGGGTTTAAGAGGAAATTAGATGTAGTGGTTGGTTCGCAGGGCTCCTACAAGAACCAATGGGACTTCCACAACCTCTGCTAGTTGTTTGTGCATTGGCTTCGAGCCTCATCAGCGAGTTTATCGGAGCAACATTGTCACACGAGCTCTGTCTGTTGGCACATCCTACCCAACTATGGGGCTACCAGAGTGGTAATGCATGGCAATGGAGGGCGTCGAGGTGTTGGTTTTTTAGGAGAGGCAGAGAAGGCAGTGGAAACAAAAAAAAAATCTTCTCCCCAAACCCAGTATAAAGGAATCGCATCAACATCTATACAGTAGGAAGGATGGTTTGTAGAGACATATCTTGTCCCGAGGCTTACTCAGTGATGTTACCTTGTGGCTTGCGTAGTCTTCACCTACGGTCTTGGACGGTGTCTGTGCAGCTCCTGGTCTCACCGCGACTGTCGAGATTGACAGTTGTCCCCCGAGCGGCAAAAATCTCCCGCCTTGGTAGTAGTCCACACGGACCACCTGGAACTCTGATCGCCTTGTTGCAAAAGGCACCGGAAGGAGTTGTACCCTCCTATCGGTGTATTAGTCACTGACACACTCTCCTGCCACAAGTCTCTTTTCTGTAGTTGTCTTTCCCTTGTTGTGCCTCCCTTATCGGGTAGCACTTGCTCAGGCTCTCTTAGTTACCACAACCAGAGAGAATGACAACTTTACAAAGCAACTGGTGTTCTAAGTTCTTGTACCTGAGAAGCCCCCAATACCCCTATATATAGGAGGGTCATGGGATAGGGTTTTCTACCCCATGCAATGTGGGATTAAAGCAGGAGTAGAAGGGTTCGGAAATTCCAAAAAAATAACTAACTGCGCCAGCGGAACCGATCGTTTCAGACCTGAACCGATCTTTTAGGACTCTGAGTCGGTCGATTCACACCTGAACCGATCAGTTGGGACACCTGAGCCTATCAGTTCACTTCTGAACTGATCGGTTCACTACCCTAGTCAGTTCTCGGCTGACTTTTCCTCTTTTGTTTCAAATTGATCCAAATACCAATCCTTGTTCCAATCAAATTGGACAAGTGAAATGAAAAGAAATTTCTTACCAACCTGACTTTCCCAACTCGCTCGGTTGGACCAGTTGAGCCGATCGATTCAACCCTTAAACCGGTCATCTCAACCTGGGTCAATTGCAGTTTCAATCAATCGGTCTAACACCTTGAACACTATGATATTGAGCTATCAATTGATTGAGTGTTTAATTGAACTACTAAACTCCTTTAGCAATCAATCTAAACATCATTTGTGGATAAACTCCTCTTCCAGGTTAAATCCTATGTGTGTGATCATGTAGGCTCATTTCACGTTGGCAGTGAAAGTCCATAACACTTATGACTTCACAAGCAAAGAGCGGTGCCTAGTCGCACATGAGTGCTACCCAAGTGAAAAGGAAAGTTGGAGAACAACTTTCAATCCTACAATCCATGAATGGTGTTACATTGAATGTATAATTCCTTTGTCACTGATATCCCGCATGAACTCAAGGCATGGAACAGTCATCCTGTCAACGTTCATTCACTTTCTTGATCTCAAAGTAGACTGGAGGAGATATGTATGACATCAATATCACATATTGATTCACACATGCGTGTGCACACCTATCTCAATCCTACTCATCAAGTGGCCATGGATATCAAACTCCCTCAGGAGGGACAAATCCCATATCTATCACTCACCCCTCAAAAGCCCCATGTGTCAAATCCACTCAATCATCACCTTTATAACAACCCATGTTTCAGGACTGCGTTTGAAGATGTCAAAGTGTACCCAACGACATGTGTTGAGTGTAGTGATTTTAGGTCAAAGAATCACACTCACCACCATCACTATGAGAACGGACTGTGACTACCATGTCATGGTTCCATGTGTCAAACTCACGGTGGGTTTGTCTGGTACACTTGTTCTCTAACAAGTATCTATGTGTTTGGTTTGATATCTCCATATCATGACTAACGAGATTATGTCATCAACCAACACCATAATCTAGTCATGTGTGTGACGCCCCGACCTCCGTGTCATCTCTAATGACCCCGAAGACCGGGGAGCCACCCTCGGTAAACCACTCTTAACTTCTTCTTTTCTTGATCACCTAGATTAACTTAAATGAAAACCATAAAACTTGAATAACATTGAATTATAATAAAACTACGGAAGCGACTTTCCATTAGCCTTACTAAGAAGAAAAACAAGTTCACATGACATATTACATTTCATATGCAGACTGTAAAACACAGCAGATAATTGAAAACTAACTACATATTTCACCACATTCTCTCTCTAACCCGCCACATGCCCAAGGACTGAGGGGAAAGGACTAAGAGACCTCTAACTAACTACTAACTACCTTCTATGTACTCGGATGATATGATCCTTCAGCCTCCTCGTGCTGACGTTGACCTGAAAAATGTTTCAGTAGGTTGGTGAGCTACTGGCTCAGTGAATAGAATTTCACCCAACCATCACAAGAAAACTCATTTGTTTTTATTATTCAGAATGATATACAAGAAATACTACACTGAGCAGGTCTAAGCAGTTTAATTTAAATAACAGAAGATATCAGCATTTCATTATGATAATAATTGATGCAAAGTTGTAAATACAATTAATTAACAGAAATACTAAAATTCCACATAAGAACAATTGTTGCAAAGCTAACTCATATCTTTCTCAACTCTTTAACTTATAAAAACTCTGTGAACCTATATTAACATATTTTATCTTATGCCCTGATCATATGCAGTGTACTCTACATATGAAGACTCATAGCGAACTACGATCCCACCGTACAAGACTTAGCGACACACCCGGTAAATGCTAAGTCTGACTTTCCATCCTGGTCTGCTACAGGACCCACAGGCTCTCTGGCCTCGCGGCACTCGCAAATGGGTGCACGCTAGACTCCTCCTCTAAGTTGAGTACACAGGCGGAGGGTCTCTAAGTCTCCGACCACTTGGGCGTATCCCCAGGTTTGAGCCGGGACATGTCTCCGACCACCTGGGCGTATCCCCAGGGTTGGGTCATTTCACCCCTAAGGTGCAGACCTCACAAAGGGGTTCTACGGTGTCAGTGCCCTTAATCTAATATTTTATTATTCTAGAAAAGCTCTAACAACATCGCAATCTCTCTCTTACTTATTCTGGACTTTGGTATCTCTATGGTACCGAGTCTATTTACTTGAACTTTACAACACGGCATGAATATCATTCTAAATTTGACAGAGTTGTATATTCAAAATGCTATAGTATAGTGAGAAATCATCATACTATACATACAGGCAACTAAAATTCTTAAATAGGAAGAATGCATGTCAATTTAGCACTTTATACACTAAAATCATGCAATTGAACTATTAAGCATCACCACATCTCATACTGAGAATTTTGATATCAAAATACTTGATTCATTGAACACCCTATCCTTAGGGTTTCAGTTACCTCATTCACTTATCACATGGCAACACCCTATCCTTAGGGTTTCAGTTACCTCATCACTTATCACATGGAAACACCCTATCCTTAGGGTTTCAGTTACCTCATCTATTTGATTGCAATTCAAATCACAATACGATATCATTCTAGAACTGACAGAGTAGTATACTCAAATCATTGTAAATACTGAGTAATCCTTATATCATGCATGCAGGCAGATTTAAAATTCATAAATAACGCAAGCTCATGTCAATTTGGCACATACATACTGAATTCATACAATTAAACATCTTTGTGCACTGCTAAGAGTAATTTACTTCACATATAAGAAATCATCTATAGCATTTATCAATTATCTGAAATTTCTCGAAGAACGTGCACATTAACCCTAATCCTAGTTTGCACATCACATAACTCAATTAAGAGTTACTTACGTATCATAACACGAATTTATAACAATACTTGAAAATTTCTAGTAATATCTCAAAGGAATGTATCAATTCATGTAAATGTTAATTCACACACATTAACATAAAAGGAAGCATGCCTCTAGGGTTTATTTGCATATTTTTATGTTATCATACTTTCTTTGAAATCATGCATCTAATAATTTACTAAAATCTGTAGTGCCTGGGTTTATACTCAAACCGTACCATTATCAGTCATGTATTTCAAATTTCAACGTTCACACTGAGCAATATAGGTACCGATGAACCATATAAATTCACTGATTCAATCCACACTGATCAGATGCTAAACTAAATCATATAACGGCATAAGGAAGCAGATTATGAAATAAAATTTGGGTAACACCAAATACTGTCCAAAAGCTAAAGAAAAATGCACAGTTTACTGAAAATTTCCAAACAACAGAGTTAAATGGTGATAAACCAGTGAACTCCCACTCTCAGTGGTTCGGGATGTCCGGATTCGTCTGGAATTGCGTCCAGAGCTGGTTTCCGGGCAAATCTTAGGTTGTCTTCAACCTTGAATTTGCTTGTTTACTGTTCTGTTTCTCACACAGCAACCATACGCACATGTTGGAAACGGACCCATTGATATCTGACCTTGTTGTGAATCCTACTGGGACTTCAAATTCGAGCTCCAAAGTAGCTCCTTCCACTGTTGTGCACCCCAAAGGCCTCCCCCAGGTTGCTGCAAATCGCAGCTTGCTATTAGCCGTAGCAGCTTGCCATTACCTGCTGGCCGCCCAAGCAGCAGGACGGTTGCTGGTTGCTAGGCGGAAAAGATGGAGGGAGGAAAAAGAAGGGTGGACGGAGGCCGATCACAGATAAATGAAGCCAAGGGCTAAAGGTCACCCCTCATACCTCCCCCTATTGCAGCCGATCGAGCTGCTCCTGGTAGCTTCAAGTGGCGCTCACAGGTCAAGTAGCTACGGCTGAGCGTGGACAAGGAATGAAGGTGGAGGAAGAAGAAGAAAGGGAAGCAAGGCGGAGGTGGAGTGTTGTTGGTCGGAGTGAGGGAGCCCAAAATCGCCCTTAAACTCTCCCTCTCTGCTGGGATCGAACCCCTCCTGAGCGCCGCTCTGTCAGTTGTTGTTGTATTGATCGGGAAGAAGATAAGCGAGAAAAGGGAAAAAAGGTGTTATAAACTAAAGATTTGGAAAAATTGCACTATAGGTCTAAGAAAACTAAAAATAGCATAACTATTGTCTCGGAGGTCCGTTTTGAATGATTTCTTTTGTGAAATTTTGAGCACGATATCCTTTACCTTCTCAAGGCACAAGATTATGCTTACTAGACCGTTTCACTGGATCAAAGATCTAATTGCATCTGTGACCACTTAACTCAACTTAATCATCTTAATTATGCACTAATTGTATCTTGTGTATTTAATTCAACTTAATCAACCTGATGATGCACTAACCATCACATGAGCACTTAGGTTAGCTCAATTAACTTAATTATGCACTAATCATGATACTTATAGATTAACTTTGATACGGGTCATAACAATCTCCCCCCCCATCAGATTTTCGTCCCGAAATTCTTAAAAGAAAAAGGGAAACTTGTTACGCATCTCAGATTCAAGCTCCCACGTGGCTTTCTCTAGGTTATGGTTTCTTCCACAAAACCTTCACTACCGGTATCTCACGATTCTTGAGTTTCTTGATTCATGGGTCAACTATCTGTACTGGTCCTTCAACATAGGACCCGTCAAGTCTGAGCTGGATAGGTTCTGAGTTCACTATCTCCTCTGTACTAGGGTAACACTTCTTCAACATCAATACATGAAACACATCAAGTAAATTAGCCAACTTGGATGGAAATTCCAACCTATAGGCTACAGGTCCAATCCTCTCAATGATAAGATATGAGCCCATAAACCTAGGAGTCAGTTTGCCTCTCTTACCAAACCTCAACACTCCTTTCCACGGTGAAACCCTTAGATAACTTCATTACCAACTTCAAACTCAAGAGGTCTACATCTCTTCTCAACATAACTCTTTTGTCTATCTTATGCAGCTTTCAACTATTCTCTAATCACTGCAATCTTTCCGATAATCAAATCCACTATCTCTAGTCCAAGAATATGCTTTTCACCTACCTCATACCAACATATGGATGATCTACACTTTCTGCCATATAGAGCTTCATACTGAGCCATACCAAGACTAGAATGGTGATTATTATTGTATGCAAACTCTATAAGGCTCAAGTGTTCTTTCCAACTTCCACTGAAATGCAAGACGCATGCTCTCAGCATGTCCTTAAGAATTTGAATGGTCCTCTCTGACTGACCATCCATCTGTGCGTGGAAAGTTGTACAGAATCTCAACTTTTGTCCACTGATTTCAAAAACCTGGATGTGAACTTAGGATCCCTACCTGATATAATTGAAACTGGAATACCATGCAACCTGACTATCTCATCCATGTATATCTTAGCCAACTTTAGGACATCAAAGGTTGACTTAACATGAAGAAAGTGAGCAGACTTAGTCAGTCTATCCACAATCACCATATCGAGTCACAACCTTTAGGTGTCCTGAGCAACTCTATCACAAAATCCATTGTGATATGTTCCCACTTCCATTCTGGTATATGAAGAGATTACAATGTATCTACAAGTTTCTGGTGCTCAGCCTTGACTTCTGACACACACTGCACCTAGTCACATACTCAGCTACATTCTTTCCATACTAGGCTACCAATACAACTCATTGAGATTCATGTACATCTTAGTGTTACCTGGATGCATAGCATACATCGATGCATGTGCCTCCTCAAGAATTTTTTCTTTCAAATCATTGTCTCGTGATACACATAACCTGTCATGCTAATACAAAACACCATTATCTGAAAACCTGAACTCTGGTCTCTTTCCCTTTGTCATATTATGCATGATTTGGTGTATCTCACTGTCACCCTGCTGTAGTTTCTCGATCTGATCATAAAAAGTAGGCTTGACTTGCATCTGTGCAATCAAACCACTCTGCTATGTCACTTCTAAGTCTAAGTTCAACTTCCGCATTTCTACTAGCAGGTCTCTCTTGAAACATGCCATAGAGAAGACATCAATTGTTGAACTAGACTTCATACAGAGTGTATCAGCTACCACATTCGTATTTCCAGGGTGATAATCTATCATCATAACATAAAGATAATGACGTCGTGTCTTAAGAGCATGAACTACAGCAGCTAACTTCAAATCATGTATCAGGTTATACTCCTCATTCTATGCTACTTACTTCTTGTTATTACTGTAAGAATTTATTTCATAACGCACTTCACTTATATTATGTTTCTTCTTTTGTTCAAAACACATTTGTTACATTTCAAATTTATATCTCACTCTTCCTCCAAGTCATTTTCATATTGTTTATCTATCTTTCAGATTAACTACCTTTAAACCCTGGATTTTATTAATGCTAGCTTACCTTTCATAGTGCAAATCTCATAATCTTGTTTTATAGAGATGCTAGTATTCAAGGTCAAATCACTAGCGACATCCCTTGAACTACTACAACTCTAAACATTCTAAGGTTTCATCTTTATCAATAACATAGTGTTATTGTGATGTGACTTTGCTTCCTTAGTTTGAAAATCAAACTTTGGATCTCATAAGTTTTACTAAAATCGTGCTTATCTTATCACTGGAATTTCCTTTCTCTTTTTTGGACATTCAGTTAAATTACATTCTGAATTTACTTTGCTAGGGTTTCATCATAATATTGTGTGTCATTATTTCATTCACTTAGACGTCTCTACCATGGTGGTTATGCAACATATATGATTCATTCATTTTCTAAATTACGCATCTATTCTTTATTTTAGGAACTAGTTTGTTAGTCTATAGAGACTTAGAATCCAAAGGTAGTATGTATGAATGTATTAAACTTTATAATAAAGATATACATTCCATATTCTCAATTATGTCATGTAATCCTCATTCCTTAATCAAGGTCATTATTTCTAACATTTCTTTTGATTCAACTAAGTTTCTTGCCTTGGTCTTATGATTTACATAAGACTCCTTATTTCTATGTACTTATTGTATACTTAACTCTTTTCTTCTATTTTCCCTTTGTTTTGAGGTACATAAAAGTATATTTACTCTATTACATGATCCATTCCAAAGTTGATTCTTACTATCTTAGTCCTTACATACTTTTCTCATATCTTTTCCATATTCTCATATTTAGAGCTCATATAACACTAATCATTAAACTTAATCTGAATCTTATATCGTGTTCCTTTATTTCCAATTAAGGATTGCTCATATGAGGTTCCAACGTTGAGCCTCCGATATCAGTTCCAACAGATTCTTAGCTATTCTAATCTTTCCCATATGTTTCAACATCTTAGTATATGTACATCCTCACTATGATACTGGTCTAAATTATCTAGAGTCTACTTTTATTATATTTTTAATAGGAGTCATTAGATCCCAGTAACGCATCCTGCCAGCCGGACCAGGCCGAACCTGTAGTCCTAAAGCCAAGAGCTACTCAGGATTAACCAACTCTTATTGATCTCAAACATGTGGAATTAATATCCACTTAGGGCAAACTCATTTAAACATAACTTTTGGTCTACCTGATACAAAGAATATAAAGAATAAATAAATGACTTCATGACACACAACAATATAAAAGAATCATATTTATTCTACAAACTAAAAATCTAAATTCATACATATAGATCATTTCTAGTGATTTCCAATCAAATAAGAAATATAAAGCAAGAGTTGTATCACATCCTATGTTTAATCTCTTACTCCTACATTAATTTTCAGTTTCTTAACCCTATGATTTATAGGGTTTGTCTCTAGCCCATCCTTCCTCTGCATACTTGGCCAGGGCATCCAAAGAAGAATTGACAGAGTAGCTTGATACTGGTCAATCTAAGTACTTAGATATCTGGCCAGGGTACCTAAATACTCAGACTTTCCAGAGCTAAAGACACATCACTTCTTATTTTCCTCACTTATAACTCTATCTTTCAACCCTAATGATCCCTGACGATTCAACATAATCTCTTTACTTGGTTCTCGTGACCACGTCCTCTTCCTGCCATCTGCAATAGTATAACAGAGCACTTCCTGTTAAAAAATTGTAGTTAGAAGGAAGATACTTAAATCCTAATCTTATTGGTCTCTTGTCGTCCCCTGTCCTTAACTTAGAGTAACCATGTACTCAACCTATGCTCTGATACCAAAGTTGTTGTGACGCCCCGACCTCCGTGTCATCTCTAATGACCCCGGAGACCGGGGAGCCACCCTCGGTAAACCACTCTTAACTTTTTCTTTTCTTGATCACCTAGATTAACTTAAATGAAAACCATAAAACATGAATAGCATTGAATTATAATAAAACTACGGAAGCGACTTTCCATTAGCCTTACTAAGAAGAAAAACAAGTTCGCATGACATATTACATTTCTTATGCAGACTATAAAACACAGCAGATAATTGAAAACTAACTACATATTTCACCACATTCTCTCTCTAACCCGCCACATGCCCAAGGACCGAGGGGAAAGGACTAAGAGACCTATAACTAACTACTAACTACCTTCTATGTACTCGAATGATATGATCCTTCAGCCTCCTTGTGCTGACGTTGACCTGAAAAATATTTCAGTAGGTTGGTGAGCTACTTGCTCAGTGAATAGAATTTCACCCAACCATCACAAGAAAACTCATTTGTTTTTATTATTCAGAATGATATACAAGAAATACTACATTGAGCAGGTCTAAGCAGTTTAATTTAAATAACAGAAGATATCAGCATTTCATTATGATAATAATTGATGCAAAGCTGTAAATACAATTAATTAACATAAATACTAAAATTCCACATAAGAACAATTGCTGCAAAGCTAACTCATATCTTTCTTAACTCTTTAACTTATAAAAACTATGTGAACCTATATGAACATATTTTATCGTATGCCCTGATCATATGCAGTGTACTCTACATATGAAGACTCGTAGTGAACTACGATCCCACCGTATAAGACTTAGCGACACACCCGGGAAATGCTAAGTCTGACTTTCCGTCCTGGTCTGCTACAGGACCCACAGGCTCTCTGTCCTCACTGCACTCACAAATGGGTGCACGCTAGACTCCTCCTCTAAGCTGAGTACACAGGCGGAGGGTCTCTAAGTCTCCGACCACCTGGGCGTATCCCCAGGGTTGAGCCGGGACATGTCTCCGACCACCTGGGCGTATCCCCAGGGTTGGGTCATTTCACCCCTAAGGTGCAGACCTCACAAAGGGGTTCTACGGTGTCAGTGTCCTTAATCTAATATTTTATTATTCTAGAAAAGCTCTAACAACATCGCAATCTCTCTCTTACTTGTTCTGGACTTTGGTATCTCTGTGGTACCGAGTCTATTTACTTGAACTTTACAACACGACATGAATATAATTCTAAATTTGACATAGTTGTATATTCAAAATTCTCTAGTATAGTGAGAAATCATCATACTATACATGCAGGCAACTAAAATTCTTAAATAGGAAGAATGCATGTCAATTTAGCACTTTATACACTAAAATCATGCAATTGAACTATTAAGCATCACCATATCTCATACTGAGAATTTTGATATCAAAATACTTGATTCATTGAACACCCTATCCTTAGGGTTTCAGTTACCTCATTCACTTATCACATGGCAACACCCTATCCTTAGGGTTTCAGTTACCTCATCACTTATCACATGGCAACACCCTATCCTTAGGGTTTCAGTTACCTCATCTATTTGATTGCAATTCAAATCACAATACGATATCATTCTAGAACTGACAGAGTAGTATACTCAAATCATTGTAAATACTGAGTAATCCTTATATCATGCATGCAGGCAGATTTAAAATTCATAAATAACTCAAGCTCATGTCAATTTGGCACATACATACTGAATTCATACAATTAAACATATTAATGCACTGCTAAGAGTAATTTACTTCACATATAGGAAATCATCTGTAGCATTTATCAATTATATGAAATTTCTCGAAGAACGTGCACATTAACCCTAATCCTGGTTTGCGCATCACATAACTCAATTAAGAGTTACTTACGTATCATAACACGAATTTATAACAATACTTGCAAATTTCTAGTAATATCTCAGAGGAATGTATCAATTCATGTAAATGTTAATTCACACACATTAACATAAAAGGAAGCATGCCTCTAGGGTTTATTTGCATATTTTTATGTTATCATACTTTCTTTGAAATCGTGCATCTAATAATTTACTAAAATCTGTACTGCCTGGGTTTATACTCAAACCGTACCATTATCAGTCGTGTATTTCTAATTTCAACGTTCACACTGAGCAACATAGGTTCCGATGAACCATATAAATTCACTGATTCAATCCACACTGACCAGATGCTAAACTAAATCATATAACGGCATAAGGAAGCAGTTTATGAAATAAATTACGGGTAACGCCAAATACTGTCCAAAAGCCAGCGAAAAATACACAGTTTAAGGAAAATTTCCAAACAACAGAGTTAAATGGTGATAAACGAGTGAACTCCCACTCACACTAGTTCGGGATGTCTGGATTCATCTGGAATCGCGTCTAGAGCCAGTTTTCAGGCAAATCTTAGGTTGTCTTTAACCTTGAATTTGCTTGTTTACTGTTCAGTTGCTCACACAGCAACCATACGCACAGGTTGGAAACAGACCGATTGATATCTGACCTTGCTGTGAATCCTACTGGGACTTCAAATTCGAGCTCCAAAGTAGCTCCTTCCGCTGTTGTGCGCCCCAAAGGCCTCCCCTAGGTTGCTACAAATCGCAGCTTGTTGTTAGCCGTAGCAGCTTGCCATTACCTGCTGGTCGCCCAAGTAGCAGAACGGTTGCTGCTTGCTAGGCGCAAAGGATGGAGGGAGGAAAAAGAAGGGTGGACGGAGGCCGATCACAGATAAATGAAGCCAAGGGCTAAAGGTCGCCCCTCATTCCTCCCCCTATTGCAGTCGATCGAGCTGCTCCTAGCAGCTTCAAGCGGCGCTCACAGGTCAAGTAGCTACGGCTGAGCGTGGACAAGGAATGAAGGTGGAGGAAGAAGAAGAAAGGGAAGCAAGGCGGAGGTGGAGTGTTGCTGGTCGGAGTGAGGGAGCCCAGAATCGCCCCTAAACTCTCCCTCTCTGCTAGGATCGCACCCCTCCTGAGCGCCACTCTGTCGGTTGTTGTTCTATTGATCGGGAAGAAGATAAGCGAGAAAAGGGAAAAAAGGGGTTATAAGCTAAAGATTTGGAAAAATTGCACTATAGGTCTAAGAAAACTAAAAATAGAATAACTATTGTCTCGGAGGTCCGTTTTGAATGATTTCTTTTGTGAAATTTCGAGCACGAGATCATTTACCTTCTCAAGGCACAAGATTATGCTTACTAGACCGTTTCACTGGATCAAAGATCTAATTGCATCTGTGATCACTTAACTCAACTTAATCATCTTAATTATGCACTAATTGTATCTTGTGTATTTAATTCAACTTAACCAACCTGATGATGCACTAACCATCACATGAGCACTTAGGTTAGCTCAATTAACTTAATTATGCACTAGTCATGATACTTACATATTAACTTTGATATGGGTCATAACAATGTGTGGCATTGTTGTCTATCGACCTTCCACAATGACATCTGACTAGGGACATAATAAAAATGTACAAACTCTTAGCATCTGTATGATCTCATCGTTCAAGTCCTCAACTTGAAAGCATACGTCATTGAGTACTATCATTCTCTAGACATTCAATCTATTCTATCATTATCTCATATGATTGAACCAGAAAGAATTGGAAGCTTACCGTTGATATTTATCAAATCAATCTTAATGTATCCCACCAATCATCCCATGATTGACTCTCAGGGCATACATACCAACAGACTCCCACTTGTACTACGAGCCAATCACCCTTGAATCATATTCTTAGTAATCTTTAAACATGTCCCACAAGTTACTATGCTCTAGTACTTACGCAGTGAGTTATGGCAACACCTTGACAAAGTCAGTATTAATTCCATGTCTCTCATCTCTTCGTTGTATGCCATACGTATGAGAGTGAGTTGTTGTAATATGTGATCTAGTATTCCTTTGCTAACCTTTAGCCACATTGCATGACCAAGTACTCCTTACTTGTCATCAAAGATCAGAATAACTATAAGTTCATCACATGAACTTTCAGATCCATATAGTATCCACTAATGTTCTCTAACACACGGATACTCGACTTTTCCTTTTAAACGGCTTTATTGGAATGTTTCCATTTATCAACAAACATTCACTTTTATATATCTCATATATATTTTGTGATTAATTTTTTGTCCTTTTTGGAAGTTTGCATCAGTGTAACTCTTTACAGTGAATCCTTCCTTATTTCCATAGAACTAGTACTTCTCAAGTACTTATCATGTTCTTATGGTATTCCAGTAACCTTTATAGGAACTAGACAGACATCCACTTGTCATGTCCCACATATGAGTTATCAAGATGAGCACATCATATTATCATGTCCTATACAAGATGATGAATGCATTTTATTCTTGCTATGACCATACATGCAAGATAATGGGATGATTACATACATGATTGATCTGTATCTATTCTTAGTGTTCTCATTCTTCATAAGAATTGGACACTTGGCCTTGGGATACTAACTTCATGTAACATGGACAAGTTTTCTCCCACTGAATCTGTGCACACTGAACCCTTCAGTATAGATTGCCAATGTATGCTTTCTCTTTTCAGGTCCAGAGGTTTTTGAGAACTATCTCTATAGATCTCTATTCCTATTACATTGGAAACGTCTCTATATTCCCTAAAGATAATTTCCACTTTGGATTTCCATTCTAGAACATTTCCATTTCACATCAACATGTGGAATGCAAATATGCTCCCACTAAATCATAGATCCCTTCTTTATCTTTTTCATATCAGTGAAACCCTTTGACTATATTATCAAAGTAAAGATCACAGTTTTGAGTTGCTTGTACTCAATCAATCACATTGATTAGCCCATTGTAACTTATAGACTTCATTTGCATTAATGGATTCATAAACCTTATAGGTTGTGTCACGTACAAAACCTTGTTTTATTCCTCAGAGGAATGTGGTTTTAGTATTCGTATGCCAAATTTCTTAGTCATTAAGTTACAATCAACAAGCATCATCCTTCTCAAAATGTTATCCATGTGTCTTAACGCTTAAGACTCATTCGCACTTATGGATTTCATCCCAATGGGTGCTACCATCAAGGTCATGCCTCATGGTTCACATGGAAGTCATTTAGGATGTAATGGTCATAAACCATAACTCAAAATTTGGTTCCCCGTATTCATCTAGATAGTTGATTCATCACATGACCAAGTCATCACATTAATAATCAAGGTGTATCTGTCAAGGATATAAGAACTCACAACTCCTTGTGATTCTTAATGTTCTTTATTAGTGTGGGGTATTCTTTATTTAATAAGAAATTAGTTATTTGATAATCATCCTCTAACTCCTTAGAGTATGACTTCTTTTGATTTAGACATCATCATGCATTAATCATGAGCTCACTATGATACACTATCATAATCACTCATAAGGATCTCAAACATTTGGTTCAAGTATTTCATTCATTGATCTCATCAAGAATTAGCACTTTACCAAATTTGTACTTCATCTATGATATTCTTGAACACTTCAAGATACTCATATTGGTATTTCTCTAAACATTGTTTGAAGTATTAGCATAAACTCTAATAGGTATGTAAATGCATCACGTGTATTATACCTAATAGGATAATCATTCTCCCACTACTACTAGTGAAGATTGATTAATCATGTCTAAGAGATTCATGTCTCTTATTGGTTCTCTAACCAAAAGAGTCTAGATTTATCCATCATATGGAAACTAGAGATGAATTTCTCATGATAATGCTAATTCGTTGTTTGAGTTATCAGTAACTTTTAGGTATCATTTTATCTTATGCATACCAAGTACCACAAGATAAACAAGGAATTTCCACAAAGATCATATCTTTGAAACATCAACTATATTGATAGTCATCTTGTCACTACAAGATGCAACAATAAAGTGTTTCTATTGGTAAATTGAAACAGCAGTTCTCAACTCTATTTCGTGCCATTTAGGCTGAAATAAACTGAAAGGTACTCCTATCTATGGCAGCAACACTTGCTCCAATGATGGGTACTCCTTTCTTGGTCCTTTCATAAAGGCCATCACTTCTTTGTAGATCTCACATATCATATATGTCAGATCTCCATCTGGGTATCATATACTTCAGAAGCGGTTCATTTCTTGATACCTTAGATGGAGATATCCATCCCCTCCTTCTTCTTTTATTCTTCCAGATATAGAGGGCAATTCCCTCATTCACCCTCCCATGTGCCTTGAGGTTGAAGATGACTTGGGCTACTGGCTAGCATCGAAACCCTTCTTAGCTTTACCCTTGCCCTTACCCTTGGACCTGCCTTTCTTTCTGTTGATCAACATCACATACTTAGGCTTGTCCTTCTTCATCTGTACCTCTACTAACCTCAACATGTCCAACAACTCTGTCAATGCTTGTCAAAGTTGTTCATGTTGTAGTTCATCATGAACTATATGATTCTCACAACATTTGCAGTATCATACCAGTAGCCAACCGTTGGCTCAGAGGAAATCCTAGTCTAGTCATACCCAATCACATTGAGTGTGTGAATACCTACTGATCTTCTTCTGTCATGACATACTAGAATAGTGTCTTGGAGACATCATATGTCCCATGTTGTCTCTGCAACTCATAGTTCAAAGAACACAACATTAAGCACTCCACATCAATGGCATCTTCGGTATGCTTCCATAAGCATCCTTTAAGCCATTGGTGTGGTGGGATCGAGTTCATCTGGTTCTGTTATAACTAGGACTTAGAGCTTTCACTCTTCGATTGAGAACACTTCTCAATGTCCTAACCAGTCGTGGAATTATTCCCATTTAATTTGTCCATCTTAAGGACCGATCACAAATTAAGTGATTATTATTGATTAACCATTTATTGTACGAAAGGAAATATATGCAATTTAGTCCAAAACTCCTTTTTGACTTGATTGACTTGAAAATGTTTTATGATATAATTAGGACATTAATTAATTATCACTCCCACTATTTTTTTTTCAAATTGATAGCCCTCACCATCAATTCAGAAGATTGCAGTGTACAACCATCTTGTAGGTCAAGATCCATATTTCATCAAGTCATGAGTCAGCTTTGGTTGATCGCCCACAACTTGACTATTTAGGTAGTCTATCATACAACTCTTGGATAGATGACATGCGCAACTCCTTGCCATTCATCCCATGCCTCTGGGCTTAGACACTCTAAGAATCACCAGTTAAGTCTAACCCAAAATCTGACATGGTAAACATGCATCCTGCTTTGGCAAATCCTACATGTCTACCCTTCACACTTCCACAAGATGGACGACGCACCACACTTTGGCATAACCTACGCTTGGTCGATCGAGTTTTTCATGTGTGCCGCTAATGGAAGGTGTACAAGACTTAATATTTAGATGAGGGATTTGGTTTTATAGGTACATATACATATCCAATCATTACAATACATAGTATGTATCATATACATGCTATATCCCACAGAAAACATGTGAAACGATAAAAGCGATGATTATGGCCATCCTAATGTGATTCCTTGAGCCAAGAGGAATCACGATCATCTAGGTCCATATCACATGCAACCTGTACAAGATGAACTATGTGCTTTGTCGTTCTGGGTTTGATCAGCTCATCTCCATGATTGATCGGCTCTCCATCAGGCCGGTCATTTGGATGCTACTAGCCGATCAAATGGCACCTCCAGTCGATCGGTTCACTAGTCGTCATGCATCTCCTCAGGGCCGCCACCCGCTCATCTCGTTCCTAGAACTAGTCGTCTAGAACACCAACTGATCGGTTCACACCTTGAACCGATCATCTCAGTTGTCGTCAGGTTGTCCGCCATTCTTTGACATAATAGGAAATAAAAGATCTATCATATTTTACATTTGAATTGAGAAACCCCGAGTTATATTCGGGGGGGAGCAAAGGTAGGAAAGAAATCTCGAGTTATCTCGAGTTACATTAGGAAAAGGAGGTAGGGAATCAGTGTGCAGACCGAGATGCAAGCAACCACATTCAACCATACACAGACGTAGGGTTTATTGGCCATAACCACACTATACATCCACCAAAAAAATCATTTAAGGGTGATGTGTATCGAGTGCATACATATTACATATCATATATGTGTATTGGGATTTGTGGATTTAGGATTGGACTTGCATAAAGCCAATTTTATTCGCATTGTATGCAATAAATAAAGGCGTCAAACTAAAATCGATCACATCAATAATCCTAAACTATAGAGTAGTTGATGTAGCTCTGATACCACTGTTGGGTTTTTAGGAGAGGCAGAGAAGGCAGCGGAAACAAAAAAAAAATTCTTCTCCCCACACCCAGTATAAAGGAATCGTGTCAATGTCTATATAGTAGGAAGGATGGTTTGTAGAGACATACCGTGTCCCGAGGCTTGCTCGGTGATGTTACCTCACGGATTGTGTGGTCTTCACCTCCGGTCTTGGACGGTTTCTGTGCAGCTCCTAGTCTCACCGGGACAGTCGGGATTGACAGTTGTCCTCTGAGCGGCAGAAATCTCCCGCCTCTGTAGTAGTCCACATGGACCACCTGGAACTCCGATCTCCTTGTTACACAAGGCACCAGAAGGATTCGTACCCTCCTGTCGGCATACTAGTCACCGACACACTCTCCTGCCACCATTCACTTTACTACATTTGTCTTTCCCTTGCTATGCCTCCCTTATCTGGTAGCACTTGCTCGGGCTCTCCTGGTTACCACAACTAGAGAGAATGACAACTTTACTGAGCAACTGGTGTTCTGAGTTGTTGTACCTGAGAAGCCCCCAATACCCCTATATATATAGGAGGGTCATGGGATAAGGTTCTCTACCCCTGGCAATGTGGGATTAAAGAAGGAGTAGAAGGGTTTGAAAATTCCACCAAAACAACCAACTGTGCCAGCTGAACCGATCCTTTCAGACTTGAACCGATCGTTTGGGACTCTGAGCCGATTGGTTCACACCTGAACCGATCGGTTGGGACACCTGAGCCGATCGGTTCATTGCCCTAGTCAATTCTTGATTGACTTTTCATCTTTTGTTTCGAATTGATCCAAATACCAATCCTTGTTCCAATCAAATTTGACAAGTGAAACAAAAAGAAATTTCTTGTCAACCTGACTTTCCCAACTCGCTCGGTTGGACCAGTTGAGTCGATCGATTCAACCCTTAAATCGATCGTCTCAACATGTCCTGAGCCGATCGGTTCATCACATGAGCCAATCAGTTCACCAACCTCAGCTGATCAGTACATCATATGAGACAGTCGGTTGGGAGTGCAAACTGCACAAAATCAGTCAATTGTAGTTTCAATCAATCGGTCCAACACCTTGAACACTATGATACTGAGCTATTAATTGATTGAGTGTTTAATTGAACTACTAAACTCCTTTAGCAATAAATCTAAACATCGTTTGTGGATAAACTCCTCTTCCATGTTAAATCCTACGTGTGTGACCCTACGGGCCCATTTCACGTTGGCAGTGAAAGTCCATAACACTTATGACTTCACAAGCAAAGAGTGGTGCCTAGTCGCACATCAGTGCTACCCAAGTGAAAAGGAAAGTTGGAGAACAACTTTCAATCCTACAATCCGTGAATGGTGTTATAGTGAATGTATAATTCCTTTGTCATTGATATCTCGAATGAACTCAAGGCATGGAACAGTCATCCTATCAACATTCATTCACTTTCTTGATCTCAGAATAGACTGGAGGAGATATGTATGACATCAATATCACATATTGATTCACACATGCGTGTGCATGCCTATCTCAATCCTACTCATCAAGTGGCCATGGATATCAAACTCCCTCAGGAGGGACAAATCCCATATCTATCACTAACCCCTCAAAAGCCCCATGTGTCAAAGCCACACAATCATCACCTTTATAACAACCCATGTTTCAGGACTACGTTTGATGATGTAAAAGTGTACCCAACGACATGTGTTGAGTGTAGTGATTCCAGGTCAAAGAATCACACTCACCACCATGACTGTGAGAACTGACTGTGACTACCATGTCATGGTTCCTAGTGTCAAACTCACGGTGGGTCTGTTCGGTACACTTGTTCTCTAACAAGTACTTATGTGTTTGGTTTGATATCACCATATCATGACTAACAAGATTCTATCATCAACCAACACCACAATCTAGTCTTGTGTGTCATTGTTGTCCATCTACCTTCCACAATGACATCCAACTAGGGACATAATAAGAATGTACAAACTCTTAGCATTTGTATGATCTCATCGTTCATGTCCTCAACCTGAAAGCATACGTCATTGAGTACTGTCATTCTCTAGACATTCAATCTATTCTATCATTATCTCATATGACTGAACCATAAAGAATTGGAAGCTTGCCTTTGATGTTTATCAAATCAATCTTAATGTATCCCACCAATCATCCCATAATTGGTTCTCAGGGCATACATACCAACACGAGGGACCACTGACAACCCATCCAGAGCGACTAGCCACGTCCATGGGCGGCCTGTGTCTGGGGCAAGTGGTCCGAACATTAGGCACAACAATCGTAGGCCCTAACCAGGGGGCACATCACCTGGAAGCCTTATGATCACTCCAAAGGCACTAGATCATGATCTCACTATCTAAAACCACTTGATTTAAGGTATTTCCTTGGAAAAATGATATCTAATCACTCCTTGAGCCTTTTTGGACATGCCATATATGATTTTTTATATAGAGGACATGATCTACTCAATAATAATAGTTTTGAGACATATTTTTTCTCTTATATTCTCTAGAATCCTATATTAAGTCACCTTATGATCTTTTGAGGATTAACCATCATCTACCATGATTAATGTGTGTGTTTAATGATATCTAACCCTATTTCCATGTAAATTACTAATGTTTTAATCCTTTGAAAACTTGACCTAATGGTTTACATCATCTACGTGCACCTTCACATCATATTATCCTATCATGACCTAAAAGTTGGATTTTTGATGTGCTTATATGGTACACCTTGCTCATATATGTAACTTTGGCATAGTATATCTTTACTAAATAATTTAACCTCAAAAATCAATAACTATATTGCAACTTGTTCCATTTTTAACCTACATCTAGTTCTAAATGTCATGTTCCCCATGTTAAAATTCTAGTACCCATCTTTTAAGCATGAATATGGCCTTTTACCATTACTTGCTTTGATCTTGATGTAATGTAGAATAATGAATACATCGAAATTGCATGTTCCTGTAAAACAAAATTAGTAAACTTTGGGGTGTTTGATGCCCCTTTGAACCAAGATCCTACAATAAATGCTAGTTTGCCTCACAAGGTCTCAAGAACTTACTTTGTGCATTAAAATGATTTAGTTGACCTAGTTTGTTATTTTTTATGAAATCCAACTGATATGCAAATGTCTCACTCTATCTAGTTCAAATCAGTAGGGTCACAATGTAAGTGGCACTAAAAGCTAACCTGGTCTATCATATGTTCTTAACTCTTTCATGACTTGGAAATATGATCGTGTTGTTTGGAATTGATGTTATATGATTAAATGTGATCTTGCATGAATAAAACATGATGATAACCTAAATCTCATGCTTCCTCAATTATCAAATCAGGCCTTATCTATATCTTGTATGACTCATAATGTAGATGGTCCACCTAGACCTAAGGTTTAATATTGAGACTCATGTTATGTTGAATCAATGCATACATATTTGACAAGAAGAAACCATACTTGAACTATATGATGTCTTGGTTTAGGAGAACATCCACATGACATGATACATGTTTATATTTTCAAAACCCTATTGATCTAAGATCCCATATTATGTCTTATATGTGTTAGGTCCCCTCAGGGTACTCATGAATCATAACTTGTACTCTAATTGCAAGGTACACTCCATCTCTTTACCCTAGTATGTTATTGTCTTACTCGTATGTACGCTTGTATGAATGTTTGGCTAGTTAAATAATTATTTGAACTACTGTTCCTGTGAATATTACTTTCATGTTTGGTTATACTATGTTGACAAAAGCTCAATCATAATATATATTAATCTATTACACAATCTAGTGTTAATATAATGGATCAAGACACCTAAACCATGCTTTATATAAAATGATATCATTAAGTTTGCTCGAGTTTCTTCTACATCTTGTTCGTTATCATCCTAGCCAAGAAATTTTTGTATTACTCTTAAACTATTTACATGTCTTTTCATAGCGTAGTTAATGCTTTAGCATTAATATGTTTTGTTTGTTGAATTTTTAGTTGCCAATAAAGATTGATTGCACTCAAGACTGTAAACTCTGAAAATGAAACATTAATGGGATATGCTTGAATATAGAAATGGGTACATGCTTCTCTACCCCCTATCAGTATTTTTTATATATTGTTGTTACCACTTTTACATATATATTGTCTGTGTGAAATCATTTGATCTATTCTATTGACAGACGCCCAAACCCTACTGCCACTGACTCTATAATCAATTGGGATAGGATGAGGGTAACAAACTGTTCTGTGACAATACTCTTGACATGTGTATGATCACATTGTTTAGGTCCTCAACCCAAAGACATACGTCATTGAGTAATGCTATCATGTAGACATTTATTATGTTACATCATTATCTCATAATTGAATACAATAGAATAAATCAAAAGATTGTCTTTATTAATCAAATTTTTGACAAGATATGCCATTAAAATCATCATATGATTGGCTCTCTAGGCATACATACCAACAGAATCCCACTTGCACATAGAGCCAATCACCCATGAACTTAATTCTAGGTGATCTAACATGACTTTCATGCTTCTACTATGAAGTCCTTTTGATAAGGGGTCAGCCACATTGCTCTCGGTTGGTATTATGCAAAGCTTCACATCTCCTCATTGTGCAATCTCTTATACAAGATAGAACCACCTTTGTATGTTCTTGGAATGCTGATGCAATATGTGTTCCTTACCTTGTGTAATAGATCCATAGTTGTCACAATATAGCTCAATTGCATTGTTGATGCTTGGAACCATCCCAAGATTTCAAAAGAACTTCTTGATCCAAACAACCTCCTTTGGTGCATAGTATGAAACAATAATACTTGGTCTATGTTGTAGAATCTGCAATTATCTCTTGATTGGAACTTTTCCATCTCATAGATCTATTGTTGAGGCAAAACACAAATACATACTGTGATTTGTAGTCATCTTTGTCACTTTGGAAGCTTGCATTCGTGTAACCCTTTACAACCAACTCTTCCTCACCATCATAGATAAGGAACTCACCCTTACTTCTTCTCAAGTACTAAAACATGTTTTTCACGGCAGTCCAGTGGGCATCACCAGGATCTAATTGATATCTACTCATAATGCTCAATGCATAAGAGACATCAGGACAAGTACATAACATTGTGTACATTGTGGATCCAATTGCAGATGCACATGGAGTCCTACTCATGTGTTTCCTTTCTTGACAAGAATTAGGACATTGAGCTCTAGAGATATGACACCATGAGACATGGGCAGGTTTCCTCTCTTTGACTCCTCCATATTGAAACTCTTCAATACTTTGTTAATGTATGTGCTCTGACTTAGTCCAAGAAGACTTCTAGATCTATCTCTATAGATCTTGATTCCTAAAATATAGGATGTTTCACCTAAGTATTTCATGGAGAAGATATTTCCTAGCCAGGTTTAATCATCTATAAAGTAAGGATTTTATTCCCCATAAATAGTATGTCATCCACATACAATATGAAGAATAGAATCATGCTCCCACTAACCTTCTTGTATACACATGGTTCATCTTCATTTTGAGTAAAGCCAAAAAAATTTGACTATTTTTCAAATCAAAGATTCCAACTCCAAGATGCTTGCTTCAATCCATAGATTAATCTTTGTAGCTTACAAACTCTATTTTCACCCTTAGGATTTATAATACCCTCAGGTTGTGTCATGTAAACATCCTCAAGAAGATCCTCATTAAGGAATGTGGTTTAACATCCATCTGCCAAATCTCATAGTCATAATAAGGTGTACTGGAAAGCATGATCCTGATGGGCTTGACCATGGCAACTAGAGAAAAGGTTTCACCATAGTCAACACCTTGAAATTGTCTAAACCCCTTTGCAACCAATTTACTTTTGTAAGTTTGTACATTACCATCCATGTCGGTCTCCTTTTTGAAGACGCACTTGCACCCTATGGGTTTTACCCCTTCAGGTGGATCCACCAATGTCCATACCTTGTTGGTGCATGTATAAGGATTCCATCTCAGATCTCATGGCCTCAAAACATTTCTCAGAATCTGGTCCATTAACAGCTTCTAGGTAGGAAATTGGCTCATCATCAATGACCTACTCATCGCATTCTTGAGTCACTAGATAACCGAATCTGTCTGGCTCAACGTGTGTCCTACTAGATCTATGAGGTTATTGTGTTACTTGAGGAATTTGAGATTCCACAATGGTTTGTGACTCTCAAAGTTCCTCTTGTACCTATAAAGGTTCAATGTTTTCTTATTGGTCTCGAACTTCTTTGAGTTCCATTTTCCACCCACTAATTCCTTTAAAAATGAATTCCTTTTCTAGAAATACAACATCCCTAGCAACAAACACTTTGTTGTCAGATAGGGTATAAAAATAATATCCTTTAGTTTCTCTAGGATATCCAACAAAATAATGTTTATTTGATTTGGGTCCTAGATTTTCAAAAACCTACTTTCTCACATAAGATTTACAACCCCAAATCTTCATAAAAGACACATTGGGATGCTTCTGGTACCATATCTCACTTGGTATCTTTTGAACCGATTTAGATGGTACATGATTTAGTGTAAACACAAGTAGTTTCAAGAGAATAACCCCAGAAGGAATTCGGGAGAGCAACTAAACTCATCATTGATCACACCATATCTGGTAATATGTGATTCCTTCTTTCTAATACACCATTATGTTGAGGAGTTCTAGGTGGAGTCCATTGTGATATGATACCACATCTTTTTAGAAGGTCCTGAAACTATGGGATTAAGTATTCTTCACCTTGATCAGAATAAATTTCCTTAATACTTACGTCAAGTTGGCTCTTATACTTCATTCATGAAATCTTTGGAACTTTTCAAGAGTTTTTTATTTTTGTTTCATCGAGTAAACAAAACCATACCTACTGAATTCATCAGTAAAGGTAATGAAGTATTGATAACCACCTCTAGAATTTGTTCAAAAAGGGCCACTACATTAGTTTTTATGAGTCCTAATAGATCACTAGCCCTCTCAATATTTCCATTGAAGGGAGTCTTTGTCATATTTCCCAACAAACAAGACTCACATGTCTCTACTGAGTCAAAATCAAAAGAGTCTAGATAACCATCTTTATGGAGTCTACTTATGTGATTCTCATTTATGTGCCCTACAGGACAATGCTAAAGATATTTTTTAGTTATAGAGTTTAAATCTCATGGTATTTACATTATTAACATCTATCTTTAGATCCAATAAATCAAGACAATAAGTCATTGGGGAACTGCCATAAAAGATCTCATCTTTTGAAATAGAACATTGACCATTCTAAATATGAAATCCATATCCATCCTTGTGCATACATGATACAGAAATTATGTTTCTATTTATGGCATGTACATAACAACAGTTCATTAACTCTATTACAAGCCTTGTGATTAGAGATAAATTATAGGTTCCAACTGTAGTGGCAGCAACTCTTGCTCCATTTATGACTCTTAGTTGGACCTCACTCTTTCTTAAAGGCTTACTTCTTTTCATATCTTGCATATTTGAACATATGTGAGATCCACATCTGATATCTAGTACCCATGATGCAGAAGTAGACATATTTATCTCAATAATCCATATACCTAAATTGGAGATCTCTATCCCCGACTTCATCTTTCTAAATCCCTTCAATTATAAAGGATAGATTCCTCTTCTACTTCTTTATCCTTATCTTGAGTGTTTAAGTTCTGGATCTATGCTTATCCTTAGAACTCTTCTTGGTCTTGTTTTCATCCTTGGAATCCATTCCACTAATCACCATAACGGATTTGTCCTTCTTCATTATTGCTTTGACATTTATCAACATGCAAAAAAAATTGAAGGTGGTCTGACCATATTATTCAAGTAGTAAGACTTGAATAAATGGTTATATTATTCAGGTAACAATTGTAGAATCATATCCATGTCCAACTCTTTGCTCAAAGAGAATCCTAGTTCTTATAGATACTCCACATGTCCACTCATATTGGGCACATGGGTCTCTATGGATCTCCCTCTGTCATCTTGCACTCAAAAAATGCCTTTGAGCCATTGTACCTTTATTGCTTTGTATGAGTCTGGTTCACTCTTAAGATGTGTTACCATCTCAAGAATCCCCATGTCTTCACATTGTTCCTACAACTCATAGTTCATGCAACATAGCATAAGGTGCTTCATGTCTAAAGCATCAGATAAGCATCAAGTAAGCATCCACCTCATCCCTAGGTGGATTAGGATGAGGTATTTCTAGCACTGGTGTATCTAGGACATAGAGCTTATACTCATCATTGAGAACCTTTCTCAAAGTCCAAAACCATTTGTGAAAATTAGTCGTGTTAAGTTTGTCCTTCTTAAGGATAGATCATAATGACAATTTGTTTCCCATTTATTTCTATAAGAGAACATTTGCATTTTGTCAAAATACTTTTGATTTGATTCAATTAAAATATAATTTGACAATGTTCAATTAGGCTTGTAATTAATTATCGCTCCCACTATTTTGTTCAAATTTATTTCCCTCACATATCAATTTGGAATATTGCAACATACAACCTTCTAGTAGCCAAGATCTAAAAGGATTGAGTTATTACCCAACCAATGCCAACGTTGATAATCAATCATTAAGGTAGGAAACTTTTTCCAATTGCATCTTATGCAATTCTTGTATATATGGTATGTGCAAATGCATGCTTCTAGCTACTTAATCTCATTAAGATCACCTAGTTAACTTTGACCCAAAACTCAACACAAAAGTAATGCATGCTGCTTGACAGGCCCACGTAACTACCAGCACACTTCCACGAGATGGACAACGCACCACACATGGCATGCCCACACTTAGTCGATCAAGCTTTTCATGTGTGGTGCTAAAGGAAAGCATCTTAGACTGAATATGTTATTGAGGGATTTTTATTTATAAATATATATACATATCCAATCACCACATACTTATAGTACGTATCATATATATGATATATCCTGCAAACAAAAACATGCAATTAAAACATAAGTGATTGACATACTATTGTAATTCCTTAGAACTACAAATAATTACTACCACCTAAGGTCTACATCACATGCAACAACTTTTTGTTGATGAATATGTGCGCTCGAACCAATAAAGGTTGATTGCTTCAACTGGTGAACCAATCGGCTCGCCTCCTGGTCAGTTGGTTGGTATGTCAGATCAATCATTTAGCCTCCGGTCCAAATGACGTCTAGATACCTCCAGTTGCTCATTTGGTCCACCAGTCGGTTGGTTCGGCTCCTCTTGTCGTCTATCCTCCTCAGTTCTCCAGTCGATCGACTTGTCTTCTGAATTGGGTGACTCATATGGTGTTGAATGTCTTCTTTGTCATAACAAAAATTAAAATTATCCTAATCTTGTTTAACATATTACATGGTAATAGGAAATCTTAAGTTACATTTGAGGGATCATAGGAAGGAATGAATTAATCCTTTTATATATGGATGAGAAAATAGAGGCTTGGTATGCAAACTGAGATATAAATAGGAACAAAGAACCACATCAATGCACTTAGATCTAAGGGTTATCAGCCATAACCATGCTAAACATCCATCATCAAAACCCTTTTAGGATGACACATGTAAATTGCATATATACACACACACACTCACACACACATTATATATAGTAAATTGATGTGGCTCTGATACCACTGTAGGGAAATATGGTGATAGATAAGGGAATAGAAACAAAAATTTAACTGCCATATTCCCCTTGGATAGGATATTACATCAACAACTATGTAATGGGAAGGATGTTCGCAAGGTTAAACATGGTCCTGGAGCAAGTCCAATGAGAATCTCCTTGTAGTAGTGTGTGCCTTTCTTCAAGATGCGCCTAGACAACATCAGCAAAGGCCTCCAGGTTGATTACTAGGGACATCAGTTGATTTGTCCTCCAAGCGACAGGCAACAACCTCCTTGCCTCTATAATAGTTTACACGGTCCATCACGAACTCTTGTCATTCTAGAAGAACGTACAAGAAAGAGTTGTACCTTCCAGTCAGTGTGCTAGCACCAGCTTGCTCTCCCAATTGTCTCTCCCTTGCTATCCCTCTCTTTGAGGGGTAGGGTTCGCTCAGATTCTCTCGATTACCACAACTAGAGAAGACAACAATTGTCAGAGCTTATTCTTGTGTCTCTAAAAAGCCTGAACTACCCCTCTATTTATATGAGGGTTAGGGTCAGGAGTTATAGTCTAAGTGGGAGTCAAAGGGGATGGAATTTCATGAATTTTCATAACATGTTAATGACAAAACAATCAGTTCAAATGTGAACCAATTAGTTGGCATTTGAGCCAATTGGTTTAATCCTTGAACCATCCATTTTACCATGTTTCCTAGTCACAATTGTATTGGAAAATTATATCTAATTAATGCACAACATGGCATCAACACTAATACTTGATCCAATCGAATTGATCAACCAAGTGGTCGGTTCACACCCTCAACCACTCAGTTCACTGACCTGAGCTGATCCTTTCACTTGTTGAACTGGTCATCTCATGGTTCTGATATCTAAAGTTGGTTCAATGTACCTGATACTTGAATCGATTGGTTCAACACTTGAACTAGTTGGTTCATAATTTAGTTAGTCAACATTCAACCATTATCATTCAAATTGAATGCCTAACTCTTTAGTAATTGATTTTAAGCTACATTCATGAATAAACTCTTATTCCAATCATATCATATGTGTGTGACCCTATAAGTTCCAAGTTATGTAGGTAGTGAATGTACAAATCTGATTTATGACATCACAAGTAATGATTGGTATCTACCAAGACTTCATTGCTATCCAAGAAATTAGAAAGTTGGAGAAGAACTTCAACCTACAATATGTGATTGGTGTTATAGTGTTTGTATAGTTCCTTTGTCACTGATATCCAGATTGAACTCAAGGCATGGAATCATCATCCACTTCAACATTCAATCCATGTTCCTTGAACTAGACTAGACTATCTAAGATATATGTAAGCTCAATATCACATATTGACTCACATGAGCATGGCCATGAATCTATTAGTCTTTCTTATCAAGTTTATAGGATATCATACTCCTGTAGGAGAGACAAATCACATCTACATCAATCACAATCATCCCCATGTGTAATTGGAGCATCACCTATATGGAAACCCTTATTCAAGGTCACGGTGGATGATGTCTAAGTACATCAAAAGAGATGTGATGAGTGCAGTGATTTCAATTCTAAGGACCACAATCACCACCAACACTATAAGAGATGATTCTGACTACCAATAATGGTTTTTCATGCATCACATTTAAGGTGGGTCTATCCAATGCATAGTTCTCTAACAAGTATCTATGTGTTTGGTTTGATGTCACATATCATTAGTTAATGAGATTTTGTCATCAACCAACACACACTCTAGTCTTATGTGTTATTGCTTTCTATCATCCTTCCACAATAACATCCGACTAAAGACATTACACGAATGTATATACTCTTGACATCGTATGATCTCATTGTTCAAGTCCTCGACCCAAAGACATACATAATTGAATAATACTATTCTTTAGACATTTATTATGTTACATCATTATCTCCTAACTGAATAAAATACAATAAATCAAAATATTGCCTTTATTATTAATCAAATTATTTACAACATATGCCATTACAATCATCATATGATTGGCTCTCTGGGCATACATACCAACACCTTCTTAGAGAAGGAGTTCATATCTAGAAGTACTAGTGGGAGAAAATTAGAATTTGAAGATGTTTAATATATGCATAGTGACAATGAACCTATAGAGGAACATAGGAGGCACCACAATTTGTTGCACTACAACTGCTTCCTCAACAAAGACATGAACCTCATAGATCTAGTAGGACTTGACATGAGCCAGAGATATTTAAATTTCTCATGACTCAAGATGGTGAGGTGTTGGACATGTATTAAGATGAACCAACCACCTACAAGAAAGCTATAGAGGGATCAAAATATTGTAAAGTCATGAGACCATGGGGTCAAAAATGGACACCATGTATAACAGCAAGGTATGGATCGTGGTGGAAACACCTTAAGGGGTAAAACCCATTTTTTGTTGCAAATGGGTCTTCAAGAAGAAGACTGACATGGATGAAAATGTCCCGACTTGCAAAGGGAGACTTGTGGTTGATGGTTTCAAACAAGTCTAAGGTGCTAATACTTTAGGATTCTTAGCACCAGTAGTTTTGAGTCTTCTCAAAAGGGTCCACAGAGTTATGCATAATAATGTTATGACCCTCAACTTTGTGGACCCAGAATTGGTTTTTGGTCCAAAAGGGACTGGTAGCCCAACTTATTGTCTATCTAACTTCTTTTTCATTGTTATTTTTTTTAGATTCCCATATTATGAGGAAAAAAAGATGTTGACTATGATGAAACTCTCTCACTAGTAACATGGTCAAGTCCATTAGGATCATTTTAGCCATTGTAGCATACAATGACTATGAGATATGGTAGATGGATGTCAAAGCTGCATTCTTTAATGGAAATCTGGTTGAGGATGTGTATATGACACAATCTAAGGGTTTTAAGACTCCAAAGGATGTTGGAAATGTATGCAAGTTGCAAAGGAAAACCCATGGATTGAAGAAACATCCAAAAGTTGGAATCTTCATTTTGATGAATCTGTCAAATATTTGTCTTCATCAATAATGAAAGTGGACCTTTTCTTTACAAAAAGGTTAGTGGGAGCATTGTAGTTTTCCTCATATTATATTTGATGATATACTACTCAGGGGATATGATTCTACAAAAGGTCAAGATGTGGTTGGGAAATAGTTTCCCAATGAAAGACTTAGGAGAAGCCACCTATATTCAAGGTATCAAAACCTATAGAAATAGATCTAGAAGGCTTCTTGGCTTAAGTCAAAGTACACACATTGACAAAGTGATTAAACATTTTAGCATGAAAGAGTATTAAGAAAAGGAACTTATCAATGTCTCATGGGATAAATATTTCTAAGGCCAATTATCCTAAATCCTTAGAAGAAAGGGACCACATGAGTAAGATTATCTATGCCTCCGCAATTGGATCTATCATGTATGAAATGTTATGTACACATCCATAGATTTCATATGTCTTGAGCATGAGGAGTCCATATCATGCAGACCCAGGTGAAGGTCACAAGACTATAGTGAAGAACATCCTTAATTACTTGTGAAAAAACTAAAGATGCTTTCTTGATATATGGAGGTGAGGAAGAGTTTATTTTAAGGGGTCACATTGACACAAGCTTACAAATTGACAAATATGATTATCCATTGGAATCAGGTTTTGAGTTTTTCCTTAATGGTGGTGTTGTGAGTTGGAAGAGTTCCAAGAAAGTGACAATAGCTGACTTTACAATAGAAGCTATCTATATTGTTGTATTAGATGTTGCAAAGGAAAATATTGGATGAAGAAGTTTATTCGAGAAATTGGTGTAACTCCTAGTATTTTTGGCCTAGTAGATATATACAGTCTCAATAATTGGGATATCACATAGGCCAAGGAACCCATATCACATCAACATTGTAAGAATATTCGTTAATGATTCCATATCATATGAGAGATTTTTGAGCGAAGATATGTGAAGATTAATAGGTTACTGAGAGAGAGAAATATCAATGATCCCCTGATTAAGGCATTTATAGGAAAATATAACAACAAAGATGACAACATAAACAAAAATATTCTTGACATATTCCCCTTAACCAGCATATCTGTCAACAACTATGGATTTAGAAAGAAGGTTCCAAGGCATATACCTAGTTCTGGAGCAAGTCCAATGACTACCCTTATAGTAGCATGCTTCTTTCACAAGTATCACCCTGATAGTTCTTGGTAGTGGCCTCCTGTGTAGCACCACAGACGGCGGTTGATGACATCCTCTTAGTGGGTGGCAAAGGCCACCTTGCCTCTACGTAGTCCACACTTACTGGATCATCCCACCTTAATGGAAAAAAACACCCACACTATTCTATCGGATTGAACTCCCCAACGGATTCAGTTGTGTAAACTCCCTAAAGGGGAAGAGTTGGGAACTCCTATTGTTCTTTTGGAATGGACATGAAGCAGTTGTTCCTTTGAATGTCAACGTGCTAGCATTGACTTTCTATCTATTGTTGTCTCTCCCTTTGACGGGTAAGACTTTCTTGGGCTCTCACGTTACCACAACTAGAAGAGGACAACAATTGTCATAGCTTATTGTTGTGTCTTCTAATTATTTAGACTGCCCCCCTTTATATAGGATGGCCAGGATCAAGGCTTCTAGATCACCCGGGAGTCAAAGAGACAAAATTTCATGAATTTTTTAGAACCCGTAAACCTCGAGCTGGTCAATTCACTAGTGAACCAGTTGGTTCACATGTGAGACGATCATTCGACACTTAAATCAATCGATTTCACTATGTTTCCTATTCACAACAACATTGGCTTTTAATATGATGATTAATGCACAACGTGTCAGCATCAATCCTTGATCCAACCTTATTGATCATCTAACCAGTTGGTTCACAACCTGAATCGGTTGATTCATTCATCTGAATTGACCGGTTCAGTTGCTGAACATGTCATTTCAGACCTCTGATAGACAATCTTGTTTAAATTAAATATTTAAACACTTTATTGATCAAGGTTAAACCTCATTCATGAGTAAAATCCTTTTCCAAGTGTATCCTATGTGTGTGACCTTATAGGTCTCAAATTACTTTGGTAGTGAATTTCCATAACTAACTTATGACATCACAAGCAATGAGCGGTATCTAGCAGCACATCATTTCTACCCAAGAAATTGGAAAGTTGGAGAAAAACTTCAACCTACAATTGGTGATTAGTGTTGCAGTGATCATACAGTTCCTTTGTCTTTAATATCCTACTTGAACTAGAGGCATGAAACGGTCATCCTTTCAACATTCAATCATTGATGCAGCCCTATTTTAGGGCTTCATCTTGTGTTATTTTGCTCTTCAATCACATCTATACCTGTTAGATTGCATGTCATTCCCCCTAATATGCTTATTTGTATAAAATGCACTTATGGACATCATTTGCGTGTTTTTCAGGCATTTGGACCACACTTGATGGAAGAGAGAGAGAAGGAGTGATCCTAGGGTTCCTCTGCCTTTGGAGAGACCCAAAGTGAAGTCCAAGGCTCCCTCAACCTACCCTTAGTGGCCAAAGATCATTTGAAGCAAAGATGTCCAAGAAAATCCAAAGATCCAAGTCAAGGTGTTGCCCCAGGACCCAGCACGGCCGTGGTACCACAGAACGGCCGTGCTAGATGACTTAGAAATTAACAGGCTCAACATCCCAGTGAAGCAGAGAACACCACGGCCGTGCACAGCACCATGGCCGTGCAATGGGCAGACACCACGGCCGTGCTCCACAAAACGGTTGTGGCACAGCAGAGCAAAACGGCCGTGCAGCAGCACCACGACCACCTCCACCAAGCCCACCACGGTCGTGCCATACATCACGGCCGTGGCACACCACCACCACCACGTCTGTGTTGACCCACCACGGCCGTGGCCGTTTTGACCACCACCCTGACATTGTGCAATTTAATTCCCACGACCGTGCCCCAGACACCACGGCCGTGGCCTACCCTGCCCACCACGGCCGTGGTACCCCACCACGGTCGTGCTACTCACAGAATCCAGCCACTTTTCCACTGCTTTCCCCATTTTACCCCTAACTTAACCTAGTGCTTCCCCCACACCTATATATACCTAGGTGGCGGCTGGGGCACGAGGTTATCTACCTTCCACCGCCTCCTAGCTCCCCAAATCGCCATCCACTCCATTCCACTCCATATCCACCTCAAATCCACCCCATTCCACCATTTTCACCACCAAATCACTAGTTTACACTAGTTCCTACCCATAATCCCCCTCATTTCTCACCCTTGCACCTTGGAGGAGGGAGGAGGTCGACCTGCTGCTGCGGGAGAGAGGATTGACAGCCACTACTTTGAGCTCCATGGCCACCTCCATCTTCTTCCCCTTTCTTTTTGTATTTTCTATTTCCATGAGTAGCTAGGCCCCTTGGGTGGGTTGTTTGGGGGAAAATATGTTACTTTGATACCATGTTGGGGGAAAATGACATGTAAACTTTGTAGTTTCATTTGTTAATGATTATATTCTATTTCTATCTCATTCTCCATGGATTGCTTGTTGGTTTGTGTGTGAAATCACTTAGGAATTTAGGCAAATTGCTTATATGTGTGAATTTTGGGATTTGCCCCTAGGTCCAATTCTTGGATCCCTAGGTTGCCTCCCATCTTCCTACATCTTAATCAATCTCCCTAAACCTAAGTGAGAGATCTAAGTAGCTATATTAGGTGATTCTAGTGCAATTAGCATGGAGCCTTCTCAAGGCTAGAATGTGGGAGAATTGGGGTCCAAAGCCCTAATTTCACCTCCCCATTACTACCCTCGGCCCCTAATTGCCTTAGGAATACCTAACCTAGAAACCTAGACTTGATTAGACTCTAATTGAATTGAACCTAATCCCTAACCCAATTGAGCCTCGTAAGGGTAGTAGGGGGTGTTAGGGACTAGTTCCCCTATGCACAACCTAGCATATCCATGGCCAGTTAGTAGCTTAGGTTAATTCATTAGACTCTAACTTGTTGTTTGGTTTGGATAATCTAAATGGAATCATAATTTTCATATGTCATCCCCAACTTAAGTGATAAGTTCATACCCCTAAACAGCCCACACATCTCTTTACTGCTTAAAACCCTAGTTCTGTGCTTGCTTTTCTTAGTTAGTTCTTTTTTTGCTTAGTTAGCTTCTTGCCTTGCTCTTGCCTTGTTTATGCTAGTTTAGTTCTTTAATTGCTCTTTTGTTTTTCTCTTACTTGCCTTAGCATAATTTGTCTTTTCATACCTAGCTTAGTCCTTTCTTTCCTGCTTAGTCTTAATCTAGTCTAGGGTTAACGTAGATTTTGTTCTCGCCTTTAATTGCTTACTTGTTCATCCTTAGTTAACAATCAAATCACCTTTAAACCCTTAACCCTAGTCTCTGCAGTAGGAACCTAGCCAAACTACCCTAGCTCTAGTGCCCCCTCTTTTCCCTGTGGATCGACCCTTTACTTGCCACCTTCCTATACTACAACACGACCCCGTGCACTTGCGGGTGTAGTGTTTTAGTAGACGTGGGTAGCTAGTTTAGGTCTTATAAATATTGAAAGCAAACCTCCCATCCACCGTGCATTCCGACCTCGTGGGGCGCATCTATTCAATCGAGTAGTGTGTTAGCACCACTAGCGGAGACGCACCAAGCTTTCTGGCGCCGTTGCCGGGGATTAGAGGCGCTCGGCCTAGCTAGTTAGTTTTGCTTTGACTTTTCCTACTTCCCTCATCATTGCTATTCTTTATTCATTACTCTTTGCATTTTTTGTGTATATTGGTTTGCTAACTTGCTTTCTTTTGTTTGGTTGTGCCTTGTGCATGTGACAAGCCACTCGGAGAAGACAAGATGGAAGGCCAAAATGCACAAACCCATCCATTTCCTCCACCACCCTACCTCCAAGGCTATCCTAAGCCTTATACACCGCCACCACCTCCATTACCGCAACCTTCCCACCACTTCACTTTCCAACCTCAATTCCCTCCTCCACTACCCTACCTCCAAGGCTATCCTAAGCCTTACACACTACCACCACCTCCATTGCCACAACCCTCCTACCAGTTCACCTTCCAACCTCAATTCATTCTACCACCTCCATTACCACAACCCTCCCACCAATTCACCTTCCAACCTCAATGCCCTCCTCCACCTAAAGTCCAATGGCCATCAACACCAATGCCACCACCACAACTATCACATGCTCCCCCTACTTCCCATATGCAAATGGATATGATTGAGACCCCTCTCTTTGGTGCCTATGAAGACCCATTCCTCAAGAGAGAGAAAACCTATGGCATGAGATTTTTGAGGGTCTTAAGGCTAATTAAGATATATGATGATGATCCCCAAGGAGAGAGAATTGCTGAAAAAGACTTACGAAGCTCGCATGACCCTTGGGAGGAAGATCAATCAAGGAAAACATTTGAGAGGATTGCTTATGATGGGGGTGAAAACATTTTGTTTTTGGACCATGGTTGATGGTGAAAGAACGAGAAGCCTGGCTGAAGGCATGAAACTTAGCGCTTGTGGGAGGCAACCCACATAGGTTTGGGAAATTTTGACCCAACCTTCACTTTTTCATACAATTGCTTTGTTTTTACACTTTCCAAGAAAACACACACACACTTGTGTTTAATAATTTTTGTCTAGTTTTAAGATGTGCAGGTGGTAACAGGGTGAAATGAAGGAAATTTGAGTACAATTGAGAGAAGGATTCAAAGAAAAACCACTTTGGGTTAAGTTTTTGAGTGTTTGATGTTCCTCATTTTGAGCGTAGAAGCTACAGGAACCACCACGGCCGTGGCACATCAATACGACAGTGGTCATTTGCATGAAAAAGACACCAAGTCCCTGCATTCAGAAGCAAAATTGAGAAAAGCTGCCAAAGGACTGCACCACGGCCGTGCAAGGAAGAACGGCCGTGCAACCTGAAGCCACCACGGGCGTGCTACGAAGAACGGCCGTGCAGGAGACCAATTTCAGCCACTCAAGGCAGATTAGTGGGGCAGATACTACGCATATCCTCCACCACAGGGAGGAACACCGCCAGAGCCTTGAGAGAGCCATGATCGTCTACCCTATCATCCTAAACTCTAGGATCATGCTGAGGACAGCATGATTCAAAAGTTTGGGGTGGTAGGGCAGGTATGCCCTAGTTTCACTTTGCATTTCACCTGCCACATCCACTTTTGTTTTCTTGTTTTTTCTATCTACCTTTGTCATCTTTACTGCTTTGCATACCTGCATGCCATGTCGTTTACTTTCTTGTCATTTTTGTGTAATTTTCAAAAATTTTGCTCTTTTTTCCATGCATTGCATATCATGTAGATTTTTAGTAATTTTTGCATGTTTTAGTTAGGATTTTCTTGTTTACTGCTTTAAGTTCAATAATTTAGGCTTAGATGTGATTGAAGGCAACTTGGCACCATTTTGGCCAATTTTGCCCAAATTTGGAACTTCTTGTCTAAAAATTGTGTTTTGACCCAATCTCTATTGTTTTGAACTAAAATGTTGACCTTTGACAAATGCAAGTGAATCACCATTGTTTGTTGCTAAGTGGAATCAATGTTTGACTTTGTACATGTGCATCACCTCTCTTAGGATTGTGATTGAATTGGTTGAATTGTGAAATTGAGCAAGCTTTGAACGCTTAGTGTTTGTGGAATTACTTGTTTGATATATCAATTTCATTTTGTTCATTCATGTGGTGTGATATCTTGGATGAAGTGTTGGATTAATTCTCATGCAGGATGTCTCATGTGGAAAATCATACCAATGACCCCTCTTTGACCTGATTCTTCTTCCATCATCTTCATACCCCTATGCCTCATAAAAAGATGTCCTAGTGCACATAATCAGCCTTGGCCACCTCTAAAAGTTTGGGGTGGCCATACCTTTTATCTCCCCACTTCACTCTACCCACCATATGCCCTATCTACACCAAGGGCAAGAAAAAGAAAAGAAAAGAAAAAGAAAAGCAAAATAAAATAAAAGGATGCTCCTGTTTAAGAGCATTCAAATAAAGAAAAGATGAGTGTGTAAAAACACTCCAAAAATCTTACCGCAACCATTTCTTCCACTTTCATACCCATTGAGCTAGGAAACATCAAACTTAGCTCATTTTACCCTTTTCCGCAGCCACGTGGGTCATTTGGTGTGATTTGAGATATAAGATTGAATGCATGAATGTGAAACAACACTCCTAATCATTTTTTATTAACGCCACCATGAAACGGTTTACCCAGAACTTAATGGAAGAAATATGGATAACTTGTGTATTCTATGCGCTATATTTGAAGTTCATATGCTTTGTGCTCTTTTCATGACTGGATTGTGAAAGAAGGAGAGGAGAGAAGTGAAATGCATGTACTTAGTCATCTTTGATCCCATTCAGCAACAATCGTCTTTTATATTGCATTTGTCATTTCTTTTTGTGAAAGTTTGTAGAGAGATTGAGTTGGAGCATACTTGAGGACAAGTATGTTTCACGTTTGGGGTGGTGATGCAGCCCTATTTTAGGGCTTCATCTTGTGTTATTTTACTCTTCAATCACATCTATACATGTTAGATTGCATGTCATTCCCCCTAATATGCTTATTTGTATAAAATGCACTTATGGACATCATTTGCGTGTTTTTCAGGCATTTGGACCACACTTGATGGAAGAGAGAGAGAAGGAGTGATCCTAGGGTTCCTCTGCCCTTGGAGAGACCCAAAGTGAAGTCCAAGGCTCCCTCAACCTACCCTTAGTGGCCAAAGATCATTTGAAGCAAAGATGTCCAAGAAAATCCAAAGATCCAAGTCAAGGTGCTGCCCCAGGACCCAGCACGGCCGTGGTACCACAGAACGGCCGTGCTAGATGACTTAGAAATTAACAGGCTCAACATCCAAGTGAAGCAGAGAACACCACGGGCATGCACAGCACCATGTCCGTGCAATGGGCAGACACCACGGCTGTGCTCCACAAAACAGTCATGGCACAGCAGAGCAAAACGGCCGTGCAGCAGCACCACGACCACCTCCACCAAGCCCACCACGGTCGTGCCATACACCACGGCCGAGGCACACCACCACCACCACGGCTGTGTTGACCCACCACGGCCGTGGCCGTTTTGAACACCAACCTGACATTGTGCAATTTAATTCCCACGACCGTGCCCCAGACACCACGGCCGTGGCCTACCCTGCCCACCACGGCCGTGGTACCCCACCACGGCCGTGCTACTCACAGAATCCAGCCACTTTTCCACTGCTTTCCCCATTTTACCCCTAACTTAACCTAGTTCTTCCCCCACACCTATATATACCTAGGTGGTGGCTGGGGCACGAGGTTAGCTACCTTCCACCACCTCCTAGCTCCCCAAATCGCCATCCACTCCATTCCACTCCATATCCACCTCAAATCCACCCCATTCCACCATTTTCACCACCAAATCACTAGTTTACACTAGTTCCTACCCATAATCCCCTCATTTCTCACCCTTGCACCTTGGAGGAGGGAGGAGGTCGACCTGCTGCTACTGGAGAGAGGATTGACAGCCACTACTTCGAGCTCCATGGCCACCTCCATCTTCTTCCCCTTTCTTTTTGTATTTTCTATTTCCATGAGTAGCTAGGCCCCTTGGGTGGGCTGTTTGGGGGAAAATATGTTACTTTGATACCATGTTGGGGGAAAATGACATGTAAACTTTGTAATTTCATTTGTTAATGATTATATTCTATTTCTATCTCATTCTCCATGGATTGCTTGTTGGTTTGTGTGTGAAATCACTTAGGAATTTAGGCAAATTGCTTATATGTGTGAATTTTGGGATTTGCCCCTAGGTCCAATTCTTGGATCCCTAGGTTGCCTCCCATCTTCCTACATCTTAATCAATCTCCCTAAACCTAAGTGAGAGATCTAAGTAGCTGGATTAGGTGATTCTAGTGCAATTAGCATGGAGCCTTCTCAAGGCTAGAATGTGGGAGAATTGGGGTCCAAAGCCCTAATTTCACCTCCCCATTACTACCCTCGGCCCCTAATTGCCCTAGGAATACCTAACTTAGAAACCTAGACTTGATTAGACTCTAATTGAATTGAACCTAATCCCTAACCCAATTGAGCCTCGTAAGGGTAGTAGGGGGTGTTAGGGACTAGTTCCCCTATGCACAACCTAGCATATCCATGGTCAGTTAGTAGCTTAGGTTAATTCATTAGACTCTAACTTGTTGTTTGGTTTGGATAATCTAAATGGAATCATAATGTTCATATGTCACCCCCAACTTAAGTGATAAGTTCATACCCCTAAACAGCCCACACATCTCTTTACTGCTTAAAACCCTAGTTCTGTGCTTGCTTTTCTTAGTTAGTTCTTTTTTTGCTTAGTTAGCTTCTTGCCTTGCTCTTGCCTTGTTTATGCTAGTTTAGTTCTTTAATTGCTCTTTTGTTTTTCTCTTACTTGCCTTAGCATAATTTGTCTTTTCATACCTAGCTTAGTCCTTTCTTTCCTGCTTAGTCTTAATCTAGTCTAGGGTTAACGTAGATTTTGTTCTCGCCTTTAATTGCTTACTTGTTCATCCTTAGTTAACAATCAAATCACCTTTAAACCCTTAACCCTAGTCTCTGCAGTAGGAACCTAGCCAAACTACCCTAGCTCTAGTGCCCCCTCTTTTCCCTGTGGATCGACCCTTTACTTGCCACCTTCCTATACTACAACACGACCCCGTGCGCTTGCGGGTGTAGTGTTTTAGTAGACGTGGGTAGCTAGTTTAGGTCTTATAAATATTGAAAGCAAACCCCCCATCCACCGTGCATTCCGACCTTGTGGGGCGCATCTATTCAATCGAGTAGTGTGTTAGCACCACTAGCGGAGACACACCAATCATCTTCCTTAAACTAGAGCAGATTGACTGAGATGCATGTGAGCTCATGTTTCATATAATGATTCACATAAGTATGTCCATACATTTCTCAATCTTACTTATCATGTGGCCGGATATCAATTCTAGCAGAAGGAACAAAGCCCATCTACATCACTCACAGTCAATCCCCATGTGTCACAACATATACGAGCATCACCTACATGGTATTTCTTATGCAAGGTCATGTTGGATGATGTCAAAGTACATCGAATGATGTATGATGAATGGAGTGATTTCAGGTCTAAGAACCACAATCACCACTAAAATTATGAGAGATAATTTTGAATACCATTTAATGGTTTTGATTTATCACTCTCAAGGTGGGTCTGCCTAGTACACTATTCTTATATAAGTACCTATGTTCTTGGTTTGATATCATATATCATGACTATGAGATTCTATCATCAACCATCAAACACTCTAGTCTTATGTGTTATTTTTGTCTATTAGCTTCCATAATAACATCCGACTAGGGAAAGTAAGAATGTATGTACTTTTATCATACATATGATCTCATTGTTCAGGTCCTCAACTTGAAGACATATGTCATCGACTAACATCATTCCTTAGACATATATAATGTTATACTATTATCTCATAATTAAATAAACATATAGATCAAGATTGTCTTTATTGTTAATCAAATCATTTATAAGATATGTCATTACAATCATCATATTATTGGCTCTCTGGGCATACATAACAACAATATTATCATAGTAAGCATGATGGACATGTTAGATAACTTGGTATTAGATACGTGAGTTATTGGCTTTAGTGCAAGTGGGAGATTTTTGGAATATATGCTCTAGATTCCAATCATTAGATGATGGATATATGAATATGTTGTACTTTTTATTTGATTAATAAAGGAAATCCCAATTCAATGATGCACATAATTACTTTGACATTAATGTACATAATAAATGTCATCAGAGTTAGTAATTTAAAGCCATGGGACTTCAAGTACGTAATTTGAAATGAGAGCCCAATGGATGCTAAGAATAATATTATTAAAACATCCCTAGTCAACTATTATTTTGGTTTGGACAACAATAATACATGTGACTAGTATGTGTGGTGATTGATGACCATGTCTCATGGGTCATAGGTATTTGCTACCAAGTTAGACACATAGGTACTTGTTAGAGAACAAGTGTATTGGACAAACCCACCTTGAGAGTGATCCATGGACTATTACATGCTAGTCATAATTAACTCTCAAATGCAGTAGTGGTATTGTGGTCCTTCAATATGAACTTCGTACAATGGTGATATGATGCCCGTCATGATTTGGCACTACCCAACGTAATATTGAAGAAGGTTTCCATAAGGATAGTGATTGGGTGTGATGTGAATTATACTACATATTGTGAGTGATTTAGAAGGAATTTGTCCCTCCCATATTATGGGAGCAATATGAAGGCCTCTTGATAAGTGAGACTAGATAAATGCATGATCATGTTCATGTGAGTCTGTAAATGTTACTAAGAACATATGTATCTTGATAGTTTACTTGGATATCAAGGAACCTAGATTGAACATAATGAGTATGATGTTTCCATGTCTCTAGTTCAATCTAGATATCTATGACAAAAGGATTATATAGCATGGTAATAGTGGTCATTGATGTTTTACTCTTGTCCAACTAATCCTATTAATTGGGTAGCAATGATGTGTAGCTAGACATCTCATTGCTTATGGATCTTCATATCGATTAGTGAATCTATTACCAACATAGTATCATTCTTATAGGGTCACACACATAGAGACAGGTTGAAGAAAGGCTAAGTTGGACCTTAATATAATTTCTATAATAGATTGAGGGACCTAAAAGTAAGTTTTGATGACCTAAATAAAATACAAATCTAGATTTAAGGAATGAGTTCCATAATTTAGGGAACCACCCATCGAGGAAAGTCAAAGCCTACCACACACCAGGACTTATGGAATGTTGTGTTCCATAGAATCTAGTATATGGAGGATTAGCACATTCCACAAGGAGTCTGCAATCTAGCCAAATACCGCTTAGGAAACCCCAACTCTCTGCTCCTCTATATGTATAATATGAGAGGAGGTCATCAAGGCACACACTCAAATCTTCTTATTGTTGGCTCAATGGTTTGAGAAACCCTAAAATCATCTTACATAAAGAAAGAGGTAGAGGAGGATACTAGAACCTCTAAGCCATATTTGAGAATTTGCATGAATAATGTGGAGACAAGTTCACACAAAAAAAATTGTTTCAAACAAAGATCTTCATCAATGGCACAAAAATCAAAGTGATGATGATGCATTCTTCCACAGGTGTAGACAAAACATGATCCGCTAAACATGAAAATTGAGGAGGTCTTCGTGGCAGAACAAAATGATCCACTAGACAAACAAATTGAGGAAAAGGTCTCTGAGGTGGAAATAAATAGTATTCCAAGTACATAAATAAGGACAAATTATCTTCTTTGGAAAAACAAAATCTAGTAACACTTTGCTTGTAGAACAATGTGAACCATGAGAGACAAGTTCATGATCAGATCTGAGGTCAACATTGCCAACTCTATGACCTTTGGATTCCATGCAAATTGACAGTGGAATCTTACCACCCCCACTAATAACCACCAAAGGATTTCCACCATTAGTCAAAAAATATAGTGTATTGCTCACATACCAAGGAAATTCCTAGAGTGCAAGAGACACTAGAAATGAGTTCTCTCAAAGGAGAATAGAATGGAGATTCCATATATACACTAAGCACTACAAGTTGGAATCATTGGAACCTCTTCTTTGATAAGGTATAAACTTTTCAACTCTAGTCTAGTTTTGCTGCATTAGATGGATCCTACTCGACAGATTCTCGGGATAAATTTTGTTCCAATGTGTTTTCTACTATTGAGATTCCAATCTATCTCAAGATATTCCCATTTTCTTTGATGAATAGATATAAGATTTTGTTTGAATCTCTGGTTGTATTCTATTGAGACTTAGGATCAACTAGTGGAGAAATTATTTAAGAGATATTTTCCACCATAGAAGACTACATAACTTGTGGGAAACATCTAAAACTTTAAGAAGACACCCAATGAGTCATATTCCAAAGCTTGGGAGTGATTCAAAGACATATTGACAAAGTGTACTCACCATAGTATCTCTTGTTTTAAACAAGGCAAAATTATTTATTCTTTCTTGATCTCACATAGAGGAGTATGCTTGATGCAGAAAGAGCATGTTTCTTTCTTGATAATAAAGCATCTAAAAGCAAGGAATTCATGAAGAATATATCCATGAACCACTCATGGGGGAAATGAGCATGAACAAAGAGTATTATGAAGGAATATAGTGGATGTTAAACAAACGGTCAAACTAAAAACACATATGAATGCTTTGACTAAGAATTTGAGGGCCTTTTACTCTAGCAACAGATAGGAGCCTTCTCAGACACAAAAGTGTACTCTTCAAGCAGTGCAATGCCAACAACCACACAAGGAGTTGATGGTCTAAGCCGTTCGGACCATTTGAAGGACATATTTGGGAGGTGAACATAGAAGAATAAGACAAATTTTGATCAATCCCATTTGAAGAATCAAAACCAAGGGTCCCAAATATGAAGTCTTGAGACACAAAAATCATTGTGTGTGGTCGATATAGAAGAGTCAAAGAAGACAACATAAAAAGGGTTTCTAGTTAATACAAGGGTTTCCCAGGATACCTAGTAATCCAAAATAATTACATCGCTTAATGGGAAAACTTTTGAGAAGGAAAAGCCAGTGATACAAGATGTAGGGAAGCACCATGGAGTATATACACTCTATCATCAAGTAACTGTTATTATCTTAATTTTTTCTTTGAAATTCTTGACCAACATTTGGGTGTGACATGAATAACAAGTACGTGCAAAATGAAGTTTACATATCAAAGTAAAATAGGAGTGTGCATTCTGAGCTATCAAACTCGGGAAATTTTTAGCACTCGAGACTAGTATTAACCAGTTCAATTAGCTAGACTAGAAAAAAAGGTTGGTTTGGTTTCATTGTAGCTAACAATTGTAACCAAGAAAGCAATCTAAAGATAATGTGATTAACAAAATGAATTGTGAATCAAGAAGAAGAAATCTCTAGGACATAGGTTTCACCATAGTGTTATCTACATTCAGTTTGATCCAATTTTCACAAATCATTGTTGCTTTTAGTTAAGGATATGAAATTAGTAACACCCTACTTTTAAAGCTTGATATCATGTTCAATTTGGTCAAAATCCTACTGTTTTGGTATTTTTATTCCAAAATGAATAATGGAGTTCGGTCTCTCGATTATTGTTTCTTAATTGTTAGCTTATTTTTGTAGTGTGTTATTATTTAAGTTAATGAAGATCCCTCTAGTGATAAAATACTCATTAGAAGAAGTAAGTCATATGTAGTATTGTCCAATTTGAAATAGGATATGTTATAAATATAAATATGAGTTTCATGAAAAATTATGCAGTGAAAAATTAAGTGACAAAATGTATCGCTAAATCAAAAATCACATCAGGCTAACCCTAGCTTATAGAGAATGAAATTATCCAGACATGTCTAACATGATATCATAGAAAAAGTTTGGAGAAAAAGAAAACATGTAACAAAATAGATGAAATCATAGATATGAAACATAAAGTGGTTTTCCAAATTTGGTTGTAATGTACCATCATTTCCATGCATAAATTACTCATCAAACAAAGTTTCACCTCTATATTCTTCTTTTCCTCAACTCTTGGATATCAAAACATAAATACCAAGATGGAGATGACAACTAGGATGCCAAGTTAAAATGTCAACCGTCATATTGATCACTTAAAATTACATATTTTGGATGAAGCATAGTTAGTGGTACAAACATGGAGTCATTGTTATCGGATTGGAGTGTCATTGTGTGATATAGTGTTGGTGCCAACAGAACATAACTAGGTAGCACCAACACCCAAGGTCAACAGTTTTGGGGAGACAAGATGATGCCACTGACATGGGTGTTAGTGGCACTGAGATCAAATTTTTGAGATTTTGGTTGGTTCCTAGATGTAATTTTGGTGCCATTGCCAAGGATGTTGGTGGTATCAAATTTGAAAGACCCTATGCACAAAGTTGGTGACATGAACAAGGAGCTCAATGGTACTGAGTCTAATGGTGAAGATAGCTTTTTGGGGTAATATATCGGTGTCACTTAATAACTTGGTATGCTAATGTGTCTGACTTCAAGTATCTAAACTTCCTAAAATTAAAAGTACACCACATCAAGCCAAGGTATGAACTAATGAAATGATGTAAAATACGTTCAAAATGATAAGTATTGGTCCAAAATGATAATAAGATAATGTGGAAAAAATTGTTTAAAGGACGTGAAATCATGATCATTTCAAACATGAAATCACTTAGATTAGTTTATAAAACATCCATATTTGTGGACTATAGACTTAGCAACAACATGCAGGCAACTCCTATAGAGAAACGACGGGGATGCAAATGGAAATCACCAGCTAAAGGATATATCAAAATAAATGTTGATATCGCCTACATCAGGAACAAAAAGATATGCCTTGCTGCTATTTTCAGAGATAGGAGAGGTTGCACTATAATGAGGGCAATCAAAACAATAACCTGCTTGTGGAATCCTTTCACTGCTGAAGCTCAAGGGGTTCTCTTTGGAATCTGTATGGCTAAGGGAAAAATCTTAATTGGGTGGAGATCAAAATGGATGCCAAAAGTGTTCTTCAAAAGGTCACACAACCCATTGAGGGTTTTATCCTAATAATGCAGATCAGCAGAGACATCCAACACCTGGCAAGAAACTTGCCATCGGTCATCTTTTTGCATACCCTAAGAGAAGGGAATTGGGAGGCCCACAACCTTGCAAAAGGTGGGTTAGGGAACGAGGTGGATGGTGTAATCTGTTGTGTCTACCTTGATGTTTCAGGAGAGCCTTTTGTATCAACCTTTCTTTGATACAAAGGCTCCTTCAACCTCAAAAAAACCCTAAGCTTGAACATTATCATCCTAGAGAAATATTATCATTACATTTCAATCAAGCAGTCAACTAGATGATAAATCTGATAACCTAATGACCCTCCACAAAATAGTTCCAAACCAATCCTCCCAACCACACATCATATAGTTACTCTCATGAGATGATTTACAAGAAGAACATTGGAAAAAAGATCAATAAATTATAACAATTTCTTAAAGAAAAAAAAATGAATTGGCAAGTTGGACACAAGCTCAGTGCATCAAGTAATATGCCAATCTACATTTCTATGTAAAGATGTAAAAAAAATCTAAGATGGATACAGTCCCAAAATGAGCATATATGATTAAATAATCATGTTGATGACTTACCATAAAAAGCAATTGGGGGATATAGTTGGTTGTATTAAAACAATATTTGCAGCTTAATCTAGATTATAATATAATAATAGAAATGATGCACCTACATAAGATATGGAATGGCATGAAACCTAATGTCTGCAATAATGAAGTTGAAATGATGCATGCAATATAATGCCTTGTCACAATGACAACATTATGGGCGGAAGGTGTTTGTGATGACATACTACTTCCACAATTTTTGAACTTTTTCAAGATATAATTCACATTATGCATGGAATACTCTCCTTCTCTTCTTCTTTTCTTTATTTATTTTTCTTGTTTTTTAATATTATTTTCATTCACAACATGACCTTATTTTAGTAAAATAGAATGTTTACTAGGGCCTTCCACAGAATAGAATATGGAGCAGTAAGAAGAAAGTTCTCTTTTAGAGTAAGATGTGGAACGTAGTTATATAAACATATTATGAAGAGTGTATGTACAAATTCAATATAAACAAAGTAATCATGTGAAATGTAAATGCAACTACAAGAAAAGGTGTTTTAATCTATACTAATACAAAAACAAAGATATGAATTTATATCATGCAATGCAATAATGAAAATTTGGATCTGAGTTGTTCCTCATGCGGTGGTAAAAATTGGAATGAAAGATGTTGTATGGAGATCATACAACTAGGAGTCGTTACCTTCATTAACCATGATACATATCTCTCATGGTTGATATGTAGATTTAGGTGATCCTAAAACCTATCCATGCAATCATATGAAGGATCTACACTACACCTTGGTCAATTGGACTCAAAGATCTTGGACTTTCACATACCATATGGTCAAATTAGATTTCTTTGTTTATCAAAAAAAGTCTCAAGATGACCAGTTAAAGACAATTCTAAATTTTGTGCACTCTTAGAAAAAAATATTCATGTTATAAGGAAATCATGAAAGAATATGCCAAGAGTGTAGAAACCATGCCACAAGAAAATTTTCTAACCACTTTTTAATGATTACATCCAAAACGTTACAGTCAATATACATGGATGCTAAGAAAATGAAAAACAATAGGGTTGACTCAAGGTATAAATAGACTAAACCCTTGTTCTGATGATAAATAAATCATTCCAATTATTTGTTTCTAATCCTTCAACTTGAGTGATTTTAGATTAGGTATAGACACACTATAGATGCCCTAACTTGCACATCTCAACTTGCAGAAAAGACAAATCAAAGTCAATACAAGTACATGCTTTTAGAATATGATGTAATCCATTAGAATCATGTTGTAAATCACTTGCAATGATTGTATGACTTGTAATTAAGCTTAGAAAAAAATAGGAGCACTTTTATCAAATATTTAATCACTTAAAAACCATTTTCCAAATTTCATGTTGTTCGTCGGTCGAGTTGCAAACTCGACTGATCCTGATTGGATCTTGAAAATGACTTTTGATTGGTCGAGATTTCATTTCAGAGAACTCGACTGATCCCTCTATATACCAAAACTAATTTAAGTGAATCAATTGAGTTACCCTAGGATAAACTTGACTGATGGCTTAAATTGGTCTTGTCCAAGGTACCTTTATAGAAACTCGACCAATTGCACTGTACGGAAAAGTGCAAAAAAGTGTTTCTAGCCATTGTGAAATTGCAACAATCAAAAATATATTTGTTGCAAGCCAAAAAAAGCTAGATTTCATTCTTAAGTGTTCCTAAAGGCTAAGAGGCATCCCCAACTATAAATAGGACCCATTGGGCTTCATTCCAAGGTTGAGCATTCAATGCAAAACTCTATATGAGGTTCCTAGTCTATATTTGAGTGCATCCTACGACCTCCTCTCTCTCTATAAGTTTAATCATTTGCTATGTTCATTAGAGTGAGTAGGAAATCTATAAGAGAGCCAGTTCCATTTGTATATTTTGTGAGGCTCTCATTTCCACTACCTCCCAATCTCTCTTTTTAACCATGAAGATGAAGATTCTCTCTCTTGGCTAAGAGAGGTGAAGAAGAAAAAGGGAAGGAGTCCCTTGGTGAAGATCAAGGCCAAAGACTTGGAGCAAGACTGGGTAAGCCCTTAGTGAAGGAAGAAGACTCCTTGTACAAGTGGGTAAGTCGAGAAAGCTTCTCCAAGTGAAGGTGAAGTCAAAGGCTGAAGATCCAAGAAGAGTGGGTAATTCCTAGAAGGATGAAGACTTGTGTAAGAGTGGGTAAGTCCTTGGAGAAGGATGAAGAATCGTTGCAAAGTGGGTAAAACCTTGATAAGGTTGAATACTCTTTGTATTGGATAAGTAAGTCCTTTGGTGGGTCATGTGTTGTAACTCTTATAGGTGAATATATAGAGGAAGACACACTTAGAAATCTAGAGATTAACCTCTTTAGGTAGTTTAATGGCATACTCCTAGTATGGAGTGTGGAACCACTCTGCATAGCTTGTCACTTGGTTCTTGTTCAATCTCTCTCTCTCTCCCTCCATTTCTATATATGTTTTAGTTGCACTCAAACTTCCTAATTAGCAACCTTATCTTATGATATATCTTGAAGGTCTAATGAATTTTGTTTAAGTGCATTCAGATCTATTCACCCCTCCTCTAGAGCATCCAATCACCCATTTAGGATCCATCAAATAGAACTACAAGAAAACAAAGCATCAAACAAAGATATAGATAAGTATGCAAAAGTGAATTGATGTTAGTTCCATTCCCCTCCTATGCTTGGCTTTGACATTTTCCTTAGTGTAAAGAACCAAAAGAAGAGATGGAACATGTGCACCATAGAATGATTATGGTGCCTAAAAGAAGTCTTATGATGTAGGGTCTTGTGAAAAAAAAATGTGATGGTGAGTCGAGGAATACATGATGGTAGCAGTGGTGGTAAGGGTAACTCATGAATTTCCCCTAGCTCCAGAATTGATTGTGCAATAACTAGAAATAGTGTTCCACATGGGTGAGGTGCTGGTGGAACTTGTCCTGGTCCCTAATAATAACAAGCTCATTGTCAAACATTCCATGCTGAAGGGCAAAGATGTACTCCTAGTTATGAAAGATTTTCCCAAGTGAACTATTGAATTGGGACATTTATGCTTTTTGTTGTCGTTGGCCATGTTGAATGGAATTGAGCATGGAGTACATGTCATCATATGATTAGGGGTCCTCAACACCCCCCTATGATGGAATAGAATATGAAAATTTGTAGTGGCACAAGACATGGTGAGGGTGTGCGTTCCTAACTACAGCAGGTGGTGCCTCTCCACCCAGTCTAAATGTTGGACACCCCTAAATGTGAAGATTGTCTTAGGTATGGGACACTCCAAATGGTCATACACTACATGGAACATGTCACCACACTTGCTAAGGAATTTGTGTTTGCGGAAGCTTTTTAGTTCCAATGTTCCCTTGACCTTTAGTATGTGGAGTCTAGAGAGCTTAGGTTTGATAATTAGAAATTGGAGTGATCAGCACTAATAAGTAGATAGGGAGCTTCCTATGGGGTTTAAGAGCTTTGAGATTTTGGGTGATTAAGAATACACCCAAGTTGACATGTTCTTCATCTAATGTGAGAAAGCTTCACATGATGAATTGGTCCTCACTTTGCACCTTCCCTTTCCCTTGCATAGACTTGCAAAGATGTTCTCATCAATATATAGTGTAACATAAAAATAGATAGATTCCAAATGTTTCTCATGGAGGAATTATTTCATTTGATTTCATCATCATCACATATGGCCATCCTCATGTACCAAATATCACTATACACAAAGTTCTCTAGATCAAACCTAATGCCATCATGATCCCAACAAAAGATGGATTTGAAGGTGCATAAGGAGAATCAATGGTCGGTGTTGTAGAATATGAAGGATAACCTACTCTAGTGTTGGGGGTTGTATAACATCTCTAAAGAAGAAGGGAACTCTAGAATGAACTAGGGTATGCGTCCTAATTGTCGAAGAATGGATGATTGTTTGCCATCCCTTGGTGTTCGAAAACTCAACATAGGTCACCACAAAAGACGATGGTGGTGAGTAGGTCTCATGCACCATATCAACTCTCCTCCATGTCTCTCCTAAACATCTCAACATGGCTTTTTTTTCTACTAATTTTTGGTGAAGGAAATCAACATGGGTTTTTGCATAAGTTGGTGTGGAGGAAGAGTAGTTGGGGCAGCATAAGGGCCACCCATATCAAGGATGCTTCAAAATGATGATAGGATGACAATATATAGATATGGGGTCAATCAAACACCCCTTCATTCCATTATCTATCTTAGATTTTCCCTTAGAGAAGCTCATGGAGAAGATATGGTCAGTGTGGTGAGACATAAAGTAAAACCTCTCCTTTTTTAGAAACAGCATGTCCTTATTCGTCGATGTCAGTGCTACCAATGATGGGTGTAAGACTCTTTATCTATCTTAATCACCAAAATACATTTTTTGACTAAATTATGTGTTTGAATGCTTGATTAAGTTTAGTGGCTAGCTGGTTGATCTTTTCTTGAGGATCTATGTGCAAATTCCTTAAATTAGAAGTTTCACATAGCATGCTTATTATCCCTTTCACTCTCTCTTGGACTTAATTGAATGGACTTAGATCACCTAACCCAGCACTCTAACCTTTAGTGGATTGAGGATGATAAAGAAGTCTTGCCTTTCCATTGATTGGGGACTGTTGGAAATGTTATGCATTTTCATCAGTTGATGATGGAGAGTGCCTTGATTTTGTAGTGGTTGAGAACCAACGGGAGATTCCCTACTTTTTCTATCAACTTAGGACCAATGGAAAAGGACGGTCTTGTAACCTTTTATTCTTTCATCGACCATTGATGGAACAAATGGTTGGTTGGATGTTGGGTTTTCATCAGTTGAGTACTAATGGAAGTGGCACCATCATCATTTATTGATGAAGTTGATGATGGATTATATGGATGGAGAACCTAAGTTGTGAATATATGGTTTTATTATGTTGAAAACCGATGAATATCCCAACATATGTCTACATATCATATAACGGTTGCTTGATATTACGACGTTGTCTGATAAAACATCTGACCTCATCTACGGATGAGTAGATAAGGTTGTATGCCAATGATATGCTTGATCATGCCTTCCAGTTGAACGCCATATATGTCTTCTGATGAAGATGCTAAAACATCAATTGATGGATGGATCTTTGACCACCCTTTTCTCTTTTATTGGGATGTTAGTACCCCTCCTTGCTCTTCCTTCCTCACCTCATTTGTGTGATTTGATCTCAAAGTGTTGAAGTAGCATGAGACACCATCAGTGGATGCCTACTAAAGAAAGTTATGCTTCCATCAATCTCTATCATTATTGATGCTTGATCCTTTCCTCAACTTTTGTGAAGATAGACACCTATCCTTGCATCTTTAGAGCCTAGAATCATGTAAGTGGAGTTACTATCCTTTGTGGTCCATGTGATCTATCAAATTCTTCCACCTTGGATTGTTCTTTGTGGTGTTTATTTAGAGTTGACTAGCATGATCTTGTGACACACTTTCCTTATTTATTGTTGTTCCATTTGCCTTGAGAATATAAATATGTAGTTGAAGATATCTTTGTGATATGAAATCTCAGATATTGAAGAGTTTGATGGTATGCACAAATATTGATGTGCATCTCAAGGATTTCTTGGCGTCCTTTTTTAGTGGACTTGTTTCACTATTGTAAGGCAAGCGATATAGGTTTTGTGGAATTTAGTACCTACCTTATACATGAAAACTAAAATATTGCCAAAATATATCTGATAATGTAAAGAATATGGAATCTTTGGGTACCTTTAACTAAGTACTATAGGGATACATGATAGCTTGGTAAGTTCTTTCTAGACTTCACTAGTAGAATTGTGGCACTAGAAACATGATAGTTTGGTACATTCTTATAGATGTCATTTTTTATGTAAAGGAACAAGATAAAGGTAGTTCATCTTTTATTTTTTCCCTATGTGCGTATGGAATGAAACTTCATGTCAACCTTGTTGTAAGGACCTCTTAAAGAATGTTTTAAAGCCTTCGAAGTGGCCTTATGATGTCAAATCATGTGAATACAATTCTACCAAGTGGAGTGATATGTCTTGTTTATTTCTTATGTAATGTCTTGCCATGCTTGCAGCGGGGGAGAAGTAATCTTATGATAGCTTAATATGATACCCTTGAAAAAGGTTAGAACTTGGAACAATCATGACATAGAACTCTCTAAAGTATGATTCTTTATGATAAAACTTGGTGTAGTAAAAAGGTACATGATTGTGTATCTTACATGGAGAACTTAGAACTTTGTAATCATACATTTTATATCTTTTGAAATCAGAGTATAATGACAGTCCATATACTTTTATTTTTGTTTATGTCTAACTTGTGTGAAGTATTTTCAGAATAATGACTCTAACTAAACAAGTGAAACCTTAATATGTAGATCCATGATTGTCAAGGTTTTTTCTGTGTTGTTAGGTGAAAAAGTGAAACAAGTTAATAATTTAGCAATCAAAATCATGAAAAGATGTTGGGAGTCATATATTACTCAATATATGGGGACATTTGGGGATAGTGTATCCCGAGGTACTTAGGGTGGTTGTAGTACTTAGCAAAGGTTTATGATATGATAATGAAATCATGTTTTAAATAATTAGAAGGAAATTCTATGAGTTGACACCCAAATTTTGATGTGCCCTATGTATTTAGGACATGCATGTGATTGGTAGATCCACTCTTAAGAAAATATCCACAATAGACTTAGCATATGAGCAATCTGCATTTCGTTTCCTCTCTTCAACTCGAGGTCATGTGGATAGATCAAATGGATCAAAATATCCTTAGATCTCATATGAGTTGCTATGATGGATTAGAAGCATCTAATTTAAATTTTAGTTGTATGACTTAAACTGCACATGGCATTATGAAAAGTGTAACCCACTTGTATCACATATTTGCTTAGGGCCATTTGGAGATAAGTAAGATGTGCTCTTGATTTCTGGTTTTCTTACTATAAATATATTTTTTAAATATTTTTCTCAGGTACCCATAATGGAATATATAGGTGGCAGACACTTACTTTAAGTACATTATTGGTTCAGGAATCTAAGTCCTTTTTGTTTTTATTAATTGTTTATTATCTATGGTAAGTAATAGATATGTTAGTTGTTATATCATATCACTCGGGCTTAGGGTCTCACCCTATGGTTTTCCACATCTTTTAGGAGATATACAGAGCTATCCCAATAGTGGTAGAGAAGATGAACCTGATGGGAGCTAACCATAATTTTGTGCATAGGTTCTATTTGAGTGAAGGGTTCTTAGATGTAAGTGATGTTTGTGTGACCTACCCTTGGAATTAAGTGAAGTTCATGTATATGGATAGTGGTATATTGTTGTCCCTATACACTCTGGTTTAGGCGGGAAAGTTTCATTTATTTTATATGTATGTGATCCATTTACTTTTGACATGCATGCATAATTTCTAGTGCCACATTTATACAAGTTGTAAGATATATGTCCAAGTTATGTAATGACATCTTTTTATGTGATCCATGGGGAATATATTATTTATTTTTAACAATATGTATATGGTTTCTGGATATTTTGTAGAAAGGAAAAACGTTTGAATGAATGACAAATTTTGGATGTGTGTTTTTATGTGGCTTACGTTGATGATGAATTTTCATTCATTTTAGTTGAAATTTTATTGTGACTAATCTCAATATTTATGTGGTAGGACTTCAAAATATTCTATTAATCATATACTAGGTTTGCTAAGTCTACAAGGACATATTGTTAGGTTGCTCTATTTGTTCTTATGATTCCATTAATCTAAACATTGGTTATGGTTGTGTAGATATGATTGGAAATCTTTAAGAGTATGTAGATATAAGTTATGTTCATCTAGAATGTGAAGGGAGGTGGCATGCACCCAAGGGTAGAATATCTGGATAGGAGTCTAAGCAGCATGAGGGAGCATCATTTGAACCTGACTGTGATAGTCTGTTTTGGTTTTAGGTTATGTTTGGACAAATGATGTCCATGTTTGCCCATTTCTTTTTAAGAAGGTACCATCTCATACAATAAAGGTTTACACCTCAAATATCGAGTCTATGGGCTCAAGTAACACATTTGAATAGACAAAGGATGTGGGAGATGTGGAGTAATCAAGTATGATAGATTCAACATATGTGAATTTGTGGCTAACAAAGTAGGAGAAGGCTTTATTTTAACTTTGGTCAATATTATAAAATAATTTATTCTAAAATGTCATATAAAATGGATTGAGATTGGATGTCCATTTAAAATAACAACAATCTAGAGTTTAGAAGGGATTTTTATGAGTTTATATGTTTTGTGTAGGAATATAGGAGAGGACATGTACATAAGTTCTATTGCCCATGCACGAATTTGGTAACAACTTGAAAATCAAATATGTTGAGAATATCAAAAATCATGTCATTTTAATGGGATTATATCTGGATATACATAATGGTACTGACATGGAGAAATTCCTATGTTTATACTAATAAACAACAATAGTGGTAGTTTTATGGAAGAAGAAATGGCCAATGATGTTGATGTAAAGGAATTAGTCAAAATGATTTGGTTGATGTGATGCTTGTTCTTAGAAATAATATTTATAATACATTTTGATGAATGTGTTTCACCTAGCCCATTCTCTAACATGTAATTCCACTAGTAAGTGTGTAATACATGTTTGATTTTTGAAGAAAATTTTGACAACACTTATGTAAGGTCCATTAACCTTGATTAATTTGTATACATGCTTTATTTTCCTAATTGGGTGCCTATCTTCATATTTCAACTTTATTCAATGATCTAATATCACTTGAAACAATTATATTTAAACTTTGATCCAATCCTAACTTCATTTGCTCAAATTATGCACTAACTACAATTTTAGTGTATGTATATTTTGTTACATGGTGATATTGATAATTTGTCTAAATTTTATCTAATTTGAATGTTGGTTGAACCTTTTTGCATAAAGGTACCAATCTCTAGTGTTAGTATTGTGTTGAAGTGATAGTAAGTGCACCTACCAATGCTTTCTTATCTTCATCACTGAAGGTTGTTATACATGTTCTTCAAACAAATATTTTTATGCATATTCATCAAGTGAAGGTTGTTCTAGGTGTGTCAATAAAAGCTTGTTCTGGATGGGACAAACTAAGGTTGCTCTAAGTGTATCAACCAAAGGTTATTCTGGGTGTGATAATGGAAGGTTGTCATGGGTGAGACAAAGAAGGTTGTTTTTCATGCTCACAAACAATGAAAATTTTTCACGCTATAAACCATTAGTGTTTCTAGAAAATTGCAAACCAACGGAGGTTCTAGATTTACAAACTGATGAAACACTACTTTGGATCCTTGGACTTTCTCTTTCTTCCATCCTAGCTATAAGTACCCCTCCCCAGTTCCTTTAAATGAACCTTTTATCCAAACTCATTCTTGTTGCTAGAGAATGATAAGAAATCATCACTAGACAATAGGAGGCCCTCCAAGAGACAAAATCTTCAAGGATCTTGGATGGATGTTGGAGCATGCCTTGGGACCAGCTCCCCAAGAACAAATTTAAGCCTTCTTGCATTGTTTCTTAATACATACATGTAAAGTCTTTTCTCATAACCCTTTTTCTTACTTTTATCCCCTTCTATCATTTACCATGGTCAAGATCCAATCAATGTTATTAGAGGTTATATCACATTTTTGGGATTTGGGGTCTCACCTTTTGGGTTTTCACACCTTTTAGGTGATCATCAGCATGGTCAGACTCATGGTGGTAAGGAAACTCAATTTGAAGACTAGTAAAGCTAGGAGATTAGGGAGGTTCTTGTTAGAGTCCTAAGTTGTCTTTGTACTCTTAGGTCCCAATAGGGGGATTTGTTTATTAAGCATATCGACTTGAGTTTCTAGTTGTATGTCATGAATAGTGTAAATGTTATAAGTATCGGGAAGAAAACTTTTGTGTACATGTTGTGGTTGAGGGAAGAGTATTTGAGGTGGGCCAAAACAATACGTTTCACATCCGTTTGACCCTACAACCTCAATTGGTTCAGTCTTCCAATCAATTTTTGGATAGATAACAATGCCAATCATGCATTTGGTTGGTAAAGCATGTGTACCTCCACCTAGGGTACATGCCCCAAATGCTAAGTCATAGTTTCTAGGGAAGATCTTTGAGAGGCTTAAGTGCATTGGTGGAACTGTGTATGCGGGAATAGAAAACCCGATAGACACATATATGTGGTTGATGGAGTTAGAGTAGGTAGTTAAGATCTTGAATATCGATGAAGAAGATAAGGTTAAGCATGATTTCTACCTTTTCAAGGATATTATTTGTCATTGGTGGGACATTAATGAAGAGAAGATGATAAGTGAAGAGATCATTTGGGAAGAGTTTTGGTGGGAGTTTATCAGTCATTACTTTCCCAAGATGTATCTAGAGGATAAGATGGCTCGATTTGAGTAGTTGTGCCAAGGATCGTTGTGACAACCTGACTTTTTTCTCTCATTGAGTATACTCTTCTCTCCCTTCAAGTGGCCTTATTACTTGATTGGATGTCAATTATATAGTTATACACTAGTTTGGTCACATCAGTAAAAACATTTAGAATGTGACTTTAATTTGCAAATTTTGATCTAAGTTTCATACTTTAATGAATCGTCATATTACAATTGAAATTAAACCTTATCAATGTATTTATTGATCTATAATGTGTGTCATGGGGTAGATGATTCAATTGTGAACCCAACAGTGGGAAAATCACCTCAATCAGACATTCAAAGCCCAAGATACATTCTCTCAAAGTTGGTTCATCTTTCCTCTAATTTATTTCTATTTGTTTTCTTTAGATCAACTATGGAGTTAGCCCCTCCTTGGGCCCAAGAAAATCTATACGTCCCAACTACTCTTTACTTTTCCTCCCACAATCTGTGCTCTCTGGTCTCAGCCAATCACGGGCCTTAGACTCACAAGTGATGGATTCAGGCTCTTGGATCCTTGAGCCTAGGGTCATGGCTCGATCCAACAATGGGGACTTCATTCCTCACCGCCAGTTTGTACACTATCCATGTACCATACCATTTCTTGAGAGAAGCCTTGGTACATGAAAATTTGACCCTCTTTTCTTCCTTGTTTCTCCCCCTTCTTCTCCCTCTCACGTTCCCTCATCTTTCCCCTTAGAGTTGTGGTGTGCGTAGTAGTTGGGGCACCCATCACCACATTGCCCATATGCAAGAACTGTTTGAAACGTCGTCTAAGGCTTTCTTCCCCTCCACCTCCATCCCCAAATTGAATCCCTTCAGACCTTTAGAAGTCCCTCACAAGCTCAGACATCAACTTTTATGGCCCTCTGGTGTCAAGGTCCCATTGGTTTCCCTCTTCGATGTGACACTAGTGCGGCCATTCCTTGTGAGAAGACTTGGATGGGCCTCATGGGAGAGAGGAACCCATGATCCTTAGATCAGGAGGGACCATGATGATTACTTGATCCACAAACCAAGTTCTACGGCCATTGATTATGGGAGAGAGAGCTCCCTAGACCGCTAGATCAGGAAGGTCAATGTGGATTGCCCACTTGGAGTATAATCATGGTAGCATCTCTTGATTTCCCTAAAGTCCATAGATCTATTTTAAAATTTTCATAATTTCCTCATCCATTATCCAAAATATACAATACTATATACCAATATGATTGCCTCAGTGAGATCTACCTACTAAGCATTTTTTAGACCCTAGAACTTCTTTGGGTTTCCCTATTTTGCTAAAAATATGAACAGAGACTATGTTGACAATTTACGATACATGATGATGATAAATATTTGATCTTGATTACTCAACTACTTCCTATTTATTAAATTAGTAACTTGGGAGTTTTAAACATGTATGAAATCCTAGTCACCCCTTTTTCCTTTACACGGCCATGATACATGACTATGCCTAATATGTGATTTTAATCATGTACTTTATGCTAGATTGCTAATCGTGTTTCTCATTAACATCTATAATCATCCTAAAATTGAAGATAAGTAACTTTATGCTTCATATGACACTGATATCAGCCCCTCATATCCTTTTCTATGTATGATTTATATGGTATGAAATGCATGAATATGATCCATTTTGGTGATTCATGACTATACACTAGTCAAATGTGATTTTGGTCTCCTTATTCATAAAACCCCCTTTGCATTCATAAAATCTGTATCCCTATGGATTTTGGAGATATGAATGTTTCATTATATGCCTCTTTTATATTATGATGTTACATGTGACTCTAAGTTCACTAGTGGTGACCTAGTGTGACACACATAACTTGTTTACTTTGCTTGTTTCTTAGTCTCAACATGAACTCAAATCTTGCTCTTCCCTCTTGAATTAGGTTTGATTGTAATGTTCTTGACCTATTTGAGGTGGATGTCCAACCTAAGTCACATTTTTAATAGCATATGCATGTGTGTATGTTGATACCAATGTTGAATTATGATGCCTATACTCTAGGGTACATCTACCAACATTCAAAATATGTCTCTTATGACCTTATCTTGCTGATCCAAATCACGTTCTATCTGTGGAATTGACTACTTGATGAACCCTTGTCTTAATTTGACCTATTATGAGTCTTCTAACCCTAAAGTGTGTATAAGTGACATAGGTCTTGTAATAATCATATTTAATAGATGGAACCTCAAAATGAAATCATTGATAACCCTTGTCTTAATTTGACTTATTATGAGTCTTCTAACCCTAAAATGGGCATAAGTGACATAAGTCTTGTAATGATCATATTTAATAGATGGAATCTTGAAAAGAAATGAAACTAGAATAACACCTGCATGATGAGTTATAAATCAATAAAAGACCATAAAACATGTAATTAACCAAATTTTAACCTAACTTGTCCAAAATCCTAAAATGAAACTATTTCGGGTTAATGACAAGAAAATAATATATGTATGTAATCTTATTCTTAATAATGTGTTGATTGTAGTTGGATGATCAAGGATAAGTTAGGTTATGAATCTCTAAAACAAGGACATGCTTTAAATAATTTATGGCTACAACTTTATTGCATGAACTTATATGTATGTTTGCTTGTTTATGTTCTCAAATATTGCCATGTAGTATGATACTATTGTAATCAATTCTTGTGTTGATAATTTTATAACTTGCAAACATAATATATAACTCCATTATGAAATTGTTGAAGTAGGGTTCTACAGAATGACTTTGGTCATTGAGATCCCCCACGTAGAAATAGGATTAGCTATTCTTGAGCACCCTCCTAGACCCATCTAATGGGAAGTTGGTCAAAGACCTTATGAGTACATGATGTCGTTAGTATAATTGATTCTTGTTTGTTCTTGTTCATTTACTTCTTCAACTATTTTCAAGATATGCATCCTTATAAATATGTGTCTTTCTACCATGTACTCAACACCTTTTGTGTTGACCCACTTGTTTCATGTATGTTTTTGGTTCTAAAAGTAGATTGGGAGTTGATGGATTTTGAGCTTATGATCAATTATACCTGTTGTTACATCCTAGCTAGTGTATATGAGCAGGCTTGTATAAATGTATTCTCAATTTATAATTGGAATCTTGTAACAAAAAATGTTGTTATTAATATACTTGTTGAATGTTGATATTTTGGTTGGTGCCTTTATCATGCTATTTGTTCATGTATTCTAAACTTTTATGCTTCCTCATTCACACTTTTATTATTACCATGCTAGGTGTGGATTGTCAAGTTCTTTAGTCATTGAATCTCTAGTCATTTGGAGGTTGGATTCTAGTAATAAATAGTTCTCTGATAGAATGTATTAGATCATGAACAATAATACTTTTAACATTGCTCACATGAAACACTAACTAAAGTCAACCTTTCCTCTCAACCCTAGAAACTTAACAAGTTGTCCTTTCTGGAATAGGTTGACTTAATCTTGATGTTAGAATTTTATATGTTCTTGAACTAGGTATAGGCTTGTGTAACCCTTAGACCCTTTATTTCCTCTTCACTATATCCACTAGTATGGGCTATAGGTACAGGAGGGTGAGAAAATGGAGATCTTACTATATCCCTAGACGTATGTTTGTGACATATGCTCAAGGTAGCCACACAAGTGTGCACCATGTTTTTACTAGTTCTTTATGTATCATGGTACTAGACTACCTAATGAGTGTGGTAACTTGCTTTTGGTTTTGGTTCTATTTGAATGGAGTATGATGGTTTTCATCATACAATTCAACATTGGAGAAAACCTATATCAAGTATTAGTATATACATACATATGAAAATGTTTCCACATCCAGAAAGACAGTGAGTGTCCATGTAAACTGAGAGAAAGAGATGTAACATCAGTCTGGATGAGAGTTTTAAATAATACTTTTAGTCTCTAGAGTTGTCTAGAACCATGATAAAGGTTAGACTAGTAAGTATGCTAGATGACCTTGTATGATGATTACGATGATGATGATGATGATGATGATGATGATGATGATGATGATGATGATGATGATGATGATGATGATGATGATGATGATGATGATGATGATGATGATGATGATGATGATGATGATGATGATGATGATGATGATGATGATGATGATGATGATGATGATGATGATGATGATGATGATGATGATGATGATGATGATGATGATGATGATGATGATGATGATGATGATGATGATGATGATGATGATGATGATGATGATGATGATGATGATGATGATGATGATGATGATGATGATGATGATGATGATGATGATGATGATGATGATGATGATGATGATGATGATGTTAGTGTTGATGTCTATGTTGATGATATGAGCTTGCTTCAAGATGACATAAGTTTGTTTTTGGAAGGTTCAAGTATGCTTTGATGACATGAGATGAGTTTTGACCGTGCAACCCTAGCTAAACCTAGCATCATGTATGGAACATATGACTTGTTTTATGTACTAAACATATCTATTGGGTTGATATGTTTCTTAATCATAGTCTTTATATTTTAAGATATAATATATGAGATATATTTTTGGGACCAATATAGGACTCAGCCTCTTTACAAAGAAGGAACTGTAGCATGAAACATACAATAAGGGTAAAATTTTTGTATGGGTCAACTTGACAAGAGAGAAGGTAATAGTACCTAAAATCCAAATTATAATATATGAATGATGAAATACATGATGATGAGTCCCTATCTAGATTATCTCTAAGTATATGAGTTGATTTTCCTAGTGTATAGTTCCCTCAATAATCTTGAACCCTAGATTTCCTATAAAATGATCTAGCTGTAGAGATGAAGACATTTTGAATATATGTATGTTTGTAATCTAGGTGAGGGAGATGTCAGAAAACTCTAATATGATGTACATGATGTATGATCTTCATGACGAGCCTCATACTCAGGTTAGTGGTTTCATGTGAAGAAATATAGTGGTTTCCATTCATTTTGAAATTTGTTGTCCTTGTTTTTGAAATTTGTTATGGGTATATGGTTGTGGTTACCATGTCTTGTTGGACATAAAGAGTTCTTAGCTTGAGTGGCTTGAGCTTGTGAATCTCTCTTTCTAGATAAAAGTCAGTTAATTATGAAATCTTGATTTGACGATGATATTGTCCCTCAAATGGTGTTGGATACATGAAATAATCTCTCTTAAGGTGAAAACTTTATATATATATATATATATATATATATATATATATATATATATATATATATATATATATATATATCTGTGTGTGTGTATGATAAGTCACTCCCATAGGCTAGAACTAATATGAAACCATACCACATTTAAGAGATGTAGACTTGAAATCATGAACTTGACATAATGATGCCTTGACATCTTACCTTGAATGATAATAAATACAATGCTTAATTTTAGACCCCAAATGGAAATTAATGAACCTAATGGGTGATAGTTGGTAGAATTTTGGGGGTAATGTAAACTACTTGTTACTCCAACACAATCAAGAAATATAAAGGAATTTCTTAACCTTAACTAAAAGTATTATAATGGACATGTGCATTTGAGAAATTGACATCAAAAACTTGTTATAGTACACCTTGAGATTGTAAGAATACATGAACAAACCCTAATGTAGTAGGGATAAGGGTTACATAACCCTAATGCCCAGATGATGTCATGATATGATTAAACATCAAGTTATATGTATACAATTGGGATGGGGACACCCTTGATGGTGACAACCTAAGTGTCAACCCCATAGTGGTCAATGTATAGACACCTAAGTTTGTTTTCCTAAACATGATGAATCAACTTCAACCTCAGACTATGATCTTCGACGAATTATGAGGATGAAATTTTCTTTTAGGGAGTGAAGGATGTGACAACCTGACTTTTTTCTCACGTATTGTATACTCTTTGTATGTGTATAAGTGATTTTCTTACTTGATTGGATGTCATTTCTATAGTTTGAATGTTATGATACACCAATTTGGTAACATAAATGATCAATTTCACAATGCAACTTTAATTTGCATATTTGATCTAAGTTTCAAGCTTTAATGAACCATCATCTTGCAACTAAAATTAAACCCCATCAATATGATTTTCTTATTGTCATTACATAATTCAATTTGAAACCAACAACACAAAAATCACCCCAATAAAATATTTGAATCCTAATATCATCTCAAAAAATTGGTTCAATTTACTTTTGATTTATTCCTATTTGTTTCCTTTTGGATCAACTATTGGTCCAGTCTCTCCTTGGGCCCAAGAAAACTTACGCGTCCCAACTATGATATCTTTCTCGTCCCATGATTTGTGCTCTATTGTCTTAGCCAAACACGGGCTTCATACTTAGTAGCAATGGATTTGGACCCTTGAATCCTTGATCCTAGGATCATGCCTTGATCCAATGACTAGGACTTCATCACTCACCTCCAATTTGTACATTGTACGAGTATTAAACTGCTTCTTGAGAGTAGCCTTACTCCACTCACAATCGACCCTCTTTTATTCCTTATTTCTCCCCTTACTCTCCCTTTCAATTTCACTCTTCTTTTCCCTCACAGTTGTGGTTGTCTGTAGTAGTTGGGGCACCCATAACCACCTTGCCCATTTCCAGGAACTATCGAGCATAGGGGTTGGGGATTTCTTCCCCATTGCCTTCATCCCCAATTGAAGCCCTTTATACCTTCACCACCACCACCCACAATCTTCTCTGGAAGGTTTACAATCCCTATATATTAGGGGTCCTACTGGTTTCCCTCTCTGGCATGACCTCACCACGGATGCTCCTTGCGAGCAGGACTAGTTAGGTCGTCTGAAAGAGAGAAACCAACCGCCCTCGATTAGGAGGGACCAAGTCATGCAACCACTTCTTGTGGGAGAAGGAGCTCCCTAGATCACTAGATCGAGTTGTGTCATAGTTGACCGCCCACCCAGATCCCAAATTAGAAGTATAATCAAGGTCACATATCTTGATTTCCTTAACGTTATGTGCTTTTTTTTTAATTGCATAACTGCCTCATCCTTTATCCAAAATATACAATATTATATACCAATTTGATTGCATCAACAAGACCTACCAACTGAGCATATTTTCAGGCCCTGGATATTCTTTTAATTTCCCTATTTTTCTAAAAATACGAACTTGGACTATGTTGGCCATTTATGATACACAATGATGATAAATATTTGATGTTGATTGCTCAATTGCTTCGTATTTGTCATATTAGTAACTTAGAAGTTTTGAACATTTCTAAACGTCTAATCACCCCTTTTTCCTTGGATGACTCAAATGCATGACTATGAGTTATATGTGACTTTAATAATGTACTTTACCACAATTTTCTTATCTTGTATCTAATTGACATCTAGAATCATCCTAGAATTGATGATCATGTAACTTAGTGCTTCTATATGACACTAATATCAATGTCTCATATACTTTTTGCTATGCTTGATTTATATGGTACTAAATGCATGAATATGACCCCTTTTGGTGATGCATGACTATACCCTAATCAAATGTCAATTTTGGTCTCCCCATATATCACACCTCCTCTAGATTCATGAAATACGTATTTCTATGACTTTTGGAGATAATAATGTATCATTATCTCCCTGTTATATATAATGATGTTATTGTAGGGAAATATGATGACTGAGAAGGTAGAGAAAATAAAATTTTAACTGTCATATTCCCCTTTAAATAGTAGATCCCATCAACAACTATGTAATGGGAATGATAGTTGTAAGGTTATCCATATTCCTGGAGCAAGTCCAATGATAATTCCCTCATTGTCACGTGTGCCTTTCTTAAAGTTGCACCTGGGCAAATATCTGCATCGTCCTCTTGGTTGTTCACCATGAACAACAATTGACTTTGTCCTTATAGCGGTAGGCAACAACCTCCTCACCTCTATAGTAGTCCACATGGACCACCAAGAACTCCTATCATTTTGGGTGAATGAACAAGAAGGAGTTTTCCCTTTATAGTTAGTTTACTAGCATTGACTTGCTCTTCCACAATTGTCTCTCCCTTGCTATCCCTCCCTTTGATGGGTAGGACTTTCTTGGGTTCTCTTGGTTACCACAACCAAAGAAGACAACAATTGTAAGAGCTAATTTATGTGTCTGAGAAGCCCCCAATACCCCTCTATTTATAGAAGGGTCATGGTCAAGGTTCCCAGTCTGAACAAAAGTCCAAGGGGACATAATTTCATGAATTGTTTGCATCTTGCGAGTGACTAAATGATTGGTTTAGTGGTGAACCAATCGGTTGAAAAGTGAGTAGATCAGTTCAGCCCTTAAAGCAGTTGTTTCAACATATTTCCCAATTGTCATTGTATTTGAAATTAATATATGATTAATGCAAAACATTACATCAGCACTAATCTATGATCCAATTGAATTGACCAACCAACCAGTCAGTTCACAACCTGAACTATTCAATTCATGGACATAAGACGATCTGTTCACTTTCTAAACCAGTCGTCTCATGGACTAGATTGTCAATATCGGTTCAATTGACCTGACACTTGAACCGGATAGTTCACAGTCTAGTCAGTCAACTATCAACCATTGTTGTTTAAAATTGAATACCTAACTCTTTAGTAATCAAGTTAAACTGCATTCGTGGATAAAATATGGTTGCTCTTTTTCGTGGGTCAAAAGTTTAATCACAAATGTTCAGTCAAAGATATAAGAATTTAAATTTATACCCAACTATAAGAGTCATCCATAACTGAATATGGAGTCATTTTTAGTAGTGTGGGGTCAAACACAGGGACAAGGAGAATAAAAGAATCAAAATGAAGCAGTCTTAGCTTAGTCTAGTTGAATCAAATAAGTGAATTTGATGTCCCATTTAAGGAATTCGTTTATCTAATAAAGAAATAAATCTAAGTTATGGAAATCAAGAAAATAAATAAAGATAAATCATGAAATGATATTAAAAGGGATTTCAATTGGGTTTCACCAATTAGACCAACCACAACCATGTAAAATCTTCACTCCTACTTTATATATATTATTAACTTATTTTGCAAATAGTCATAAATGATATCTACTCCTCTCTTCTCTCAAGAATCGGGTATATTTTTATCTAAAGGTATATCTCTCTCGAGATAATAACCCAAAAAACCAAGAAAATTGTATGACTTTAGTTATAGTAACTCATCACTTTTGTGTCTCTCTACAAACATATACCCCATATCTTTATTGAAATCATTCTCTTGAATAATATTTATATAGTGTCCTGCTTGAAGTGCGGCAATATTGTTGATGATCTCCTTAGTGGTTTCAGCATCATGCTTCATAAAATCAGTCCCAGCTACTACACTTAATGATGTCCTTTCTGGTGGAGGTGACACCTTCAAAGAAAGTGGTAGTGATAAAACATTCATTGTAGACTTGGTGTGGGAAATCTCTTTGATATTCTGGATATCTCTCCCAAGATTCATACAAACTCTCAGAGGGTTTTTTCTTGAATCATGTGATTTTGTGCTTGCACCTGCCATTTTTCTCAATAGGGAAAAAAGTATTCACGAACGTTTTAGAAAATTGTTTCCAAGACGTGATCCCTTTTTAGTAAAGGTACCACTGTAGAGCTTTGTCTTTTAGAGAGAAATGAAACCCTTCATATAGATGATGTCTTGAGGGACCATGTTCACCTTAAGGGTGTCAAAGAGATTTTTGAAAGCATCAATGTGGTGATACGGATTCTCTTCTACATAACTTTCTCCAAAAGTCTGGTGTTGAATGAGGTTGAAGAAAGAGGGCTTTAACTCAAAGTTTGTCACTAGTTTGTGAGGTAGGATGATTGATTCCCTATTTTCATTTACATGATCGATAACCATCGAACGGAGTGAGGGCCTACTTTCAGGAGTATTGCTAGTAGGTGGCGGTTGTGCGTCCATTGGATCATCATAGATAAGATCTACCTTCAAAAATTCAGCAAGGAACTCCAGTGTTGATAGGAAATGAAAACAAAATATCAACCGGGTCAGAGTTCAAGATTGGAAGCACAAAAGATACCTTTGCAAATAGATAATTTCATGTAAAAAGGGTTGCTAATAAACTATTTGCAAAATTTAAAAGCAATGACTAGTGCTAATTAGACTACAAGTTGTTAGAGGTTATTGGTCGCCTTGTCCCTGGCAATGGCACCAAAAGTTGATTGCTCTTTTTTGTGGGTCAAAAGTGTAAACACAATTGTTCGGTCAAAGATATCAGACTTTAAATTTATACCCAACTATAAGAGATGTCCACAACTCAATACAGTCATTTGTAGTAGTACAAGGTTGAACACAGGGAAAAGGAGAATAACAAAATAAAAAGGAAGTGGTCTTACTTAGTCTTAGTTGAATCAAATAATTGAATTTTATGTCATGTTTAAGGAATGAACTTATCTAATCAAGAAATAAATCTAAGTTATGGAAATCAAGAAAAGAAATAAAGATAAATTGTGAAATGATATTCGAAGGGACTTGGATTGGATTTCACCAATCAGACAAGCCACGACCATGTAAAACCTTCACTCCTACTTTATATATATTCTTCACTTATTTTTCAAAATAGTCATATAAGATATATACTCCTTTCTTCTCTCGAGATCCGGGTATATTTTTATCTAAAGGTATCTCTCTCGAGATAATAACCAAAAGACCAAGAAAATTGTATGACTTTTGTTATAGTAACTACCTCACTCTTGTGTCTCATTACTGGCCTATACTCCAAATATTTATTGAATTCAGTCTCTCGAATAATATATTCATATCAAATGTCAAAAGAGGGTAGCTAATCATCAAGAGATACAGTAAATAAGAGTATAGCAACAAAACTTGTAAGAACATATGCCATGAAATAGAAGAATGAACAATTACATGATTGGGAGGGCTTGACGGCTACTACCAACCCAAGTTATGGAGTTTAGCCAAAAACTGGTGCAACAAAGAGATACATTACAACTTGAAAAAAAACATGATAAAGAAAAGAAGGGAAAGATGTTGATAAAAAGGTAGATCAAATGATCAATCTACCAACATTCCAGCTTGATCAACAAGTGGTCGATGGCTATCTATAAATAGCCAGTGGTCAATGGATCTCCTTCTTCTTTAGATATGGACTTGATGCAAGTAGGTCTTTCGACCTATCAGTGGAAGTGTTTGAGCTGCCAAACAATAGGACGATAGCTCTAGAGTGATCGACATATCTCATCCTTGGGCTTTGAATTTGGTAGAAGCCTTTCATCTTGTTGACTCTGAGGTTCCAAGATTTGTTGAAGTGACACCTTGGGGGACTGTTTATAGGATTTGACTTGTGCCTTTTTTATTTCTAATTGGTCCATGAGGCTTCAACATTTCATTTTCCTTCTATTGATCTTGATGCTTGATGAAGTGACTGCTCAACAAGTCATCAGCAATCTTTGAGGGTGTCAATCTTTGAGTGATCGAAAGAACATCCGTCAACAGGAAGGTCAACATCTGGTCCCTTGATGGAGGCATCAAGGGTTGCTTCATCGATGGAGTCACCAATGGTTTGTTTGATGACTTGGAAACTATGGGGATTTATCGACGTAAGTGTTGATGAGTTGAACTGTTGATGAGAGCTCACTAGGGTACTATTGAGGCTTGCTCGATAAGTTTTTCGACCCTCCTAGTCGAGATGGCGGAGCTCAATGGGTCAATCGAAGGGATTTCGATAGAACCTTGTCGATGTGAACTGTCAACCTGATTACTTGATGGTCTGTAGGTACCTATTGAGTCTTTGAGTGCTAAATTTTGAATGTCGATGGTTACCCACTGATTTTTTTATTTTTGCACTAAATTCCTTCAAACATAAAAAATAGAATTTTTGTAAATTGGAGATAAAATGAACAAAATTGGATATCTTAGACACTAAAACATATACTTTTATATATTAAAAAGGCATGAAAAGTGCATCAAAAATGATGTTATCAAACTGCTATTCCAAGTGTACCATACGTGTGTGACACTATAGGTTCTAAGCTATGTTGGCAGTGAATGTCCATAACTAATTTATGACATCACAAGCAATGAGCAATATCTAGCAACATATCATTGCTACCCAAGTAATTCAGAAAGTTGGAGAACAACTTCAACCTATAATTTGTGATTGGTGTTGTGGTGTTTGTATAGTTCCTTTGTCACTGAAATCCAAGTTGGACTCAAGGCATGGAATCATCATCCTCTTCATTCCATACATGTTCCTTGAATTAGAGAAGAATGTTTGAGATATATGTCACATATTGACTCTAATGAGTATGGCCATGCATTTCTTAGTCTCATTTATCAAGTGGACATGATATCATACTCCTATAGGAGGGACAAATCTCATCTACATCACTCATATTCATCCCCATGTGCCATAGTGAACCCGAGCATCACCTTTATCACAACCCTTATTCAAGTTCATAGTGGATAATGTTAAAGTACACCGAATAACATGTGATCAGTGTAGTGACCTCAGGTCTTAGAACCACAATCACCACCAACAATATAAGATATTATTCTAACTATGAATCATGGTTTCCATGTATCACTCTTAAGGTGAGTCTATCTGATACATTGTTCTCTTACAAGTATATATGTGTTTGGTTTGATGTCACATGTAGTGACTTAATGAGATTCTATCATCAACCAACACACACTCTAGTCCTATGTGTTATTGTTGCTATCATCTTTCTACAATAACATCTGATTAGGGACATAACAAGAATGCATATACTCTTGACATCCATTTGATCTCATTATTCAGATCCTCAACTTGAAGACATACGTCAATGAGTAATATAATTCTTTAGACATTTATTATGTTACATCATTATCTCATAATTGAATAAAACAAAATGAATTAGAATATCATCTTTATTATTAATTAAATCATTTACAAGATATACAATTACAATCATCATATGATTGGCTCTCGAGGCATACATACCAACAGACTCCCACTTGCACTTAGAGACAATCACCCATGAACTTAATCCCAAGTGATCTAACATGACCATCAGGCTTGTGCTACGAAAGTGCTTTTGTCAAGGGGTTAACCACATTACTTTTGGTTGGTACTCTACAAATCTTCACATCTCCTCGATGTATGATTTCTCATATGGGATGGATCTTCCTTTGTATATGCTTGAAAAGTTGATGCGATCTAGGCTCCTTAGATTATGTAATAGCTCCATTGTTTTCACAATATATCTCAATTGCATCGTTGATGCTTGGAGCCACCCTGAGTTCAGAAATGAACTTCTTGATCCAAACAGCCTCCTTTGCTGCATTAGATGCAGCAATATACTCAACCTCTATTGTAGAATCCACAACTATCTTTTTCTTGGAAATGTTCTAGCTCACAGCTCCATTTTTGAGGCAAAACACAAATCCCGATTGTGATATGTAGTCATCTTTATTAGTTTGGAAACATGCATCTATGTAACCCTTTACCACCAACTCTTCCTCACTATTGTAGACAAGGAACTAATCCTTAGTTTTTCTCAAGTACTAAAGGATGTTCTTCATGTATGTCCAGTGAGCATCACCTGGATGTGACTGATATATACTGTCCATGCTCAAGGCATATGAGACATCAAGATGAGTACATAACATTGCGTACATGATGGATCCAATTCCAGATGCATATGGAATCCTACTCATGCTTCCCTTTCTTCAAAAGAACTAGGACATTGAGCTCTAGAGATAGTAACTCCATGAGACATGGATAGGTTTCCTCTGTATGAGTCCTCCATGTTGAACCTCTTCAACACCTTTTCAATTTATGTGCTCTGATTTAGTCCAATAATCCTTCTAGATATATATCAATACATCTTGATTCCTAATATATAGGAAGCTTAGGTAAGTCCTTCACAGAGAATGTATTCCCTAACCAAGGTTTTACCATCTATAAAGTAGGGATGTCATTCCCCATCAATAATATGTCATCCACATACAATATGAGGAATACAATCATGATCCCACTAAACTTCTTGTAAACACAGAGTTCATCTTCATTATGATTAAAGCCAAACTCTTTGAGTGTCTTGTCAAATGCAAATTCCAGCTCTGAGATGCTTTCTTCAATCCATAGATTGACCTTTGTAGCATATATACTTTATTTGCATCCTTTGTATTTATAAACCCTCAAGTTTTGTCATATACACATCCTAAAGAAGATTCCCATCCAGGAATGTAGTTTTAACATCCATCTGCCAAATTCATAGTCATGATAAGCTGCAATGGCAAGAATGAGCCTGATGGGCTTAACCATGACAACTGGAGACAAGATTTCATGATAGTCAACACCTTGAACTTATTTGAAACCTTTTACAACCAATCTACCCTTATAGGTTTAACATTACCATCCATGTCGGCCTACTTCTTGAAGACCCACTTGCACCCTATCAGTTTTACCCCTTTAGGTGGATCCACCAAGGTCCATACCTTGTTGGAGTACATGGATTCCATCTCAGATCTCATGGCCTCAATTCATTTTCTCATATTTTAGTCCTTTAGTAGATTTAATGTAGGTTAATGTCTCATCTTCTATTACCAAATCGCTGCCTTTTTTAGTCACATGATCACTAAATCTTTCAGGCTCAAGGTGTGTCCTACTAGATGTACAAGGTCCTTGTGTTACTTGAGGAATTTGAGATTCCACAATAGTTTGAGACTCTCTATGTTCCTCCTGTACCTATAAAGGTTCAATGATCTCTTGTTGGTCTCAAACTTCTTTGAGTATTACTTTCCTCCCGAGGATTCCTTTGGAAATGAATTCCTTTTCTAGGAATACAACATCCCTGGCAACAAACACTTTGTTTTCATATAGAGTATAAAAAAAATATATCCTTTGGTTTCCCTAGGATTTCCAGCAAAAGAACATTTATCTGATTTGGGTCCAAGCTTTTCAGGAAACTACTTTCTCACATAAGCTTCACAACCCCAAATCTTCATAAAAGACACATTGGCATGCTTCCCATAGCATATCTCATATGGTGCCTTTTGAACCTATTTACGTGGTACACAGTTTAGTGTAAATGTGATGGTTTCTAGAGCGTAACCCCATAAGGAAGTCACTAGATTAGCTAAACTCATCATTGATTGCACCATATCTAGTCATGTGTGATTCGTTCTTTTTGATACACCATTATGTTGAAGTGTTCTAGGTGGAATCCACTTTGATACAATACCACAGCCTATCAGAAGGTCCTGAAACACTTGGCTTAAGTATTCTCCACCTCGATCAGAATGAAGTGCCTTAATATTTTTTCCAAGTTGGTTATGTACTTCATTCAGGAAATCTTTGAGCTTTTGAAGAGTTTCTAATTTTTGTTTCATCAGGTAAGCATAATTGTACCTATTGAATTCATCAGTAAAGGTAATGAAGTACTGATAACCATCTCTAGAATTTGTTCTAAAAGGGCCACATAGATCAGAATGTATGAGTCATAACAGATCACTAGTCCTCTCAAAGGGGTTCTTTTCCATCTTGCCCAACAAATAAGACTCACATGTCTCTGTTGATTTGAAATTAAAAGAGTCAAGATAACCATCTTTATGGAGTCTGGATATGTAATTCTCATTTATGTGCCCCAGACAACAATGCCAAATGTATGTTGTATTTGAGTTATCAAGTTTTAATCTTTTGGTATTTACATTAAAAACATATGTCCTTAGATCCAACAAATAAAGACCATAAGACATTGGGGCACAACTATTAAAGATCTCATCTTTTGAAATAGAACATTGACCATTCTTAATGTGAAATTCAAACCCATCCTTGACCATACAAGATACAAACATGTTGTTTCTATTTTATCCATTTAGTAACTCTACTACAAGCCCTATGGGTAGAGATAAATTATAGGTTTCAAATGTAGTGACAATAAATTTTGCTTCATTTGCGACTCACAGTTTGACCTCACCCTTTCTTAAAGGCTTACTTCTTTTCAGATCTTGCATATTCAAACATATGTGAAATACACAAACAGTTTCTAGTACCCATGATGAATAAGTACACAAATTTATCCCAATAACGTATATACCTGAAGTGTAGATATCTATCCCCAAATTCATCTTCCTAAATCCCTTCAAGTACAAAATACACATTCGTCTTGTACTTTTCTTTCTCCTTATCTGGAGTGTTGAAGATCTGGATTTATAATTGGCCTTATAACTCTTCATGTCCTTTATTTCATCCATGGATTCCATTCCACTAATCATTGGCACGCTCCTGCCAATGGAGTTACACACCACTCAATTGAGACTTTAATGGAAGCAACTCTGCTGATGGGAGCACATGGTGTATTCACTTTCAAAACTTATAAACACCTAACTTAACACACTCTCAAAAACCAAAACACTAACCCGCAAGCACACAGAGTCATGTATAGGAGGGAGGTAAGTTTAGGGTCGATCCATAGGGAGAAAAGGGGGTACTAGAGCGAGGTTATTTTTTGGTGCTAGGCTCCTACTGTGGAGACTAGGGTTAAGGGTTTAAAGGTGATTTGATTGTTAAACTAAGTTGAGCAAGAAAGAAAGTAAAGGCAAGCAAACAAGATTAAAACCTAAGTTAGCTCTAGACAATTAATTCTATTAAGTAGGAAAAGACAAGGCAAAGGAGAGATTAAAGACCTAAGCTAGCAAGAACAAGGCAAGAACAGGGCAATAAGCTAACTAAGTAAGAACAGAGCTAATTAAGCTAACACTAGCTAAGCAAGATGGAAACTAGGGTTTTAAAGCAATTAAGGGAAACGTGGGATATTTAGGGGATGCACTTATCAATTAAGTTGGGGGTGACATATGAACATAGTGATTTCATTTAGATTATCAAACCAAACAACAAGCTAGAGTCTAATGAAATAGCCTAAGCTACTATCTGGAAATGGATATGCTAGGTTGTGTGTAGGGGAACTAGTCCCTAACACTCCCTACTACCCTTGCGAGGCTCAATTGGGTTAGGGCCTAGGTGTAATTCAATTAGAGTCTAAACAATCTTAGGTTTCTAAGTTATATGATCTTAGGATGATTAGGGACTGAGATTAGTAATGGGAGTGGAAGTGAGGTTTTAGGCCTCCCATCACCCACATTCTAACCTTGAGAAAGCTCCATGCTAAACACACCAATTTCATCCAAAATAGATACTTATATATCTAAACTAGGGTTAGGAGGATTGATTAGGATGTAGGAGGATGGGTACCTAGCTAGGGATCCCAGAATTGGACCTAGGAGCAAATCCCAAAATTCACACATATAATCAATTTCCTGAAATTCCCAATTGATTTCAAGCACAAACCAACAAGCAATTCATGGAGAACAAGATAGAAATAGAACATAATCATTATCAAATGAAATTACGATTTTTACACATCATTTTCCCCTAACATGGTATCATAGTAACATTTTACACCCCAAACAGCCCACCCAAGGGGCCTAGCTACTCATAACAATGCAAGAACAAAAAGAAGGGAGAAAGAGATAGAAGAAGCCATGGAGCTCGGTGTAGATGGAAAATCCTCCACTTCAGCTACTGTTGGACGTCCTCCTCTCTCCTCCAAGGCGTAGGGGCATGGAATGGTGGTGGAAATGGGTGGAAACAAGAAGAAACTAGGGTTTTGATGGTGGAAATGGTGAAATGGAGGTGGAAATGGAGTGGAATGGCTAAAGGGCAAAAAGGGGAGCTAGGAGGTGGTATAAGGTATCTAACCTCGTAATGGAGCCACCACCTAGGTATATATAGGTGTGGGGGAAGAACTAGGTCAAGAAGGGGTAGTATGGGAAAAATAGTGCAAAAGTTGCTAGGTTTTTGTAGGTATCATGGCCATGGTGGTCACCACGGCCGCGGTGGGGAGGGGTGAGAATGTCATGGTGGATGGGAATGACCGTGGTGAGAAATGGGGAAAAATCATAGCGAACATGTCAATTTTGTACTTAAGGTGGCACGGTCATGGTGGTCATCACGGTCGTGGTGGTTATCACAGCTGTGGTGGCTCGGATTGCTCAGACCGTTCTCTGCTCCATGGCCATTCTACCTCTATTACTACACGGCCGTGCAAGGGTGCACAACCGTTATGGGTCAGTGCACCATGGCCATTATGTGTGGAACAGCTGTGGTGATTCAAGATTTACTCCAAGGTGACTCTATTGAATTGTAAGTGTACTAGTACAGCCGTTCTATGGTACCACGACAATGCTGGTCTCTAGATCCGCACTTTCACTTGAATCTTTGGATTTTCTTGGACATCTTTGCATCAATGGATCTTTGACCACTAGGTGTATGTTGAGGGAGCATCAAACTTCACTTTAGGTCTCTCCAAGGGTAGAGAAACCCTAGGATCAATCCATCTCTTTCTCTTCCATCAAGCATGGTCCAAATGCCTGAAAAACATGCAAATAATGTCCATAAGTGAATTTTATGCAAAAATACATATTGAGGAAAATAACATGTCATCTAACAGGCATAGATGTTTTTGAAGTGCAATAAGACACAAGATGAAGCCCTAAAATAGGGCTGAATCACCACCCCAAACTTAAAACATACTTGTCCTCAAATATGCTCCAACTCAATCTCTCTACAAATTTTTCACAATCAAGAAATGACAAATGCAATGCAAAGGATGATTATTTCTTAATGGGATCAATAATGACTAAGTACATGCATTCCACCTCTCTCCTCTCCTACTTTCACAAACCAATCATGAAAAGAGCATAAAGCCTATGAACTTCAAATATAGTGCATAAAACACACAAGCTATCCATATTTCTTTCATGTAGTTCCGGGTAGACCATTTCATAATGGCGTTAATCAAGGATGACTAGGAGTGTTCTTTCACCTTCATGATTTCAACCTTATGTTTCAAATCACACCAAATGACCCACTTGGCTGCGGAAAGGGCAAAATGAGCTAGGTTTGATGTTTCCTAGCTCAATGGGTATGAAAATGGATGAAAGGATTGCGATAAGATTTTAGAGTGCTATTACATAGAGCACTCATCTTTTCTTTATTTAGATGCTCTTAAACATGAGAATCTTTTATTTTCTTTTGCATTTTTTTCCTTTTTATTTGCCTTGGAGTAGATAGGGCACATGGTGATGAGAGTGAAGCTTTGAGATTAGATGTGGCCACCCCAAACTTTTAGAGGTGGCCACGGATGATATGTGCACTTTGGCATCCTTTCATGAGGCATAGGGGTAAGAAGATGGTGAGTGAATAGTCGAGTCAAAGAGGGGTAAACTGGTGTATTCTCAACATAAGGTATCTTGCATGAAAAATAATCCAACATTTCATCCAACAATATCACACCACATAAATGAACAACCTAAAATTGATACTTCTATCAAGTGATTTCATAGGCACTAAGCGCTCATAGTATGCTCGAGTTACAATTCAACCAAATCAGTAGAGAGGTGGTGTGCATGTAAAAAGTCAAGAATTGATACCATTTAGCAATAAAAAATGATAATTCACTTGCATTTGTCAAAGGTCATCATTTTTAATCCAAAAAGTAGAGATTGGGTTGAAACACACTTTTAGGCAAGAAATCTCAAATTTGGGAAAAATTGGTCAAAACGGTGCCAAGTTGCCTTCAATCACATATAAGCCTATACTATTGAACTTATAGTAGTAAACAAGCAAATCCTATCTAAAACATGTAAAAATTAGCAAAAATCTACATGATATGCAATCCATGGGAAAAGGGCAAAAAAAATGAAAAATTACACAAAAATGCAAGAGAGTGAGCTACATGGCATGCATGTATGCAAAGCAGGTAAATTCCAAACTAAAGTAAGCAAAAGCAAACAAACAAAAGTAAATGGCAGGTGAAATGCAAAATGAGAGTGAAAATGAGATAGGGCATACTGCCCTACCACCCCAAACATTTGAATCATGTTGTCCTCAGCATGACACTAAAGTTTGGGAATGATAGGGTAGATGATCATTGTAGTGGTGGTGGTCCTCCTTGTGGTGGAGGGTGTTGGAAGTAGGATCCTAAGTAGTCTGACTGTGGAGGCGGGTAGTTATCCTGATATGCTGATAGTGAACTCCACCAATCTTCCCCCCATTGGGGGTTCCTCTGTGATTGGGCATGCTGGAACTGATATAAGTGGTTGACCTGATAATGCATCTAATGAAGGTCTAACCATGTGGCATCCTGACTGTGCTGAAAACCTTCCTATGCCCACAAAATACCCTCCTAGGTGCTCAAAATGCAATCATGAGTGCTCTGAATAGCCTCCAACTACGCATGTATCGTGGACATGTCATATGTGTTTGTTGTGGTTGCTAATGTTGTTGTTGTGATGTCACCACCTCATGGCACCTCACCCTATAGTTCTCTCACTCCTCACCTATCCACCTCCACTCGGAAGTTTCCTATGATTCTCCAAGCCCCTCAGGAAGATCTCTAGGCTACCGCTACCATGTATCTCTAGGATTCTCCTCTTCCCACCTCAAAATGTCCAGAAAATCCAGAGATGGACCACATCCCTCTAGGAGAGGTGTGGCATGGTAGGGGAAGTGAAACCCTGGCATAAGGAGGGTTGACCTGGTAGAAAATCTTCTACTCAACCATTGATATCATCGATGAGCGGGTCAAGTAGTGCAAGTCAACTAGCTTGCCTCTGTCTGCCTTTGTGTAGCCAGATACATCATGTCCTTGGGCCAAAGCAATGGAAGTAACAATCCCTCCCATGATAAATAGATTCTTGCTCTTGGACGGGATTGTCTTCATATGATGAATGATAAGTGACCCCAGATTTACAATCTTCCTCTGCACCATCTATCCTAACAAAAAAGGTCTTTCCTTGTGCAACTTCCTTGATTCTCATATCAGGTGAAGATGGTGTTCACCAAGACCTTATGAATGTATCTTAGGACGAGGTTGTGAATCATGATGGTCTTTGATTTACCCACCACAAAATTTCTTTGCCCTGCGAGTTTCTTCCACATTGTAGCATAGTTAGCATTGGTTTCTTTATTTGTGCTTCCTTCATCAAGTGGTGTTGCTGCCTCGGGAATTGAAGTAAAGATACCATTCAGGATAGATGCAGTAATAAGGTAGGTGCTACTCCCTAAGGTGACATTGATAAGTCTTAAGTTGGGCAATATGGATAAGTCTTAAGCCTAGAATTATGAAACCCTAGGTGGGTGATACCATGGCTGCCTCCCTGACCGTTATGTGCTTTGTTGAGGGGCTTTTGTTTCGGGCATGAGGTTTGTGCTTGTACGACACTCTCTTTAGTGAGTTGCCCGACATGGTGCCTTAGTGGTCACCCTACCTGTGGACGACAAGGAGCCTTGAGTGATAGAGTTTCCCTAACCCTAAGTTGAACGATAGGGGTACTCTTATTGTGATGTTTTCCTTGGGTGATATGTTAGGTGCCCGATATGGTGCTCCATGAGCGATAAGGATATGAGGATGGGCAATATGGACGATCCCTTGTTATGCTTCCCGATATCATCAACCCTAGAACTTATAAGTGTGTAGGTGTGCATGATTTAGGTGACGTCAGGGCTAAATGGGTGGCCGATCCCCACAAGGAGATATGTTACCTTGGCTGATATGCCTTGCCCGACATGGTCTCTCTCTCTTGGATGGTTACCGAACATGAATTCGTACTTGATAGCTTGGATTGTCCTAGGGTTAAGGTTTGGTCGGTACATGTGTTGAGCTTGACAGTACCTTGGACGATAGGGTACCTTGGGTGTCATGGAAATGTTAAAGTAATGTGCCTTGGGTGGTATGATAGCCCCTTGAGTATCTTGATGTGGTAACCTAGTAGGTGTGCTTGTTAGGCATCATGATCTTGGCTGATATGGCCTTAGGCGGTAGAGAGTTGAAGGTTGCTTAGTGTGAAACCCTAACCCTAATGGGCGGAAGGGTTTTGGATGATAGATGGTGCCCATGTTCTACACAACGCATGGTTGCCCGATATTACCCTGCATGTGGATGCACGATACATGTTATAGCCCTAGTTGCACGATACTCCCTTTTAGTGAGGGATTGTTTGGTCGCTATATGCTTTTGGTGAGGGTAGGTGACACCTTTAGTGAGGGTTGTCCCTAACCCGATATACCTATGCACGTTTCTTGAGCTTACACCTTTGATCATGAAAAGCTATGACAAGATAGGTTGAGAACCCTTGTATAGTGGTACCTATGGTTAAGGGTAGATGAACTTCTGATTAAGTTGGATGGTGGATCATGGTGCATGAACCTTAAAGTTAATCCTTAGGGATGATGTGCATATGGTTTAAGATATAGGGTATGATGGGATACCCATGATGTGGTAATAGTAGTATGTATTTATTTATACATCAGTTATGACATTAATATGCATATGTTCTTAATGATGGAAGAATATTCCAATGCTATATACCTTAATCTTGATGACATGATAATCTAAGACATGTTCATGAGATATGGGGCATGATGGATGCTCAAAGTTTGATAACCATATTCTAAATTGACTACAGACACAACTATGAACACGGATGTTGTTCGAATCTTATGCACCTAAACCCTTGATAGCCTGATGATAATAATATGTTCTCTAAGACATACGTTCTATGTTTGGTGATCCAGTTATCTCTTTATTATGCAAGCTAACCATTCAGGTGTTTTGAATTCATAGCCAAGTAAGAGCTATGGTGATTATATGATTACGTGCTTCGTACAACACTTGATATATGTGCAATATTTAAGTAATAATGATATGTCTTGTTGATGAGATAGCATATATCACCAGTATGATGAGAAAGGCATGTTGAGGTGTGATCATCTAGTGATGACATGAGGGATTGATATTCCCTAATGATGTTGATGATGCCATGAGAGGCACTAGTGTAATGTGATGAACTCAGGGATTGATATCCCATGATGATGTCTAATGATGAAGCCTTGAGAGGCAGTGGCATTATGTGATGAGGGATTGAGATCCCATGGAAATGTGATGATCCTTGAGATGGATCTAAATGATTGGCAAGAGGCCACGTGGTAACATGTAATGTTGGATCCTTGTGATGGATTAGGATGATGTAAAAGCATGATATTGAGTTCATGTTGTTTCTTCTTGTTATAGTTTGCATGTGAAACAACTTGGCTGAATCTTGCAATCCACTTAAAATATGTTAATTAAATTACAGATAAACCTTCATGTAGTTTGCCCTGGTGATGGTGAAATGGGTTCTCCTGCGGGTTAACCCGGACTGCATATTGTTGAATATGTGAGGTTTCTCCTAGCCTAAAATAGAGAGGATTCGAGTGCAACTGTGGTTGCAGACTCGGGATAGATGGAGCATGGTGAACAGGCCCATGGCTCAATGTGATAGAGCATGAATGCATTCATGACTTAGAGCACGGTGAACAGGCCCATAGCTCAAGGTTTACTAGCGTCGAGACCTATACCAAGGTGGGCTAGGGTTATGGGTAGCCTGTGGGGCTGACCCTGTGGCTGAGGCCACTTAAGCATGAGACTGCGGTCCTCCTTTGGTTCTCATGCACTAACCACAAGGCGGTGAGGTCATGGAGTCCGGCTCTTCCATTGACCTTGTATGGCGCCAGCTCCGGGTTTCGCAGCTGTCGGTTGGATTTGAGTGGTACGTCTCACTTCCTCAGGGCATAATAATAATTTGTAAGCAATTCGTATAGTATCTTTGCTTAAGGCAAATACGAAACATTGGTTGAGGCCTTGTTTGTATAGTTGAACTAGTTATAATATGCAGTTTATCACATGAACCTTATATAATGTGATGAGTTCTTATAAAGCTTATCTTGTCAATCTTGTTCCATAAAGAATACCTAGTTATAGGCCTCATGAATATCCTGGTAAGATTGCTGGTAAGATTAGCCCTACTCAGTATACTACTCTTATAATATGCTTATATCAGTTATATGTAATCATAATAAAGTTGGTAGAGGGTTATGTTTCTCGTTGGGACTGTGTGTCTCACCCCACTGGTTAATAACCCTTTTTAGGTGGATGTGCCTGACGAGATGAAGATCTTGTGGCTACGGATGATATGCTGAGGTATCATACCTGGTGGTTTAGATAGTGTCTAGCAGTAGAGTCCTATGTGTCGTCCCTGTACACTCAGGTCTTCGGGAGAGCTTTTCGATGTTTCTTGTACAATGATCGATGTACGGTTTTTGGTATGTATCCTTTTGTAAGGCTTCATGGCAAACAGTTATTTCATGTAACGAGATGATGGGAAATTATGTTGTAGCGCCCTGAAAAATATGCTATGAAATGCAAAGTGTTGGCTCAGATGTTATATGTTTCATCTTGTGGTGCTTGTTGTAAATCGGTTTTAATTTCCCGTGATTTTCGGTAATCCGCTAGTTTGCATGTAATCGTGTTTCGTTGTGGATGAGGTGTTACAGTGTTTGGTATCAGAGCTCTAGGTTCACCGAGTCTACATGGACACTAGGACTAGGATTAGGATGGTGTCTAAGGTTGGACCTTGACATAATATATGGTGCATACTACCTAATCGCAGTACTCGATGCCCTGGCCAGGTATTCAAATATTGAAGACAAAGGTAAGTATGGATCATTAGATTGTTTCCTCCTTGATTACTCTGATTAAGTAGTCATTCTGGAGCAATCTAAAGAGCATAACAAAAATTAAGAATATGATGAGATAAGTTCTTGAAACTATAATCTCAAGAGACATATATGATAAAAGACAGATTAACTTGTGATAACAACGTAAGTTAAAGCATAGAACTTACACAAGATGAAGAAAGTACCTGAAAGCAAATATAAAGTTAGAAGAAAGAGAAGAATAAGTGTTGAGGAAACAAGATGGAACCTGAGATTATCTCAGACCAACCAATGAACGTAAGCAAAAATGTGAAATAATAAAGTGCAAATTCATGATAAGAAAAAGAGAACAAGGGAGATGATCCCTATTCAATAAAGAATATGTGAAGAATAATGATCTTTTTCACAAAGAGAAAACAAAAATCTGATATAATTAGGAACTAATAATGATTATGATGAAATGGTAACAAGAGAAGAAGAATAATGACATGTAATGGTCTTGATGTTTCCTGTGCTGAGTGGTAGGAACCCAAGAAGATACAAGATAAAATCCAGATGGAACAAGGTTTAACGTTGTATAAATAGTTGAAAACTCATGTAAGGATCCAAGAAAGTGATAATACCCTCCCCTTTGATATGAAACCATAGATGTTGATGGGGTTTGTTCCTTTGTGTTCCTTCCTTCCGAGGGAATGGTTGTCAAGTGGACCTTGTGTCACTTGATATGTATGCTTTTGGGAGTGACCTCTGGTTGGATACTTTGGAAAGTATCATTTGATCTTGGACCTTAGTTTCCAAGATAGAGATATATGTGATAGATGATGATGATAGGATCCTCTTGACATGTTTTGAACCCGTGACAACGGTAGACTGACCAGTGTATGGTGACAAGTCAAATGGAGTCACTCCATTCTGCTTTGTCTTCTTCTTGCCTCTTATCTACTCTAGTTGATCCAGTTCATGATGTACCCTCCTTTGAGTGCTTGTTGTACGTTTGGCAGATGTTTCCTTCCAGTTAGTCAGAAGAGAGATAGTCTGTTGATGAGAACCTTGTTGATGTCATGGCTGTGTAAGATGAAGTATACTCTTCTCTGTATCCTTTCCTTTCCTGGATGTGATAGTTGGGTGAATCCCTTTCTGTGTGACATGTCAAGGATTGTTATAACCCTGGGAATGGATATCCTTGGAAAGGTGTGAAGTTGTCTCAGATGGAAAGGTTGGCCTTGGTTTGATCCGGCTAATTGCCTATAGTGTGTCTATCATATGTTAGGGGTATCTGCTCTGCATAAACATGAAATCAGAAGGTATGCACCCAAGAAAGGAAGTGCTGAAAGGTCATCTTGGGAAAGTTCATCTAGTTGAGCCCTGTCATGAGCATACAAGTGTTTTTTAGAGTATGTATCTTATGATAACCTCTTCTGAGAAATATTCCCCTGAGTAGAGACATCCTTTGTGAAAAGAGATGGAACAGTTGAAACATATATAGTTGAAAGATAGTGATACAAGTTATGCAAAGCTTAAGTGCCAAGCATGTGAGATCAGAGTAGCGCAATGGAAATGTAATAAGGAATGTGATGCATCAGTATAAGGAATTGATACCTGAGTAATACGAGTTGCATATAACGTTCCAGTATCTAAGAGTGTTACCAGACAAAGGATAATGAGATCGAGGGTTGAGTATATGACTAGTACAAGGAAACCCTGAGTGGCTCTAGAAGAAGAGAAAGTGCGTTGACCATGGATCTGTGACACTTAGGAGCTTTACGGATTTGTATGATGCGACACGCGAGTAACACCTGTCTTCTTTCCGCTCGGGATTTCGGGGACAAAATCCTTGTTAGGGGTTTATGACTTGTAAGGACCCTGACCCAGGTTTTGGGCTAACCCTCTTTGCTTTGCTTATGAAAGGTGCTTATAACCTTAATCTAATATCTCTATATGTTTTGTTATCATGTGAAAAGCTCATGTTTCCAGTTTGGTCCCGTTTGGATGCTATTTGAGCAATGTTTGCTTGTTTTGGACCAAAGTGCAATTTACCCAAAGTAAGGGGTTATATTGCAATATGTCACATGTAAAGCATACATTTAGTTCTCTTGCATCATTATAAAGAGAATGATGTTGTGGGGCACCTTGTGGAGGACCTATGTTTCAAGTTTGAGCTTGGTTGGTTGATTATTATGCTTTATGTACTAGTTTTGGTTTAAATTGCAAATTATCCAAAGTGGAGGGTAAATATGCAATTTATTAGATCTAGAGCCTTCTTGCTTATGTTTGGCATCATCTATAACGTGGTTGGATGTAGGGATCCTTGTTTGGTTGATAGATGAGGAGTGACATCTCTATATGGTCTTTATATCACATATGTGTCACATAGGCCACCTTATCCTTTAGTGTATCGGTTAAGGCTTGAAGGTGTGTCGCCCAAGAGAGGTGTGTCGACCATGGAAGTTGCCCATCTGCACGATACACTTCCTAGAGTGTATCACCAGGCCATGCATGAGTTTCTAGGGTGGCAACAAGTGGCATTATGAGCTAGAGCAAGTGGCACCTTGGTTTATGTGGTTATGACACCTCTCCCTTGCTACCTCTGTCTTCCTTGGTGTATATAACTCCCTTCCTCCTTAGACAAGCAATCCTTTTCAGCCACCTTCCTTCCCCTACATGTATGAGACGAGGAAGAGAGCTTTGGGAGCTAAGGAAGACTCCCATGGAGCATGGAGGGGCAAGCTCCTTGGCCATGGAAACTCCTTGCTCAAGATCCGACCTTGGTGAGTCATGCTTCTTTTCTAGTCTTTCCTTGTGCTTTCTTCTTCACCTTCCTCTTCCCCTCTTGGACATGGATAGTCCCTTTATAAGAGTAAGAAAGGACGTGGTTATCTCCCCTCCTTTCTTCTTCTTGATCTATACATAACCATGGTTTCTTCTTCTTCTTCCTTTGTTTCTTGAGGTGGTGATGATGGTGCCGAAGGCATGTTTGGAGCTTTGAATGGTTGTTGTTCTTGGAGAAGAACGTGAGATTGATTCTTGGACCAAGAATCTTGATGCCTTTCTTGGAGATCCTCTTAATGTGGGTTACATAACTCTTAACCATCTCTATTATGCACACTCTCCATATATGAATATGATGGTTCTTGTACTTCAATCATTACCTTTTCTCCATGATATATATATATATATATATATGGAACTTGGAATCTTATCTAATGGGAATTCTACGATTTATTACTACCTTTAGATTTTTTTTCCTTGTGCAAGATGGTAATGGGTGGCTAGAGGTTGAATATGACTAGCCTGATATGGGGCTTTACCCGATACAACTATGTTTTGCCTGATACAGTACCTTATTTAATGAGTTATGCTTTGGTTGATGGTTAGTGGCAATACCCCTTTCTCTCCTTTGGACTTGAAAGGTGAGCATATGGGCTAGATGTTAGGGAGCGATGATGTGGTGACCAATACCTCTTTCCTACCCTAGGGTTAAGGTTTGGACGATATGGTTGGTGGACACCTAGTTGATCCCTTGGTTGATATGTGCTCTACTTGGTGGCTCCTTGAGGTTATTTCTCGATACCCTCTTCTAGAGTTGAGCCTTGGGTGATATGATAAGTGAACCTTTCATTGACCTTGTGATTGATACTCACATCTACCCAAGATGATGGAGGTTGGCCGACATAATACCCTAAACATAGTATCTTGGCCGATATGCAGCTTCAACTCTAGTTTGGGCGATAGGGTTGTCCTGGGCAACATAGATGATCTACCCTTGTTGCACGACACGGACTTGAGGTTGAAGATGACCAACTTGGTATGGTCCTTGTACCCTTACGCGATACACCTTTTTGGTTCCCTAAACGATACCCCCCCTCATCTAGGGTTTTCCTTATGTTGCCCGATATGACTCCTTACCATGGTTGTATTGTTGGGCGATATGGATAAGTCTTGAGCCTAGAATGATGAAACCCTAGGTGGGTGATACCATGGCTGCCTCCCTGACCGTTATGTGATTTGTTGAGGGGCTTTTGTGTCTAGCATGAGGTTTGTGCTTGCACGACACTCTCTTTAGTGAGTTGCCCGACATGGTGCCTTAGTGGTCACCCTACCTGTGGACGACATGGAGCCTTGAGTGATAGAGTTGCCCTAACCCTAAGTTGAACGATAGGGCTACTCTTGTTGTGATGTTTTCCTTGGGTGATATGTTAGGTGCCCGATATGGTGCTCTATGAGCGATAAGGATATGTGGATGGGCGATATGGACGATCCCTTGTTATGCTGCCCGATATTATCAACCCTAGAACTTTATAAGTGTGTAGGTGTGCATGGTTTGGGTGATGTCAGGGCTAAGTGTGTGGTCGATACCCCACAAGGAGATATGTTACCTTGGCCGATATGCCTTGCCCGACATGGTCTCTCTCTCTTGGATGGTTACCCAACATGAGTTCGTACTTGATAGCTTGGATTGTCCGAGGGTTGAGGTTTGGCCGGTACATGTGTTGAGCTTGACAGTACCTTGGACGATAGGGTACCTTGGGTGTCATGACAATGTTGAAGTAATGTGCCTTGGGTGGTATGATAGCCCCTTGAGTATCTTGATGTGTTAACCTAGTAGGTGTGCTTGTTGGGCATCATGATCTTGGCCGATATGTCCTTAGGCGGTAGAGAGTTGAAGGTTTCTCAGTGTGAAACCCTAACCCTAATGGGCGGAAGGGTTTTGGATGATAGATGGTGCCCATGTTCTACACAACGCCTAGTTTCCGGATACTACCCTACATGTGGATGCACGATACATGTTATAGCCCTAGTTGCACGATACTCCCTTTTAGTGAAGGATTGTTTGGTCGCTATATGCTTTTGGTGAGGGTAGGCAACACCTTTAGTGAGGGTTGTGCCTAACCCGATATACCTATGCATGTTTCTTGAGCTTACACCTTTGATCATGATAAGCTATGACAAGATAGGTTGAGAACCCTTGTATAGTGGTTACCTATGGTTAAGGGTAGATGAACTTCTGATTAAGTTGGATGGTGGATCATGGTGCATGAACCTTAAAGTTAATCCTTAGGGATGATGTGCATATGTTTTAAGATATACGGTATGATGGGATACCCATGATGTGATAATAGTAGTATGTATTGATTTATACACCGGTTATGACATTAATCTACATATGTTTTTAATTATGGAAGAATATTCCAATGCTATAAACCTTAATCTTGATGACATGATAATCAAAGACATGTTCATGAGATATGGGGCATGATGCATGCTCACAGTTTGATAACCATATTCTAAATTGACTACAGACACAACTATGAACATGGATGTTGTTCCAATCCTGTGCACCTAAACTCTTGATAGACTGATGATCATAATATGTTCTCTAAGACATACATTCTATGTTTGGTGATCCAGTTATCTCTTTCTTATGCAAGCTAACCATGCAGGTGTATTGAATTCATAGCCAAGTAAGAGCTATGGGGATTATATGATTACATGCTATGTACAACACTTGATATATGTGCAATATCTAAGTAATAATGATATGTCTTACTGATGAGATAACATATATCACCAGTATGATGAGAAAGGCATGTTGAGGTGTGATCCTCTGGTGATGACATGAAGGATTGATATTCCCTAATGATGTTGATGATGCCTTGTGAGGCACTAGTGTAATGTGATGAACTCAGGGATTGATATCCCATGATGATGTGTAATGATGAATCCTTGAGAGGCAGTGGCATTATGTGATGAGGGATTGAGATCCCATGGCAATGAGATGATCCTTGAGATGGATCTAAATGATTGGCAAGAGGCCAAGTGGTAACATGTAATGTTGGATCCTTGTGATGGATCAGGTTGATGTAAAAGCATGATATTGAGTTCATGGTGTTTATTCTTGTTATAGTTTGCATGTTATACAACTTGAATAAATCTTGCAATCCACTTAAATTATGTTAATTAAATTACATATGAACCTTCATGTAGTTTGCCCTGGCCATAGATTCATCATCGTCAGGAGCTGGTGATGGTGAAACGGGTTCTCCTGCGGGTTAACCCGGAGCGCATATTGTTGAATATGTGAGGTTTCTCCTAGCCTAAAATAGAGAAGATTTGAGTGTAGTTGTGGTTGCAGACTCGGGATAGATGGAGCATGGTGAACAAGCCCATGGCTCATTGTGATAGAGCATGAATGTGTTCATGGCTCAGAGCACGATGAACAGGCATGTGGCTCAAGGTTTACTAGCACTGAGACTTGTACCAAGGCAGGCTAGGGTTATGGGTAGCCTGCGGAGATGATCCTATGGCTGAGGCCACTTAAGCATGAGACTGCGGTCCTACTTTGGTTCCCGTGCACTGACCACGAGGTGGTGAGGTCGTGGAGTCTGGCTCTTCCATTGACCTTTTATGGCCCTGACTCCGGGTTTCGCAGTCGTCGGTTGGATTTGAGCGGTATGGCTCACTTCCTTAGGGCATAATAATAATTTGTAAGCAAGTCGTATAGTATCTTTTCTTAAGGCAAATATGAAACATTGGTTGAGGCCTTATTTGTATAGTTGAACTAGTTATAATCTGTAGTTTATCATATGAACCTTATATAATGTGATGAGTTCTTATAAAGCTTATCTTGTCAATCTTGTTCCATAAAGAATACCTGGTTATAGGCCTCATAAATATCCTGGTAAGATTGCTGGTAGGATTATCCCTACTCAGTATAATGCTCTTATAATCTGCTTATATTAGTTATCTGTAATCATAATAAAGTTGGTAGAGGGTTATGTTTCTCGTTGGGACTGTGTGTCTCACCCCGCTGGTTAATAACCCTTTTTAGGTGGACGTGTCTGGCGAGATGAAGATCTTGTGGCTACGGATGATATGTTGAGGTATCTTACCTGGTGGTTTAGATAGTGTCTAGAAGTAGAGTCCTATGTGTCGTCCCTGTACACTCAGGTCTTCGGGAGAGCTTTTTGATGTTTCTTGTACAATGATCGATGTACGGTTTTCGGTATGTATCCTGTTGTAAGGATTCATGGAAAACAGTTATTTCATGTAACGAGATGATGGCAAATTATGTTGTAGCACCCTGAAAATATGCTATGAAATGCAAAGTGTTGGCTCAGATGTTATATGTTTCATCTTGTGGTGCTTGTTGTAAATCGGTTTTAATTTCCCGTGATTTTTGGTAATCCGATGGTTTGCATGTAATCGTGTTTCATTGTGGATGAGGTGTTACAGTGTTTGGTATCAGAGCTCTAGGTTCACCGAGTCTATAGGGACACTAGGACTTGGATTAGGATGGTTTCTAAGGTTGGACCGTGACATAATATATGGTGCATACTACCTAAGCTCAGTACTTGATGCCCTGGCCAGGTATTCAAATATTGAAGACAAAGGTAAGTATGGAGCATTAGATTGTTTCCTCCTTGATTACTCTGATCAAGTAGTCATTCTGGAGCAATCTAAAGAGCATAAAAAAATTAAGAATATGATGAGATAAGTTCTAGAAACTGTAATCTCAAGAGATATATATGATAAAAGACAGATTAAGTTGTGATAACAATGTAAGTTAAAGCATAGAACTTACACAAGATGAAGAAAGTACCTGAAAGCAAAGATAAAGTTAGAAGAAAGAGAAGAATAAGTGATGAGTAAATAAGATGGAACCTGAGATAATATCAGACCAACCAATGAACATAAGCAAAAATGTGAAAGAATAAAGTGCAAATTCGTGACAAAAAAAAGAGAACAAGGGAGATGATCCCTGTTCAATAAAGAATATGTGAAGAATAACGATCTTTTTCACAAAGAGAAAACAAAAATCTAATATAATCAGGAACTAATCATGATTATGATGAAATGGTAACAAGAGAAGAAGAATAATGACATGTAATGGTCTTGATGATTCCTGTGCTGAGTGCTAGGAACTCAAGAAGATACAAGATAAAAACCAGATGGAACAAGGTTTAACGTTGTATAAACGGTTGAAAACTCATGTAAGGATCCAAGAAAGTGATAATACCCTCCCCTTTGATATGAAACCATAGATGTTGATGGGGTTTGTTCCTGTGTGTTCCTTCCTTCCGAGGGAATGGTTGTCAAGTGGACCTTGTTTCACTTGATATGTATGCTTTTGGGAGTGATCTTTGGTTGGATACTTCAGAAAGTATCAGTTGATCTTGGACCTTAGTTTCCAAGATAGAGATATCTGTGATAGATGATGATGGTAGGATCCTTTTGACATGTTTTGAACCCGTGACAATGGTAGAATGACCAGTGTGTGGTGACAGGTCGAATGGAGTCACTCCATTTTGCTTTGTCTTCTTCTTGCCTCTTATCTTCTCTAGTTGATCCAGTTCAGGATGCACCCTCCTTTGAGTGCTTGTTGTACGTTTGGAAGATGTTTCCTTCCCATTAGTCATAAGAGAGATAGTCTATTGACGAGCACCTTATTGATGACTTGGTTGTGCAAGATGAAGTATACTCTTCTCTGTATCCTTTCCTTTCCTGGATGTGATATTCGGGTGAATCCCTTTCTGTGTGACATGTCAAGGATTGTTATAACCCTGGGAATGGATATCCTTGGAAAGTTGTGAAGTTGTCTCAGATGGAAAGGTTGTCCTTGGTTTGATCCGGCTAAGTGCCTATAGTGTGGCTATCTTATGTTAGGGGTTTATGCTCCGCATAAACATGACATCGGAAGGTATGCACCCAAGGAAAGGAAGTGCTAAAAGGTCATCTTGGGAAAGTTCATCTAGTTGAGCCCTGTCATGAGCATACAGGTGTTTTGTAGAGTATGTATCTTATGATAACCTCTTCTGAGAAAGATTCCCCTGAGTAGAGACATCCTTTATGAAAAGAGAAGGAACAGTTGAAACATATATAGAAGAAAGATAGTGATACAAGTTATGCAAAGCTCAAGTGCCAAGCCTGTGAGATCATAGTAGCACAGCGGAAATGTAACGAGGAATATGATGCATCAGTAGAAGGAACTGATACTTGAGTAATATGAGTTGCATATAAGGTTCCAGTATCTAAGAATGTTACTAGAGAAAGGATGATGAGATCGAGGGTTGAGTCTATGACCACTACAAGGAAACCCTGAGTGTCTCTGGAAGAAGAGAAAGTGTGTTGACCATGGATCTGTGACACTTAGGAGCTTTACGGAGTTGTATGATGTGACACACGAGTAACACTTGTCTTCTTTCCGCCCTTGTTAGGGGTTTATGACTTGTAATGACCCTGACCTAGGTTTTGGGATAACCCTCTTTGATTTTCTTATGAAAGGTGCTTAGAACCTTAATCTAATCTCTCTAGATGTTTTTTTATCATGTGACAAGCTCATGTTTCCAGTTTGGTCCCGTTTGGATGTTGTTTGAGCAATGTTTGCTTGTTTTGGACCAAAGAGCAATTTACCCAAACTAAGAGGTTATATTGCAATATGTCACATGTAAAGCATACATTTAGTTCTCTTTCATCATTATAAATAGAATGATGTTGTGGGGCACCTTGTGGAGGACCTATCTTTCAAGTTTGAGGTTGGTTGGTTGATGTTTATGCTTTATGTGCTAGTTTTGGTGTAAATTGCAAATTACCCAAAGTGGATGGTCAATATGAAATTTATCAGATCTAGAGCCTTCTTTCTTCTATTTGGCATCATCTAGACCGTGGTTGGATTTAGGGGCACCTTGTTTGGTTGATAGATGAGGAGTGACATCTCTATATGGTCTTTATATCACATATGTGTCACATAGGCCACCTTGTCCTTTAGTGTATCGGCTAAGGCTTGAAGGTGTGTCTCCCAAGAGAGGTGTGTCGGCCATGGAAGTTGCCCAGCTGCATGATACACTTCCTAGAGTGTATCCCCAGGCCATTCATGAGCTTCTAGGGTAGAAACAAGTGGCATTATGAGCTAGAGCAAGTGGCACCTTGGTTTATGTGGTTATGACACCTCTCCATTGCTACCTCTCTCTTCCTTGGTGTATATAACTCCCTTCCTCCTTATCCAAGCAATCCTTTTCGGCCACCTTCCTTCCCCTACATGTATGGGACGAGCAAGAGAGCTTTGGGAGCTAAGGAAGACTCCCATGGATCATGGAGGGGCAAGCTCCTTGGCCATGGAAACTCCTTGCTCAAGATCCGACCTTGGTGAGTCATGCTTCTTTACTAGTCTTTCCTTGTGCTTTCTTCTTCACCTTCCTCTTCCCCTCTCGTCCATGGATAGTCCCTTGAAAAGAGTAAGCAAGGCCGTGTTTATCTCCCCTCCTTTCTTCTTCTTGAGCTATACATAACCATGGTTTCTTCTTCTTCTTCTTCCTTTATTTCTTGAGGTGGTGATGATGGTGCCGAAGGCATGTTTGGAGCTTTGGATGGCTGATTTTCTTGGAGAAGAACGTGAGTTTGCTGCTTGGACCAAGAAGCTTGATGCCTTTCTTGGAGATCCTCTTAAGGCGGGTTACATAACTCTTAACCATCTCTATTATGCACACTCTCCATATATGTATATGATGGTTCTTGTACTTAAATCGTTACCTTTTCTCCATGATAGATATATATATATATGGAACTTGGAATTTATCTAATGGGAATGCTACGTTTTATTACTGCCTTTATCTTGTTTTCCTTGTGCAAGATGGTAATGGGTGGCTAGAGGATGAAGATGACTAGCCCGGTATGGGGCTTTACCCGATACAACTATGTTTTGCCTGATACAGTACCTTGTTTAATGAGTTATGCTTTGGTTGATGGTTAGTGGCAATACCCCTTTCTCTCCTTTGGACTTGAAAGGTGAGCCTATGGCTAGATGTTAGGGAGCTATGATGTGGTGACTGATACCTCTTTCCTACCCTAGGGTTAAGGTTTGGACGATATGGTTGGTGGACACCTAGTTGATCCCTTGGTCGATATGTGCTCTACTCGGTGGCTCCTTGAGGTTGTTGCCTGATACCCTCTTCTAGAGTTGAGCCTTGGGTGATATGATAAGTTAACCTTTCATTGAGCTTGTGACTGATAGTCACATCTACCCAAGATGATGGAGGTTGGCCGACATAATACCCTAACCATAGTATCTTGGCCGATATGGAGCTTCAACCCTAGTTTGGGCGATGGGGTTGTCCTGGGTGACATAGATGATCTACCCTTGTTGCATGACATGGACTTGAGGTTGAAGATGACCAACTTTGGTATGGTCCTTGTACCCTTGCGTGATACACCTTTTTGGTGCCCTAAACGATACCCCCCCTCATCTAGGGTTTGCCTTATGTTGCCCGATATGACTCCTTACCATGGTAGTATTGCTAGGCGATATGGATAAGTCTTGAGCCTAGAATGATGAAACCCTAGGTGGGCGATACCATGGCTGCCTTCCTGGCCGTTATGTGCTTTTTTTAGGGGTTTTTGTGTTGGGCATGAGGTTTGTGCTTGTACGACACACTCTTTAGTGAGTTGCCCGACATGGTGCCTTAGTGGTCACCCGACCCGTGGATGACATGGAGCCTTGAGTGATAGAGTTGCCCTAACCCTAAGCTGAACGATAGGGGTACTCTTGTTGTGATGTTTTCCTTGGGCGATATGTTACGTGCCCGATATGGTGCTCCATGAGCGATAAGGATATGAGGATGGGTGATATGGATAATCCCTTGTTATGCTGCCTGATATCATCAACCCTAGAACTTTATAAGTGTGTAGGTGTGCATGGTTTAGGTGACGTCATGGCTAAGTGAGTGGCCGATACCCCACAAGGAGATATGTTACCTTGGCCGATATGCCTTTCCCGACATGGTCTCTCTCTCTTGGATAATTACCCAACATGAGTTCGTACTTGATAGCTTGGATGGTCTTAGGGTTGAGGTTTGGCCGGTACATGTGTTGAGCTTGACAGTACCTTGGACGATAGGGTACCTTGGGTGTCATGGCAATGTTGAAGTAATGTGCCTTGGGTGGTATGATAGCCCCTTGAGTATCTTGATGTGTTAACCTAGTAGGTGTGCTTGTTGGGCATCATGATCTTGGACGATATGGCCTTAGGCGGTAGAGAGTTGAAGGTTGCTCAGTGTGAAACCCTAACCCTAATGGGTGGAAGGGTTTTCGATGATAGATGGTGCTCATGTGCTACACAACGCCTGGTTTCCCCATACTACCCTGCATGTGGATGCACAGTACATGTTATAGCCCTAGTTGCACGATACTCCCTTTTAGTGAGGGATTGTTTGGTCACTATATGCTTTTGGTGAGGGTAGGCGACACCTTTAGTGAGGGTTGTACCTAACCCGATATACCTATGCATGTTTCTTGAGCTTACACCTTTGATCATGATAAGCTATGACAAGATAGTTTGAGAACACTTGTATAGTGGTTACCTATGGTTAAGGGTAGATGAACTTCTGATTAAGTTGGATGGTGTATCATGGTGCATGACCCTTAAAGTTAATCCTTAGGGATGATGTGCATATGTTTTAAGATATAGGGTATGATGGGATACCCATGATGTGGTAATAGTAGTATGTATTGATTTATACACCGGTTATGACATTAATTTGCATATGTTATTAATGATGGAAGAATATTCCAATGATATAAACCTTAATATTAATGACATGATAATCAAAGACATGTTCATGAGATATGGGGCATGATGGATGCTCACAGTTTGATAACCATATTCTAAATTGACTATAGACACAACTATGAACATGGATGTTGTTCCAATCATGTGCACCTAAACTCTTGATAGCCTGATGATCATAATATGTTCTCTAAGACATACGTTCTATGTTTGGTGATCCAGTTATCTCTTTCTTATGCAAGCTAACCATGTAGGTGTATTGAATTCATAGCCAAGTAAGAGCTATGGTGATTATATGATTATGTGCTTCGTACAGCACTTGATATATGTGCAATATCTAAGTAATAATGATATGTCTTTTTGATGAGATAACTTATATCACCAGTATGATGAGAAAGGCATGTTGAGGTGTTATCCTCTAGTGATGACATGAGGGATTGATATTCCCTAATGATGTTGATGATGCCTTGAGAGGCACTAGTGTAATGTGATGAACTCAGGGATTGACATACCATGATGATGTGTAATGATGAAGCCTTGAGAGGCAGTGGCATTATGTGATGAGGGATTGAGATCCCATGGCAATGTGATGATCCTTGAGATGGATCTAAATGATTGGAAAGAGGCCAAGTGGTAACATGTAATGTTGGATCCTTGTGATGGATCAGAATGATGTAAAAGCTTGATATTGAGTTCATGTTGTTTATTCTTGTTATAGTTTGCATGTTATAAAACTTGGATGAATCTTGCAATCCACTTAAAATATGTTAATTAAATTACAGATGAACCTTCATGTAGTTTGCCCTGGCCATAGATCCATCATCGTCAGGAGCTGGTGATGGTGAAACAGGTTCTCCTGCGGGTTAACCCGGAGTGCATATTGTTGAATATGCGAGGTTTCTCCTAGCCTAAAATAGAGAGGATTTGAGTGCAACTGCGGTTGTAGACTCGGGATAGATGGAGCATGGTGAATAGGCCCATGGCTCAGTGTGATAGATCATGAATGTGTTCATGGCTCAGAGCACGGTGAATAGGCACGTGGCTCAAGGTTTACTAGCGTCGAGACCTGTACCAAGGCGGGCTAGGTTTATGGGTAGCCTGCGGGGTTGACCCTGTGGCTGAGGCCACTTAAGCATGAGCTGGCGGTCCTACTTTGGTTTTCATGCACTGACCACGAGGTGGTGAGGTCGTGGAGTCCGGCTCTTCCATTGACCTTGTATGGCACCGGCTCCGAGTTTCACAGCCGTCGGTTGGATTTGAGCAGTACGGCTCACTTCCTCAGGGCATAATAATAATTTGTAAGCAAGCCATATAGTATCTTTGCTTAGGGCAAATATGAAACATTAGTTGTGGCCTTGTTTGTATAGTTGAACTAGTTATAATCTGCAGTTTATCATATGAACCTTATATAATGTGATGAGTTCTTATAAAGCTTATCTTGTCAATCTTGTTCCATAAAGAATACCTGGTTATAGGCCTCATGAATATCCTGGTAAGATTGCTGGTAGGATTAGCCCTGCTCAGTATAATGCTCTTATAATCTGCTTATATTAGTTATCTGTAATCATAATAAAGTTGGTAGAGGGTTATGTTTCTCGCTGGGACTGTGTGTCTCACCCCGCTGGTTAATAACCCTTATTAGGTGGATGTGCCTGGCGAGATGAAGATCTTGTGGCTACAAATGATATGTTGAGGTATCGTACCTGGTGGTTTAGATAGTGTCTAGCAGTAGAGTCCTATGTGTCGTCTCTGTACACTCAGGTCTTTGGGAGAGCTTTTCGATGTTTCTTGTACAATGATCGATGTACGGTTTTCAGTATGTATCCTTTTGTAAGGCTTCATGGCAAACAGTTATTTCATGTAATGAGATGATGGGAAATTATGTTGTAGCACCCTGAAAATATGCTATGAAATGCAAAGTGTTGGCTCAGATGTTATATGTTTCATCTTGTGGTGCTTTTTGTAAATCGGTTTTAATTTCCCGTGATTTTCGGTAATCCGCTGGTTTGCATGTAATCGTGTTTCGTTGTGGATGAGGTGTTACAGTGGGAATATCTTGCAGAGGAAGAACTTCAACAGCAGTAGGTACAGCAGCAACAACTCAGGTGGAGTATGTTGTCTGTCGTGTTTGTAGATAGAAGTCTTATGTGTCGTCTCTGTACTCTCAGGTCCTCGGAGTTCATAGTTAGTTCTTTTAATGACTCGTTTTAAGGTTTTGGCTTAATGCCTTGAGGTTCTTTTGTTTTCTGTGTTTAACTTTTAATAAGGTAGTTGATGTTGTAACCCTCGAGAAGAGATAGTACAAGATATGTACTTATGAACCTGGATGTAAATGTAATACTTTGGTTCTTGTTGAAAGAGTTTTCCTATGATTGGATCTCTTTGAAAAAGGTTTTAATTTTTAGTGATTTTCAGTAATCCGCTACAAATGATCGCTTCCGCTTAATTAATCTTATTTTTGTGAGTTGGATGCCACAATTTACTGGTATCAGAGCTCTAGGTTCACTGAGTCTACAGAGACATTGGACTAAGGTATCGAGTATGTTCTAAGTGTACTCCAGTGTATCTTATAGTGCCTTCTGCTTATGCATAAGAAGATATATAACTCAAAGATGTCTGAACAACGTGAGGGACACGTTTCTAAGAGCAATGTTGCTACACCAGTAGGAGGTGAAAGGGATCAGGAAAGGGAGGAACCAGTGCCTGAAAATCCCCAGGTTGATGAAGTCATGAGAGGAAACCCAAATGTTCATAATCTTTTTTGGAAACTCATGACCACACTGAGGCATATGGCAAACCGGATGCCAACACCGACACCTAGGGCACCAGTTTCCAATGAGGGATATGGGTCTGGTAAGACCTTTGAACGATTATGTCGGGTAGGAGCCATATAATATGCAAGAACATCTGACCCAGCAGATGCTGATCTCTGGCTCACTAAGTTAGAAAAAACCTTTAAGATCCTTAGTATCCCAGAGGCTGACAAAGTTAAACACGTGGTGTACCTTTTGAAGGGTAGTGATGGACACTGGTGGGCTATAGAAGAAATAAAAAGGAATGATGAAGAGGTTGAATGGGAGGAATTTCATCGAGAATTCATCAATAAGTATTTTCCAAAGACATACTTAGATGAAAACATCTCACAGTTTGAGAAGATTTGACATGGAGCCATGTCGATAAATGAATATGAGGTTAAGTTTATGGAACTTTTGAGATTTTTTCCTCAAATGGCAGCTACTGAGGAGGAGAAGATCTGACATTTTGAGAAGGGATTGAATGTTGATATGTCCATCCCGGCATCTTCCCTAGAAAGTAGAGGGAGATTTTCCACATTCGTGGAGTCTTTATGGAGGATAGAAAGCTCTACGATAAAGAAACATGAGACAAACCTCAAAAGAAAGTCTACACAGTCACAGGGACCAATGATTAGTGGTACTAAACAACCAAAATCTTCACCAGTTCAACCTCAATCTAGTGCACCTATGCATGGGTCATCAAGTTGGGGTCGAGCTTGTCACAAATGTGGACAGCTAGGACATTTTAGACAACAATGTCCAAGGAGAAATAGTGAGGTGACCCAACAGTCAAGGCATAATCTGCAAAATCCACAAGGACCTCAGTCCAGTGGAGCAGATGGTGGAGGACGAAGACAAGTGTCATAGTTTGGTCCATCTACTTCTGGTAGTAGAGGACAAAGGCAATAACAAATAACAACTAAGTCCATGTTTTGGGCCAGATAAGATGCTAGTTAACTTGTAAAAGGTAGACTTGTCAAGATAGAATTTTCTATTTTGAGTGACCTTATGTTTCCTACTATAAGAAAGGTAGTTGTTGTTTAGTTTATCTATATAATCCTTTAAGGATATGAGGAAGAGATAAGAAGGATGAAAACTTATGTTCAGTTTAATATCCTCTTATATGTTTGAAAATTTCTCTTTTCATGCAGAAAGGGAAAAGATGTAAAAGAAATACTCAGAGAAAATTTGAGATACTAAGTAGTGAAATTCAAAGAGATGTTAAGAATATGAAACATAATATAAAACAAATACATACTACCTAATTTCAGTTCTTGAATACCCTAGCTAGGTATTCATTTATTGAAGGCAAGATAAGTATGACATACCTAGATTGTTATCTTTCTAATTACTCTGATCAAGTAATCATTCTGAAACAATCTAAAGAAAGAAGTAGGAGATGTGGCATGGATATTTCTACCACATTCTAATTGATATATGAAGGAATTTGATTTAATTATAAATCAATTTATAAAAAAAAGATGTTTAGTATAATGTATACCTTGGTCTGAAGACCTAGAGGTAATAAGTTACCTGATGGAAGGTAACAATAATCAGTGATGAACTAAAGGTTTGAATGCCTATATCTAGTAATCATGGTGAAAATGATATTAAGAAATGATGACAAGTGAGAATCCATATGATCCTATGCTGATGGCAAGGAACCAAGAAAGAAATAAGAGTAAATAACTAATGAACAGTAAAAGGTTCATGTAATGTTTAAAGGAGATGATAATCTCTTCTCATGAATAAACAACCCTGGATAACAATAGGGTGATAAGAGGAATATGATCCTTTGTTTTCTTTTCTTTCAGGGACATGGCAACCAAGTGGGTCTTAGAACACTTGGTGTGCATAAATTAAAATTGATTATTTGATGGATACTTAGAAGAGTATCAGTTGTCTTGGACTTGGGTTCCAAGAAAAAGATATGTATAATAAGAAATGTCCCAATATGAAAGAAAGATGTAATGTGATGTGTTTTTAGCACATGTGATGGATACCAAGGTAAGGAATTCTGGTATCAGATAATTTATGTTGACCACCTGGAGTGGTTAACTGTGAAATCAGTTTAACTATATTATATAACATGGACATCATATGTTAGGTATTTATTCCTTGGATAAACATGACATTGAGATGTTATGTGAAGACTTGATGAGATGATGGATAATATGTGTTTCCCTTTATCTGGGATTTCGGGGACGAAATCCTTATTAGGGGTTTATAATTTGTAGCATCCCTGACCTGGGTTATGCTTTAACCCTAGGTTTTTTGTTTAAGAAAGACAATTATATGCTTACTCTTATCTTTTGAAAATTAATTAAGATTCAAGAGGAACTTATATTTCAATTTTAGTCCTTTTTGAATAATGTTGAAACAATGTTTGCTTAGTTTGGACTAAAGTGCAAATTACCCAATGTGAGGGGTTAACTTTCAAATGTTACTTGATAAATGTTCCTCATGTGTTGAATCATAATGAGAATGAATATTATGTAGAGGTATGGCTTGGGAAAGCCTGAGTAACAAGAAAGAGCTGATTAAGCAATGTTTATGCATTAAAACCTAGTTTTGGTGCAATGTGTGATTTACCCAAAACCCAAGGTTCAATATGCAAATTACCACTTCATAATAGTCCCTAATGTTTCTTGTCATCATGTAGAGCAAATAAAATGAGAGGGGCGTCTCATTTATATCATTTTGGAGGAGAGAGAATCTTGATATTAAAATAATCAAGATTTAAGCATAATTGGAACTTTACTTCAATTATATGCAAAAATAAATATATTAATTGAAGTGCCCTTCAACCAAAATTGAAATGGTTGAAATCCATATATGTGGACGACCATGTGCCTTGAAAAGGCATGAAAATATCTAAGGGAAGTGGATAACTCACTCACATTATTATAAGAAAAGGAAATATCCACTCACTTATGGATATTATTATAATATGATTTAAAGTGCTTAATTTGCTTTTCTTTAAATCATGGATAATTGAGTGGAATAAGAGTCAAAAGATATAGCCTCGTAACCAAGGAAGGGAAGGGGGAAAGTGGCAAGGAAATGCAGGAGTTATCCCCTACTTTCTCTCTCTTAAATGAATTTTAATAAAATACATATATGCTCCTTTATCCCTAGCTTGGATGGGTATTTTCGAATACACCTTCACTTCTTTCTTGAAAAAACGACCAAGGGAGCTTGAAGAAACAGTAGGACGACCCCCAACCTGTTGGTAAGCTTCTTGACCTTCTTTCACCTTGATTCCATGGTGGAAATCACAAATCAATGCATGATTTCTTCTTATCTTCACTCGATCTTCAATTCTAGCCATTCCTTTTCACTCAAACCTTGAGGATGAGCTTGGGATAGTTGAAGGTGTTGCTTTCACAATTAAATATGTGGAGGTTGAAGATTCGAAGCTCAATTGGAGGCGGGTTTTATAACTTGAACCCTTAAATATTGTTATTGCATTCAATTCCTTATCAGTTGTTGACCCTTTCTTCATTCTCGAAATTTTATTTGGTTGATTGATGCAATCTCCATGAAAATCACAGCAAGCTTCATAGTTTTAGAGCTTGATTATGATGACATCGTCATAAGCACACACCTCCCCAAATATCTATTGCAAACGGTTTTAAGACTTTGGTCCAAACGGTTTCACCAAACCGTTTGAAGACTAAACAGTTTGCAAACCATTTAGAGCCTTGAACCCCAAACCATTTAGATGAGTTGACCATTTGGATGGTTTGACCATTTGAGGTCAGGACCCTAGTACATGTTTGATGAGGATCTAATGGCTCCAATTTATTGAATCAATATATGGACAATCATCCAATTAGAAACCCTAATCGGGTTAAGTGCTGATTTTGCAATTGAATGAATTAAATCTTTGGGTTGATTAACCCAAACGGTCTCAAGACCGTTTGGAGATTGCACAAACGGTCTCAAGACCATTTGGAGGTCAACCAAGACTGTTTGGAGGTCTAGGGTTGAGTATGGTTGAGTATTTGAAGGTCCAAAGATAGCAAATGGTAATGCAATCAATAGTTCAATTGATGATCAATCCAATGATCAAAACCCTAATTGAATTCCAACATTTTAAGTGATGGGATGGGGCAAACGGTCTCAAGACCATTTGGAGGTCATCCAAACGACCTCAAGACCGTTTGAGGTCAGGTCATGTCATGGTTTGATGATGACCCAATGATTTCAATTGGACTAGTTCCACAATGTCAACCATTGATGGTTCCTTGATTTCAAAACCCTAATGGATGGTTTCTTGATTATGAACCCTAGTTCAATTGGGTTCAAACCCCTAATTTAAGGTCCAATTGAAGGGTGATTCAATGGTCCAATGGAATAATAAATCATCGGTTCAATTGATAGATGGTTTAATGATTGAAATCCTGAATTGATTAAGTGATGGAAGACCTTTTTCATAAATATCACATCCAGCTCTTTAAGAATGATATCCCTTGATGCATCTCAAATCCAACATACTTGGATGAGTAACATATAAAGAGTGTTATCCTAGCATTACATTAATATGTAATGTGTTTTATGAACCATGAGATTGGTTGTTGCCTAGTGAAAGGTGACAAGATGTTAAATGTGCTTTATGAGCCATGAGATTGGTTGTTACCTAGTGAGAGGTAACAAGATATTTTAATAGGCCTTGTGAACCACATGAGTAAGTTGATACCTAGTGGGAGGTACCAAGATATTTATAAAAGCCCACTGTAAGAGATGATAATATTCTTAATAAACCAAGAAAAGGGAAACCTAATAACATAATAATTATAATAAAAGAATACAATAATAATGATGGAACCTTGATTATACAAGTGTGGAGAAGAGAGGGATACTTGTTTTACATAAAGAATGTGATTGAGCATAATGGCATGGCCAAAGTTTAAATGTCAGTAGAAGAATGAGGTACCCAGTGTTGTGTAAACAGACATGGGACATTATATCACAAGATTGACATAGTTCAATACCTGGAATAGTTGCACAGGATTGACATAGTTCTGTACCTGGAATAATGTCACAGGATTGACAAAGTTCAATACCTGGAATAGTTGCATAGGATTGACATAGTTCAATACATGGAATAATAACACAGGATTGGTTAAATCCCAATACCTAGAATAATAACACAGGATTGGTTAAATCCCAATACCTGGAATAATAACACAGGATTGGTTAAATCCCAATACCTCGAATAATTGCACAGGATTGGTAATAACCCAATACCTGGAATAATTGCACATGGTTGACATAGTTCAATACTTGGAATAATTTCACAGGGTTGACATAGTTCAAATACCTAGAATAATTGCACAGGGTTGACATAGTTCAATGCCTGGAATAATTGCACAGGGTTGGCATAGCCCAATACCTAGAATAGTTAGGATTGACATAGCCCAATACTTGGAATAGTTGGGATTGGCATAGTCCAATTCTTGGAATGGATACACAGGAACAATATAAGTCCAATGCTCGTACTAGTTACACAAGATTGGTATAATCCAATGCCTGGAATATTTATACAGGATTGGTATGGACCAATGCCTAAATAAGACATGATGATGTACACTCTCATGTCCAGTATAAACCAATATATGTTTAGCATATTGGCTAAGGACACTAGATAGAAACAAGAAAGAGTCATGGGTGACATATCAGATTAATGAGTATCATGAGAAAAGCATGAGATGTTGAGCTAATACAATAGATAAATAATATACATGTTCTTTCTATTCCTTATAAATAGAATATATGATTTACTACTCTATCACAGATAGTTTCAATAGTTAAAGATGAGAATGATATAAACTGCTTATCCTCTATTCAGATTTATATTATAAACTGCAATAATAATGTTTCTGGAAGAGAGTTATATCTCTCGCTGGGGCAATTTTCAATTGTCTCACCCCCATGGGATCCAACATTTTTAGGTGGACGAGCATGGAGGAGATTGAGAATATCTTGTAGAGGAAGAACTTTAGCAGCAGCAGGTACAGCAGCAACAGCTCAGATGGAGTGTGTTGTCTATCGTGTTTGTAGATAGAAGTCATATGTGTCGTCTCTATACTCTCAGGTCCTCGGAGTTAATAGTTAGTGCTTTTAATTATTCGTTTTGAGATTTTGGTTTAATTCCTAGAGGTTCTTATGATGTCTGTGTTTAACTTTTAATAAGGCAGTTGATGTTGTCACCCTAGAAAAGAGATAGTACAAGATATGTACTTATGAACCAGGATGTAAATGTAATACATAGGTTCTTGTTGAAAGAGTTTTCCTATGATTGGATCTCTTTGAAAAAGGTTTTAATTTTTAGTGATTTTCAGTAATTTGCTGCAAATGATCGCTTCTGCTTAATTAATCTTGTTTTTGTGAGTTGGATGCCTCAAGTATGTCGACAGGAGGGTACGACTCCTTCTGATTCCTTGTGGGACAAGGAGATCGGAGTTCCAGGTGGTCTATGCGGACTACTTCAGAGGCGGGACACTTCTGCCTCTCGGAGGACATTTGTCAATCCTGACAGTCCTAGTGAGACCAGGAGTTGCACAGACACCGTCTAAGACCAGAGGTGAAGACCGCACAAGCCGCGAGGTAACGTCGTCGAGCAAGCCTCGGGAGAAGGTATGCCTCTACAAACCATCATTCCTATTGTATAGACATTGACGCGATTCCTTCATTCTGGGTTTGGGGAGAATAAATTTTTGTTTCCGCTACCTCCTATGTCTCCCATAAAACCCAAAAATTATAATCACAGTATCACCACTTGGCTGCCTTTGCTTTGCTTTGCTTTGTCAACCTTCTTTGACTTGCGGGTTGCTCAAGAGATTTCCCACTCCTTCGAACTATCATAACACTTCCTTGCTCATGGTGGAGAGGGAGAGATACTTGTGGCTGTGGAGGAGGTGGAGGTCACACTTGGTGTTGAAATTGAGGTGGAGGGGGGATTGAGGTTGGAAGGTTAAATGTTGAGAAATTGGTGGTAATGGAGGGGGAGGTGGTTTATAAGGCTTGGGGTCACCTTGGAAGTGGTATATGGGCTGGGCGGACTATAGAAAACTTGAGAAGAGAGCATTGGTCCACTTGCTTCATGGTAGCTCATGATGGGTTTTGAAGATAACTTTTCCTCTTAGACAACAATTATGGAAGATAGCTACTTTATTCTCTCTTCTAGACTTGCAACATCTTTTTGAACATCATCAAATATTTTCAATCTCGAGAGTACCTCTTCCTCAAACCTTGAGATATATTTTGGACTTTCTAGCTCTTGGTAGCTATAGGAGTGAGGCGTCTTCTTTTCTTCACCATAGAACTCAATAGAATTGATCGAGTGGCAAGGAACATTTGTCACCTGGTTATTCGTGAAGCTCACCATGTCACCAAGAATCTTTATCACTTGCAAGCTTGAGTCATTATGAGTAGGAGGTGTCACACCAAAGGCATAGCCCCCATCATTCATCATGCTAGAAGCTCAAATTCTTGATCCTTCAGCCAGCTACTCAAACAAAGGCCATATATCCTTAGGTGGCCTAGCCATGAAAAATCCTCCATAAGAAGAATCCAAAGAATCTTGGTCCTTTAGAGATAAACTGGAGTAGAATGATTGAACTAGCTTCCACGAAGGGATCTCATGGCATGTGCACTCTCTCAAAATCTTCTTAAATTTCTCCCATGCATTGTGGAACTGTTCATTGCCCATTTGACAAAAATTTGTCACGACACAATGCATTTGTATTAACCTTGCTACAGAGTAGAATTGCCTTAAGAAGGAATTCTTCATTGTTTCCCAAGTCATGATGTCCCTTCTAGAGTCATACCAATCTTTGGCTCTATCTTTGAAGTAGAATGAGAACAAGGTCAATTGGATCGTATCATCACTAGTTTTCGGCATCCTGAAGGTGGAGCATACTTCAAGAAAGGAGTCCAAGTGATTGTAGGGGTTCTCACTCTCTAAGTCATAGAAGATGGGTAGGAGCCCAAGAAGATCTGGAGGGATTGAGAATTGCTCCCCTGGCATTTGATCAACCCTATTAGCAATTGGTGATTTGTAGTTGTTAGGCATGAAGTAGTCTTGAAGTGGCTTGTGGGGTGCATTTTGGCCTTCCATCTTGTTTTCTCCAAACTGGCTTGTCACATGCACAAAGCACAACCAAACAAAAGAGAACAAGTTAGCAAACCAATATGCACAAAGAATGCAAAGAATAAATAATAAATAATAGTAATGATGAGGACAATAGGAAAAGTTAAAACAAAACTAACTAGCTAGGATGAGCACCTTTCTCCTCGACAACAGTACCAGAAAGCATGGTGCACTCCTGCCAATGGCGTTACTCACCACTCAATTGAGACTTGAATGGTTGCAACTCCGCGGATGGGAGCACATGGTGGATTTACTTTCAAAATTTATAAATACCTAACTTAACACTCTCAAAAACCAAAACACTAACTAGCAAGCGTACGGGGTCATGTCGTAGTATAGGAGGGAGGTAAGTATAGGGTCGATCCATAGAGAGAAAAGGGGATACTAGAGATAGGTTAGTTTTTGGTGCTAGGTTCCTACTGTGGAGACTGGGGTCAAGGGTTTAAAGGTGATCTGATTGGTAAACTAAGTTGAACAAGAAAGCAAGTAAAGGCAGGCAAACAAGATTAAAACCTAAGTTAGCGCTAGACAACTAATTCTATTAAGTAAGAAAAGATAAGGCAAGGGAGAGATTAAAGACCTAAGCTAGCAAGAACAAGGCAAAAATAGGTCAAGAAGCTAACTAAGTAAGAAAAGAGCTAATTAATCTAAAACTAGCTAAGCAAGATGGAAACTAGGGTTTTAAAGCAATTAAGGGAAACATGGGTGTCACGGAACCGTTCTTACCTCAATCCCAATCCTATTGCCTAGACAGTAGTAAGAGGATTGAAGCACCCATCCCTGAGTGGCCCAATAGGATCTATCACACTGGCATATACAATAAGAAATAAATAACTCAATAACTACATAATTAAAGAACAAACTAACCCAATATGGAGATATATCTGATTTATCTTTGTCATCAAAGTGTATGAGTACGGAAGCAATCTTATTCAATAATCCATTTGTATTGCCTAAAATCAAGAAAATTGAGACACAATCATGCAATTGCACGGTACGCTATCAAAATCAAGTAAAATAGTTTATAAGAGAAATAAGTACACTTGGCAGGACTTATATTTAAAGGAATAACAAGCAATTTGCAAAACAAACATTTATTCGACAAGTTTTTCAAACAATTCAACTTTTATTACGAGTTCCCACTATGTTGTAATTCAAGAAGCATGTTTATATATTTTGTGTGACTCTATTACCCCAACGCGATTAGGAAGGTCACTAGGCTCCTTCTCACCATAGGAACACAGGAGGCCAATGTACAAGCCCCACCTCCAAATGAGGGGGTTGTTGCACTCAATATGAACATTATCAACATTATCAATATCATCATCATTATCAATATACGGGCAGTCATAATGGGCATGCAATTTATGTTTTCATATTTTTCAAAATATAGTATAGAAAAACAGAAGACTAATCATAGGGAACGGTAGCTCATCTAAGTAAATAGCCAATCATATGGTCAAGAGATACATAAAAGTATCTTCAATACAATCAAGGAGGAGTTATATAATAGTGTACCTTTCACAAAAAAATTTGAGTAAGATCTTGAGAGTTAGAGTAGAGTCAAAGTCAAGCCCTGACACATTAATGAGTATTCATGCATTAGTATTCCAGACTATAATAGGGAGTCACAAGGACCAACATTACAGTTCATTAAGCCTCATTATTGTCCTTGGATGTGGTATCTCATTATGATTAAGATTTCATTTCTTGGGATTAGCATGAACCATAGTTCATAATAGGACCTTACCCAAAGTCAAGGTCACTAGTTAACTTCTAGATCAATATTGATATAGAGATTTCTATGAATAGTATTTCATGATCTTAGAATGATGAGATCACAAGGTTTGATCTTTATTAGATTCAATAATCACAAGATCAAGATTGGATTGTAATATTTAGATTTCATGAGCAAAAATATAACATAGCTATAAGAGTGAGTCTAAATATCATTTTGACTAGATCTAGATTGCAAGGAATCAAATGTTACATAACATGATAGGTCCATAAGTCTATAATCATATCTTGATGTTAGATCAATTAAACATTATCAAAAGTAAAACAAAATAAGATTTAGAATGTCCATGTCTACAATACTAGGGTTAAAATCCGTCATCAAGACTTGTCATTATTTAGGGTACATAATCATAAACAAGTCAACAAAGTTAGATCTTGATCTTTCATAAAAGTAATAGATGCAAAAGTTAAATGTTGTGATTTGATTGATAGATTAATACTAGTTCCACAAATTTCATGATATCAAGTCAAGATTTGAAAAAAAGATACACACTTGATTTGCATACCACCATCAAAGATACCACATAAATATAATTCAGAGAAAGATCAGGAATCAGGTGTTTCAAGTATTTTCATTGCGTCCATCTCGTTCTTATGATCAAAATAGACTATAATTTTACATATTTCTGAGAATAGAATCAAAAGTTATGGTCTAAGTAAGTTTCTATAGAGAGAAGGAGAGGGAACCATACCCGAAGCGAGAGAAAGCTTGCAAAAATGGAGTCGCTACAGTGATTTCCATGGCTGCACAACTTTGGCCAAGATGGGGAACAAGTTAAAGTGCACAAAAGTGAAATCCAAAGGTATGGATGTGTTCGTGGGGAAGAATGGGAGCCAAAGAGGGTCTTATATAGGTGTAAGGGTCTAGGGTTAGTTTGTATTCCACCCACTTTTGGCCATGGCGGAAGCCGCCCCAAAGGGATTATAAAGTTCGAAAAACTTTGTGATTGTAGGTGAAAAATGAGTGGGAAACAATGGTATTTCAAATTTGGGAGAGAATGGTGAAAGAATCGCGCAAAATGGCCTTGAAATGGTGGAGAACTGGCCGGCTCGGGCTCCTCTACCCGGCAGCACTGTAGCAGGCCGACCCGAGGTAGGGGATGACCCCACAGCCGTTGAATCGGAATCTGAGGGTGCGCGGCTCAGCGCCCCACCCTGGGTCAGACCCTCTGTGCGACCCATTTAGGGCGGAAATTGGCCCAGCAAGGTGAAAATGAAGGAAAAGAAAGGGGAAAAGTGGTTTAAACATGGAATTTCAAGAATTTCTCTAGGGAGTTAGGAAGCTCAGAATGGACTGAAATTTGGCCACAAGGCTTATAATATGGTCACGGATATTCAAAATAATTTGGGATCTAAATAATAAATATAGATACTGCATTGAGACAAAAGAATAGCAAGACTAAGATTAGTAGAAATTTAAGTGTTCAAAGTATACATTGCCATCAAAATTCCTCAATTAAGTGTCACTAAAGTCTTCAAATCTCACTATTATCCAATTTTTTTTTCCAAAAGAGTATTTGATACCTATTTGATGATAAAGTGGGGTTATTGAATATAAGAAATATATAACTAGATTTTAGAGTCAAAAGATGAAAAATCCACTTTATCACATCCTTCCCTCCTTAAAAAATAATTTTGTCCCCAAAATTCAAAAACATCCTCAAAATTAGAATTATACAAATCCAGATCATATCCTCAATTACAAGAAGATCCAGATCGTATCCTCAATTACAAGAACAATCTCAACTATATAATCAAAATCATGTCCTCAAAGTTCAAGTAGTCCAATAATCATAATTGGGATTCCATGTTTCATATCATAACTAACTTGGTACCAACATCATTTCATCATCGAGCAATTGAGTATCAAGGTCAATGCATATATTGTTCAAAGTCATCATATGAGTCACAAATATGGGGAGTATCCTATTGATCACAAATTTGAAAAGATCATATTTTAGGTCAAACAAATAGAGTTCTTGAATCAAGTGTGCAAGGTGACTTTCAATCCCAATATCTCAGGGTTCTAGCCTCTACATTGGCCTAGGTGGGGTTATACACCCATGATTTGAGATTTCATATTTACACAATTTCAAAACAACATCATTTTCTCAATATCATGATTTTCAAGCTCAATATCAATGGGAGGTCCCACCCTAGTCCTAATGAGAGCTAAACCCTAAGTCATTAATCGAGAGGGTCAATATAGTCATCATTTCAAAATTTCAAGATTTGGGATTTTGAAGCCATTAGTCATATATCTCAATATCCAAATAGTTTGATCATAGGATTTGTATCATTATTGAGATTTGATAATGATTCAGCCCTATTTTAGGGCTTTATCTTGTGTCATTTTGCATTTCCGCCACATCTATACTTGTTAGATTACATGTTATTTCCCTCAATATGTGTTTTATTGTCAAAATCACTTATGGAAGGTTTTTGCATGTTTTATAGGTACTTTGGCCACTACTTGATGGATTGGAAAGAAGATGGTTGAATCTCGGGTTTCCCTAGGCTTGGAGGAGCCCAAAATGAGGCCAAAATCACTCCAAACCTACCCCAAGTGGTCAAAGGATGTATTGAAGCAATAACCTTCATGGATGGCCAAGTTCAACACTCAAATGCAAGGGAAGGACCCCAACACGGCCGTGCTACCATGGAATGGCCGTGCTGGGACATGCCCCAAGCAGCAGAATCATCAAAAATTGACCCAGTTGGCCAGAACGGCCGTGTTACCAAGAATGGCCGTTTTGGCAGTTCCCAGCACGGCCGTGCTGGCCAGCACGGCCGTGCCACCAGCCCCAAAATCTCAAAATTCCCCTGTTCAATCCATTTTCTCACCACGGCCGTTCCCATCCACCACGGTCGTGCTACCCATTGCCCAACACGGCCGTGCTACACATACTTTTACCCGATTTTTCCACTATTTTCCCCCATTTTACCCCTAACTTAACCCTAGACCCCCTAGACACCTATATATACCTAGGTGGCAGCTGGGGCACAGGGTTGGCTACCTTCTACCCCTTCCTAGCTCCCCAAATCGCCACCCACTCCATTCCACTCCATATCCACCTCAAATCCACTCCATTTCACCATTTCCACCACATAACCCCCATATCTAAGCCTTCCATCCACTTCCCTCCATCATTCCACACCATTTCATCTAAGGAGAAGAAGGAGGACGTCCCTGCAGCTGCTGTAGAGGAGGACTTCTTCATCTACACCGAGCTCCATGGCTTCTTCTACCTCTTTCTCCTCTCTTTTTGTATTTTGCTTTGTTATGAGTAGCTAGGCCCCTTGGGTGGGCTGTTTGGGGGAAAATATGTTACTTTGATACCATGTTGGGGGAAAATGACATGTAAACTTTGTAATTTCTTTTGTTAATGATTATATTCTATTTGCATCTCTTTCTTCATGGATTACTTGTTGGTTTGTGTGTGAAATCACCTAGGAATGTAGGCAAATTGCTTATATGTGTGAATTTTGGGATTTGCCCCTAGGTCCAATTCTTGGATCCCTAGGTTGCCTCCCATCTTCCTACATCTTAATCAATCTCCCTAAACCTAAGTGAGAGATCTAAGTAGATAGATTAGATAATTCTAGTGCAATTAGAATGGTGCCTTCTCAAGGCTAGAATGTGGGGGAATTGGGGTCCAAAACCCTAATCTCACCTCCCCATTACTACCCTCGGCCCCTAATTGCCCTAGGAATGCCTAATCTAGAAACCTAGACTTGATTAGACTCTAATTGAATTGAACCAAATCCCTAACCCAATTGAGCCTCGTAAGGGTAGTAGGGGGTGTTAGGGACTAGTTCCCTTATACACAACCTAGCATATCCATAGCCAGTTAGTAGCTTAGGTTAATTCATTAGACTCTAACTTGTTGTTTGGTTTGGATAATCTAAATGGAATCATAATGTTCACATGTCACCCCCCCAACTTAAGTGATAAGTTCATACCCCTAAACAGCCCACACATCTCTTTACTGCTTAAAATCCTAGTTTTGTGCTCGCTTAGCTTAGTTAGTTCTTTTCTTGCTTAGTTAGCTTCTTGCCTTGATCTTGCCTTGTTTATGCTAGTTTAGTTCTTTAATTGTTCTTTTGCTTCTCTATTGCTTGCCTTAGTGTAAATTGCCTTTTCCTACCTAGCTTAATCTTTCCTTGCTTGCTTAGTCTTAATCTAGTCTAGGGTTAACATAGATTTCATTCTTGCCTTTAAATTGCTTGTTTATCCTTAGTTAACAATCAAAACAACCTTTAAACCCTTAACCCTAGTCTCCGTAGTAGGAACCTAGCCAAACTAACCTAGCTCTAGTGCCCCCTCTTTTCCCTTTGGATCGACCCTATACTTGCCACCTTCCTATACTACGACACGACCCCGTGCGCTTGTGGGTGTAGTGTTTTGGTAGACGTAGGTAGCTAGTTTAGGTTTATAAATTTTCAAAGCAAACCCCCATCCACCGTGCATTCCGACCTAGTGGGATGCATCTATTCAATCGAGTAGTGTGTTAGCACCACTAGCGGAATCACACCAAGCTTTCTGGCGCCGTTGCCGGGGATTAGAGGCGCTCGGCCTAGCGAGTTAGTTTTGCTTTGACTTTTCCTACTGCCCTCATCATTGCTATTCTTTATTCATTTTTCTTTGCATTTCTTGTGTATATTGGTTTACTAACTTGCTATCTTTTGTTTGGTTGTGCTTTGTGCATGTGACAAGCCATTTGGGAGGAAACAAGATGGAAGACCAAAATGCACCTCACAAGCCGCTTCAAGACTACTTCATGCCTAGCAACTACAAATCGCCAATTTCTAGCAGGGTTGATCAAATGCTAGGGGAGCAATTCTCTATTCCTCCAGGTCTTCTTGGGCTCTTGCCCATCTTGTACGGCTCATAGAGTGAGAACCCCTATAAGCACTTGGACTCCTTTCTTGAAGTATGCTCCACCTTCAGGACGTCAACGGCTAGTGATGATACAATTCGGTTGACCTTGTTCTCCTTCTCCCTCAAAGATAGAGCCAAAGACTGGTATGACTCAAGAAAGGACATCATGAGTTGGAAACAATGAAGAATGCTTTCTTGAGACAATTCTACTCTATAGCAAGGTTGACACAAATGCGGCGTTCCGTGACAAATTTTAGTCAAATGGGAGATGAGCAGTTTCATAATGCATGGGAGAGATTCAAGAAGCTGTTGAGAGAGTGTCCTCACCATGAGATCCCTTTGTGGCAGCTAGTTCAATCATTCTACTCTGGTTTGTCTCTAAAGGACCAAGACACAATGGACTCTTCTTGTGGAGGAGTTTTCATGGCTAGGCCACCTGAGGAGATATGGCCTTTGTTTGAGCAGTTGGCTGAAGGATCAAGAATTCGAGCTTCTAGCATGATGAATGAAAGAGGGTATGCCTTTTGTGTGACACCCCCTACTCATGATGACTCAAGCCCGCAAGTGATGAAGATTCTTGGTGACATGGTGAGCTTCATGAAGAACCATGTGACAAATGCTCCTTGCCACCCGGTCAATTCTATTGAGTTCTATGGGGAAGAAAAGAAGACACCTCACTCCTATAGCTACCAGGAACCACAAAGTCCCACATACAGCTCAAGGTTTGAGGAAGAGGTTCTTTCTATATTGAGAGTGTTTGATGATGTTCAAAGAGATGTTGCAAGGTTAGAAGAGAGAATAGAGAAGCTATCTTCTATAATCGCTCTCCAAGAGGAAAAATTGTATTTAAGACCCATCGTGAGCCACCATGAAGCAAGTGGACCCATGCCCTCTTCACAAGTTTTCTACAGTCCACCCCCCATGCAAGTGCATCCCATTCACTCCTTCCAAGGCTATCCCCAGCCTTACACTCCTCCACCACCTCCCTCACCTCAAATTTCACAAAACTTCACTTTCCAACCCCAATTCTCTCCTCCTCAATTATCTTCTCCACCTCAATTTCAACCACAAGTGCCACCTCCACCTCCTCCACAGCCACAACATGCTCCCCCTCCCCTTCATGAGCAAGGTAGTGCTGTGACAGTTCTAAGGAGTGGGAAAACTCTTGAGCATCCCGCAAGTCAAAGAAAGGTTGATAAAGCAAAGCAAAGGCAGCCAAGTGGTGATATTGTGATTGATGTTGCTGAAGATGATGTTGTGATACTGCATGTTGAGTTTAGGATTCCATGTGATCCACCAAATATCCCTTTTGCAGGTCCTACCATCCCTAGCGTTCCGCCTCATGTTCATATAAGTGTGGCAAAAACTAGTGATCCTCCATTTGTAGAAGAACTAGATGAGCCACTGGAATTGAAAAGGAGGCAAAAGCACAATGTTGATATTCTTGAGGTGTTTCTCCAAGTAAAGGTGAACATTCCACTTTTGGATGCTATCAAGCAAATCCCATCATATGCCAAGTTCCTCAAGAACCTATGCACTGTGAAAAGAAGGTCAACGGGGAGGATTCCAAAGAAGGTGAGATTGAATGAACAAGTGAGCTCCATCATACAACACTCACTGCCCGGGAAGAGAAAGGACCCAGGAGCCCCACTCATACCTAGTTACATAGGGGGACATCGCATAGATAGGTCCTTACTTGATTTGGGATCTAGTGTGAATTTGATGCCATATCATGTCTATGCTGAGCTGGGCTTAGGCAAGTTGAAGCTGGAACATTGCACTCTCCAGTTGGCGGATAGATCCATAAAAGTGCCTAGGGGTAGAGTGGATGATGTTGTGGTGATGATAGACAAGGAAAAAGGCGCAGTGTTCCCGACGGATTTCATTGTACTTGATATGGAGCCGGAGGATAGGAAGATTCCCATCATCTTGGGGAGGTCGTTCTTATCTACAGTTGATGCCGACATTCATGTACGCAGTAGCACCATGACAGTCTCATTCATGGACATGAAGATCAACATTAACATGTACAAGACCCCAACCCGGTGAGTCTGAGATAGGGATATTGGACATGGTCACTTCACAAGTCCAAATGGGCATTTGAGAGAAGGACATCAAAGTGAAGAAGTTAATGATGATTATTGTGATCAAAGGGATGAGGAAAACAGATTGAGTGCAAAGGAGGGATGCATGTTTTGCAAGAGTGGACACATGAGAATGCCAAACGGATGAATGAATGAAGAATCACCAAGAAGCCTAGCTGAAGGCAAGAAACTCAGCGCTTGTGGGAGGCAACCCACCTAGGTTTGGGAAATTTTGACCCAACCTTCACTTTTTGATACAATTGCTTTGTTTTTACACTTTCCAAGAAAGAACACACACACACTTGTGTTTAATAGTTTTTGTCTAGTTTTAAGATGTGCAGGTGGTAACAGGGTGAAATGAAGGAAATTTGAGTACAATTGAGAGAAGGATTCAAAGAAAAATTTAACTGGCCATGGATATGCTAGGTTGTGTATAGGGGAACTAGTCCCTAACACCCCCTACTACCCTTACGAGGCTCAATTGGGTTAGGGATTAGGTTCAATTCAACTTTCAAAATTTAGCGATATTCATTTTCCCATGCATAAGCTACCCATAATCAAGACATCAAGTGGTAAAAGGTCATGAGAAGGACCACCTGATGAAATGAGAAGACTATCTAATCTTCATCTACATGGGTGGCTTAGGATTGTCCTTAAAAAAGAGATGAGATGCTAGAAAACTCTATAGGGTTTCACAAGAGAACCTTTATGTCCATTTCTGGATTAATTAAGGCCAGGTAGAACAGGGGATCTCAGCCACTGTGAAGACGGATAGGAGAAATTATGCCAAGACCCTGAGCCTAGACACCTCAATTTTCACCATTATGGACTTTGGGGTTTCTTGGGTGTGAGAGACTTGAGAAATTATTTACTCAAAGTATATGAGAGTGTGTAAGCTCTGATACCAACTTTCACGGAACCGTTCTTACCCCAATCCCAATCCTACTGCCTAGACAGTAGTAAGAGGATTGAAGCGCCCGTCCCTGAGTGGCCCAATTGAGGTGATTTTTGTTCCGCTGGATTCGTAATTGAATCCTCTACAATATGATACATATTATAAAGCCAAAGGATTATAGTGATGAGTTTCAAAATTAGATACAAGAAGGTGACATGATATAGCAAGATACTTAGTTAAAAGTACAAATCAAAGTCGCACATTGCATAATTGATCATGGTAGTTGCCAAATTGGAACATCGCAACTATCCAATTATGAAATTAATATCAAAATGAGTAAAAGACACTTGATTAGAGAGGAGGAGTACAATAGAGGAGAGATAAAATTGAGGTTGTCACAGTGGGATGTTTAGGGTATGCACTTATCAATTAAGTTGGGGGTGACATATGAACATAGTGATTTTATTTAGATTATAAAACCAAACAACAAACTAGAGTCTAATGAAATAGCCTAAGCTACTAACTGTCCATGGATATGCTAGGTTGTGTATATAACTAGTCCCTAACACTTCCTACTACCCTTGCGAGGATCAATTGGGTTAGGGATTGGGTGTAATTCAATTTGAGTCTAAACAATCCTATGTTTCTAAGTTAGATGATCTTAGGATGATTAGGGGTTGAGATTAGTAATGGGAGGAAGTGAGGTTTTAGGCCTCCTATCACCCACATTCTAACCTTGAGAAAGCTCCATGCTAAACACACCAATTTCATCTAAACTAGATACTTAGATCTCTCAACTAGGGTTAGGAGAATTGATTAGGATGTAGGAGGATGGGAGCTAGCTAGGGATCCAAGAAGTGGACCTAGGAGCAAATCCCAAAATTCACATCAATTTTCCAAAATTCCCAATTAATTTCAAGCATAAACCAACAAGCAATTCATGGGTAATGAGATAGAAATAGAACAATATCATTTGAAAACTAAATTACAATGTTTATACATCATTTCCCCCCAACATGGTATCAAAGTAACATGTTACACCCCAAACAGCCCACCCAAGGGGCCTAACTACTCATAACAATGCAAGATACAAAAAGAAGGAAGAAAGAGATAGAATAAGCCATGTAGCTCGATGTAGATGGAAAAATCCTCCACTTCAGTTGTTGTTGGATGTCCTCCTCTCTCCTCCAAGGTGTAGGGGAATGGAATGGTGGTGTAAATGGGTGGAAATAAGAAGAAACTAGGGTATTGATGGTGGAAATGGTGAAATGGAGTGAAATGGAGTGAAATGGAGGTGGAAATGGAGTGGAATGGCTAAGGGGTGAAATGGGGAGCTAGGAGGTGGTAGAAGGTAGTGAAACTTGTATTGTAGCTGCCACCTAGGTATATATAGGTGTGGGGGAAGCACTAGGTCAAGTAGGGGTAGTATGGGAAAATAGTGTAAAAGTAGGGTAAGTTTTTGTAGGTAGCACGGTTTTGGTGGTCACCACGGCCATGGTGGGGAGGGATGAGAATGGTCGTGGTGGATGGGAACGATCGTGGTGACAAAATGGGAAAAATCGTAGGGAATAGGTCATTTTTTTACTGAAGGTGGCACGGTCATGGTGGGGATAGGGTAGCACGTCCGTGGTGGCTTGGATTGCTCAACCCATTCTCTGCTCCATGGCCATTCTACATGTGTTGCTACATGGCCGTGCAAGGGTGCATGGTCGTTATGGGTCAGTGCACCATGGCCATTCTATGTGGCATGGCCGTGGTGATTCAATCTTTACTCCAAGGTGACTCTGTTGAATTGCAAGTGTACTAGCATGGCCGTTCTGTGGTACCACGGCCATGCTAGTCTCTGGATCAGCACTTTGTTGGGATGAGCAGAATGCTCATTGGCTTGGTCATGGCTTTGGTCCTTCTATGGACGAGGAGATGCCTGACCAGGATGATGCCGAGATTACTGCTGCTGACGACGATGATGGTGATGGTGAGGATGCATCTGATGATGGTGATGACTCTGGTGGTGATTCTGGTGATGAAGCCACTACTGTTGTTGCACCCTCAGATGGAGATGAGGACTACGAGTCTGGAGCTGATGATGATGATGTTGTGGACATAGATAGTCTAGATGTCTAGATTGTTTCTTATTTTTAGTCTAGTTTGTTGATCATATATATCTTTCTAGGTTATTTAGTATTAGAAACATCTGGGCACATTATCTGAGATATACTATTTTTTTGTCTTCAGTTTTCATCGTTTCTTATTTGTAGTTGCTTTTATGAGAACATGCTTTTGATTTGTTATCTATGTTATTTGCACTCTTACTCTTTGCTCTATTATATACTATGTGTTGGTGCCATAATTCACCATATTTTGTTAATGACTGAGATTGTATGTTTCATTCGTCTCTGGTTTATATATGATATATATGAGATTGCATGTATTATTATCTGCTTGATTGTGTTTGGAGAAGACCTGATTGTATGCTCTTCTACCCCCCAACTTTTTGAGAATGCCAAAAGGGGGAGAGAACTTCAATGTCTTGAACTCAATCATATTGCTATTCTTTGTCATACTGTTGTTTATTGCTTATGAGATCCTTTTCTCGTTCATTTATGTTTTATCATGTGACTTGTGAAGGACCATATAGTGATTGTATGTAAAAAATTCTTTGTGTAGATAAATTAACAATGCAGGTTGAAGTAAGCATAGATTGAGGGGGAGCAATTCACATTGTTCAAATCTTGAATCCCCCCAATTCACAAGGCAAAGGTATAATTTCTATATCCTTTCAATATGTTTGAGGAATGTTATGTCATTATCAAAAAGGGGGAGAATGTTGACCTAGAAGTTATACATTGTCCATATTTTAATAATAACTTAACCATTCCATTCATATGTATCTAATATGTGTATTCAAGATTGATTTTAGGTGTTAGGTACATGAAAAGGATCAAAGTGCTCAAGCCCTAATTTGCCCAAGTTCAAGTCAAAAGCTATACAAGTGTGTTTATTAGGAAATCCATGTAAATGACCTTAGAAGTTTTTTGTAATCACTTGTATTGATGATATCTCTTGTAACTACGATGAGAAAATTGATTGGGACACTTTGCACCAAGTTTTAATCACTTTTGATGCACTTTAGAAAATTGATCACAGGTTGTTGATCGGTTGAGTTACAATCTTGACCGATCCACTGGATCCATTTTCTAGAGAGTACATCGGTTGAGTTGTGCATTTACAAAACTTGACCGATTGGGTAACTGACCAAACACAACTTTCATTGGTCGGTCGAGTTTCCTCAGGACAAACTCGACCGATGGTTTGAAATTTGGGTTTGTCTTTTACCCAATCGATTGAGTTATCTTTATTGAAACTCGACCGAATGCACTGTATGGAAATTGCAAAAAAAGTGATTGTGGCCGTTGGTGACTTGTTTGGGTGAAAATAGATATGTTGCCTTGGGACAAAATGGCTATATTTCGACCCTAAGTGTTCCCCAACTCAAAGGGGCACCCCCAGCTATAAATAGGACCACTTGGAGTTCATTTCAAGGTTGTTCATTCCACATATGCTTGGTTCTTGTTTAGTTGAGAGTGCTACACACCTTTGAGCCCCTTTCTCTCTCTACCTTCAAGTCAAATCTTTGAGTATGAGTGAGTTAGGATCTATTGTAAGGGAGCTACCTCTTGTATCCATGTAAAGCTCTCCACCTCCATCTTCCTACCCCTTTCCCATTAAATAAAAGGCTAAAGATCTTCTCCGAGTGAAAGAGAAGGAGTTGCTATTCTTCAAGGTTGAAGAAGGCATGGTGTTCCAGATCTCCGAGTGAAGGAGATAGGCAAGGCAGATGTTCAAGAAGGATAGGCAATTACTTGAAGGCCAAAGACTTGAAGATGGAGTGGGTAAGTCCTTGTTGAAGGATGAAGACTCCCTGGTTCAAGTGGGTAAGTTCCTTTGGTAGGTTGAAGATCCTTGCTTGAGGTATTAAGTACTTGGATGAATGTGGTTTTGTCTTGTAATCTTATGAATGAATATAAGAGCATCAAGATTGCAAAGTCCTAGAGCCTAACCACCTATAGGTAGTGGACTGACTCACTTCTAGTTTGAAGTGTGGAACCACTCTAAACCACTTTGTCCAAGTGTATGTTCTTCCTTGTCTCTCACCCTTGCTATGCATGTTAGTTAGGATCTCAAATTGGTTGAATGTTTAAGTTTTTGCACTTAATATAATTTGGTGGTCTAATTCATTTTGTGATATTTGTGAAGCTCTATTCACCCCCCCCCTCTAGATCCCTTGATCCAACAACATGATCACTACAGGATGGTTGAAATGAAGGAGTGCAACTGGAGTATTATGTGATCAAAAGATCCCTCTCATGTTAAAAAGTAAGTTTTATAGAAAAGTTGTATGGCTAGCCATGTTGTTTGGGAGTGAATGTTGGGCGGTGAAGAAACAAGGTCTCAATAAGATTGAAATGTGTATGCTGAGATGGATGTGTGGGAAGACAAGAAAATATTACTTGAGAAATGATTATATCAGGAATAAAGTGGGGGTGGCGAGCATTGAGGACAAGTTGCACGTGGGCCGATTCAGATGGTACAAACATGTGCAACATAAATTGACTAATGCACCTATACAAAGTAATGCTATTGAGTCAAGCACAATAAATAGAGGAAGACGAAGACCTAAATTAACATGGTATGAGATTATAAAGAGAGATTTTGAATCTCTACATCTCAACCAAAATATGGCCCATGATAGAGATGAATGGAAATGAAGGTTCCATGTAGCCGACCCCAACATAGTTGGGACTGAGGCTTACATGATGATGATGATGAATGTCTTATGCAAGATTTTGTATTAATTGAACGCCCCATAGGCTAGGTAAAATTATAATAAACCATGTTTATGTTTCTCTATGATTGCAAATTTTTATGTAATAGCGGACTAGCCTTGTAATATAGGTCAGTGTCCTTCTTGGACTATGATATTGGACGTGATCCATACCCATACGGACCATGGATTCTTATATATTGCTTTTTCTGAGATAAAGAGTTGATGGTGACACATGTACCATTAATACTCACATCTTATAATAGTTAGTCATGTTGGTGATGTGAGTATACCATGGTTGTTGCTGGTGAGTATGTAATATAGATTATCTAGAGTTAATGTGGATTTTATAACTTCATATTGATGTGTGGTAATTGTAGAGCCGCTCCAAGTATAGACACGTCAGGGGAAGAAAACCCTATATTGTCCATAACATGGGTCACTTGACTTGGAGGAACATCACAAAACATGATATACATTGCACAAGATAAATGAAACACTATATATTAATTCAAGATTTAGATTCATACATTGTTATAAAAAGGGGAAACATAAGTGTTGGATCTTGATCTCAAACCTAATACATGTAGGCTAAGAAAATCAACAACATAAAATAATAAACTATACTAGAAAGCTATTGAGTGGTAGGTGGCACCCCACCAAGCTAAAGTCTCCTTGATGGCAACTATGTTGAAGGCTCACTTTAGTTCCCCTTTGCTCTTTGATCTTGGGGCATCTCATCCCAAGGTCATGCAAAAACAAAGACATACATGAGTAAGAGGCACTATACATTATATAAGAATTGAAAAATAAGCATAATAACTTGACTTGAAAGAAAACATTGACATGCATTTGACTTTTGCATTAGCAATTACTTGATTCTTATAACATGAAGAATTTAATAAGTAAAATTTGCACTCTCTATGATTTTCCCACATAAGAGCTTATAATCGGAACGAATGCCCATGATTTGGCTTAAAGGCCCATAATCACCCCTTGAGGTTCATGATTGGATAGAAAAGCCCATAATTGGCATTAAAGCCCATAACAACCCCTTGAGGTCCTTAATGGTGAGAGCATATAAAACTTATTCAATTTTTCATAACATGATTCTTAAGATGAACATTAGCATAATCTTAAACATTAAATCTTTATCATGATGGGATTTCTCCCTCTTAAACTTGAACACTAGTTTCATGAACTATTAGCCATTAATTATTAATCATAATCTCTAATCTTAATGAGCTTGATAACCATAAGACATAAGATATGGAAAACATCAAGAAATTTATATATGAACATGATTAGAGAATTGAACATGAAATTTGAGCATAATTCATAAACCATACATATCATACAAATCAGCTAGGATACTTATGAATAGTGCCATGATCCCCTTACCTGGATCAAAGAAAATCCTAACTTAGTGTCTTTGATCTTGATCGAATCCTAGGTTGATCACTTTGATCTTGAGTCAAACCCTAAGTCTCCTAAAAATAACATGATCCTTATTAATGATCACTTTAAGTTTTCTCCTGGATGCTTTGTCCCCTAGGGTTACATCTCTAGGCGATAGGCGACTCCAGGGTTTCCTCTCCTCAGATCTGAGGTGCTTCCCTCTATTCTTCTTGTAGGTACCCTCCATTGTCATGACGGACAATCTGGTGAAACACTATGCAGCACTTAGGGTTAGGGAGGAGGAAGAAGCGAATATGTTGGACTTCAAGGTGGCAGAAATCAAAACTGGCGGAGAACACCTTGAACTAGCCATCGTAGGGAGGTTGGCAATGCAGAGGCCCTACAACTTCCCGATGTTAAAAATGAACCCTAACCAATGCCTGGTCATTGAAGAAAGAGGCTAGCTTCCGGCAAATTGCAAGTAATATGTTCGTCATTCAGTTCTTGCACTGGTGCGACAAGGAGAAAGTTCTGAATGAAGGTCCATGGAACTTTGACAATTTACTTCTTGTCGCCAGAAGCATACGGGCAGAGGATACACTAGAGGCCATCAAGTTGAACCGTAGCCCCTTCTGGGTAAGATTGTATAACATGCCACTGGGCTACATAACTGAAGAGGCGATAACCGTAGTGGTGAGCAAAATCGGCAAGGTCATCGCAATAGATTGTAAAGACTTGGGGTGGGACACCTCATGTCGAGTTCGAGTGGAGGTAGATATCACCAAACTGATTCACCAGAAGTAGAAGATTAGGGATGTCAAGGGGAACATCATGGCCATTGAGCTTCGTTACGAGTGACTACCAAGTTTTTGTTACATCTTTGGCACTATCGGTCACTTAGATAAGGATTGCACGGAGGCTGACGAGGATGAGGAAGAGAAGCAACAATGCCTATGGGGTCTGTGGGTGTGGGCGTCATCAGTCAAGCACTGGGCGATCCCGATCAAGGAGGAGCTTTTTGGTCGCGATAGCGTAAAGAGAGTTAAGCTTCATAGTGAAGCCAAATCCTAACGCACTGTGAATTGGCGAAGGAGGAGCACCTAGTAACAGTGGGGTCTTGAGGAGGATGGCACCGAGAAACCACAACCCATGGCAGGCGGGGAAGGAAGATGAGGCGGAATCAGGCGCCCACATGGTGCAATAGGATCTAGAAGACATGTTCCCTCATAAGGGAAATGAGAAGAGGTAGGGGGATGTGAGGGTGGACATCGATGACAACTAGGAGAGGCAGAGCGATCCAAGGGGAATCGGGGGAACCAGCAACACGATATCAATGGAGGCAGAGAAGGCCAAGGTGATAGAGATGAGTGATTTAGGAAGGATGCATAGGGCAGGGGAAAGCGATGAGTTCTCAGATCTGGGATGGGGAGGCAATACATCTTCATAGCAACAGCAGGATGAAAACGTCAATGGTGACAATGAAGATGCTAACAGGAATGATAGGGAGATATCCAAAAGTGCTGGGGAGGGTAGGGTTGATAACTTGTATGAGGCACCCAACTTCACTGATGTAGAGATACCTAGGCAGCAACAACACCCATCTAAAGCAACATAATCAGCCATTAAAGAGGGAATAAAAGGGAAAGGGAGGAGGTTCTCTCATAGGGGAGATAGGCAGAGAGACCCCAGGACAGTGTTTCACACACTCGAAGGAGGAACTAAACCAAAATGAGGACGGGAAACGGAAGAAGACCCACCAATAAAAGCTGAAGGGATAGGGCAAAGCAGTGGAAAATGATCCAGAATAGCAGAGGACATGATGGTTGTAGAATGCAAGCAAGTAGTGGGTACTGGGGTGTCCCAGACCCATGAACAGTAATGAAAACCTTGATATGGAATGGCCAGGGTCTGGGCAGCCCTGGTACGGTGAACTCTCTCAGAAGAAGATGTTGGGGAGAGATACCTAACATAGTTTTTGTTATGGAAACTATGTGTAAAAGTTTAGAACAAGAGTGTGTCATAAGAGGTTGTGGTTTTGACAGTGGCTTTGGTGTTGATAGTAGGGGAAGATCAGTTGGTTTAGGCCTGTGGTGGAGAGGAGACAGAGTGACTATCAAATCTTTCTCAGATCATCATATTTGTGCGGACATTGAAGAGAACATACTAGAGAATAATTATTGCTTTGTAGGTTTGTATGGATGGGAAGTTGTGCTAGATAGAACTCGGACGTGGGCTCTCATGGGGAACTGTGTATGGACTCACAGAGGCCAATGGTGTTTGGAGGCGACTTCAGCGTCATCATTGCAGCACATGAAAAGCAGGGGGTAGCCACTCAATGAATGGAAGATGAGGAATTTAAGAGTGGCAATTGACAGCTGTCAGCTAATTGATCTAGGGTCCACGGGAAGCAAGTTAACTTGGAAAAGAGGACTACGAGCAGATAACCTCATTTGGGAAAGGTTGGAATCTTTCCTGGCTGACAGGAGCTGGTGTGATATCTTTAATGTGCAGAAAGTTAAAAATTATCCTATATGCAACTTTGATCATGGCCAGGTTATTCTTTGGGCTGAAAGAAATAGGCATGTGGAGGATAGGGGGAAAACCTTCAGATTTGAAACTCTATGGCTATCGTCACCTGAATGCAAAATGGTTGTGGAGCAGGCGTGGAATGAAAATGTGGGGTGTGGCCTTCTGTTACAGACCCGGGAATGTGCGGAAAAGTTGAGTTCTTGGGTGGAAAAAAAATTGGGAATATAAAGAAGTGGATCCAAATTACTGAGAAGGAGCTTGTACAAGTACAGAATTGCCCCCCTTCACACAACATGGTTCAGGAATGCACTCAACTAGTAAAAGAACTACATGAGCTGCAGCGTTTGGAGGAGAGTTTATGGCATGCCTGAGCACGTATAAATGAAATGAGAGATGGAGACAAAAACACTCAATGCTTTCATCATAAAGTGAGCCAAAGAAAAAGAAGGAACACAATTGAAGGATTTTTCAAGGAGGACGGTAGCTGGCAGATAGAATCGGGTGAGATTGAGGGGGTGATCACATCTTTCTTTACCTCATTCTTCTCTACAACACAACTGGAAGGGGTGGAGGACTTTCTGGATGTATGCACGGGATCTTTCACGAGTCTGATATTGCACTAATGGAACAGACTCACACGAAAGGTGAAATCTGGCAGTCAATACAGCAAATGCACCCCAATAAAGCTCCTGGACATGATGGCATGAAAGCTATTTTCTATAAAAAAAATATTGGGGAATTGTAAAGAAGAGCTTAATTGACTTCATTGTTGGGTGGTGGAGAGGAGAGATTAGCTTAAACGAGATAAATGAGATAGATATTGTGCTTATCCCAAAGACAGAGGCACCGGTCCGCATTTCTGAGTACCACCTCATAAGCATGTGTAATTTTTCTTATAAAATTATCACGAAAGTCATGGCCAACGGGATAAAACCTCTGTTGAACAACATCATTTCTAAAAATCTAAGCGCTTTTATTGGAGGCAGGATGATAACTGATAATTCCCTAGTGGTGTATGAGCTATTCCATACTATGAAGCATGAAAGAGAGACAAAGAAGGATTGTTGGTGCTCAAGCTTGATATGAGTAAAGCCTATGATAGAGTAGAATGGACTTTCATGGGGAGGGTTATGGAGAAGATGGGGTTTCCTTGCAGGTGGCGAACCAAGGTTTACGAGTGCATGTCTAGTGTTTCACATAGATTCATCATCAATGGAAAAAGGAGGGGATCTATAAGACCTACTAGAGGGTTGCGCCAAGGTGATCCTATATCCCCCTATCTTTTTCTTTTTTGCATTGAAGCTCTTTCTTTATCTCTTATCAAAGAACCACAGACAAAGTGAATCCACAGCATCAAAGCTTGTCGGACGGCTCCACGAGTTTCACACCTTTTTTTCATTGATGATAGCATTGTATTCACTAGAGCTACCTCAGAAGAATGCTCTGCTTTAGCTGAGATTTTTAGCCAATATGAGAGGGCATCCGGGAAGAAAATTAATTACGACAAGACAGAGGTTTCCTTTAGTGGGAATGTAGAAGCGGAAAGAAGGGACACTATCAAAAACATGCTTGGCGTCAAAGAGGTGGATAGACATGAGAAGTACCTGGGACTTCTAATAGTAGTGGGGCAGTCCAAGAAGGCAGTCTTTGTAGTGATTAAAGATAGAGTCTGGAAAAATCTACAGGGGTGGAAGGAACAATTGTTGTCTAGGTCGTGGAAAGAGGTGCTCATTAAAGCAGTAATACAGGCCATACCTACATACCTAATGAGCATCTTCAAGCTTCTAGAGGGACTGATCAATGAGATACACTCGATGATGGCACGGTTTTAGTGGGGAGAAAAGGAATGAGAAAGAAAGATTCATTGGTTGAGTTGGGCGAGACTTTATAGACCCAAGGATTTTGATGGGATGGGCTTTCAGGATCTGAAGTCTTTCAACCAGGCTTTATTGGCAAAGAAAGGGTGACATCTGGCTACTAACAAGGGGTACTTGATCATCTATATTTTGAAGGAGAAATATTACCGACATACCACAGTTATTCATGCGACAGTGGGAGGTGCACCTAGCTATACGTGGAGAAGCATTTGGGGGGTTATGCAGCTGGCTAGGCCTGGTTTTCTGTGGCGAGTGGGTACCGGGAGGAAGATTGATATCTACAAGGATAGATGGATCCCACATTTGAGTGGGATGGTACATTGTTATCTTATGTCGGGGCCGGTCACATACACCTCAGTTGTCGGGCTGATCGACGAGAAAACGGGATAGTGGGACGAGACGGTTTTGACGGATGTCTTCCCTCCCCATATACATTATATGATTCATGCTATACACTTGCGAGGCAGAGAGGACGCTGACACACTTTGTTGGGATAGAAATAGCAGAGGGGAATTCACAGTAAGCAGTGCATACACACTGATGCGGGTAGGGGAGGATCTGTTGGACGATCTTGAAGAAGAAAATTGGAAAAGAGTGTGGATGCAACGTTGGCCCCCAAATCTTAAACATTTCATCTGGAGGGTGCTTATAGACATCCTACTGACCAAGATGGCTCTCTACAGGAAACATGTCATCCAGAACAAGCTTTTCCAATGTTGCAATACACACAGGGAGGATGATGCACATGCTCTTTTACACTACATTTATGTGGCATCGGTATAGGCGACGGGATAGTTGTGTTGGCTGGACCGAGTGGGCATGTATGTGAGGGAGTTTGTAAGGGAACTACTACGTGATGATGACCTTAGAAGAAGGGATGAAGGTGCAGCACTGCTTTGGGTAGCCTGGACAATGAGGAACAAGCATATTTTTTTACCATACAAGCCTTACATTCCAGCACTCATAGCTAGTTTCCTTATGCTAATAGTAGACTATGGTCGATACTCATCAGCGTTGCGCACCAACGAACACCGGGAGGAGAGCTTGTACAGGTCAAGTTGGAAACCTCCACCACCAAGGTGTTTCAAACTCAATGCAGATGTGAGTGTTTGACCTAGCGACTGTATGGGTATTGGAGTTGTCATCAGGGACAACCTAAGCAATATCAAGGCCACTTACCAATACTAGTTGGACCATGTGTTCTCAGTGCTTAGTACAGAGGGAATTGCAGTCCTACATGGGTTGTGACTTGCCTTGAACCTGGATTTGAAGGATCTGATTATAGAGACGGACAACGCCATACTTGTGCAAGCAGTGAAGGTGGGTGAATGGGGAAGAGGGTATGAGGACATCATTGTTTTGGATATATGCCGTCTATCTTCAGGTCTCTTTTCTTTTCACTGTCTCTTTGTTCGGAGGCAAGGTAATGGGGTTGCCCATACTTTGGCCTCACATGCCTACTATTTAGAAGATCCTCAAACTATACTAGAGGATTTTGATGCAAAGATTGTATCTCTTTCTCTTGAATAAATAAAAGCAACGGCCGCCCTTTATCAAAATAAATCACTTTAATTAACATCCTAAACCCTAGTTTGGTCTTATTATACTGAATAGGGTTGGGGGTTACTAATTAGCTCAGAACATATGAGAAAAGTCAAGTTAGCGGTTTTGCTCTGCTCGTCTCCACAAGGGCAGTCACATCTGGTCCTGGCCTATGGCCACAAGGTGATGTGCGAGTTGGGTCGAAGGGGGCAGTCTTCTTCTCCTCACTGGTCCTCCTACTGCAGCATGAAGGCTGATCACAAGGTGTTCGATGATCTACTCCTATGGAGCTAGATCCTTGGGAGGCTGAATCTTAGGATTTCAGCGATTACAGGAGACCTTGTGCTGCTTGGTTTCTGGTTCTTGCATAAAGAAATAACCAGGTTAACCTTGGACATTGGCTTCAGTGGTTTAGGCTATCTTACTTGGCAGATTAGTTCATACAATTTCATAGGAATGAGGATAATGGCCAGTGTGTGATTGATTAGCTAGTTGAGGTATTCTGTTCTAAAGGATCCAATGTTGTGTAGGTCCTCTTGGCGGTTTCTTTTGTTTCCAGAAACTCGATGACATGGATGATAGTGGTGGAGTTTCCTGCTATATTTCTCCTGAGATTTCCAGACTACTGAAGTGATGCTTCGGTTGCCCATGTTGCCACAATTTCATAGGATGAGTCTATTGCTTGTGTTGGCATGTGTAGTTAGGATGGTCATTTCAGCTTCTCCATTATCTCTTGAGTTAGTATTGCGGGTTTGTTTTCTTCTTTTATCTAGGTAGATGGCTATTGTCTAGCTTGTTTTCTCTTGTTGTTTGGATGTCTTCATCCAGGGTTGTAATGGGGGTGCAAACTCTTTTGTACCCAAAGTTTTGGGCACCAAATTTTTTTAGTAACAGGATTTTTACCGACCAAAAAAATATTACTCATTAATGATCATATTAATTAAAAAATTAGGGTTTTAGAGATTCTTATGAAAACATCAAAATAGTAAAGAAAATTATGGTTTGAAAACATTAAAATTATGTTCTACTCAAAAATTCCTTTTCAACAAATATTTATTTGTAATTTTCCAATTATCCATTGATTTACTACAAATTTCCAAAGAATTAGCCAATAGCAATTCAAGAAAAATCCATGTCAGGGCTTCATCCCTTTGTGTCATATACCCAGAGGGTCTGGCTTTCCAGGTGAATTAATCAAAGTCAGCCAACTAGAGAGGAGACTCGCTCTAGCAGGTCACTGGTCCAAATAGATAGGACGAGCAAAAACCTGAAACTACCCTTGTAAACTCAATTGTTAGATTGATGTAGTAGGGATACCAACATCATAACATTACATGGGTTCTTCCCCCTATTCGAACCAGGGATCAAGGGAGAAAGACTGGAGGTGGAACTCTGATCAAAACCTAGTAAGACAAAGTCATACTCATGAAATAGAGATTGCCAGCAAGTTGCTAGTCACCTAACGAAGCCAACGAAGTAGGAAAAGAAGGACAGAGACTTCTATGTCCAAGACTCTCATTGGAAAACCAAGAAAAATAGGGGAACGGAATCACAACTTTCCATCCCTAAAACGTTCCCGAAATCCATTACCTTAAGGCTCGGAAAAGATCGATGGAGCAAGGAGAATGCAAGACCTAAACCTTTGTAATCGATGGACATAAGACAACCAAGTTGGTGAGCGTTGTTGGTGTATTCAAACTTGACTTACTGGACATGGTGACTAGAGCCAACTATAGGGCAGACGGACAAAACAAAAGATAAGTTGGGAGTCCAAGGATTGTTACCAATCTCTCAATTGCACCTGAGGCACTAGAAACGATTGGGCAAAGTTGAGGTCACCAAAGGAGGAAACTGAATAGGTCCAAGGGTCTTGGAGTGATGATGGAGAAATTGTGCAAGGAGGAGAAGATATTGGGGGTTGATGATGCTTAGGGTTTAGTTATGTAGGCATGGGATGGCCCGAGGTCATATCTACAATTTTGGGTGGAGAGGAGAGAAAAGTCCTAATTGGGTGAAACGTCCACTAAGTAAAGTGGCAAGTGAGTTGTAGCTTGCTAGATTTAGGGAAGAGAGACAAAGTCAGTGGAGAAAGAATTACATGAAAAGGAGGAGAGGCGTGAGAGATACGAGTTAGAAAGTAATCACCTGCTACTGTGTTCAGACTATGAAGAAGTCGTAAGGTCGTTGACAACTTCTTGACCATCAAATCATGATGTGGTTAAATTGAAACCATTGAATGGTGCACAGAAAAGAAAAGGAAAATTGAGTGATGCGTGACAGCAGAATAAATCTAAAACCATGGAGAAATTAGAGACATTAATTGCATGATTAATGATTTCATATGTCAAACTATATGGTAACTTGTCTAATTGATTTAGAGGGTCAAATAAAGTCAAACCTTCACCAAATTTGGACCACATTCCCACTAAGTAGTCTATATTCTTTCCATAAAATTAGTTTTCCATTTTTCACATGTTTTGTCTATTATTTCTATAAATGTTATTCCATTTGATTTAATGCATTAATAGATGAAATAATTGGATAAATATTTTCCTTTGCATCCCTTCGAGTCAAATTTTAAGACCAATATGATTATTACTCACTCCAAGCTTATGTCATCTATATTCTATGCATTTTTCCTTGAAGGAGAGATAAAAGGGGTTTTCTTCTTATTAAAACTATAAAAAGGAAAGAGGATTACTTCTTGCTTAAGTTATACAAAGTATATTTTCGAATTTGAAATCTATTATTTCTCTCTTTCACTTCCCTTAAACATTTTTCAGGTTAGAAAAGAGAAAAGGGTGAGGGGAACCGACATCTATTTTGTTGAGTGCATACTTCACAAATAATGGAGAAAAAGGCATATTGAGCCTCATATTGTTTTCTAACTTCATTATTCTTTAAGAAAATTCCATTTTTTGGTCTTTTTAAATTAAACTCCTCAACAATTATTATTTAGTAAAACCTCATTCTAAGTTTTAAATTAGACCTAAAAATCGGGGTGTGACAGTAATTATGCTATAATGTGTAGAATGTTGAACGAAGCCTCTAATAATGTCATACATCCAAGCTATGAAATTGTGTGTAATATAATTAGGAACATCCAAAGCTTGAGCCAAAAAATGATGTTAAGACCTCAAGACCTATAAAGCATGATTAAAAGAGCACACATATTTTCTTATGATGGGATTCATTCCCCGAACTCGGGGTCGGTCCTATAAGATGATGACGGTTGGGGTGAGCAAATAGCAACACAACAATTGACCCACCATAAACTACATTTAATGCTTTTATAGATACTTCTTATAAGGAAACCACACCATATCCCAACAAACTATTTTCAGAGCTCTTGTAGTAATGTGGTCCTCACCAAGGAAAATCTTAAGGTGTTGTTGCATTAGATATTTAGGTTTGGATCTATAAATTGACAATTTGGAATGATTATGAGTAATAAATGATAACAAATGAGAATGCTAATATAAGTAGGACAACATAATCAGACAACAATGATGAATATTAGATCATTAACTGATTTTTATGAACAAGAAAATAAAACAATGCATGAATGATTAAGCAATCCAAGACGACATCAAGGAGACCCATTATCCCCTTACCTCTTCATTTTGATCACCTCCATTCTTACTAATATGTCATCTCGGTACCCAAAACCAATTCATTGACCACACTCTTAGTTTTCTAGAACAAATCATCCAATATGGTGGTGACACTGTTCTCTTCCTAAAATTTGACGATATAAATTTCATCAAGACTGTTCATATTTTGGGAATAATCTCACACACACATATAGACTCAAATATTAACATCCACAAATCTACCATCATAGGTACACATATTCCATGATAAGTTATTGACCGATACACTCATTGGATAAATTGCAAAGAATAAATTTATCCCATTAAATATTTAGGTTTACCTCTCTCATCATCTAAATTATTGATTGTAATCTTGAACCTTGTCATCCAATCTATTTAGAATAGACTCACTCAATACTTGGACATGCAAAACACTTAGCCTTTTTTGTTGGCTCACGTTCCTTAATTCATCCCTTGCTTTCCTTACCACATAGTAGCTCAGTTGCATTGCCCGCCAAGATTATAATCAAGCTGATGAAATACATAGAAAACTCTTATGGGGAGACTCAAATAAAAATATAAAATACACCTAGTCAATTGGAAAAGGTAAAAAAATAGGATGGGGTATCATGACATCTATTTACACTCAATTTGTCTCACACAAAAAATTTATTACATCCATATGCACCAAAGAAAATAACATATGGCATGGACGTGTCATTGATAAATACTACATGAACAAAACCAATGGCTTACATCAATCCAAAACTAGCACAACCATTATGTTGATACTTAAATAAAAACCTACACACCTTTCATAATAGTATCTAGATACATCCATAATCCTCTTGATCCAACAAATTCTAGACTGACAATAGTAACTATGTGATTAGCATGCAACTAAACATTTGAGGTCCCATCCAGACCTATACACATCATCACAAAAGAGTCCATGCAACTCATTTCCTCCAATAGACTAACTTTTTGCAAAAGGCGCCACATGGAATATTTCAAAAATGATGAGATCAAATTCATCACATATATATTGGCCAACCATTCCAAAAATAGAAAATAGTGGGGAAACATATATACATAAAAACAAACATACCATTACTACATGCATCCGAGCATAGAAACAAATTATGATCCCAAACTATAGAAGATGCATTTCCCTCCAATATCTTTATCCTCATTAGACTCATGGGACAAAAAAATTACTCATTGATAAAAGTAGAATTAAAATGGTATATCTATGACCAACTGTGTATCTCATATGTGCAAAGTCCAAAGTTTTCACAGAACACCTCTTATTTACATGCAAGAAGGAAAAACATATGGAAAATTTATCTTCGCATACAATAGAATATTAAGGACATCCATTTAGAAACTATACATCAAATCAAATGCATGTTTACTATCTAAAACACTTACACAGAGCCACATATACTAGCTTGCACCATCTTCCTGATCATATGGAGAGAAAGAAACAATAGACTTTTTGATAAAATAAGATCAACTAACAAATGAATTCATGTTTATATTAAAAACTTATAAGATACATTTTTTCCATTCACAGCTGACACATGGGTCGATTATGGCTACACAAAAGGTCAAAGCAACACATATGACTCATATCAGAGATGAAAGAAATAGTCACATGCAATGCTCTCTCGAACAGATGCTTGTCGCACATGATGATGACTAGCTCAGACTATGTATTCCTTAAGGCCATCAACATCCCATTTTCTAATTTACATTATCCCCACTCTATGTTTTGAGGATATGAGGCTTATTACAAGGGGTGACACCCTCATATGGACATGATTACTAATTTTCCAATTTATCTTGATGTATTTTTGTACTAATCATACTTCTTGTACCTAAACACAAAGATATGAGATGATATCTTCCCTTCTATGTAATATGATCTCTAATTTTTTTATTCTATATTTTTCCATCATATCAAAAAATTATAAAAAACATGATAGAGGTAACCTCATGTCCTATTTATTAACTTAAAAGGATACATCCAATCATCATGAAACATATATTTCTTTCTAAACTCTGAGGTATTGAGGTTTGCCTTGGAGTATAAGTCTAAATTGTGACGACCTGATTACAAATCAAGTCATCACCAGTAAAAATGCAGAATTATCATAAACAACATAATTAACAAAAACCACTAAAAATTAAAACCATTTTGCACATAGGTCCATATTCCAGAAAGCTTTCACACAAAGAACCAAGGCCTCATATACACATAGTTCACATTATACATTCAGTATGCTGTCTCTTCTTGAAGATAACAAGAACTTGTTGCTTTACTTTAATACACACAGCAGCAACATAAAAACCTCGAGATAAGCAAACCAAAATCTCAAGTCATTTGTGAAAACCACTAAGACTATCTCCCAAGGACCTGAGAGTACAGAGACGACATATATACTTCTATCTACAAAACCCTGACAGACAACGTACTCAACCTGAAATACTATTGATGTCATTGCTAAAATGATCCTTCTTCTGTAGTCTGGTTCCTAGTTCCTCGTCCGCGTCCACCTAAAATATGTGGATCCCACGGGGTGAGACTATTGTCCCAGTGAGAGATATAACTCTCTCCCAACAATATTATTATCACAAAATATAATATAAAATTGAGCTACATGTATTCCATTGATTAATAGATATATATTTAAGCACAAGGCATAGATATTGATAACAAATCTATAAATCATCTTTTGCTTGAAAAGGAATATGAAGAACATGTATAACGCTTATCTACTCAAATGTATAAAAGTAATAAGGCATCAACCAATGTTTTTGTATTTGATCCTTAAACAAATATGCTACACATCTGATTACATGTTCACATTCACAATTATGCCCAGAGGAGATGGGATATACCTCTCATACTCCAACCAACCACTAGTAAGTCAAAATCGGTACCATACAAGGTCAATGGCAGAGCCGGCTGTCAAGACCTCACCTTTCTCGGTCAGTATGAGAACACTTAGGTAACACTTAGGTTTAGCATGACATCTTATGTCTACTGTAAGTAGCTATACCGGGGTATAACGACATTCTCACTATAGAGTTACTTTTGTAGCATGTACTCTCTTCGGGATAAGACCACCATTGAGCGATCCTATTTTGATTTTATCAGGAAGTACACTGAGCAGTCTGATGTATTTGGGGAGTCCACTGAGCACCCTGATTTAGTTTGGGAGTCCACTAAGCACCCTGATATAATCACATATTCAAAAATGTGTGTTCTGAGTAAAAACTCATTTCACCATTCAGTAAATGTTGAAACTGAATGGATCTATGGTCTGGGAACTTACATGATAATATTCATCTTGCTTAATTAGGTATATTATTGTATCTTTTAACATCAACCAAGTTACAAGCAAGAATTATATCAAATGCTACAAAGAAAAGCATAATTGAATTTATCAGATACTTTCATATTCACTGAAACACATAGATCACTTAGATTCTCAATCTCTTGTCATCATCGTACTTGGGTATTCAAACCCTTCATTCATCACTGAGTGTTGTCATCACTTAGCAAATAATCATTACCTCTAGGTCATCAGACCCAGATATTTGTTCACATAGTCCACATAGCTCATTGAATTTGTATTGCATAGCCAACATAGCTTATTGACTTTGTATCAAATAGCCACATAACTCTTACTTAGATATGCTTATTTCTTTAAAATACTTGCATGATTGTCATATCACGTTATCAACAATTTCAACATATGTCTTTAACCATGAAGTACTAAGGAACACATCCTCCTAATGAATTAGGGTTATAATCAACCGATTAGGGTTTCAAGATTACATTAGCAAGAGTTAAGCCCTAACTCATACTCCACTCATCTCAGAGGTATTAGTGTATGCTAATTACATACTACTCTTTTCAATCATAGTTTCTCTCTCATCCCTACAAAGGTGTAAATTACTTGATTCTCATTTTAAGGTCTACTAGCTCATCATTAACAAATTGAATTACACTCATTGTGTCTCAACATTGCATTATTCATATTCATCACTTAGACAAGCTTAATAATTAAGGACATGCCTACCATATCAAGTAGCATGATTGATAATGTCATTTTATTGTATTTAGAGATGCATATATCATCTTAATAAGTATTCAATTTGATCATGTGGTGAAACCACATCCTTATATTAGGTATAGCATATCCCTTAATATCATATCATGTAACCATGTAGTTAGGTATCACTTTATCTTTTCTCATCTCAAGTCAATCTCATATCATTTATGGGTTAAATCATTATTCCCATATTGGGTATAAGAGTATATTGGGTCCTTATATCGTGTACTAGACTACACCATATCGAGTATACCATTATGGTTATACCATATCTCATACAACAATAATATTTTTGTTCTTCACTTTGGTTGGTCACAGTCATTCTTAAACTTCCATATAGGTATATCATCATATCAGGTAGCCTCTTGGGTTTCCATATTGGGCTCCATCTTGGGTTATCATATCTTGCATCCTCATTGGATGTTATCCTATATTAGGTGGTATCATGATTGTCGTATTGTGTTTCTATGCTATCCATCGTATCGGTTTACCTACCTTAGATATCATGTCGGGTTATATACATATTGGGCACCATATCGTTCATGTGTATTGGGCATCATATCGGTGATGTATACTGGGCATCATATCAGTCACGTATATTGGGCATCATATCGGTTTCCCTCATGGATTCACCATATCGGGTACCCATATAAAGTGGTATATGATTACCATATTGTGTGGCCATTAATGATAAAAACCTTGAACTCAAAACAAGACAAGATGGATACCAAGTTGTTCTTTAACTCGACACAAGGTAAAAAGAAAGTATCAAGTTTTAAAGGATAAAAGCATATCGGGTTCCTAGGGTTTTACTCATATCGGGAAAAGGTAATGCTTGACCCTAGTGTTGTATTCAAGATAATACATAGGTGTCTTCCATATCGTTCATAGGTCTTGTCTTACAAGGTATGACCTACTTTCATATTAGGTAGACCCCATATCAGGTTCCATATCAGTTTGTAAGATCTTCAACCCATATCAGGTTGCAAGAGTCCTCAACCCATATTGGGTAGTCCATGATGATGTCATCATAATTATCTTCAAGATCATTAATTAATTAAAACCTATGGATAATAGTCCTATTTATATATTGGAACTCATTTTTATATCAATTGATCAAAGGAAATCCAAATTTTGTATTTAATCAACAAATTGAACAATATTAAAGAAGGATAATAATATTGAATGGTTTAAGTTATATAACCCGCCTCTCAAAGAGCTTCCAATCTTCAAGCTTCAACTCCACACGTTCCAAGGTTGAATATAAGCCTTCTCCAAGCTCCAAGACTTGAGCTCCAAGCTCCAAGACTTGAGCTCCAAGCTCTTGCATGATATCTCCAATCACCTTGGGCGATATCACCTCACTTGGTTGCTTCAACCTACTTTGGCCAATATCTCTCCTTCTTGGCCGATACCAAGCCTCATCTTTCCATTCTCTTCACTATGGGTGACTCAAGGAAAGGTGTTGCATGATACAAGAGGAAAGGCACTTGCTAGATCTGAAAATCTTGCCAACAAATGAAGGTCAAGGTATTTATACTTGAGGTTTATAGAAAAGAGTGACATAGGTGTCATCAGCTTAAGGTACTTCATGCCACCTAGCCATGCAAGGTCGACACATACTCTTGCATGCATGCCACTGCTATCTTACCATGCAAAAATAAAAGTCCATGGATAATGTAGGGAATAAGGGGCGGCTCTTTGTCTTCTAGAGCAAGTCTCCTTCGACTAACTTATTATTATATCAACTCCATCATTTCCAAGACAAAAGAAAATCGATGCTTTATCATTTCCTTGAAGTGCCTTGCCCATCATGGTCTAAAACAAAACTCCACAAACCAATAGGATGCTCTCTCTATGGCTCTATGGCCGATAGGGACTCCTTTCCTAAGTCCAAAATTGATATGGATCGTGTACATAGCTTCAACATATGTATTTTCTTGGTTTCTTCATTTATTACGAGAACTAACACTTCAATATGTTTCAAAAATATTGTCTCCTCCTTTGTCTTTCCTCTAGATAATACTAGGTAAGAGTAAAAACAATCTAGAGGTGTAATTTACACATTAACCCTACATTTTGCATATATCACAACTGATTCATCAAGCACTTAGCATTGTTTAGACAAGTTCCTATTTAGATTTAGGCTTTGTACTAGCCACCACTTAGTATCATATTCTCCTTCATGACATTTAAAACACTTAGAATATATTCATCATGTAACATTTGCAACATAACCCCTCATATTGAGTAAATTGCACTTTTCACTTAGAATATCATATAATGCACACATAGTTTGCATATAAGCTCAAATTTTGAAAATAATACATCACAAAGGACTTAATTACTTTTCAAAAGATAAAAACAAGTTGTAAGCAACTTACTTAAGCAAAACATCTAGGGTTAAGTCATAACCCAGGTCAGGGGCATTACAATTGTCAACCTCTAAAAGAAGGATTTCATCCCTAAAATCTCAAGAGAAAAGAGAAGGATATTTCTTCCTCATCTCTTCCTCTAACTCCCATGTGGCTTCTTCAATGCCACGGTGATGCCAGAGAACTTTCACAAGAACTATATATTTCTTCTTCAACTTCTTGACTCTTCTATCAAGAATCATCATAGGGCCTTCCACATAGGATATATCTTCATTCAATTCAACCTCTACATGTTGCAACACCATCTCTGTATCGGGATGACATTTCCTCAGCATAGACACATGAAACACTGGATGTAGTCTATGTAGCTCAGGTGGCAACTCCAACCTATAAGCTACTTTCCCGATCCATGCTATCACTGGGTAAGGTCCCATAAATCTAGGGGCTAACTTACCTTTCTTCCCAAATCTGAGAACAACTTTCCATGGAGAGACCTTGAGATACACTTTGTCTCCAACTTGGAATTCTAAAGGTCTACGATGTTTATCAGCATAAGACTTCTGTAGTATCCTGCCAAACCCAGGAAACTGTGAACCTCGGTCGGTGTCTTAGGTTGTTCCCACTCCATAAGAGATTCTACTTTCTTAGGATCAACATGAATACCTGAAGCAGATATAACGTGTCCAAGAAAAGATACTTCTGATAACCAAAACTCACACTTGCTAAACTTAGCATATAACTTATGATGTCTCAACAAGGTCAAATCTTGACGAAGATGTTGTTCATGTTGTTGGTTGTCTCTAATGTATATCAAGATGTCATCTATAAAAATTACAACAAACTGATCAAGGAAACGCCAGAATATTCTATTCATCAATTCCATGAATGTAGTTGGTGCATTAGTTAGTCCAAACGACATAACTATGAACTCACAATGACCATACCTCGTTCTAAAGGCCAATTTAGGTATGTCACTCTCCTTGATGTGTAACTGATGATACCTTGATCTCAGATCAATCTTAGAGAACACTGTTGCACCACGCAACTGATCGAACAAATCATCAATCCTTGGTAAAGGGTATTTGTTCTTAATAGTTACCTTATTAAGTTGTCTATAATCTATGCATAATCTCATAGACCCATCTTTCTTCTTAACGAAAAGAACTGGAGCACCCCACGGTGAAGTACTCAGTCGTATGAAACCTTTCTCAAGCAACTCATGCAACTATTTCTTAAGTTCTGCCATCTCAGTTGGTGCCATCCTATAAGGGGTTTGGGCTATAGGTTGCATATCAGGAACAAGGTTTATCTTGAAATCAATCTCTCGAGGTGGAGGAACACCTGGAAGTTCCTCAGGAAACACATCCTCGAATTCCTTGACAACCAGAACATCAGAGAGGCTAGGGTTCTTTAAACGGGTATCTACCACATGTGCCAAGAATGCAAAGCATCCTTGTCTCATCAACTTCTCTGCTACCATAGATGACACTAGCCAAGTTGGAAGAATCTTTCTCTCCCCCTAAAAAACCCATGTCTTATCACCGCATGTGAACATAGCCTACTTGGAACCACAATCCAAGACAACTTTATACTTTTCTAAGGTGTCCATCCCGAGAATTACATCAAACCCATGCATTTCAAGTGGTATGAGATCCACTTGAATGTTGTGTCCTAAGAAAGAAAGAACACAGGGAGAACATACCTCCCGCAACATCGCAGATCTGACCAACAAAGTTTCTAACAACAGATCATCCTTTCTAGGATTAACAATCATATTACAGTCATGAATCACTTCTCGAGTGATGAAGGAGTGTGTAGCACCCGGATCAATCAAAATAGATACGAAATAGGATGAAGATATATCAGAATGAAATAATTCCATCTGACCTATCACAACTCAAGGGTTAACCACTGCCTATGGCTGAATCATAGCATAGAATCTTATCGTCGCCTACTGCTGACCTCATCCTCTATTGGTCGGTGCAGATGATCCTACTTGAGACGCTTGCCCACATCCTTGAGAACCACTACTGAACTGTTGGCTCTGCCTCGGTGGTTCGGTTACTTCCACGTCCCTAATTGGACATTCCTTTATCACATGCCCTGTCTACTTACACCTGTAGCAAACTATGTTATCCCACTACGACCTAGGCGGTCCTGTCACTGACATCGATGCTGAGCTCTAGGCTCCACCTGGCAGAAAACTACGACCTCTACCTCGGCTAGATGTCCACTGTGTCTGAGTATTAAACCTCTGTGGTTCCACAGTTGCAGAAAACCTCAGTTTCTTAAAACTACCAAACCTCTGATTATGTGACTGTGTAGGTGCCTTCCTACTATTCATCTCTTGTTTCTTTATCACAGACCTTTCTATCTGTCTAACTGACTCCAAAAAGGTGGCAAACTTCTCTCTATTCTCTAGAGCAGATACATGTGTGCTCAATTCAGTGTTCAGACCCTTCTCGAAACGTCGAATTCTCTCCTCATTTGTGGTGGCCATGTGCAGACAAAATTGTAGAAGCTCCATAAACTTGGCTTCATACTCACTAACCTTCATCGTTCCTTGTCTAATCTGCTCAAACTACAAAATCTTCTCATCAAGATAAGTCTTAGGGAAGTATCTATTGACAAACTCTTGTCAGAATTCCTGCCATCCGACCTCAACACCCGGTCATTTCTCTTCTTCGATGGCCCACCAATGGCCAGTACTTCCCTTCAAAAGGTATACAACATGTTTAACCTTATCAGCTTCTAGGATATCAAGGATCCTAAAGGTTTTCTCTATCTCAGTAAGCCATAAATATGCATATGTTGGGTCAGTTGTGCCAGCATATTCAATGGCTACTACCCGACGCAACCATTTAAAAGTCTTGCCAACTCCATGTCTCTCACTAGACCCTAATGTCCTAGGGGCTGGTGTTGGTATCCTGTAAGCCATATGCGTCACCATATTCATGATATGCCCAAAAAGAGCATGAAAAGTTGGGTTTTCTAACAGAGTTTGGTCAGGCTGGGGATTCTCATGCACTAGTTCATCTCTAGCCTGATCCCTTACACCACCTCCTGGTGCAGCAACACTACTCTCAGCAGTGTGTTCTTTGTGTGCTCCAGACATCTTTGGTTTCTACTTCTTCTCCTGTATGAGGAGAATTTACTATAAGATATACTACAGGATACTAGAACAGACTCAACAAACTTAATCCTGTGTCTCTATAGACTTAGAGAACCTTAGGCTCTAATACCAAAACTTTGTGACGACCTGATTACAAATCAAGTCATCACCAGTAAAAATGCAGAATTATCATAAACAACAGAATTAACAAAAACCACTAAAAATTAAAACCATTTTGCACATAGGTCCATCTTCCAAAAAGCTTTCACACAAAGAACCAAGGCCTCATATACACATAGTTCACATTATACATTCAATATTCTGTCTCTTCTCAAAGATAACAAGAACTTGTTGCTTTACTTTAATACACACATCAGCAACATAAAAACCTCAAGATAAGTAAACCAAAATCTCAAGTTGTTCATGAAAAACCACTAAGAATATCTCCCAAGGACCTGAGAGTATAGAGATGACATATAGACTTCTATCTACAAAACCCTGACAGACAATGTACTCAAACTGAAATACTATTGATGTCTTTGATGAAACGATCCTTTTTCTGTAGTATGGTTCCTAGTTCCTCGTCCGCGTCCACCTAAATTTTTTTGATCCCACAGGGTGAGACTATTGTCCCAACGAGAGATATAACTCTCTGCCAACAATATTATTATCACAAAATATAATATAAAACTGAACTACAGGTATTCCATTGATTAACAGATATATCTTTAAGCACAAGGCATAGATATTGATAACAAATCTATAAATCATCTTTTTCTTGAAAATAAATATGAAGAACATTTATAACGTTTTTTTATGCGGAATTTTTTTTTGGTGCGAGAACATTTAGAACATTTATAACGTTTATCTACTCAAATGTATAAAAGTAATAAGGCATCAACCAATGTTTCCATATTTGATCCTTAAACAAATATGCTACACGGCTGATTACATGTTCACATTCACAATTATGCCCAGAGGAGATGAGATATACCTCTCATACTCCAACCAACCACAAGTAAGTCGAAATCGGTACCATACAAGGTCAATGGCAGAGCCAGCTGTCAAGACCTCATCTTTCTCGGTCAGTACGAGAACACTTAGGTAACACTTAGGTTTAGCATGACATCTTATGTCTGTTGTAAATAGCTATGCCAGGGTATCATGGCATTCTCGCTATAGAGTTACTACTGTAGCATGTACTCTCTTCAGGATTAGACCATTTAGCTTTCCCGGATTATCAGGATGACCACTGAGCGATCCTAATTTGATTTTATCAGGAAGTACACTGAGTAGCCTGATGTATTTGGGGATTCCACTAAGCACCCTTATTTAGTTTGGGAGTCCACTAAGCACCCTTATATAATCACATATTCAAAAATGTGTGTTCCGAGTAAAAACTTGTTTCACCATTCAGCAAATGCAGACACTGAATGGATCTAGGGTCTTGGCAACTACATGATAATATTCATCTTGCTTAATTAGGTATATTACTGTATCTTTTAACATCAACCAAGTTACAAGCAAGAATTATATCAAATGCTACAAAGAAAAGCATAATTCATTTATCAGATATTTCATATTCACTGAAACACATAGATCACTTAGATTCTCAATCTCTTGTCACCATCGTACTTGGGAATTTAAACCCTTCATTCATCACTGAGTACTGTCATCACTTAGCAAATAATCATTACCTCTAGGTCATCAGACCCAGATATTTTTCACATAGTCCACATAGCTCATTGAATTTGTATTACATAGCCACATAGCTTATTGACTTTGTATCAAATAGCCACATAGATCTTACTTAGCCGTGCTTATTTCTTTAAAATACTTGCATGATTGTCATATCACGTTATCAACAATTTCAACATATGTCTTTAACCATGAAGTACTAAGGAACACATCCTCCTAATGAATTAGGGTTATAATCAACTGATTAGGGTTTCAAGATTACATTAGCAAGAGTTAAGACCTAACTCATACTCCACTCATCTCAGAGGTATTAGTGTATGCTAATTACATACTACTCTTTTCAATCATATTTTCTCTCTCATACCTACAAAGGTGTAAATTACTTGATTCAAAGGTCTACTAGCTCATCATTAACAAATTGAATTACACTCATTGTGTCTCAATATTGCATTATTCATATTCATCACTTAGACGAGATTAATAATTAAGGACATGCCTACCATATCAAGTAGCATGATTGATAACGTAACTTTATTGTATTTATAGATGCATATATCATCTTAACAAGTATTCAATTTGATCATGTGGTGAAACCACATCTTTATATTGGGTATAGGGAATATCCCTTAACATCATATCGTGTAACCATGTAGTTAGGTATCACTTTATCTTTTCTCATATAAAGTCAATCTCATATCATTTTTGGGTTAAATCATTATCCCCATATTGGGTATAAGAGTATATTGGGTCCTCATATCGTGTACTAGACTACACCATAATGAGTATACCATTATGGTTATACCATATCTCATACAACAATATTATTTTCGTTCTTCACTTTGGTTGGTCACATTCATTCTTAAACTTCCATATAGGTCTCTCATCATATCAGGTAGCCTCTTGGGTTTCCATTTCAGGTCCATCTTGGGTTATCATATCGTGCATCCTCATTGGATGTTATCCTATATTAGGTGGTATCATGATTGTCATATTGTGTTTCTATGCTATCCATTGTATCAGTTTACCTACCTTAGATATCATGTTGGGTTATATACATATTGGGCATCATATCGGTGATCTATATTGGGCATCATATCGGTCATGTATATTGGGCATCATATCGGTTTCCCTCATGGATTCACCATATCGGGTACCCATATAAAGTGGTATCTGATTACCATATCGTGTGGCCATTAATGATAAAAACCTTGAACTCAAAACAAGACAAGATGGATACCAAGTTGTTCTTTAACTTGACACAAGGTAAAGAGAGAGTATCAAGTTTCAAAGGATAAAAGCATATCGGGCTCCTAGGGTTTTATTCATATCGGGCAAAGGTAATGCTTGACCCTAGTGTCATATTCAAGATAATACATAGGGGTCTTCCATATCATTCATAGGGCTTGTCTTACAAGGTATGACCCACTTTTATATTGGGTAGACCCCATATCGGGTTCCATATCAGTTTGCAAGATCTTCAACCCATATCGGGTTGCAAGAGTCCTCAACACATATCGGGTTGTCCATGATGATGTCATCATCATTATCATCAAGATCATTAGTTAATCCAAACCTATGGATAACAATCTTAGTTATATATTAGAACTCATGTTTATATCAATTGATCAAAGGAAATCCAAATTTTTTATTTGATCAACAAATTGAACAATGTTGAAGAAGGATAATAATATTGATGGGTTTAAGTTATATAACCCGCCTCTCAAAGAGCTCTAAAGATTCAAGCTTCAACTCCACACATTCCAAGGTTGAAGTGTTGGGTTTTGTGGAGAAAACATGCACGGTGGAAGCGATAAAATCCACGCAACCCAAAATAGGATCTCGTCGACAACAACGTATTTGGAAGGATTGTTTGTGGGATATACCTTATTGCGGAGCAAGTCCGGCGATGTCCCGCTGCACGACGATGCAACGCTACTTGTCGACACGGATAGAACTTCTCTCCCGTTCGGTGTCTCAGGTTGATCCGGCGGCGCTCCTTTGCGGCAGTGATGTCCGCCGCTCGTAGCGCGTATAGGAGGTCGTCGACGTCCTCCGAACGCAGGCGTCAATGCGTCTGCATCTCTACTTCGTCCATGCGGATGGACGGAACTCCACGTCATGCTTCCTAAGCCAGTGGGAAGGAGTATGTCTCTGCGGCGGCATTCTAGCGGCGTGTTTCTCTCCTTTCTCTCCTAAGGACGGTGACGGCTAGGTTTACATGTGTGAGCGTAAACTAAAAGCGTCTATCCATCTTATATAGATATCGTCCGTCAATCCTCCTTTAAACAGGATACAAAGGGAAATAGGGTTTCCTAAACCCATCAGTAAACAGAAACGTTGTGTTAATTAAAACGCTCGTTGATTAATTAGAATATTCCAGAATTCATTAATTAACCAAATAATCGCATTAATTGATTAATTAATATCCGACTCCATGCAATCGCTTGGGATGGCTCTACGGGCATACATATACCAACAGACTCCCACTTGCACTTAGAGCCAGTCACTCCAATATTATTCTAATCGATTACATAAACATTTTAGTAATCAATGTGATTCGGAGCAATTCCAATCAAATCCACAATTATACTCCTATTCCAACACATCCTATGTGTGTGACCCGGTAGGCTCCAAATTACGTTGGCAGTGATATCTATAATCATATTATGATTTCACAAGCAATGATTGGTATCTAGCAAGACTTCATTGCCACCCAAGTAATTGGAGAAGTTGGAGAACAACTTGACCTATCATTCATGACTGGTGTTACAGTGATTGTATAGTTCCTTTGTCGTTGATATTCGGATTGAACTCGAGTCATGGAATTGTTATCCTTTTCAACGTTCAATCCATGTTCCTTGAACTAGAGCAGACTGTCTGAGATATATGTAAGCTCAATATCACATATTGACTCACATCAGCATGGCCATGTATTTCTCAGTCTCGCTTATCAAGTGGCCGGAATATCAAACTCCCGCAGGAAGGACAAATTCCATCTACATCACTCACAATCATCCCCATGTGTTACAGTGCACCCAAGCACCATCTTTATAGCAATCCATATTCAGGACCACGGTGGATGATGTCAAAGTATACCGAACGACATGTGATAAGTGTAGTGACTTCAGGTCTAAGAACCACAATCACCACCATCATTATGAGATGTGACTCTAACTACCAATCATGGTATCCATGTGTCACTCTCAAGGTGGGTCTGTCTGATACACTGTTCTCTAAAAAGTATCTATGTATTTGGTTTGATATCTCCATATCATGGATAATGAGATTCTTCCATCAACCAACATACATTCTAATCTTATGTGTTATTGATGTCTATGGATATTTCCACAATAACAACCGATTAGGGACAATACAAGAATACATACTCTTAGCATACATATGATCTCACTGTTCAGGTCATCAACCCGGAGACATATGTCATTGAGTATATCATTCTATAGACATCTATAAGCTTTATGGTCATCTCACAATATAAAACACAAACATATAGATTGGAAACTTGCCTTTATTGATATGATCAATGTAGTATTACAAACCGTTTACATAGTATCCCATTACAATCATCTAATGATAGTCTCTATGGGCATACATACCAACAGATTCCCACTTGCACTTATACCCAATCACTCATGAATCTCAATCCAAGTGACCGAACATGTCCATCATGTTTCTGTTGTGAAAGTGCTTTTGTGAGCGGATCAGCCACATTGCTTTCTGTAGGTACTCTGCAAATCTTCACATCTCCTCGTTGTACGATCTCTCGTATGAGATGGAACCGCCGTAGAATATGTTTGGAACGTTGGTGCGATCTTGGTTCTTTAGCCTATGCAATTGCTCCATTGTTGTCACAAAACAACTCAATTGCATCACCAGCGCTTGGAACCACTCCAAGTTCAGAAATGAACTTCTTGATCCACACAGCTTCCTTTGCAGCATTAGATGCGGCAATATATTCAGCCTCTGTTGTAGAATCTGCAACCGTCTCTTGCTTGGAACTCTTCCAGCTCACAGCTTCGTTTTTCAGGCAAAACACAAATCCAGATTGTGATCTGTAGTCATCTTTGTCAGTTTGGAAGCTAGCATCGGTGTAACCCTTTACCACAAGCTCTTCCTCACCGCCGTATACCAAGAATTGATCCTTAGTCCTTCTCAAGTACTTTAGGATGTTCTTTACGGCTGTCCAGTGACATTCACCTGGATCTGACTGATACCGGCTTGTCATGCTCAAAGCATACGACACATCAGGATGAGTACATAACATTGCATACATGATAGATCCAATTGTTGATGCATATGGAATCTTACTCATGCGTGCCCATTCATCACATGAACTAGGACACTGGGCTTTAGAGATTGTAACCCCATGGGACATGGGCAAGTTACCTCTCTTAGAACCCTCCATGCTAAACCTCTTTAGCACCTTGTCAATGTATGTGCTCTGGCTTAGGCCTAGAAGCCTTCTAGATCTATCTCTGTAGATCTTGGTCCCTAGTATATAGGATGCCTCGCCTAAATCCTTCATAGAGAAAGTCTTCCCTAGCCAACCTTTCATTGTCTGAAGAGTAGGGATGTCATTTCCCATCAATAGTATGTCATCCACATACAATATGAGAAATACGATTGTGCTCCCACTAACCCTTTTGTAAATACAAGGTTCATCTTCATTTTGACTAAAGCCAAACTTTTTGACTACTTCATCAAAATGTAGATTCCAACTCTGAGATGCTTTCTTCAATCCATAGATTGACCTTTGTAGCTTACATACTTTATTGACTTCCTTTGGATCGATAAAACCCTCAGGTTGTGTCATGTACACATCCTTGAGTAAATTCCCATTAAGGAATGTTGTTTTAACATCCATCTGCCAAATCTCATAGTCATGATAAGCTGCAATGGCAAGCATGATCCTGATGGATTTAACCATGGCAACTGGTGAGAAGGTCTCGTCATAATCAACACCTTGAATTTGACGGAATCCTTTAGCAACCAATCTACCTTTATAGGTTTGAACATTTCCATCCATGTCAGTCTTCTTCTTGAAGACCCACTTGCACCCTATGGGTCTTACCCCTTCGGGTGGATCCACCAAGGTCCAAACCTTGTTGGTGTACATGGATTCCATCTCATATCTCATGGCTTCAAGCCATTTCTCAGATTCTGGTCCCTTAGTAGCTTCTAGATAGGAAGTTGGCTCATCTGCTATGCCCAATTCGTCACTATCTTGAGTCATGAGAAATCCAAATCTCTCAGGCTCAATTCGTGTCCTACTAGACCTACGAGGTTCCTGTGTTACATTTGGAACTTGAAATTCCACAACAACTTGTGAGTCTTCATGTTCCTTATGTACCTCCTCAGGTTCTGTGCTTTCTTGTTGGTCTCGAACTTCTTCGAGCTCTACATTCCTCCCACTAATTCCTTTGGAAATAAATTCCTTTTCAAGAAATATAGCAGTCCTAGCAGCAAACACTTTGTTGTCAGTTGGTGTGTAGAAGTAGTATCACTGAGTTTCCTTGGGGTATCCAACAAAATAGCATTTTTCCGATTTGGGTCCAAGCTTTTCAGGAAAATGTTTCCTAACATAAGCTTCACATCCCCAAATATTTAACATAGACAAATTGGGATGATTCCCATTCCATATCTCATATGGTGTCTTTTGAATCGATTTGGAAGGTACACAATTAAGTGTAAACATTGCAGTTTTAAGAGCATATCCCCAGAACGACATTGGAAGTTTGGCTGAACTCATCATTGATCGTACCATGTCTAATAATGTATGATTCCTTCTTTCTGACACACCATTATGTTGTGGTGTACCAGGTGGAGTCCATTGTGATACAATACCACGGTCTCTCAGAAGGTCCTCAAACTCTTGGCTTAAGTATTTGCCACCTCGGTCTGAACGGAGTGCTTTAATACTCTTACCAAGTTGCTTCTCTACTTCATTCATGAAATTCTTGAACATTTCAAGAGTTTCTGACTTGTGTTTCATAAGATATACATAGCCATACCTACTGAGGTCATCAGTGAAGGTAATGAAGTATTGATAGCCTCCTCTAGCATTTGATCTAAAAGGTCCACATACATCAGTATGTATGAGCCCTAGCAGATCACTGGCTCTCTCACTGTGTCCAGTGAAAGGAGTTTTGGTCATCTTCCCTAATAAACATGCCTCACATGTCTCTAATGATTCAAAATCAAAAGAGTCTAGATAACCATCCTTATGGAGTCTAGATATGCACTTCTCGTTTATGTGCCCAAGACGACAATGCCATAAGAATGTTTTGTTTGAGTTTTCAAGTTTTAACCTTTTAGTATTTACGTTATATATGCTAGTCTCAAGTTCTAACAAGTAGATACTATAAGACATAGGGGCATTGCCATAAAAGATCTCATCTTTAGATATAGAAATAATTTCATTCTTAATGTGAAATTCAAATCCACTCTTGTCCATACAAGATACAGAAATAATATTTCTATTAATGGCAGGTACGTAATAGCAATTCTCTAATTCTATTACAAGGCTCGTAGGCAAAGATAAACTAATAACTCCAACTGCGGTGGCAGCAACTCTTGCTCCATTAGCAACCCGCAGCTCGACTTGGCCCTTTCGTAAAGGCTTACTTCTTATCAGATCCTGCATATTAGAACATATGTGAGATCCACATCCGGTATCCAGTACCCATGATGAAGAAGTATTTAAGTTTATCTCAATAACGTATATACCTGAAGTGGAGATCTCTATCCATTGCTTCTTCTTCCTCAGTTCCTCCAGGTAGAGAGGACAGTTTCTTTTCCAATGTCCAGGCTGGTGACAATGGTGACAACTGCCTTCTTTGGAGATCCCACCTTTAGCTTTGAGCGCGGATGACTTTGGCTTCTGCCCGGCTTTAGAACTTTTCTTAGCCTTGCTTTTGCCTTTTGACTTTCCCTTTGCCTTGCTGATCACCATCACAGACTTGGGCTTGTCTTTCTTCATCTGTGCTTCAGCTGTCCTCAACATGCCTAACAATTCTGACAACGGCTTATCAAAATTGTTCATGTTTTAGTTCATGACAAAATGATTATATGATTCAGGCAACGATTGTAGAATCACATCTGTGGCCAACTCTTGACCTAGGGGAAATCCCAGCTTGGATAGACTTTCCACGTACCCAATCAAGGTGAGTATGTGGGTGCCAACTGAGTCTCCCTCTTTCATCTTGCTTTTGAACAAAGCCTTTGAGACATCATATCTCTCCTATCTTGCTTGATGTTGATACATGTTCTTGAGATGTGTTACCATCTCCATGACATTCATGTTCTCATGTTGCTCTTGCAACTCATAGTTCATTGAGCACAACATCAGGAACTTGACATCGACGGCATCATCAAGGTGCTTCTTGTAAGCATCCTTTTCAGCCTTGGGTGCATTTACGGTGGGCTCCTCTGGCTCTGGTGTTTCAAGGACATAGAGCTTACGCTCATGTGTGAGAACAATTCTCAGCGTCCTAAACCAGTTTTGAAAGTTGGTTCCGGTAAGATTGTCCTTCTCAAGGACCGATCGCAACGAGAAAGTGTGAGTGTTGGTTGCCATTTGATTGCTACAAAAGAAAAATTTCCATTTAGTCCAAAACATTTTGACTTGTAAAGATTTGATAAACGAGATTAATTAGGCCTTTAATTAATTACACTCCCACTATTTTATTCAAATTGATAGCCCTCACTATCAACTCGGAAGATTGCAACGCACAACCTTCTAGTGAGCCAAGACCCAAAATAATTGGATCAATGCCCAGCCAACGTTGGCGTCAAAGACCAAATACTAAGGTAGGCAACTTTTGCCAATTGCATCATATGCAAATCTTGGATAGATGATCATGCACAACTCCTTGCCATGATGCATCTGTGTGCCTCTAGGTACTTGATACTATCAAGGTTCCCTAGTTAAGTCCAACCCATAAGCCAACACGATGAGTGTGCACCCTGCGGAGGCAGACCCACACACCCACCTTCACACTTCCACAAGATAGACAGTGTACCACGCGGAGGCGTACCCACACATAGTCGATCAAGCTTTTCATGTGTGTTTCTTTATGGAAGGCAAGTAAAACTTAATATTATTAATTGAGGGGTTTTATTAATACACATACATATCCAAACACCACATACTTATAGTACGTATCATATACTACTATATCCACAACCACAAATGATAGACATGCAATCACAAACACAAATACATCGGTTATGGCCATACTATTGTAATCCTTTGGAGCAACAAAGGATTACGGTCCACCTATGGTCTTATGCATCTCATGCAACACCTGTGAATCAACTTGTAAGCATGTAATGATCAACATTACAATGAACAACTTCATGGATGCTTCGTGAGGTTGGAACTTCAAGTTGCTTCTTGGAATGGGATCTTCTTGTTGCTTCTCCTTGGACGCTCCTTGGAGTTGGATCTTCAGGTTGCTTCTTGGAATTAGATCTTCATGGTGCCTCTCCATGGACACTCTTGGAGTTGGATCTTCAAGTGGCCTCCTTACATCAAGTGTACAAAAACTAAAACTAATCCTATCTCTATTACATCATGTGAGTACAAATATAAAAAGAAAGAATTAATTACACTTTGAAATAAGAGATGAGGCTCGGCATGCAAGTCGAATACTTTATACAAAGGATCCATATGTAACCATTATACATCCATAGAATTCACAAACAAACATATCCACAAGATTGACATCCACATTCATTCACAACATTCACAGAAGGGGATACTAGGCCATAACCGTGCATGCACTCACCACATAAAACAGATTTTAAAGGCGACGTGTATGCTATCATAGGTATATCTACATATACGTATATACATATTAAAATTGCAGTACTTTTAATGCGGGACATTCCCCATTAAATGATTTCTTGACTCCCACGCAGACTTTGCGCGGTACACAGGGGCAGCACCCCTGAAAGGTCTACGGAATTTCACTTCCGTGCACTTAGGAAAATCTATATTTTCCATAGTTGACCCCGTCCAAAACGTCAAAAATAGTAGCATGCGGCGTATGTGGAATTAGGTTTAGATTTGCACATTAACAGGTTTAATTCGCATCGTATGAAACTTAAAAACAGTATACTGCGATTTGATCATATCAAAACTAATCCAAATACGCCGTAGATTGACGCTGCTCTGATACCACTGTTGGGTTTTGTGGAGAAAACATGCGCGGCGGAAGCGATAAAATCCACGCAACCCAAAACAGGATCTCGTCAACAACAACGTATTTGGAAGGATTGTTTGCGGGATATACCTTATCGCGGAGCAAGTCCGGCGATGTCCCGCTGCACGACGATGCAACGCTGCTTGTCGACACGGACAGAACTTCTCTCCCGTTCGCTGTCATAGGTTGATCTGGCGGCGCTCCTTTTCGGTAGTGATGTCTGCCACTCGTAGCGCGTACAGGAGGTCGTCGACGTCCTCCGAACGCAGGCGTCAATGCGTCTGCGTCTCTACTTCATCCATGCGGATGTACGGAACTCCACTTCGCGCTTCCTAAGCCGGCGGGAAGGAGTATGTCTCTGTGGCGGCGTGCTAGCAGCGTGTTTCTCTCCTTTCTCTCCTAAGGATGGCGACAGCTAGGTTTACGTGCGTGAGCGTAAACTAAAAGCGTCTATCCATCTTATATAGATATCGGTCGTCAATCCTCCTTTAAACAGGATACGAAGGGAAATAGGGTTTCCTAAACCCATCGGTAAACAGAAACGTTGCGTTAATTAAAATGCCCGTGGATTAATTAGAATATTCTGGAATTCATTAATTAACCAAATAATCGCATTAATTGATTAATTAATATCCGACTCCATGCAATCGCTTGGGATGGCTCTACGGGCATACATATACCAACATGAAGAGGAGCCTTCTCCAAATTCCAAGACTTGAGCTCCAAGCTTTTGCACAATATCTCCAATCACCTTGGGCGATATCACCTCACTTGGTTGCTTCAACCTACTTTGGCCGATATCTCTCCTTCTTGGTCGATACCAAGCCTCATCTTTCCACTCTCTTCACTATGGGTGACACAAGGAAAGATGTTTCACGATACAAGAGGAAAGGCACTTGATAGATCTGAAAATCTTGCCAATGAATGAAGGTGAAGGTATTTATACTTGAGGTTTATATAAAAGAGTGTCATAGGTGTCATCAGCTTAAGGTACTTCATGTCACATAGCCATGCAAGGTCGACACATAATCTTGCATGCATGCCACTGCTATCTTACGATGCAAAAATAAAATTCCATGGATAATGTAGGGAATAAGGGGCGGCTCTTTGTCTTCTAGAGCAAGTCTTCTTCCACTAACTTATTATTATATTCAACTCCATCATTTCCAAGACAAAAGAAAATCGATGCTTTATCATTTCCTTGAAGTGACTTGCCCATCATTGGCCAAACCAAAGCTCCACAAACCAATAGGATGCTCTCCCTATGGCTCTTTGGCCGATAGGGACTCCTTTCCTAAGTCCAGAATTGATATGGCTCATGTACATCGCTTCAACTTATGTATTTTCGTGGTTTCTTCATTTATTAGGAGCACTAACACTTCAAGATGTTTCAAACATATTGTATCCTCCTTTCTCTTTCCTCTAGATAATACTAGGTAAGAGTAAAAATAATCTAGAGGTGTAATTTGCACATTAACCCTACATTGTGCATATATCACAATTGATTCATCAAGCACTTAGCATTGTTTACACAAGTTCCTACTTAGACTTAGATTTTGTACAAGCCACCACTTAGTATCATATTCTCCTTCATGACATTCAAAACACTTAGAATACATTCATCATGTAACACTTGCAACATAACCCCTCATCTTGGGTAAATTGCTCATTTCACTTAGATTATTATATAATGTACATATAATTTGCATATAAGCTCAAATTTTGAAAATAATACATCAAAAGGCCTTAATTAATTTTCAAAAGATAAAAACAAGTTGTAATAACCTTACTTAAGCAAAACATCTAGGGTTGGGTCATAACCCAGGTCAGGGACGTTACATAAATAAACTGAAAGTCACATGCAAATGTACCTAGGAATGTCAATGGTGCTGGAAAGAAACTATATCCATGGATTAACATACCGTAAGTTACGTCATATAACCACACTGAATGGTCATGGTGTATATATGGCTCTAAATTTTTAAAAAGATTGTGATGTGGTTATGTTCTAAGGGAAAGAAAAACCATAGATGAAAAGTGCATTGCGATAAGTCATTTTGAATTATGAATATATAGAGAATATTATCCTAATCACATTATATGTTGTTGTTCTCACATGAATAGCTAAATCTCTATTTTCAAATGACATTAATGCGTAAAGAAGTAGGAACTTTCATTTTTTTCACGATTACATCACACATAGTTGTCCTCTTTTTACAACTAGTAAACATATATGTTTTTCTTACATGTGAAAGTATAACCAAATATATATTATACTTTTATATATTTTGCACTCAGTATCTATTTGTCAGTTTTCACAAACATATATGGTTATTTATATAATGGTGTCAGAGAGATTCAAGGTTAGGAATAATCTAATATATTATGTTTATTTTTCATTGACTTATTCATACATATCTCAGATGGAAACACAAACATAACAAAAGAGGAGATGGATAATTAATCTAACAATTGATTTTTAGTGAGATACATTTATCTTCAACTGTTAATTATTTATTAGTCTATTGATTGATTTTCAATTAATGTTAACACTGATGTATCATTATTGTTGACCATTGACTATATTTATATTGTTGATTGTCAGTTTCTACCACAAATTCATCATATATATTATTTCTCTGATGTCTCCTAGACTTATTCATCCACTTCATATCATATTGTAGTGAGGTATCCTCCCCTATATAAAGGGGCATACTCCTTGTAACAAAAACAATGAAATATACTTGTATTAAAGTTTTGATTCACTCACATGGTATTAGAGTAGGACAAATAGTCGCCTCAGGAGTCCCTCCTTTTCTAAGTCGCCACCCCCACCCTGTCTCTCCTCCCATCCTTGTTCCTCATATTCTTTCTTCTCCGTCATTGTTGATCACACCTAGGGAGATCTATTCTCCTTTCTAGTCTTATCCTCTTCCTCATCAAAAGGATCTAAGGGCAATGCATATGGCCTTTGGTCTGTATTATGCCCTGAAGACTAGTTATTTATAAAGCTATATGGCACCATCTAAGACTATCTATTATAGGGCTTTGCCTACTTATTATTCGATATGATTGGATCTTCCAACATATGTTTACTTCTCTTGGTAACCCAAGGTTTACCACGTATTTAGCTTCTTTTTCTAGAAGATCTGCTATTTCATCGCCTTATATTGCATGTCTCTAGTCCGACACATTGTTTTGTCATCTGTTGTTCTGCAAATTGATTATTGTGAATTCTGATGCACTCTACACAGTGTGTCAACATCTTGACATTGTGTGCCAGTGACTTTGTGACCATGTTCCTTCTCTAAATGTGTTGCTCTATTAAACATTGTATAGGTATTTTATGGGTTCATCATCTTCCTTTGTTAAACCCTTACCAATGTTAGATGATGTTTATCTTCTACTATCTCATTTTGTGTCTTCTACTACTGGTGTCGAGGAACTTATTGTCCTTTTTGTTGTAGGATGAGGGTGTGGTAATCATGGTCGTGGTCGGGGAAAAAGTCACAACAATAGTAGGAGAGGATCCTCTTCTTCCTCTTCTTCCCAATCTAGATTCTGTAATATTTACAAGCCTACTAATCATAATGAAGACAAATGTTGGCTAAATCATGGGAAACCATAGTGGGCCAATAAAGTGTCAGCTAATAATGTTAATGGAGAATCTACTTTTATCCATAATGCAACCAACAGACGATAACACTGAGTTCTATTGACATTAACAAACAGATCAAGGCTACTTTTGCTGCTACTATTACACCTCAAGAAAATATAGCTCAACACTCAGGTGAATCCTCATATGTTCAAGCTTCCGCCTCTTCATCAAAAGATGATTGGGTTATTTATTTGAGTGTTACATCCCATATGATTGGTAATAAAAAAAACCACTTACTTACCTTAATATATCTACTTGTCATCCTCCAGTGCATCTAGCAAATGGATCCACTTCTTCATTACTGGTAGAAGAGATGTGAATAGCAATTTTCTTGAATCTATTTTCTTAGTGTCAAAATTTTCATCAAAATTGATGTCTATTAGTAAAATTACCAAAACATTATACTACAACGCAACTTTCTTTCCTCACACGGTCTCCATGCAGGATCTCAGGATGAAGAAAATGATTGGTGGGGGATATGATAGTGGAGATGGCCTATGCTACTTACAGATCTCATCAACCACTCCTACTACTGCTTTAGTGGCCCAGACTAGCTCTTCATCAATGACACTTGAGGCTTGGTCACTCTTCTACTTCTAGATTAAAGTATTTATTTCCAACTTTGTCTCTTGAAAACTATTCACATTAGTCTAGTCAGCTTGGAAAACACTTTTGGGTAGTGTTTCCTCCTCTCCTCGACAATAGGAGTTCATGTTTGTTTTATTTAGTTCACTTTGATGAATGGGGACCATGTCGTATTGATAATCATACTAGTGTGTGGTATTTTGTAACCTTTATTGATGATTGGTCTCGTGTTTCTTGTATCTATTTGTCAAAAGATTGTTATGAAGTGTTAAAGGCTTTATCTAAATTCCTAAATAAACTAAAGACTCAATTTTCTACTGCTGCTAAATTTTTTCGCACTAATAATGCTTCTGAATTTGTGCAACATGGTTTTCAAGATATTTGTATTACCAAGGGGATTTTTTCTCAATCTTCTAGTCCCTATAGTCCACAACAAAAACTTCTCATGCTCCAACGGTAAGAAAGATAGAGAAAGCTCCAACTTCTCTCTAGAATTCTCCTTCCGGTTCGTCATCTCCCAGGTCGGTTGCTCCCTTCCCGGCAATTCCCTCCAGTCGCTTGGTTCTCGGCTTCCCGGCGATCTCCTCCACTAGAGACTTCATTCCTCAGGTAATTTTCCCCTGTTTCTTCTCCTCTTTGCAGGATAACGATTCCATCTCATCAATTGGCTACAGTTCTTGTTAAAATATGAGCATGCAATCATCCGATTTTAGCAGCTTCATCATCTCAGCCTCTTCAGTTTAAGCTCTCTGGTTTCGCCGAGAAAGCTTCATCCCCTCTGACGGTTTGCGAAGAGACTTCTTACATCTTCCGATCTCCTCATTACCAGTGCGATATTTATTTCGAGCATACCTACAACTGTTACACCTCACCTCGTGTCCCCCTCTCGGTCTAAGAACATGCAGCCATCATCTCATTGATTACCCCTCATCATTCTCTCTATCAGTTACATTCCCTACCCTAGATTTTGCTGGATTCAGGTTCTCTTCAGCTTTTCTCTGTCACAGTTAGAAGCAATTAAAGCCCCACCTAACGATCGGATTATAATATAGAACTAGAGGCGCCCTCACCCTCGCCTCATGCATAAAAGATCCGTGCATGCACCATTCAGGAAAAATCCCAACTTTCCGCCATGCCTTACTGAAACATAAAACCCTGAAGCTCAGCAACATCGCAAAAACCACATCTTCCGCAAACAACATGAACTCGCGCTTCCCCTTCCTCGAGATCCATCTCTCTGATCCAAATTTCTCAACAACCATCCCGCTGCCTAGAGCATGGATCTACCACAAATATGACATTTCTCCTGGCATCTGTATGATTAACATCGGTCACCGCTCTTTCCAGGTCACGATTTCATGGTCAATCCCCTCGGAAACAACCTGGGGAAAAAAACCCCTTCCTCCTCATCTCGGAAGGTTGGAACGAGATGTGCCTGGTACTGAAACTACAACCGGAGTGGTCGTTGTTCCTTCAACCTTACGAAGATCGCACCTTCCGAGCGTGGGTTCGTGATTTCGTCCATGAAACTCCATCAGCTCTCGCCTACCTCTATAAAAGATATGATTAAGACAGCTCATCATCCTCAAACTCTGCGGACCATCTCTTCGTCAGAGCAGAACATCAACCCCCCATGGGTGCAAAATCATGGCCCATATCCATCTCCTCTGGGTCAGAAGATGAAGAAGATGATGTCACATCCCCCCCGGTTCAACAACACAGCTCCATCGTTTAAAGGTATACACTTTTTCCTTCTCCATCCTTTAAAGATAAAGATTACAGACCAAAACTCTCGTCATTATACAAAACCCTCCTTTATTTTTTCCCCTCGATAAGGGACATCATCCCTAAGGACGATGACCTCTTAAATCTCTCCTTTCCTGTCCTGGGACAAGCTAAATCTTCCCTTCTCATAAACAAAGCTCTTGAAAATATCCCCACCGCCCATATCTGGAAAACGGTCCCCCCGAAAAAACCTTTTCGAGCCCTTTTCTGCTCCATATGCCACAGCAACAGCCACTCTACTTCCAGATGCTTCACACGACGCACTTGCTTTGGCTGCGGTTGCCTAGGGAACATAAAAAGGTTCTGTTTGGCGCATCCTCACCCAAATAGGAATACACACCAGCCTAATCCCCACCTTTCTCACATGCACTCTCGTTCGACGCATATCCCCCCTTTCCAAAGTTGTTCAGCGGTCCCCAAAAGACTCTCATCCGCCAACCGGCCTTACGCTGTGCCCTCCCATCATTACTACATTTCAAAAAATCCTTTTGCATGTCTAGCTGATCTCCCGCCCGAGCATGCAAAAACTACAAACTCAAGTTTCTCAAACTCAAACTCTAGGAAACCTCCTATATCCAAACCATACCTCTCGCCTAGAAACCCTTCCAAATGCCACACTCAACAACAACTCCCTACCTCAAAGACCCCATCCACCAAAACCTATAGTGTTAACCATCCCCCCTCCATTCCAACCATGAAGATACCCGACCACCTTGAATATGCTATCGCCATGGATCTCCCTGCAAACTCCATGCGTCTCCTCAAAGTTTTCTCCCTCAGAAGCATTCTTGTTTCATTAGAAAACAACTTGGACAATAATCTTATTAATGTCCTCGACATTACTAGAGCTTTACCTCTGCTTCTCCCTGGCCATACCATCCTCAAACCCAAAGTTTTCTCACCCACCCAGCTCATTTATACTGTTCCTGAAGGGACGAAGATAAATCATATCTTCAACCAGGTTCTCAATATCCCTTGTGGCTCCAGCTTTATCATGGCGCGTCTATCCAAATGGTCTGCTGATTCCGGCTCTTTCCCGGCCCCTGCTGGCGGCTCTGACTGGGTTGCTATATCAAATCTTCCTCCACATCTGTGGGAGCTTGAGATTTTCATAGGTATTGCTCATTCTATTGGGGCAACGCTTCAATATATTAGCCCAGAAACGCTTCATCCCACCCAATACATCAAAGCTTATTGCCTCTTCTCCGTTAAAGCTGCCATCTCCCTTCCACCTTCCATCAACATTAGGATTGGAGAAGCTATCTATCACCTTAAGCTTGCTGCTGAACACCCCTCTATAAATAGCACTACTTTTTCCGACCTTTCCTGACACCCTCCTTCCTGGTTCATCCCAAACAAAGGCAAAAACCCTAGCTCCAATACCAGTGTTCCTCCTTCCAGAAATCAAGTATGGATTAGGAAACCCACAAACCTTCCTGAAAACACCTATCACCTTCAAAATAAGAAAAGAACCAGATCTCCAGAGCCCCCCTCCACTACCAATGCCAAACCGAGCAGTAACTCTCGTCCTTCTACTTCATCTACCAAGGAAAGTTGGCATTCACCAAACAAAAAAAACAATACCACTGATTTGCAAGACTCGTCTATACAAAAAAATGAAAACTCGCTGCAGAGTTCGGATCAGGAGAGCCCACTGCAAAAGACAAACACAAGCTACCTTCAAAAGATCCTGCAGCCAGATCAATCCGTCATCAATGGATCCAGCATCATAAACAGGCCAAAGAAAGGTAACTCCCCATCTTGCTCTTTCAGTTATGTTTCCTTTGCATCAACTCTTTCTACCCCTCTATCTCAAAAAATAAAAGCAAAAAAAAAAGTTTGACTCTATTGATGGCATAGCATCTTGGTCTAATATAAAAAGTTTCACATCCTTTGCAAACAAGATAGGCTTCTGCTTTGATAAAAATGATGAGGCACAGCTTGTTCTTAATGACCTTGAATCCTTCATGGGTTGGTCTAAGAGAAGTTGTTAATAGGATTATTTTCTGTGTCTTTATGTTATTGTTTTGTCATTTCCAACATCATGAAAATCTCAACTTGGAACATTTGTGGGGCAGCTAATTTACAAAGAAAAAAAAATACGATCACACATATATAAAAACAATATAGATCTTATCTCCATCCAAGAAACAAAAACTTTTCTCTCCCCTTTTGCCCTCAAAACTATTGGTGGAAATAGAATCACAACCTGGATTCAACTTCCCCCCAAAGGCTTCGAAGGTGGTATTCTTGTGGGTTACAACTACCAGACTCTCTTATTGCTAAAATCCTCTATTCTAAACTTTTCGATAACTATTGACTTCAAAAATCTTGTTGATGACTACCTTTGATCTTTCTCTGGTATATATGGGGAACCAGGTTACGACAAATCCCCCTTCCTTGAGGAGTTAAACTGTCTCTTCACAAATTATCATCGGACACCTTGGGTCCTTGGTGGAGATTTCAACCTTGTCACACAGATTTTTGATAGACAAAACTCCAACCCTTCCCCCTCTCCCTTGACTGTTGCTGACAAAAAATTTAGCCAGATGCTTACAAACCACTCCCTTATCGATCTTGTTCCCTCAAATGCCTCATTCACGTGGTCTTGAAACCAATCTTTTTCTCGACTTGACCATTTTATTTGTTCAAACCTTTGGGAAGACAATCATCCTCTCTCTTATACATATATCTCCCATCGAACTATATCTGACCACTTTCCTTTAATCCTCGAAACTGCCTCTTGCTCATGGGGAGCTCGTCCCTTTAGATTTGAAAACAACTGGCTTTCCTTGGATAACTTCTCCAGATCTTGTCTTGAAACCTAGACTCTTGCTAACCCACAATCTTCAAATTTGGGTCTTCACATCTTAAACAATACAAAACACATCAAAAATCATATAAAAAATTGGTTGATCCAAAATCCCTTGACCTTACATGAAACTCAAAAAAACCTCGAAGACCAACTTCTCCTTGCTGAAAAAGATCCATTAGCTGATCCAGCTCTTATCCTTTCTTTAAAAGTGGACCTTGAACACATGAATGACAGAATAGATACTAAATGGAGACAAAGGGCCAAGATCGCATGGGCCAAAGATGGTGACAAAATACCAAATTCTTCCATAAAATATGCAATCAAAAATTTAGAAACAACGCTATAACTCACCTTTTGATAAATGGTAGACTCACTTCGCATAAACAATCCATCATAACACATATAAAAAACCATTTCAAAAAAATCTTCAATAATAATCATAACCCATCTGGTCTAAACAATCTACAATGGAATGTGATTTGTCTAGACAAAATAAAAAAAAAAACCCATGATCTCATTAAACCTTTCACTCTAGAGGAATTACAGTTTGCCATCTCTGATCTTGGTAAAAATAAATCTCCTGGTCCTGATGGCCTAAATGCGGAATTCTACTTGGCAAACTGGAACCATTTCAAGCATGACTTTCTATCTCTTCTTTCCGCCTTCCATGCAAGTCCAAACCCTCACAACATCATCAAATACATCAATAAAACCTTCATCTCTCTAATCAAGAAAAATAGTAAACCAGAGTTAATCTCACATTTCAGACCTATCAGTCTCATCAATACCTCTTACAAAATCATTGCAAAAACTTTGGCAAATAGGATCAAACCACTTATGGACGACATCATTCCTCTCAACCAATCCGCCTTTCTAAAAAAAAGAAGCATCCAAGATGCCTTTTTAATGGTAAATGAAACCATCCATCTTTGTCACACAAAAAAACCCCTCCTTGCTATCAAATTGGACTTCGAAAAAGCTTTCGACTTTGTTAACTGGAAATGCCTGCTACAGACTCTCAAGGGTTTTGCTTTTCTTGACAAATGGATCACTTGGATTCATGCATGTATATCTACAAACCACTTCTCCACCATCATCAATGGCGTTCCTTTTGGCTACTTCCATAATTCCAATGGACTTAGACAAGGGGACCCTCTCTCTCCTTACCTTTTCATCATATTAACCACCATTCTCTCTCGCATGATTCACTTGGGAAAGCAAAACGGTCTCTTTTCGACTCCTGATGTCTGCAAGGAGAACATTATCCAATTTGCTGATGACACCATCATTTTCTCCTCTCCCGATTTTTCCTCTGTCCAAAATATTTTTAGAATCATAGGTTTTTTCTCTTACATCTCTGGGCTGAAAGTAAACATTCACAAATCCTCCATTTTTGGGGTTAACATCCAACAATCATCTTTGGAACACCTAAAAGACTTCCTCAAATGCAAAACAGAAGATTTCCCGATCAAATACCTAGGTCTCCCCATCTCCCCATTCAACATTTCAAATGCTATTTGGAAACCCATCATTTCAAAAATAAACACTAAACTCACCAGCTGGGAAAACAACTTTCTTAATCTCTCGGGGAGGCTCACTCTGCTAAATAGCGTCATCACACCTATAACAACCCACTTCTTAAGCTGCATATCCTTACCCTCAAAAACTAAAACCATTCTAGACAAAATCAGAAGAAGTTTCCTTTGGAACAATGTCCAAAAACTAGATAAACCCGGAAAACACTATCATCTAGTAAATTGGAAAACGATTTTAGCTCCTCTTGATCAAGGGGGTTGGGGTATAATAAACATTGAAACACACTCTCTCTGCCTCATAGCCAAAATCATTGACTGTCTTACCCAACAAAAAAAATATGGACAGATCTCATCACTAACAAGTACTACCATAACTCACCTCCTTGGCACCAAATCCAGCAGAAATCAGCATCCCCTCTCTAGAAATTCATAAATAAAAATATAAAAATGATTTCACAGATCTTAAATACACCTCCCCATTCTCATAAAAACATCTCCTTATGGTCTGATCCATGGTATGAAAACAGCTCTATATTAAATCTCAAAACAACATGGTCTATTCCAAAAAAACTCCTCAACCTAAAAATTGATAAAGCCCTTCCACTCATCACTAGTAATAGAACAAACTCATTCAAAAGATGTATCCTTTCCCAGGTGAGTCAAAATGAATTCAGAAATCTTTCCAGTTCTTTGGCCAACAACACCTCAAATAATATCACTTGGAAATGGGGGAAAAAGTTTTTGGTCAAAAAAGCCTACAACTTTTTCTCTTTCAGAGGCATCACTCCAACTTCATCAAAGCTTTGGAAACAAAAATGGCCACAAAAATACAAAACCTTTTTATGGCTTCTTTTACAAAATAAACTTCTTACAGGCGAAAACATCACAAAAAGGGGTTTCATTGGACCTTTTAGATGTGTCCTCTGTGAAAAAAATAGTGATTCGGTCAGTCACATCTTCATCAAATGTACTTTCTCTCAAGAAATCTTTTCACACTTCATGCGGAATCACCTTCCTGATCTCTAGGAAGTCATTTTTCCCATACAAATAACACCTTCAAGACTTTACAGAAATTTCAAAAGCAATGATCTATTTATAACAATCTGTTGGAACCTTTGGAAAGAAAGGAACAATAGAATTTTCAACAACACCAGAAAATTGGCAAAAATTATTATAACACAAATAGATGTTGACTTCACGTTCTTACTAAACTGCAGGAAAAATAGCAGCAGGAAGAAGGGATGATTCGGATGAAGGTGAATCCGAAGCAGCATTTCTCTGTGATCTTAAAGCTATGGTGGATGATGAGGCTGGGGTCAGCTTAGTGCAGCAACTTCTGTGATTTCATCTCTAATCATGGGCTATTCAAATCATGACTATCTCAAGAATGCCTAAACATTTATTTTGATAGGAGGTTTGTCTTAAGGGGTGCCTCCCCCCTTTCTAGCTGAATTATGCTTCCTTACGCTTTTTTCAGTTTTTTTCTTTTCTGCTGTTGTTCACTCTCCTTAAAAATGATGTGTTGGTACTCCACATAAGCAGGTCTTCGCTTGCTTGATGTGTTTTTCATATTTATATAACATTACCTTTCCTCAAAAAAAATAGTCCACAAAAAAATGGAGTTTCCAAAAGGAAAAATGGGCATATCCTTGATGTAGATCACACTCTCCTAATTGAAATGCAAGTCCCTAAGTTTTATTGGATAGATGTGATTCTTTTAACAAGTTATCTCATCAATTGAATGCCTTCTTCTGTTCTCCAAGATAAGATTCATTTCCAACTTCTCTATCCCCATGAAGCACCCTTTTCTTTACCATTAAGAGATTTTGATTGCCTATGTTTTGTTTATAATCATCAACCTGGGTGTCATAAATTATCGTCTTGTACTTTTTTTTGTTGTTTCCTCAGTTTCTCTCATACAAAAAAGAATATAAATGTTTTGATCTTGTTGCACATTGTTTGTGTGTTAGTGCAAATGTCACCTTTTTCTAAGATACATCTTTCTTTTTTGAACCAAGTAAACATGTGTCACTTCCAACTATCCCCTTTCCAGATCCTACTTTGTCTACGACTCTCCTACTTTGGCATCTTCTAAGACTGATGATCTACTGATTTTGTTATAACTTCTAATTTTGACATTCATATTGCATTATGGAAGGGGCGATGATCTAGTACCAAATATTATTTCTCTCAACATGTTTCTACAACTCATTTGAATTCTTCCATGGCTTGGTTTACTACTACTTTATCTGCAATTTCTATCCCAAAGAATGTCCAGGGAAGCATTGCTAAACTCTAGGTAGAAATGAGTCATGATGAGGAGATGGATGCACTTTATTCTCGTGGAAATTGGGACCTTGTTGATCTCCCTACAAGTAGTAATCTTGTTGGTTGCATATGGGTTTTTACTATAAAATACTCACCTGATGGTATAGTTGAACTTCTCAAGGCTAGACTTATTGCTAAGGGATACACACAAGAAACTTGGATTGATTACTTTGTAACCTTTTTCTAGATTGCTCGTCTTAATTCTATTAATATTTCAATTTCTATTGCTATTACAAAGGATGACACTTACATCAACTGGATGTCAAGAACACCTTTCTATATGAAGATTTTCAGGAAACTATCTATATGGCACAACCTCAGGGTTACGTTGCTTAGGGGGAGAATTTTGGGAAAGTTGTCTTCTAAAGAAAGTAAATTATGGCCTCCCGAGCATGGTTTGACAAGTTATCCCTTATACTGCACAAATTTTATTTAAAATAATCTCAATTTGTCCATTATGTGTTTATTAATGTAATGACCCTGACTTGGGTTATGAGTTAACCATGTTTGTTTTGGCTAAGTAAGTTTCTTATAACTTTAATATAATCCTATAAGGTGTTTTTTTATCATGTGACACACTTATGTTCCAAGTTTGGTCCTGGTTGAATGTTGTATGAGCAATGTTCCTTTATTTTGGACCAAAGTGCAATTTACCCAAGTTGAGGGGTTATATTGCAATTTGTCACATGTTGAACGTTCCCTATATGTTTTAGCATCATAAAAGAAAGAATAATTCTAAGTGGTGGCCTTTGGAAAGCCTAAATTCCAAGTTTGAACATGTTTGAATGATGCTAGTACCTTGTGCACCAATTTTGGTACAAATTGTAATTTACCCAAAATGTAGGGTTGATATGCAAATTACCATCTCTAGAATGTTCCTACTTCCTCTATGTATCATTTATAGGAGAGAGAAAGAAGGAGACACCATGTTTGAATCAATTATGAGTGATGGTAATCTTGGTGATGAAATGACCAAGAAAAGGGTTGAATATGAAACCTTAACTTGAGTTGTATCAAGTTGAAAAGCTTATATATGAGTGCCTATCGGCCAAGGAGCCATAGGAGGATCCTCATATCGGTTTTTAGACTCTTGGAAAAGGCCCTGATGTGCAAAGCACCTCAAGGAGGTGAAGTGTATTGGTTTACAACTTCCTTAGAAAAGTTGTATCAGGTTGTGAATAAAGTGGTGATTTAGTTGATATATTTTATTCAAAGAGAAAAGTAATGGACGCAATTTCATCCCTAGATTATCCTTAAGTGTTTTTCTTGTCAAGATAAATGTTAATGCATTCATGTGCACGTGTCACCCATGCATGGACACGTGGCACCTAGTAGCTCAAATTGATGACACCTCATTTTCACACTTCTTCATGAATAACAAGTATATATACCCCTTCTTTCACCCCTTAGTGAACGAATCCTACCACCTCCTTGATCTTAGATATCATGCATAGGGTCCTTGTATCATGTATGAGTGAAGTGGTATCATGCATAGGGCCTTGGGTATCATCCATAGAAAGATTATATCATCCAAGTAGGGTGATATCGGCCTAGTGGGGTGATATCGGCCATAGTGAAGTGTTTTGATCACAAGTGAGGGGGATATCGGAGACAAGTGATGGCATATCGTGAAATGGTAGTCAGGTATCTTGAAAGGTGCTAAGGAGCAAGAGAGAGCTCAATACTTTACCCTAAGGTGAGGCAATGATCATCTTTAACCTTAGATTGAAGCATGATTTTAGGGTTATGATCTTCCTTTCTTTTCTTCTTCACCAATTGCTTATCCTTGGTGATTCCTTGTATATGAAGGAGTTGTGAACGAGTCTTGGACTTTTCATAAGTCGTCTTCAACCTTAGGAACGTGGATCTTTGGAGCTTGGAGCTTTGAATTTGTTCTTGAGGTGATTTATATAACTTGAACTCTATCATGGTATTATTCATCACCTAAATTGCTATACTTAATGATCTACTTTTAATTCCGAAATTTTCTGAAATAGTTGATGACATTATGAGTTCTAGTAGTTTCTTAGACCTGTTTCCATGAACTATAACAGTTATAACGAAGTTTTAGAGCTTGAACAAGATGGTATCACCTAATAAAGTGATACCGGGTTCAAGCACACAAGCAAGCACCTCTAACCCGATATGGTGATGCACCTACTCCACTAAAATGATATGGATATGATTTTATACCTTCTTGCATTATATGGTGGTGTAGTATACACCTATTGCACGATAGGAGGTCAAGCATACACCTCAAAAATGATATTGGGTTAAGAACACACCTCTTTGCCCGATATGGTGTGAAGCACACACACACCTCTCTGCCCAATATGGTGTGAAGCACACACACACCTCTCTGCCCGATATGGTGTGAAGCACACACACACCTCTCTGTATGATATGGTGTGAAGCACACACACACATATCTGCCCGATATGGTGTGAATCACACACACATCTCTCTGCCCGATATGATTTGAAGCACACACACCTCTCTGCCCAATATGGTGTGAAGTACACACACACCTCTCTTCTCAATATGGTGTGAAGCACACACACACCTCTCTGCACGATATGCTGTGAAGCACACACACCTCTCTGTCCGATATCGTGTAAAGCAAGCATACACCTCTTGTCCAATATGGTAACCATACATACACCTCTAAAGTGATATGGGTAGCAAGCATACACCACTAAATTGATATTGTGTTAAGCATACACCTCTTGGACGATATGGTTTTGAGCACATATCTCTAAAATGATATGGTGGGTAACCCAATACACTAAATGACAAAAGTGGTAAGGTGGTTAATACCCTAGAACATGTGATGGCCAATACACTAAAGTATGGTGTGTCTAATATCTTCAAGTGAGGTGAGGACGTTACACTCATATATGGTGAAGATGATACATCATATGATTGGTAAGGATGATACCTTGATGGGTAAGGGTATGAGGGATATGACGATGTCTATCTTAATATACACCTAACCTAATACATGTGTTCAACTTGACATACATTATTCAATCTGATGCACCTTGTAAAGGTGAGGGCAAGACACTCTTAGGAGTGATCAGTGTAACACCAAGTAATGGCATGGCTAATACCTTGATAGGTGAAACACCAAGAGTGGTTGATAATGGACAACCTTATATCAACAATGCCTTAACCCGAGATGAGCCCACATCATTGATGATGGTTGGATAATTCAAATGTGTGACTGATGACCAATACACTACATGATAAATGTGATGTGTTAGTGCATAAAGTATTAGGATGGGATATACCATAATACAAGATAAGTTGATGAACTTAAGTAAGTTAAAAGCAATGAGGGAAGTAATACATCAAGGCATGATAAATACCACATCCAGCACTACAAGGTTGATACACCTTGATGCACCTTAAATCCAAATTACTTGGATGAGTAACACATGAAGTGTGTCATGTCAATTGTTACATTGAGATGTAATGAGTTTAATGCACTTTGATAAGTGTAGGCTAACATACCTTGAGAAAAGGTTAAGCCAATATAATAAAGTATGATGTAATCAATATCCTAGTGAGGATGAGAGAGAAACTCATACTTTGTGTTGATAATCATTTAATGATAAATAATGAGAATAAATAAGTATGATTGAATACTTATGATATCAATGTATGCTCCTAAATGTGTGGATCAATAAATTAGGGTTTGGATTGATAATATGAATAATTGTTGCCTAGTGAGATGTGACAAGATGTGTAATGGCCTTGTGAGCCATGTGAATAAGTTGTTGCCTAGTAAGAGGTGAAAATATGTGTAATGGCCTTATGAGCCATGAGAATACTTGTACAAAAAGTGAAATGAATACCTTGGTCTGAGGACCTAGAGGTAACAGTTACATGTTACAGAGGTAACAATGCTAAGTGATGATCTAAGGGTTTGAATACCCAGATCCAATAATCATGGTAATGATGTGAAGGGATTAGAATCCCCAGTAATGTGATGAAGGACTGAGATCCCAAGTATCATGTTTTAAAGATCTGCAAAGTACTTGATAGATGTATTGCACCTTTCTTTGTAGCATTTGTTGTGATTAATGATTCTAACTTATTTGATGCTAAAAGAATGTTGTAATGCACGTACTATATCACTAGAAACCATAAAATATTGCCCTAACCATACATCCATCAGTGTCAAGATTTGTTGAATGGTGAAATGGGTTCCCCGCAGCATAACCCGGAGTGCATAATTTTGAGTATGTGGGGGTGTAAGTATGGATGTCCATGTGTGGGTCGATCCCATTATGATCCCGAAATGAATGGGGATTTGGCTATATGTCATATCCTGGCTCGAGTGTGACTTCAGTCGCAGACTCTATGTTGAGCACTGTGAACTGGCCTGTGGCTTAGAGTATGGTGTTTGTCTTGCCATGACTCAATTATTTCATAATTGGGGATGGTTGTTAGTCGATGTTCCCCTAAGAGAGTGCAGTTGACATTGTAGCTCTAAGTGAGGATGCCTACGTACCCTGTCACAACTATTTGCAGCCGACACAAGATGTCCTTCTAAACTTATGTGGTCTCGTACTGACTGAGACAAGTGAGGTCACGACAACTGGCTCTCCCATTGACCTTGTATGGTACCGACTTGTGAGATGTTTGTGGTCAGTTGGAGATTAATGGGGTATGCTTCATCTCCTCAGGGTATAAGCGTGATTGCTAAAATATGTTCAGTCGTGTAGCATATCTGCTTAAGGATCGAATATGAGAAATATTGTTTGATGCGCAATTTAGTTATACATCTTAGTTGATAGATGATATTTATGTTTCTTTACATTCCTTGTAAATTAGATAGATGATTTATAACTCTACCATGGGTAGATGCAATGTTCTCCTTAAGAAAGGAGATTACTTCATTCTGTTCATACAGTGAATTATCATGCCTATTAATATAAAAAGAACCTCTTCTCAGTTTATAAATATTTAATCTATGATAATAATATGGTCTACGGAGAGTTATATCTCTCGCTAGGATAATTGTCCCACCCCATGGGATCCACATTTTTTTAGCTGGACATGCACGAGGTGGCGAAGATCTTTCTGTAGAGGAGGAACAATAGTTGAGGCAGCAGTGACAGCTCAGGTTGAGTGTACTATTTGTCATGTCTTGTAGATAGAATTCATGTGTGTTGTCTATGTACTCTCAGGTCCTTGGAGTTGGTTTGTACTGGTTTCATGAATGATCTGAAATTTTGGCTTGAATGCCTCGAGGTCTTATGTTGCTCTAGTATGTGTTTTGATAGAGAAACTATTATATGTTGTCCTCAAGATGAGATGGTGTACTATGTAATCATGATATGTATGAGTTTTAGATCTTTCAGTAAGAGTTTTCTGGAAAAGGATCTCCTTGCAAAACAGTTTTATATTTTAGTGATTTTTGTTAATCCGCTTATTATGTTTATTCCGCTTAATTAGTAATGATTTGTTTGTCGATTTGATGACGGTCGTTACAAGTTTGGAATCAGAGTTTACGGTTCGTTGAGTCTACAGAGACATAGGACTAAGGTGTTGAGTCTGTGTTAGTGTCCTCTAGTATACCCCATAGTGACTTCCGCTTATGCAGAAGAAAGGGTAAAGTTTATAAATGACTGGAGAATAGGAGGAACACATTGCTGAGGGCAATGTTGTTGCACCAAGAGAGGGTACAAGGGATCAGGAAAGAGAAGAACGAGTGCCTGATAATTCTCATCTTGACCCAATCAGGATAGAGATAAATCTTGTTTTTATGCTCTTATTGGACTGTTTAGGACAACAGTGATGCATATAGTAGACTGGATACTAGCATTACAACCTAGGTTACCAGTTCTTAATGCAGAAATGTTGGGCTCTATAAGGGGTCCTGAATGACATAGTCATGTTAGAATAGTGGAAAATGTGGGAAAGATTAACATATGGCAAGAAAATAGACTCTGCCATAAGTATAGACAGATAGTACATCTGTGATGGTAATGCCCAAGAAGGGGCAATAAGCTGAGAATTAAGGTAAGGTCTCTATAATTTTGGAGACATTTGCCTAGTTGTTCTAAAAAGTCAAAGTTTTTGGTACCATTGGTGCAATAAATGCCTAGTGCACCAGGGCAGTAGTTGTTAAGTAAAGGCAAAAGTCCTAACTTTCCACCTGTAAGAACCCATGGCTTAGTTTTTACATCGGTGATAAGACTGATAAGACCATGGTACGAGGGCAAGACATGCTATAGGTATGGACATGTTGAGCATACTAAACTGTTTTCTTTGAAAAGAAGGGAGGAAATTACTCAACAACTGAGGTAGGCTCGGCATGGCTTATGAAAGTCACAACCCAATAGTGTAAAAAGGTAAGAGAAACAACATGAAACAGCTAGACTCTATGTGTTGAGTCAATCTAAAGTGGTAGATGACCGTGAGGGGTAACAGTTAGATAGAGCTTTTTCATTTTGATATACCTTCTCTTGATTTTATCTGATAATCATAAGAAGGATTGATGTTATTGGCTTCCCTTTGGTTGCCCTATGGGAACATAGGGAAGAAATGATGAGAACTAGAATTTATATTATGTTCAATATTCTTTTAAATGTTCTATAATTGCTCTTATATGTGTGAAAGAGGATGAGATATAGAAGTGATTCCTGGAGAAAATCCAGGAATGTTAAATCATGTGTTTGCGATGATACAAAAAGTAAGGAATTTGATAGTACACAAAGTGCATACTACCTAATCTCAGTACTTGTATACCCTGGATAGGTATTCAACTATTGAAGATAAGGTGAGTATGGAACTCTTAGATTGTTATATTTCTGATTACTCTGATCAAGTAGTCATTTTGAGACAATCTAGTGAGCATAACGAAATTGAAAATATGGCATGGATATTTTTATCACATCCTAAGTGCATTAAATGGAATCTGAGATGATCTCAGATCAATATGTGTGTATGAGGAAGTAAAAAGTATAATCCTTATGATAAAAGAATGAGAACAAGGGAGATGATCCCTATCTGATAAAGCTTATGTGAATAGTAAAGATCTCTTCCCATGATGTGGAAATGGGAAATGTGATAAAATCACTAAATTTTCATGAACATGTTATACAATAACAAAGAAAGGAGTGATGACATGTAATCAACCTTATAATTCCTACGTTGATGGAAAGGAAACTAGGATGAAATAAGAGTAAATGACTCATGAATAGTTGAAAGTTCATGCAATAATTAGAGGAGATGATAATCTCTTCTCTTTGATAAACAACCATGGGTGATGATGGGGTGATAAGAGGAATATGTTTCTTCGTGTTCTCTTCTTTTAGGGACATGGCAATCAAGTGAGTACTATGACACTTGATGTGCATGGATTAGAAATAATCCATTGATGGATACTTAGAAAAGTATCAGTTCATTTTGGACTTTGGTTCCAAGATAAAGATATGTGTAATAAATAATGTCCCAAAGATGAAAGAAAGATCCTTTATATGTGTGGATTTGGTAATAACAACAGAGAGATGGAAATGATGAGGATGTGATGTGTTTTTGACACATGTGACAGATACCAAAGTAAGGAATTCTGGTATCTAAGAAATATCAGGTGGTATGGGAAAGTAAAAACATAACTCCTAATTAGATGATTTATGTTGGTTACCTAGAATGTCCAACTATGAAATCAGTCTAGTTACATAGAATAGTATGGACATAATATGTTATGGGTTTATGCTCTGCATAAACATAACATCGATAAGGATGTACTAATTGAAGGAACAATTGTAAAATCGTTGTGGGAAAATCTTATCAAGCTAAAAATAATTCCTTAGAATACCCCTATCTAGATCTATTAAGGAAACTTATATATAACATCTGGAGATACCTCTAAGATAAGTTATTAATTGATAAGTAACCTCCCCTTATGATAAGAGAATGTACAACTAATGAGATATTTGGTACAAGTAGTAAGAAAGTTTGGTGTTGTGTCAGTAGATTAGATGGCACAACAGATGTATGATAATACTTGTAGTCCTAAGTGGGTGACAGAATGTAACTCTGGTCTTTCCTTGAAAGTGAAATGCTAAAATGAATGACGAGTATGGAAGACTCCCCAGAATCAAGAATCTTATCACACAAAGTTGTAAGTTGAGAAATGTGACAAATCAGTGAGGTTTGACACCTGAATTAAATAGGGTATGTGTAATGTTTCTCTGACTAAGAAAAGTATTACCTGACACAGAGTTGACTCTACAATCAATAATGAAAAAGATAGTGGAGTATGTGTCATGTGTGACAGATTCTATGATAACCCTGTGTGGAAGAACTTTTGTTGATCAAAGTTCTATATCATCTCCATGACATTAAGATGTTATGTGGAGACTTGATGATATAATGAATGAATAATATCTGTCTCCCTTTACCTAGGATTTCGGGGATGAAATCCTTGTTAGGGGTTTATAACTTGTAATGACCCTGACCTGGGTTATGAGTTAACCTTGTTTGTTTTGGCTAATTAAGTTTCTTAGAACTTTAATATAATCCTCTAAGGTGTTTTGTTATCATGTGACACACGTATGTTCCAAGTTTGGTCCTAATTGAATGTTGTTTGAGCAATGTTCCTTTATTTTGGACCAAAGTGCAATTTGCCCAAGTTGAGGGGTTATATTGCAATATGTCACATGTTTAACGTTCCCTATATGTTTTATCATCATAAAATAGAAAATGATGCTAAGTGGTGGCTTTTGGAAAGCCTAAATTCCAAGTTTGAATATGTTTGAATGATGTTAGTACCTTGTGTACCAATTTTGGTGCAAATTGTAATTTACCCAAAATGTAGGGTTGATATGCAAATTAAAACCTCTAGAATGTTCCAATTTCCTATATGTATTATTTATAGGAGATATAAAGAAGGAGACACCATGTTTGAATCAATTATGAGTGATGGTAATCTTGGTGATGAAATGACCAAGAAAAGGGTGGAATATGAAACCTTAACTTGAGTTGTATCAAGTTGAAAAGCTTATATATGAGTGCCTATTAGCCAAGGAGCCATAGGAGGAGACTCGTATCGGTTTTTAGACTCTTGGAAAAGGCCATGACGTGCAAAGAACCTCAAGGAGGTGAAGTGTATAGGTTTACAACTTCCTTAGAAAAGTTGTATCGGGTTGTGAATAAAGTGGTGATTTAGTTGATATATTTTATTCAAAGAGAAAAGTAATGGACGAAATTTCATCCCTAGATCATTCTTAAGTGTTTTTCATGTCAAGATAAATGTTAATGCATGTAACCCATTCATGGACACGTGGAAACTAGTAGCTCAAATTGATGACACCTCATTTTCACACTTCTTCATGAACAACAAGTATATATACCCTTTCTTTCACCCCTTAGTGAACTTTTTCGAATCCCACCACCTCCTTGATCTTAGATATCGTGCAAAGGGTCCTTGTATAGTGCAGGAGTGAAGTGGTATCATGCATAGGGCCTTGGGTATCATCCATAGCAAGATCATATCGGCCAAGTAGGGTGATATCGGCCTAGTGGGGTGATATCGGCCATAGTGAAGTGTTTTGATCACAAGTGAGGGGGATATCGGCCAAAAGTGATGGCATATCGTGCAAGGGTAGTTAGGTATCATGCAAGGTGCTAAGGAGAAAGAGTGAGCTCAATACGTAACCCTAAGGTGAGGCCATGATCATCTTCAACCTTGGATTGAAGCATGATTTTAGGGTTATGATCTTCCTTTCTTTTCTTCTTCACCAATTGCTTATCCTTGGTGATTCCTTGTATATGAAGGAGTTGTGAACGAGATTTGTACTTTTCATAAGTCATCTTCAACCTTAGGAACGTGGATATGTGGATCTTGGAGCTCTGAAGTTGTTCTTGAGGCGGGTTATATAACTTGAACTCTATCATGTTATTATTCATCACCTAAATTGCAATACTTAATGATCTACTTTTAATTCCAAACTTTTCTGAAATAGTTGATGATATTATGAGTTCTAGTAGTTTTTTAGACCTGTTTCCATGAACTATAACAGTTATAATGAAGTTCTAGAGCTTGAAGTAGATGGTATCACCTTATAAAGTGATATCGGGTTCAAGCACACAAGCAAGCACCTCTAACCCGATATGGTGATGCACCTACTCCACTAAAACAATATGGATATGATTTTATACCTTCTTGCACGATATGGTGGTGTAGTATACACCTCTTGCATGATAGGATGTCAAGCATACACCTCAAAAATGATATTGGGTTAAGCACACACCTCTTTGCCCGATATGGTGTGAAGACACACACACCTCTCTGCCCGATATGGTATGAAGCACACACACACCTCTCTGCCCGATATGGTGTGAAGCACACACACACCTCACTATCTGATATGGTGTGAAGCACAGACACACCTCTCTGCCCGATCTGGTGTGAAGCACACACACACCTCTCTGCCCAACATGGTGTGATGCACACACACACCTCTCTCCCTGATATGGTGTGAAGCACACGCACACCTCTCTGTCTGATATGGTGTGAAGCACACACACACCTCTTTGCCCAATATGGTGTGAAGAACACACACACCTCTCTGTCTGATGTGGTGTGAAGCGCACACACCTCTCTGTCCGATATGGTGTGAAGCACACTCACACCTCTCTGGCTGATATGGTGTAAAGCAAGCATACACCTCTTGCCCGATATGGTAAGCATACATACACCTCTAAAGTGATATGGGTAGCAAGCATACACCACTAAACCAATATTGGGTTAAGCATACACCTCTTAGACGATATGGTGTTGAGCACATACCTCTAAAATGATATGGTGGGTAACCCAATACACTAAATGATAAAAGTGGTAAGGTGGTTAATACCCTAGAACATGTGATGACCAATACACTAAAATATGGTGTGGCCAATATCTTCAAGTGAGGTGAGGACGTTACACTCATGTATGGTGAATATGATACACCATATGATTGGTAAGGATGATACCTTGATGGGTAAGGGTATGAGGGATATGACGATGTCTAGCTCAATATACACTTAACCCAATACATGTGTTCAACTTGACATACATGATTCAATTTGATGCACCTTGTAAAGGTGAGGGCAAGACACTCTTAGGAGTGATGAGTGTAACACCAAGTAATGGTGTGGCTAATACCTTGATAGGTGAAACACCGAGAGTGGTTGATAATGGATAACCTTATATCAACAATGCCTTAACCCGAGATGAGCCCATATCATTGATGATGGTTGGATAATTCAAATGTGTGACTTATGGCCAATACACTACATGATAAATATGATGTGTTAGTGCATAAAGTATTAGGATGGGATATACTATAATACAAGATAAGTTTATGAACTTAAGTAAGTTAAAAGCAATGAGGGAAGTAATACATCAAGGCATGATAAATACCACATCCAGCACCTCAAGGTTGATGCACCTTGATGCACCTTAAATCCAATATACTTGGATGAGTAACACATGAAGTGTGTCATGTCAACTGTTACATTGAGATGTAATGAGTTTAATGCACTTTGATAAGTGTAGGCTAACATGCCTTGAGAAAGGGTTAAGACAAGATAATAAAGTATGATGTAATCAATATCCTAGTGAGGATGAGAGAGAAACTCATACTTTGTGTTGAAAATCATTTAATGATAAATAATGAGAATAAATAAGTATGATTGAATTCTTATGATATCAATGTATGCTCCTAAATGTGTGGAGCAATAAATTAGGGTTTGGATTGATAATATGAATAAGTTGAACCCTAGTGATAGGTGACAAGATGTGTAATGCCCTTGTGAGCCATGTGAATACGTTGTTGCCTAGTAAGAGGTGACAATATGTGTAATGGCCTTGTGAGCCATGAGAATACTTGTACAACAAGTGAAATGAATACTTGGGTATGAGGACCTAGAGGTAATGGTTACATGTTACAGAGGTAACAATGCTAAGTGATGATCTAAGGGTTTGAATACCCAGATCTAGTAATCATGATAATGATGTGAAGGGATGAGAATCCCCAGTAATGTGGTGAGGGACTAAGATCCCAAGTATCATGTGTTTTAAAGATCTGAAAAGTACTTGATAGATGTATTACACCTTTCTTTGTAGCATTTGTTGTGATTAATGATTATAACTTGTTTGATGCTAAAAGAATGTTGTAATGCATGTAATATATCACTAGAAACCATAAAACATTGCCCTGACCATAGTTTCATCAGTGTCAGGATTTGCTGAATGGTGAAATGGGTTCCCCACGGCATAACCTGGAGTGCATACTTTTGAGTATGTGGAGCCGTAAGTACGGATGACCATGTGTGAGATGATCCCCTTATGAGGCCGAAATGAATGTGTATTTGGCTATATGTCACATCCTGGCTTGAGTGTGACTTCAGTCGTAGACTCTATGTTGAGCACGGTGAACTAGCCCATGGCTCAGAGTATGGTGCTTGTGTTGCCATGACTCGATGATTTCATAACTAGGGACAGTTGTTAGTAGATGTTCCCCTGAGAGAGTGTAGTTGACGTTGTAGCTCTAAGCGAGGATGCCTTTGTACCCTGGCATAGCTATTTGCAGCCGACACAAGATGTCTTGCTAAACTTAAGTGGTCTCATACTGACTGAGACAAGTGAGGTCATGGCAACCGGCTCTCCCATTGAGCTTGTATGGTACCAACTTATGAGAAGTTTGTGGTCGGTTGGAGATGAACGGGGTATGCTTCATCTCCTTAGGGCATAAGTGTGATTGTTAAAATATGTTCAGTCATGTAGCATATTTGCTTAAGGATCGAATATGAGAAATATTGTTTGATGCGCAATTTAGTTATACATCTTAGTTGATAGATGATATTTATGTTTCTTTACATTCCTTGCAAAGCAGATAGATTATTTATAACTCTACCATGGGTAGATGCAATGTTCTCCTTAAGAAAGGAGATTACTTCATTCTGTTCATATAGTGAATTATCCTGCCTATTAATATAAAATGAACATATGCTTAGTTTATAAATGCTTAATCTATGATAATAATATGGTCATTGTAGAGTTATATCTCTCGCTGGGACAATTGTCTCACCCCGTGGGATCCACATTTTTTAGGTGGACATGCACGAGGTGGCGAAGATCTCTTTCTACAGAGGAGGAACAATAGCTGAGGCAGGAGTGATAACTCAGGTTGAGTGTACTGTCTGTCATGTCTTATAGATAGAAGTCCTATGTGTCGTCTCTATACTCTCAGGTCCTTGAAGTTGGTTCGTACTGGTTTCATGAATGATCTGAGATTTTGGCTTGAATGCCTCGAGGTCTTATGTTGCTCCAGTATGTGTTTTGATAGAGCAACTATTATATGTTGTCCTCAAGATGAGATGTTGTACTATGTAATCATGATATGTATGAGTTTTAGATCTTTCAGTAAGAGTTTTCTGGAAAAGGATCTCCTTGCAAAACGGTTTTAAATTTTAGTGATTTTTTTAATCCGGTTTTTTTGTTTATTCGCTTAATTAGTAACAATTTGTTTGTCGGTTTGATGACGGTCGTTACAATTAAAACCACTACTTTTGGTATATCTGTTCTCATTTTTTATGTGGTTGACATCATCTTGTCTGACAGTGATGATGCAAGTTTTGTTGATACAAATAAATATCTTATGAAGCATTTTATAACCAAAGACCTTAGGCATCTATAGTGTTTTGTTGGCATTGAGGTAGTTGATAACATCTTTGAGAACTTTTAGCACCAATTTTATGCCCATAAGGACATCCTTTTCTGAACATTTTTGTCTATTTTAGATGTACTTAGGCATAATTTGGACATGACTTATTGTCTTTACTTTATCCATGCATATCGCTACCAATACATCTTCATCCTAGCTGCAACAACTACAAGCAGACATCTGTTCCGACTGCGATAGTTCCATGGGTGTATGGTCTGGGACACACAAATGCTCAGTGCTGTGACCTGGTGATGCAAATTTACCGTGCGCGGAAACGCAAGTGAACGTGTCAAAGTAATATAGGCCTTTGTGAGGCCCGAGTCGAACTCAGGGATACGTGAAATTGTCGGAGACTCCTACTAACTACTCGCAATCAGCTAAGCCGATTAAATAATTGAGAGTTGTTGTTAAAATTAAAAGAAAATAAAAATGAAACAAAACAAAGCAATCAATTAAATGGTTGGTTTAATCAATTCAAAAGGAGGTCTTTAGGATTGCGGTTTCACTTCGGGTTTTCATTGTATTAAATTCTATATAGTCACTCAATTTTATCTCTCTATCTGGGTAGTGGCCTGAAATCAGAATTACCCACTGTCGTGGTACAATTCACTACCTATGTCTAGGTCGGTTCCACCGTCGTAGTAACCTATACCCTAAACTAGGTGCATTAAAAATGAGTTCTCGGTATCCACCATTAACCTTACACCACCTTGTTCAAGAGATTTGTCAATTGATGTAAATTCTATCTCTTTTCAACCATTAATTCTTCTTTCAAAGCAATTAAGGGTATTAAATTATTATTATGGTGATCAAGCATAACAATATATTAGAGAAAACGAAATTATACCACGGATTTAAGAGATAAGATATGAATTGCTATGATAAAATTGTCATACAATGAATTCCCCGGCTACTCCCAGTCCTAAAGACAAAGGGGATTAGCCCCGCATGTTCATCTCAGAGCAAAACATGGAGTGTAAAAAGGAAAACATGGAGAAAACGTGATTGAATGGTGAAACCCCTGAATGGAGAAGATCCAAGCGATCCTTGGCGTAGAATATGCGTTCTCCCGCCTTTCGGTGGTGGAAATCATCTTCTTTAGCATCTGGATCGGCTGGGGCGTACTTCTCAGCTCCGTTCTTCTCTCCACCTCTTCTCGGGATGTGTGCAGCGGCTAATGATGTGATGATTCCCTCTTGGGCGCCGTCATTAGGTATATTTTCCGAATTAGGTCGCCAATTAATCACAGCCGTCGGATTAAGATCAATCTGAAACAAACTCATATCTGACGGTGTCGATACCATCGACGCGGGTCGATGGTATCGACCTAGCACGATATCGGTTGTTCTTCTTTTCTTTTGTCTTTGCGCCTGATGCTATCTCGATACCATCGATGAGGGTCGATGGTATTGACGAACCTGTAGCGATGGTTTTGTCTTTATGTGTCGTTGTAGCTCCACCAGTCAATAGTATCAACATAAGGGTCGATAGTATCGACTCACTTCTCGCCAGCGACCTGATGGTATCTCGATACCATCGACATCCCTGTCAATAGTATCGACTTTCTTCTGGTCCTTGTGGCTGGCAACCTGTGGTCTGGTCGATGGTATCGACCACTGTCGATGGTATCGACCACTGTCGATGGTATCGACAGTAGCAGATACTTGTTTTTCCTGAAATTAACACACGAAACCACATAAGTCCACACAAAATGTATTCTTTTGATAGTTAATACTCAAAATGCTGAAATAGGGGAAATTTGACATAAAGAAATAGCATAGACCAAAGTGAATGAATTATGCAACATTAACCATTAAAATGACTAATAAATGCATAAAACACATATCAAACAAGTCAATAAATGCGACTCAAAATCATCACATCAAACTCCCCTAAGCTTGAACATTGCTCGCCCTCGAGCAACTAAACCTTAGAATAGAATTTCCAGAGTCAACTAAAGAACAAAGCATCACAACAAACATCCCATATGACTCCCACCGGACATTCACATACCGGCCCTCGCTAACCACAGAATGATAATTACCCTAACGGCGACAGTAATCATTCATAAAAGATATCAACCTCAAAACTGATGAACACTATCACATAAGGCAGTTAACATAATAGAATTCGTCGGTCCAGACTTAGTGCATCTTGTGATCTCCTATACTACGTTGCTCACCCTAACTACCATCTACATGGAAGCAGTTCTCTTGATATTCACAAGTGAGGAGAAGTTCACGGTGGCCTACCAATTCGAGCAATGGGTGGATGGAATGGGTGGATCATGGAAGAAGTAGAAGTATTATACGGTTTCACATGTATAAAACAAAATGCCCTAATGCCTAAGATTGGGTGGAATGATGCATGCACTAACATTTCGTCTCAAAACGAGATAGATATCTAAATTGAGCTTTATCATGTACTTACTCATCTTAAAATGCAGGTGAGATTATGTTCTTTTCTCCTTATTCTAGTTACTTATAAATGACTTTTTTTTCAATATCAGTTTTTTTCATTTTTTTTTCTTTTTTTTCTTTTCAAACCCTTATATCCATAATTGACAATGAATGCTTTATTGGGCTTATTTTTTCTGCATAACTCAAATATTTGCACTCTTTAGAAGGTATGGAACAATTTAATTCACCATTAAAGAACAAATGAGGTACATGATATACTCTATGCATAAAGGTTATGAATGCAACTAAATGACATGCACCTAAAGGTAATGTGCATGTAGACCTATTCTATTTTTTTTTCTTTTTTCATGCAAAACATATGAAAATGGTTGCAATGCAAGTTCTATCTACATGACATGCAATCAAAAGGTTAAAACCGTACTTTACTTCCAAATCTTATGGTGGATTGTGAAAAATAATGAGGTGAACAGATCACAAGACTAATTGACTGAACCTTTGAAAAAAAAATATTATGTGTCCCTCCCTACTGACCTGTGTAGTAGTTAAGAGGTTTCTCTCTCTTACTTCAAATTAAAGTCTCATTATCATTTGGTCAGTTTAGGCTCAAACAACCAATTCCGTCCATTTTCATGAATCATTAGGAATGTACAGTTGTGATTTTCTGTTTTAAAGTTGACAAAACCAATCATTTTCCAAGTTAAGTGATCAAAGTTGAACAACACTCAAGCTTGCGAACACTCAAAAATTTTTAAGTTTCCCTTAATTCCCATGTACATGCAACTGAGATGACACAAAATTTAAGACATCCACGATTACACTAGATAGAATGTGGATCCTACAAACAAACTAAGATTGCAAGAAACAAATGACAAGAAACAAAAGCAATAAAACTAAAAACAAAAAAATAAAAGATAGATCTGTTCCAACACCCCCCTAAGCTTGAATTCGACTATAGCCTCATAGTTAAAAACAATCTTAAAGGTTGGAACAGAGATACCGATTTACTCTTCAGGCGGAGGCTGGTACTGTGGAGCCGTAGGGTCCCAAGATGGATACTCCCCCTGGAAGCTCGGGTCAAACTGGGCCCTAGGTGGAGGTTGTGGATAGCCTCCAAAGTAATTCTGGCTCCAATAGTGATCGTAAAAGGGCTGCTGTTGTATCTCCATCCTATGCAACCGGTCATGAATCTGTTGTTGGTTGTCGAGGAGAAGACGCTCGTTCTCGAAGATTTCCCGTTGATTGTCCAGTAGCCGGTTTGTCGTCTCTTGAACAGCGGTGTACATCGTCGTGTGATGCTGCTGTGTCTGCTGTATATCTTGCAGCATAGCATACATGCCCTGCATCGAGTAGGCATCCTCGCTTGGCTGCGAGGGCGGTGGTGGTGGTGGAGGTTGCGATGATGAAGATGCACCCGTATGCATGCGAGGACGCTTCCGTGGTGCCACTCATGCCCGAAGAGGGGTGTAGGCCTCCTCTTCCTCTGCAGCCTCATCATCATTGTTGTCATCATCGTCATTGTCGTCGTCTTCATCGGAGTCAGCAATGGCTATGATAGGCCATCGGAAGTGTTGCGCCCCTTTGATGTTGAAGACCGGATCGGGAAGCGAGCATTCTTGGTAAGCATGGTTGACGTGGAAGTGTGCATACGCCAAGCCATCTCGAAGAAGGATGAGGTTGGAGTGGTGCAGATGTTGCAAGTTCACCTTGCTCCTGTTGGAGAGAGGAGTAAGTTGTTGGAAATTCAACCCAAGGTAGGAGGCTAGCTTGGTGATAAGCCTGCCAAAGTGAATTGGCACTTTCTGTGTACTCCTCTTCACCGCCAAAACCCGCTGCAAAAAGAAAGTGCCCCAGTTGCATTCTTGGCGCTTCAGAAGTTTATATAAGAAAAATAGGTCCGTCTCCTGAAACTTGCTGAGGGCCAGATCACCCCTAGAAAACAACGTAGAACTCAGCATCCGGTGAAGTATCTGGATGAAGGGGTGCTCAAAATCAGCTACCGCAGCATTATGGTAGCTCACTGACTTGCCCGGCGGCACCGTCACCAGCTCGGTGAAGATCGCATCATAGTCGGTGCGGTTGTGCGGTCGCCGGTAATCATGTTGGGAGTGATTCCAGTTGAAGATCTTGTTGAACTGCCAGAGTGTAAGGGTGTAGTCGATGTTATACAGCCGGAAAGACACCCGGCCCTTTATCCACTCGCAGACGGTGGCTATGACGTCATTGGGTATGACGCAGATGTCCAACGACGCCATAAACTCAGCCACCAGCTCCTTGTACGTAGGCCACTTGCCGAAGAACGGTTGGCCATCTGCATGAAATTCCAGCTCGTCAGGCCGTCTTCCTGTGTGTCGGGCCTGACCCTTCAGGACGTAGTCGAGGTTGGCTTCGAACCCCAGGTTGCAGATTGTATCCCATTCAACATAACAGTTCGGCTCGATCTTCCTCTTTAAGATATCCTCGTAGATCTTCTTGACTTCTGTGGATGGATGGATCAACCGCGGGCGTGCGATTGACATGGTCAGAGGTGGCACGAATTCTGGGATCTCCATCAGGTCGGCGCGAGACGACGATGCACCAGCAACATGCACCATGATCGCGACAGAAAGAGGAATAGAAAGGGAGCTCGGTGAAGATCAGAGAAGTGAATCTCCGCTCGATGAAGAATGTGCTCGGTGTTGCTCGTCGTCGGGCTTGGATAGCTCTGGAATACGCTTGGCACAAGTGGAGGAGGATTGCTCTGGAGTTGTGATGTCATCTGACTCAAATCCTCCTCATATATAGATGTGGTCGGCGCTATTGTATGCCCGTTGATACCATCGACGCGAGTCGATGGTATCGACACGGGTAGCACAATCCGTACCGCCGTGAGTATCGACGGTTGCCGATGGCTGGATCTGCGGGGCCCGGATTGCTGATGTGTCGATACTATCGACGCGAGTCGATGGTATCGACTCGTCCCCCAGATCAAACTCCTGATTGTTGTGATCGCCGTAGATCATTCCTCGCGGATCGTTGACGTGGCGCGTCGATACTATCGACGCGATTCGATAGTATCGACTCTTTGATTCGGGCAAACCCTCGCGAGGCCCAGCCGCCGCCTTCTTTGCATGAATGTGTCGATACCATCGACACGCCCGTCGATGGTATCGACTTTCCTGAGACGATTCGTTCTGAAAATCTCCAGAGATCTTGATGGTATCGACTGGCATGTCGATACTATCGACCTTGACTTGGCAATCAACCTGTTGGTGTGTCGATACCATCGACGAGGCCGTCGATAGTATCGACGCAGTGCAATTTCTGTAGTCGCCAACCTGTACCATGGTCGATACCATTGACCCAAGGGTCGATGGTATCGACTCTGCCTCAGCCCTGCACATGTAGAAAACGATCACGGTATCTTTTTTACACTACAAACTAAGTTAAAACAAATCAAACTACGAATGTAAAGGAACTAAACTAAAGTACCAATGGTTGGGTTGCCTCCCAACAAGTGCCCTTGTTTAACATCTTAGGCTAGACGACTTGAAGCATGTCATGCATCCGAAAGTGAAATGAGTTTGACCTCATTCACCTTCCTCGTGTAATCTTCGCCAAAATACATCTTCAACCTTTGTCCATTCACCAAAAATGTAGTCTCGCCATCGCGCACCATGATTGCGCCATGTGGTTTGACCTCTTCCACCGTAAATGGTCCACTCCATCGGGATTTTAGCTTCCCGGGATGCAACTTCAGCCTGGAATTGAACAAAAGCACACTATCTCCTTTCTTGAAGGTGCGCATCTGAATGTGGCGATCGTGGATCAACTTTGTGTGCTCCTTGTATATCCGAGAGTTCTCATATGTAGTCATTCGCAGCTCATCCAGTTCATTTAATTCAAGTAATCTCTTCTTCCCCGCTTCATCATAACTCAAGTTGAGCTTCCTTAGCGCCCAATGTGCTTTGTGCTCTAACTCCACCGGTAAGTGACATGCCCGACCATACGTCAACCTAAAAGGTGTGGTGCCTATAGGTGTCTTGTATGCCGTCCTATATGCCCACAACGCATCCGGTAGTATGGCACTCCAATTCTTCCTCATGGAAGCCACAGTACGCTCCAGGATCTTCTTAATTTCGCAATTGGAGACCTCCACTTGTCCTTGAGTTTGCGGGTGATACGGGGTACCAATGTTATGTTTGACCCCGTATTTCCTCAATAGTGTCGAGAACTTTTGATTCTGGAAGTGCGTACCCCCATCACTAATGATCATTCGGGGCACTCCAAACCTGCAAAAGATATTTTCCTTAACGAACTTGCACACTACAGTAGAATCATTAGTCCTCGTGGGTATTGCTTCTACCCACTTCGACACATAGTCAATAGCTAAAAGGATATACAAATTCGAATTTGAGGACACAAAGGGTCCCATGAAATCTATATACCCCATAAATCAAATACCTCAACCTCTTGGAAAACATTTAAGGGCATCTATTGTCTCTTTGAAATGTTACCCACCCTTTGGAAGGAATCACATTGTCTCACGAACTCATAGGTGTCTCTAAACAAGGTAGGCCAATATAGTCCACTTTCCAGTACTTTGGCTACCGTACGAGAGCTCGCATGGTGTCTGCCCGTAGGTAATGTGTGGCAATGACGAAGAACACTCTCGTATTCCACCTCAGGTACACACCTGCGTAGTACACCATCCCTGCATTACTTCAAAAGAATAGGGTCATCCCAAAAATAATATCGTAGAGAATGGAAAAATTTCTTCTTCTCTTGATACGTCCAATCATCCGGGATGATCCTGCAAGCAAGATAATTCACGATATATGAAAACCACGGATCCTTAGAATTCACTTTCAAAAGTTGTTCATCCGGGAATGTCTCGGTAATGGGTATGTGTAAATCTTTTTCATCTACCCTCTCTAACCTAGACAAATGATCCGCTACAACATTTTCAATCCCCGTCTTGTCTTTTATTTCGATATCAAATTCTTGTAAGAGCAAGATCCACCTAATCAATCTAGGTTTGGAATCTTTTTCCCCATCAAATATTTAATAGTGGCATGGTCAGTCCAAACTACAACTTTCGATCCAACTAGATATTGCCAAAAATTTTCAAAAGCGAAAACAACGACGAGCAATTCTTTTTCAGTAGTCGTGTAATTTAGTTGGGCGTCATTCAACGTCTTGGAGGCATAAAAAATCACGGCGGGTTTATTATCCACCCGCTGTCCCAACACAGCTCCTACAGCGAAATCAGATGCATCACACATGAGTTCAAATGGATTAGTCCAATCCGGTGTTTGAACAACCGGTGCGGAAATCAATTTCTCCTTCAGCACGTTGAATGCGTGTAAACATTTGTCATTGAAATCAAAAACAACATCCTTTTCTAGCAGCTCGGATAAAGGTTTGGAAATTTTTGAAAAAATTTTTATGAAACGACGATAGAATCCAGCATGACATAAGAAACTTCTTACCCCTTTTACCGAATTTGATGGGGGCAATTTAGAAATTACTTCAACTTTTACCAGATCTACCTCCAAACCTTTGTTAGACACTTTATGTCCTAGAACTATCCCTTCACTCACCATCATATGGCATTTCTCCCAGTTGAGGACCAAATGTGTGTCCTCGCATCGTTGTAACACCTTATCCAGATTATAAAGGCATTCATCAAAAGATGCACCATAAACCGAGAAATTATCCATAAAGACCTCTAGACATCGTTCTACCATATCAAAAAAAATGGCGAGCATACAACGCTGAAAGGTTTTCGGTGCATTGCATAATCCAAAGGGCATGCGGCGATACGCAAACATTCCATAGGGACAAGTGAAGGTGGACTTCTCTTGGTCCTTAGGATCAATCGAAATCAGATTGTACCCCGAATACCCGTCCAGAAAACAAAAGTGTGATCGGTCGGCTGAGCGCTCTAAAATTTGGTCAATAAACGGAAGAGGAAAATGATCCTTTAGCGTAGCGGCATTCAGTCGTCGGTAATCAATACAAACTCACCATTCGGTTACCAATCGAGTGGTGACAGGTTCATGTAGCGGCATTCAGTCGTCGGTAATCAATACAAACTCGCCATTTGGTTACCAATCGAGTGATGACAGGTTCATTTAAGAGGTTATGAGTAACAGTTATTCCCCCCTTTTTAGGGACTACCTGCGTGGGACTCACCCATGTCGAGTCTGAAATTGCATAGATGATACCTGCGGAAAGAAGCTTAATCACCTCATTCTTCACAACCTCCATCATGCTCAGATTCAGTCGACGTTGCGGTTGAATCACCGGCTTGGCTCCCTCCTCGAGCCGAATCTTATGCTGGCACAAAGTAGGAGAAATCCCCTTGATATCTGCAACAGACCACCCAAAAGCTCCCCGGTGGTTCTTCAGCACTATCAACAACTGGTCCTCCTCTTCAGCACTCAAATAAGCAGAAATAATCACAGGCAACTTGTCTTCCTCAGCTAGAAAAGCGTACTTGAGGTGCGGTGGCAGCGGCTTCAATTCCAATTCCGGCAGGCTGATTAAGGATGATTGAAGCGGTGGTGGAAGTTCGCCTAAATCTTCATAATACCTCGCATAGAAGCATGGCAACATTTGAAGCATCTTGGCGCACTCCTTGAGTGATTTTCTTCTCATCCAATCATGAGTGATATTGACTAAACAAGCCTCAATTGGTAATTCTGGATATGCATCAAAAACTGAATTTGCTATAGCATCATCCTCAGTAGAGGGAGGGATGTCCTCATCCTCATCATTCAGGAACCCTACAGCCTTGCAAAGTGATATCACTTTGGTCTGCTCCATGATGTCCACAGCCAAAGTCCCTTTGTCCACCTTGGTCATCACATGGGCCATATCTAAAAATGGCTTCCCTAGACAAAGTGGGATATTATTATCAAAATGTTTTACCAGGTGGCATTACTCCTTGGGTTTGGGTGAGGTGGCACTGGAAGGCATGAGCATCTCAAATCAGTCATCAGCTATACCTAAGGTCAACCGACCTCTCCCCATCTCACGTATCATGTCGGTTGTAGCTTGGAATGGTCGTCCGAGTAGAAGCTCATTGCCTTGTTCATCTTGCATCTCCATGACGACAAAATCGGCTAGAAATACAAATCGATCCACTTTAACTAGCACATCTTCACAAATCCCATATGGCTTTACCACTGAATTATCCGCCAATTGGATTGTCATGTTGCTTGGTCGTGACTCTTTTAGTCCTAGCTTCTTGAATGTAGAAAGGGGCATCAAGTTAATGCTCGCCCCTGAGTCACATAGTGCTTCACCAAATTTAACTTTCCCGATGTAACATGAAATGTTGAAACAGCATGGATCTTGCCTCTTTGGTGGCAATGTGCCCATGATGAAGGCACTCACCTACTCCTTAAGCACAACAACCTCTGTGTTCGGGATTTTTCTCTTCTTGGTGATGATGTCCTTCAAAAATTTCCCGTAAGAAGGGATTTGCTCAATAGCTTCCAATAAAGGGATGTTGACTGAAAGCTTTCTGAAACTGTCTAAAAACTTTTTAAATTGGGCGTCTACTTTCCTTGCCTTAGCACTGTTAAGATAAGGGATCGGGACAGTCTGTGCTCTTTGATGTGGTGGCACATAGGGTGTCCTTTTCTGAGGCTCCTCCTCCTCTGCAATAGGATCTTCAATAGCATCCACTGCTATGTCAGCGACTGGTTCTGTGACCGGTATGGGCAGCTCCTCAGTGGCCTCACCTTCAATTTCTTCTTGGGGTTTGCTTGGTTCATCGGCTCTGGGGTTTAACAGTTGCTTGCCACTTCTTAGCAAGATGGCCTTTGCCTGCTGGTTTCCTCCTGGAACATTAGTATTACCCAGAAAACCTGGGTGCGTCGGCTTCTTCAAATTTGCTATCTCTACTGCCATTTGTTCCATGGATGTCTCTATTGTCCTCATTTGAGCCCCATGGCTCTGCAGTGTCTGCCCAAATTGGTTCATAAACTCCCCTTGTTGCTTTATTTGCTGGCCGAAAGTAGTCATGAGTTCTTGATTTTGCTTTATCACTTGGTTGAGCAGCTCTGTGCTCTTATCCTCCGCTACTGGTTGGGGTTTAGCATCTACATCCTGCAAGAAGTTATTTGGATCCTTCCAGGAAAACTTCTTGTCTTTCCTCCATGAATAGTCGTTATTCCTGTAGCCTTGCTGCTGCCTCATGAATTTAACTTGAGCCTCATCCTCGGACTCAGTATCCTCCTTTGCAAGCAGTTTCTTTGCGAGGAGATCCATCTTCTCATTCAGCTCCTTGATTGCTTTAGATTCACCTGCCACTTGAACCTGCTCCACGGTGCCTCTTTCACCCCACGATTGTTTCTTGTCCATGTTCTTTAGGATTTCCCAACACCTGGTGTCCGTATTATTCAAGAAGAATCCTGAGCCGGCTGAATTGAGGTTGCTTCTATCATGCTCGGAGCGAGCAAAATAGAAGATCTTGACCTGTGTCTCCTTATCAAGCCCGTGATGCGGGCACCGCCTGAGCATAATTTGAAACATTTCCCAGGTCTCAGAGTAGGTCTCTCCCGCTTGTTGGGTGAAGTTGTGGATCTTCCTGATCATGTCATTGGTCTTCTCGGGCGAGAAGAACCGTTCAAAGAAAACGTCCACCATGTGGTCCCAAGACTCCACATATTCATCGTCCAAGTTGTGTAGCCATTCTCGTGTGTTTCCCGCTAGAGAACTCGGGAAAAGCTTCAAGTAGAGCACATCTTATGGAAATCTGTCGATTTTTATCATATCACAATTCTCCACAAATTGACTTATATGCGCGACGGGGTCTTCATTCTTGAGCCCATAGAAAGCATTCGAATTCACCAAGTTGATTAAAGTCGGATCAATCTTGTATGTCGGAATATTAATCGCCTACTTCTTGATCGGCCCCTTGGAAGCGGATGAGGAAGAAGCCTTGATCTTCTCCCATATTGTCTGTGGCTCTTCCATTTCTTCTTGTTTGGATTCTGAATCTATTTCTTCTAAATGGTCTTGATTGTGGCTTTCCTCGTCGTCAGGTCCCGTCATTGGAACCTCTGGTGCGTGACTTGTGTAGTCTGTACTACGCGTCTGCACCATGCACAGTACCTGCAAATAGAAAAATTAAATTTAGTACAGTGCTTGACGATTGAAAATATTTAGAAAATAGATTATGAATTTTTGAAATAATAAAAAAATGTGTCCTAGAGTGTCCGCTTGCAGCACTCGAAGTGCCGACAGTTTGTCGTATCCCCGGCAACGGCACCAAAAACTTGACGCAAATTTACCGTGCGCGGAAACACAAATGAACGCGTTGAAGTAATATAGGCCTTTGTGAGGCCCGAGTCGAACTTAGGGATACGTGAAATTGTTGGAGACTCCTACTAACTACTCACAATCAGCTAAGCCGATTAAATAATTGAGAGTTGTTGTTAAAATTAAAAGAAAATAAAAATGAAACAAAACAAAGCAATCGATTAAATGTTTGGTTTAATCAATTCAAAAGGAGATCTTTGGGATTGCGGTTTCACAGTGGGTTTTCATTGTATTAAATTCTATATAATCACTCAATTTTATCTCTCTATCTGGGTAGTGGCCTGAAATCAGAATTGCCCACTGTCGTGGTACAATTCACTACCTATGTCTAGGTCGGTTCCACCGTCGTAGTAATCTATACCCTAAACTAGGTGCATTAAAAACGATCTCTCGGTATCCACCATTAACCTTACACCACCTTGTTCAAGGGATTTGCCAATTAATGTAAATTCTGTCTCTTTTCAACCATTAATTCTTCTTTCAAAGCAATTAAGGGTATTAAATTATTATTATGGTGATCAAGCATAACAATATATTAGAGAAAACAAAATTATACCATAGATTTAAGAGATAAGATATGAATTACTATGATAAAATTGCCATACAATGAATTCCCGGGCTACTCCCGGTCCTAAAGACAAAGAGGATTAGCCCCACATGTTCATCTCAGAGCAAAATGTGGAGTAGAAAAAGGAAAACATGGAGAAAAACGTGATTGAATGGTGAAACCCCTGAACGGAGAAGATCCAAGCGATCCTTGGCGTAGAATACGCGTTCTCCCACCTTTCGGTGGTGGAAATCGTCTTCTTCAGCATCCGAATCGGCTGGGGTGTGCTTCTCGGCTCCGTTCTTCTCTCCACCTCTTCTCGAGATGTGTGCAGTGGCTAATGACGTGATGATTCCCTCTTGGGCGCCGTCATTAGGTATTTTTCCCGAATTAGGTCGCCAATTAATCACAACCGTCGGATTAAGATCAATCTGAAACAAACTCATATCTGACGGTGTCGATACCATCGACGCGGGTCGATGGTATCGACCTAGCACGATATCGGTTGTTCTTCTTTTCTTTTGTCTTTGCGCCTGATGTTATCTCGATACCATCGACGAGGGTCGATGGTATCGACGAACCTGTAGTGACAGTTTTGTCTTTATGTGTCACTGTAGCTCCACCAGTCGATAGTATCGACATAAGGGTCGATAGTATCGACTCACTTCTCGCCAGCAACCTGATGGTATCTCGATACCATCGACATCCCTGTCGATAGTATCGACTTTCTTCTGGTCCTTGCGGTTGGCAACCTGTGGTCTGGTCGATGGTATCAACCACTGTCGATGGTATCGACAGTAGTAGATACTTGTTTTTCCTGAAATTAACACACGAAACCACATAAGTCCACACAAAATGTATTCTTTTGATAGTTAATACTCAAAATACTGAAATAGGGGAAATTTGACATAAAGAAATAGCATAGACCAAAGTGAATGAATTATGCAACATTAACCTTGAAAATGACTAATAAATGCATAAAACACATATCAAACAAGTCAATAAATGCAACTCAAAATCATCGCATCACCTGGAACAACTGTGCATGATGGTCTTATCCCCTATTAAGGTCTCAACTGCAACAATGTTGTCAGGTCACAACATCCATCGCAACCAAAACCACCATCGTGACCGTAACAACAATCATGACCATGACAAATATCAAGGTTGAAGAAGTCATTGTGATCAAAGTAATGTCGTGATCGGCACTAGGTGGAGACTGCAGCTCTAGTTTTAACCAAGGTGCAGATGCAACCGAAACACTTGTCATGCCACTATGCATGTCACAACCACAACACTAGTAGCGGTCTGGATGTGTGTAGTGACTGCTACACATGGACTTAAGTCGGTGGGTGGCGCCTATAAATAGGCCCCCACCTCCACACACCGGGGGCATCAGATCATCAAAAGAGATGAAGTGTTGCCCAACTCTAGAGCCACCCTTGTTCATCTCCATTGGTCTTGGATCTTTGAAGATGAAAGTTGGAGGAGAGAGAAGATTTTCCATCCTCTTCTTTGAGAGAAGGAGTTGCCATCTTCCACATTCGTACTAGATCTAGATCTAAAGAAGTATAGTTGGGTGTATCACCTTGTCCCTTCTCCATATCTATTATCTTCCCCATGATGTACCTTCCCCCTCTTCATTATTCTTGATGTATTTGTAATGTTGGTATGCTACCCTTTAACATGTGTGGCTGAACACCTAACTAGGGTTGGGAGTAGCCACTAAGGCTCTCCCAACATGTATATATGTTACACCCCAATCTCACAATTTCCTCAAATCATGAGATTAGTGCGTAAGATGGGATTTATATTTAACACAAAGAACACCCTTAACTTTTGCTTTTCTTAAAAACTCTTGTTTCTTCGCATTGAACCACATAAAACATCGGAGCAAGGGAATCTGAACATTTCTTTTACTAATCAAACTTTAATAGAAAAGATACATGTATAAGCATTCACGATGTCTTTCACACATTAAGCACATTAAACTTGCTAATTAGCATACATATCAAAGAGGAACAATATTACACATCATATTTACAACTCTCTCTTTTATCTCTTACTGAGGACCTAGAGTGACAAGGACCGACTGACTCAACTAATCTCATACTTGACTCCTGTGGCAGATCTACTCTGACGCTCTGATCATCTTCAAGTCCACGCGATTAACCCTAAAATGTTTGAGTAGAGGGGTGAGCCTACTCGCTCAGTGAATGAGTACTTCATGGAAACAGACTAATGCACTAATGTGATTACAGATATAATTTGAGGAAACGATATGAGAATTAACAACAATAAATACTACACTGAGCAGTTCTAAAACAATATAATTGAAATAACAAAGAATGTAAATATTGCATCCAAAGAATAACTACTAGAAGACTATGCTCTAGTCTTCCTTAACTCTATCATTTATAAAGAACTCTGTGAACCTATATGATCATATTTTAGATTATGCCCTAAATATATGCAGTGTACTCTGCATATAAAGATCCGCAGCAAATTCATGCTACGATCCCACCGTACAAGACTTAGCGACACACCCGGGAAATGCTAAGTCTGACACCAGCCCTGCTCTGCCACAGGGACACTGGCTCGCCGGCTAGAAACATAGGCTCTACGGCCTCAAAGCACTACTCTGAGTGCACCCGACTCCTCCTTAAACCTGAGTACACCGGCGGAGATTCACAGGGTTACCTTCGTGACACAAGCACGAATGGTGTTAGATAACCAAGTTTTATTTTTCTTTTTCCCAGTGCCATCGTGACACAAGCATGATTGTTGTTAGACACTGCATTTTCTCTTTCCTCGTTTGTCCGTGACACAAGCACGGATGATGTTGCAACACGAGTTTCACCCCTAAGTTGCAGATACCTCTTAGGGGTTCTACGGTGTTAGGGCACTTAGGTCTATACTTGATTAACAAATAAATATCATAGCTCATGTATTCAACATATACCATGTCTCAGTAACATCCCTTTCTAGGGATATCATATTTCATCACCTGCAATTTCCGAGATATATATATTGAAATATAAGAAGCCCTGCAGTATGTAGATAACATTTCAGAGAGAACAAGCATATAAAGTTAAATACACTAGAAACATACAATTTAACAATTAAGCATCACCACATCTCATATCAAGACCTTTCATATTACCATAGCATGATTCATTGAACACCCCATCCTTAGGGTTTTATTTGCCTTATTCATTCATCACATGCCAACACCCTACTCTTAGGGTTGCATTTGCCTCATTCACCTTTTCGTTTACCTCATTCACTTGTCACATGGCTCTCATAAGGATTTCATAGGATATAAGCATTCACTAAATAAAGATTGTTTCCAACAATTCATATGCAATCAATATAGACATGAAACCATGGAAATTCAACTAAATTTAGGTTTTCCATATCATCACTTTGATATCATGTATCCAGAATAAGATTCAATTAAGATAACCCATGAGATACATCCTAACCACTTATAGAGTTACTAGTCCTTTTCAATAAGGTTGAAACACTAGTGATGTCTCAATTAGGTTAAACCCTAATTACATCATTTGATATAAATCTGTAAAGCATTCTCACTAGGAAGTGTTGCATACGTTTCTGATATGAATCTACCATTTAGGAATCATTTAAAACAGAGAAGGAATCCATATCATATCAATTTGCAACAATCTTAAATCAAACGGACATTTTAGGTTTTAGAATCACATACTAAGCAATTAGGGATTTGGATGCTATAATCAAATTCGTGCATTAGAATGTTTGAAGGAAGAACCCACTCACCCTAAGGTGTGAAAACACCTCACAACTTCAGCTCAACTCAGGGAATCTCGAATTCCTATCAAATCCCTAGCAAATCTCCCAATTCTTCTTCCATTCAACTCGGAAACCTTGAAAAAGAGGGATTATGAAGAAAGGGTGAGAAAAGAGGGAATTTAGACATCATCTTGGATCAAATCAGAGCAAGGACGGAATCTTGACATGAGAGAGAAGATTCACCATAAAAGTCTATGCAAGGAATCCGAACTTACTTGATTTCACCCTTCCTGGAATCGCAAAACCCTAATTCAGCAATTCCCCCACTTTCTCCACTCAAGCCCTAATTCTCCCTCTCTCTCTAGGAGCTCGTTTCTCTGGAGTGAATGACGAAGAATGAGAGCTGCTTGTGTGTGTGGTCGTTCATATAAGTCAATTGAGCTGCTTGGGTCAATTGCATATTGACCCAACACTTAACTTTAATTATATAGGCTGAATATTCAGTTATACAAAAGTTACTGTAATTCGTTTATTTCAGAGATCAAACATTCTCCAACAATTATGGGAATTTAGAAAGTTGTTTATAATTATTCTATAAAGCTTCAGTTAAAATTTGAGATCATTTGGAGTTACCACTAATTAATTAAAAATCGAACAGTGCACTGCTATATTGCAGTCAGCAATATATTCGGCCGAGTTTGTCCTGCACAAACGCGACCGACACCCTTACTGTAGGGATTCAAAAGTCATCCAAAAATTATGCCAATTTAACAGAGTGTCTAAAATTGTATTTATCAAATACTGATAAAATTTGAGATCAATTGGATATACTAATAAAAAGATAAAATTCAATTACCACACTGCTGTAAAATTCTGAAATTGTGATCGGTCGAGTTTGAAACTCGGCCGACAAACAGGTCAGAGCATTCTTCAAAAATTCTGATATTTTCCAATGTTGTTCACATTTTATATATCTAAATCATATCCAAATTTGAAGTAAATCAGAGTTACACATAAAATACTAAAAATCATTTAGTGAGACATTCTACTTATCAAATTCTGTATTCATATGTCATTGAAATCCTATTTTGGGCCGATTAGGGTTTATGCTTCTCAAACCCTAATTCTCAAGACAAAAAGAACATTTAGACTTCTTATCATAGTTAAAACATCCTAATTGTGTTATCGTCATTAATTAGATTTCAAGAATGATTATTCTAACTAATCTTTGCAATTGTCTAGGTAAACCCTAGTTTACCAATTAAGCTCAGATGGGGTCGTAACAATATACTTACACCCCTTGAATATATATATATATATATATATATATATATATATATATATGTATGTAGGTATGTTTGTATGTATGTATGTATGTATGTATGTATGTGTGTGTGTGCCTAGCAAGGATTATCCCCATATTCTTGTTCTTAATGCTTCACTTGCATGATTAGCTACCATCTTGTGATGTATGATTGTCAATACCTCAAAAGAGTAGTATTAACATTATCTAAGTGTTATGAAGTTGCATGAATGCATGAAAATGTTGTAATGCTAAAGCTAATGATCATATGGTATGCTTTGTGACCGTTTGTTTGCCATCAAGAGAGAGAGAGAGAGAAAACCTTATAGTCTAGATCTATCCTAAGATCGAGAGAGGAGGAAATAGATATATATGATGATTGCTTGTAATCTTGTTGGGGGTATACAAAGGAGTGTGAGTATTACATGTTGGTGAGAGATCTTGTTTGATTCGTTAGATGGTCAAAGGGGCGTGAGTATTACATGAGGGTATACAATGGGGTGTGAGTATTACATGAGGGTATACAAAGCATATGACTCAATCAGATGGCCATACCTATGAAGCTGCTTGAGAGGTATGGGATTCACTGAATCAAGGATTCAACTAATTAAGCAGTACATGACTACATCATCCTTCTCTCTTATCCTTAATTGCAGTCTAGTTGGTTTCTTCAGAAGCTCCAATGGGCTACGTCAGGGAGACCCATTATCACCTTTATTGTTCACCATCGCCATGGAAGGTTTCAGCAGAATACTAGAGGAAGCCTATGAAATTCAATTGATTAGACCCTACACCATCAAAAGAATAAGAGTTCTAAGCCATCTTCTTTTTGCCGATGATGTCTTAATATTCACTGAAGGAAGAGAACGAAGCCTTATCTCCCTCAAAAATGTGATCTAGGAGTTTGGTAAGTACTCAGGAATGAAGTGTAATGATAATAGAACACACATCTTCTTATCTATGTCATGTAATAACAAACACAATCTTGTTGAGAGCATGGGAATCCAAAAAGGGGAATGGCCCGTGAAATAACTAGGGTTTCCAATGGAAGGTGGGAATCTTAGAAGAAAACACTTCCACGAGTGTCTTGACCATTTAAAGGATATGATTAATAAGTGGTCGGGTAGTCAAATATCAATGGCAGGCAAGATGATATTAATTAAGTATCGTGCTATTGGACTGATTGGCTACTAGCTAAATCAAGGTGAAATCCTGAGGTCAGTTCTATACATGATGGAAATACTTCTGTCCAACTTATGTGGGGCAATGCAGTTCATCCTACAAGCTGAAGCAAGCTAGTTTTTCCTGTGAACGGAGGAGTACTGGGTCTTAAATGTCTATCAGATCTAGCTGACTACCACACGCTAAAGAGAATCAAACAATTTAGAGAAGGGAGCTCAGTTTGTAGCTCTTGGATGAAGCTCAGATATGGAGATGATCTCTCAAGGCAACCAAATCAAACATGGGGGTACTTGACCCTGTGAAGGAGAATGGCTACTATATGGCCGTCCTATGGAGGAGATGACACTAACCCATAGGAAAGGTGCAGGAAGAAGAAAGGGAGAAGAACATTCTTTGAACAACTCTGGTGTCAAATGCATTATCCAAGATGGAGTCTGACTTCATTTCGGGCCCTAAATGACTATCTTCCTATGAAGAACAAGATCATAAAATGGTGTCCAAACACTGACCCAAGTTACCTCATGTGCCACACATGTGACAAATCTACATCCCACATGTTTGGTGATTGTAAAGTACAGAGGTGTCTGTGGAGTCGATCCCAACTAAAGTTGAAGATAAGGAGATCCTTCTCACTGCGGAGTTGTCTGGAAGGTATGGGAAGCAGTAATTGAAGTAATGACACCCTTGGTCTATGGGCAATTACTGGTATTGTTCATATAATATGGTACAAAAGGAACAATTGATTACATGGAGGTAATGAGAAGGACGAACTACACATGTTTCATAAACTTGAAGAAGATATACAAATGATATTCAGAACTTACAAACATAGGATTGAAGGGATTTCTAAGATTGTTATTAGAAATTGGGATATCATGTAAATAGTGGGCAATCAGTGCCTTCTATGTGTTTTCTTATTTGTGTGAGTTACATGTATGGGTGTAACTTGTAATTTTGTCCCCTTGTGGGTTTGGATATATATATTTACCGATTTTTCCAAAAAAAGAGATCTTAGTAGATGAAACCCGATCCAAGTTCCCATCCATACTTTGGTTACATAGTTCTTGTTTGATTTTATTCTCTTGTTTTGGTTTCTTTCCTTTTCTTGTATTGCTTTTTTTGGAGTGTCATTGTTCCTTAGGGAACACCATTTTAATCGACCCCTTCATTTTGTGTATTTGGGCTTAAGGCTCTATGTTCCTAAGACTTACCAACCTTGTCCCTATGGTTTGACCTTGATCTACTACATCAGACCCTGTATAATAGTTGTGGGGGCCTGAGTGTCGGGTTATAAATCTAAGAGTCTGACTACTCTAGATTCACTCCATCTTGGATGTTTGATTTAGGCCAGTCAACTTTTTAGCGTCGTTGTCGGGGATAAGGCAAAACGGTACTGTTGAGACCATGAGTCTACTCCCTATACACACATGCCTCAAGCTTAGCAATAAGCTTAACTGTACAAAAACTATTTTTTTTATAACGAGGAACCCCTCCTGGGATCGGCCACTATTAGACCCCACCCAGCCAAGGGTAAACCCCAGAACCAACCGCGTACATGGGGGCACCGTGACACACTTAGTAACGTGGGGCCTTTATTGCATCCCGAGAGTTTTTGCCTAGAGTCGAACCCGGGTCCCTTCATTGGGGATTGCCGAGCCGCACCACTTGAGCTACTCCCTCGCCCCCAACTGTATAAAAACTATAAATCTTCTACATCTAGATTTCTTAAAATATTTTTTTACATGTCCAGTTTTCTAACTTGACTGTGAGATCTATTTAGGTAGTCTAAAGGGAAGTAGATTTAATCAACACCTAACCCCCTTTTTCAAGAAAACATGTCGCCTCGTAGGGACAGTAGTCTTACTGGGGAAGATCAAAATGCAAGAGTTCAAAATAATCGTCTACCTCTGGAAACTAAAGAAGAACAAGAGGAACGTCACTCAGACGGTCATCACCATGAGGAAGAGGATTGTGAAGAGCAGCGCGTAGAGGAGAGACATCATCATAAACACCACCATTGTCACTGCAGAAGACATAGAAGGAATCATCATGATCGTGAATAAGATCATGATAACAACAAGGAGGAGGATGATGAAGAAGATAAAATGCATAGAGAATTGGCTTCTACCAGAGCAAACGAATCAAGATGCCCAATCGTTATCCCACAATTGGATGCAACTAACTTTGAGCTAAAACCTACCGTCATCTCCATGATTCAGAACAAGACATCCTGAGGAAGTTTGAAGAATGTGAATCCTTACCATCATCTTGACGTCTTCAAAAATAGATGTGACGCCATCAAGATAAGGGGGTGCTCAGGAAGTTATATATTGTAAGGGATTCATTTTCTCTCTAGAGGATAAAGCTCTATCCTAGTATATTAACCTACCTCACCAGTCCATTGATGGATGGAGGCCCCTTGCTGATGCTTTCGTCACTAAATTCTACCCCACAGAGAAAACCATTCGAAATAGGCAAAAGATCACTTCATGCAAAAACCTAGAGAGAATCTTCATGAAGATTAGGAACGATATCAAGAGTATCAAGGGATTGTCCTCACCACAACTACCATAAGGGATTTCTAGTGACAACATTTTACAATGGGCTAACTCCCATGGGGTGGACTTCACTTAATGCAGCCGTCGAGAGTGATTTTCTTAGAAAGAAGTCGGTCATATCTATGAAGATCATAGACAACATGGTTGCACTACAAGAAGGCATGGAGTATGAGAGAAGTGATAGGGGATCAGCTAAGATATCTTTCTCTGAAGGACCTTCAGTTGAAGCCAAACCCTAAAAACCATCATGGCTCAAATTCAAAAGATTGCCACAGATGTCAAACAACTAAAAGACACTGGAGGCAAGGGCAAGAAACCTATTGAGAAAGTCATGAAGTGTGTCACATGTAGTGAAGGATGCCATGGAACCGACAACTGTATCTATACATGGTCGGAAGAAAGTGAAGAAGAAGTAGAAAACATCTCTTATGGAAATTTCAAATGGCTAGATAATTCATGATTCAATTATGGCAACAAAGACACTACTGAATTTCTCATCAACTAGGTCGTTCATCTAAGACACCCCTAGGAATCGAGAAAAAGAGTGGACCGGACTCTATTTACTAGGACTACTAGATATCACTCAAATAAGAACAACTATCAATATCAAAATAAAAATGTGAGTCGTCAAAACCAAGGACAAAATCTAAGTCAAAATCAAACCAAGGATAGCAACCAGCCTAACATGATCGCTTTGTTCGATTTTGTGAAAAGGCAAGCTTCGGTGAATGACCAGCTTACTCAAAGAACCATCACCAACTCAGGAGTGTTAATTATGATGTAAACTCAGATGGTAGACATGTAAACACATCAAATATATATTAATCAACAGTTAGCCCAACTAGCAGAACTTGTGAAGAATCCTCCAGGGAAAATCCCATCAAACTCAGAAATCACAAAGATGGCTACTCTCTGGTCGGGGAAAGTTGTAGAAAAACAACAAGAAGAGATCCACATTGAAAGAGAAAAGGCTACCAATCCAAAAACTAAACCCATTGTATTACAGGAGGAATCTAAAAGTGAAGAGCTAGTAAAGGAAGACAAGGTCGTAGAACAAGACAAAAAGAAGAAAGATGTAAAGGACAAGAAGTCAGATCCTACTGAAGAGATATTTACACAAAGAAATCCTTATGCACCAAGAGTCACATTCCTCTACAAGTTAATCAAGGCTCACCTAAGGAAAAGATATGAGAAGTTCATGGAGGCATTAAAGAAGCTGCACCTAGATATTATGTTTCTAGATGCGATTGAGGAAATGCCTACCTATGTCAAGTTCTTCAAGAACCTGATTATGAAGAGGAGGAGAGGTGATCACGTCGAGATAGTAAAACTATACAAGATGTCAAGTGGTTTTTTTCAAGCTACCATGCCCACAAATAAAAGAGACTTGAGATCATTTACTATTCATTTCCATGTTGGAGACAATGTAGAAAGAAATGGACTCGTTGATCTAGGAGCAAGCATAAGTCTTATGCCCCTTATTTAGTTCAAAGGCTTGGACTAACAGACATGGTGAAGACATGTATGATAATTAAGCTTGTCGACCACACCTTTACAAAGCCAGTGGGAGTGGTAGAGGATGTTCCAATCTGCATCAGAAGGTTCTTTGTACCCTATGATATAGTGGTGACAAACACCATTGAAGATCCATCATGCCCCTGATATTTGAAAGACCATTCCTCTTTACCGAAAGATCCCTGATAGATGTTGCAAAGGGTATCATCACTCTCTGTGTAGGTAATCACCACATCGATTTTTGTGTACAAGATGCCATGAGAGGGCCCTCTCTGTTTGAGTCATCCTATTTTATGGACAGTTATACCCAATATTGCAAGGAAGTACATGAAAGCAATGCGATAGTTGACCCTCTCATGCGAGCCTTAAACAATCATGGAAAATTGATGTGGTGATTACCTAATTATGTGCAAGTTTAGGTATGATCCACTTATGTGAGATCATGGAAACCCTAATTATGATAATTGATGAATCTTAATCTTATCTGAGGTCTTTAATGATGATGTTTCTCATACATGAGGATGTTATGAGATCATTTCACCATGAGGTGAATAGTAAACCCTAATTCTAGGGTGATGACATGTAATGTGAATAGTAAACCCTAATTGATGAAAACCAGGGAAACCTAGCTCTTGTATGAGTAGGGAGATACAACTTCTTTAAATGAGTTATTTACTGTTATCAATTGATTCAACCATGCAGGTTCCTTTATGAGGATGATCATATCCAGGTATGGATGATGATACTATATTCATTGAAAGCATGTTGTTAGCTTTATGAATAGTGATATATCCTGATGCCTTGTTAATAGCATCTTATGAGAACGATAGGCTGTGAGAGCCATGAATACCATCAAGGTCATGCTTTAAGAGATGACTTGTGATGAGAATATTGAGAAATGATAATTGATGAGAGTTAGGCTTGTTACATTTAGTATTCTTCCTTCATAGCTTCTATGCTAATGATTAATGTTTGAAAACATGTATGATGATAAAAGAATACTGAAATGTACCTAACTAATCAAGTATAATCATACCATGTAGAGCCCTGATCATAGATCCATCATTGTCAGGAGTTAAATGATGGTGAAACAGGTTTCCTAAGGGGATTCCTGGAGCACATATTTTTGAATATGTGGGGTAATATGGATGTGAATTTCCTTACATCCTAGTGTAGGAATTGATGTAGATGTATCTTAATCTATCAATCCTTCACTATGCTTTATGCCGGGGTGATGTAACACTAATCTCCCGAGGAAATCTTTTATACCGCATCGATGAGAGATAAACAAGAAATCTTTCGGTAGTGAAGAGAGTACAGAATGCCACTGTGACTCTAATAGCGAAGTACCAGAATACCCTGGTAAGCTATAGTAGTAGAGACACTAGATGTCCTGCATGTTGATCCTCTTACTGACTGGGGAAGATGAGGTCATAAGAATCCGGCTCTTTTGATGACCTATGTATGATACCGATGCGACTTAATAGTGATCGGTTGGAGTATGAGCGGTATACCTCATCTCTGCAGGGCATAATGATGTTTGTAAAACATAATCAACCGCGTAGCATATCTGCTTAGGTTGAACTACGAGATACATTGGTTGAAGATACATTACTTAGTATACATGTTCTTCATATTCCTTAAATGTTGTAGTTCTAATTGATAACAATCTACTGATGATTACCTTAAAGCTTGTATTGCCTATGTTATTCTTGGTTGCTATAATAAAGCTTCTGGCGAAGAGTTATAACTCTCGCTGGGACAATTATTTAAAATTGTCTCACCCCGTAGATTTCAACTTTTTAGGTGGTCGTCGAGGGCGAAGGAATCAATCTTCAGGTGACCAATATCAGTAGCAACAGCATCAGGAGCAGCAGTAAATCTCAGGTGGAGATTCAGACTGCTGAGTTGTTTAGTTAGATAGTCAGTCCTATGTGTTCTCTGTACTCTCAGGTCCTTGGAGTCTTTTGGTCTGAGATTTTGGTTTTGAGTTCTTGAGATTTTGTATCATGTTGTATATAATTACTCAAGAAGTAATTATCTGAGATGTAAACAGTTTATCTCCTTTTATGAAAGAAGTTTTTATAGATTCAAGCTCTTATCTCGAAAAGTTTTAATTCCCCGTGATTTTTGTCTTCCGCTGTTAAACGAATCGCTTCCGCTAAGTTTATATCGTGGTTTTGGAGATCAGAGCCCACAATTAGTGGTATCAGAGCTCTAGGTTCGCTGAGTCTACAGAGACATAGGACTTAGGATGTCGAGTCTATCCTTAGTATTTCTTATCTAATAGAGTCTTCTTCTCCTCGGGAGAAGAAGATAATTAAGGATGTTTGAACAACACGAGGAGTACGTGGAAGAAAGTAGTGTTGTTGCACCCATAGGAGGTGCAAGGAACCCGGAGATAGAACAACCTGTACCTGAGCCACCCAGAGAACCACCTCAGTTTGACCCAGCTGACATGGGAAACCCAGCTGTTCAAACTATGTTTGGGCAGTTTATGACTGCTATGACACACATCACCGACAGGATGCCCATGCCTGCACCTAGGGCACCTGCCCAACCTGAAGGACAAGGTATCGGTAAGACGTTTGAGCGACTTCGTCGTGTCGGAGCAACCGAATACTTTGGAACAGTTGATCCTGCAGATGTCGATCTGTGATTAACTGAGTTGGAGAAAGCTTTTAGAATCCTCAACGTCCCAGAAGCTCAGAAAGTTAGGCATGCTGTCTATCTTCTCAAGGGAAGTGCTGGTCACTGGTGGACCATGGAAGAGCAGAAGAGGCCTGGAGTGGAGATCTCGTGGGAAGATTTTTATCGGGAATTTATCAATAGATATTTTCCAAAGACCTTCCTAGATGAGAAGATCTCTCAGTTTGAGAGATTGAGGCAAGGCATGATGAACATTAGCGAGTATGAGGCTAAGTTCATGGAGTTATTGCGGTTTTGTCCGCACATGGCTGCCACAGAAGAAGAAAGAATCAGAAGGTTTGAGAAGGGCTTAAACGCCGACTTGACTACTCCCGTGTCTGTCCTAGAGAATCGGGAGAGGTTTGCTACCTTCGTTGAGTCAGTCCGAAGGATAGAGAAATCCGTAGTCGAGAAGAGACAAACTCATAAAAGATATCCACAGTTTCAGGGTTCTTCATCTAGAGACTTTAAGAAGCCTAGATTCTCTGCGTCTACACCTCCACCACCCAGAACTAGTGCTCGGACACAGTGGACACCGAGTAGAGGCAGGGGACGAAGCCTACCACTACAAGAGACTCACAGTTCAGCATCAATGTCAGTTACAGGACCACCAGAACCACAACAACTGGAGAAGAGTTGTTACAACTATGGGAAGGTGGGACATTTGATGAAGGACTGCCGATCTAGGCCTGTCAGTGTGACACAGCCTCCGAAACAGAGTCAACAGGGATCACAGAGAAGGCAATCTCAAGGAGCAGCTCGAGGACGTGGACAAGCGTCTCAAGCTGGATCATCAGCACCACCTCAACACCAGGCGACAGCGAGGTCCTATGCTATGAACCCACCAGATGCAGTGGTCAATCCACGGGTAGTGGCAGGTCAGATGGAACTTTTATATTCTGATATGTCTAAATCATGTGTTGTATCTGTTCTGATTGACCCGGGTGCTATGCACTCCTTTGTCAGTGGGAGAGTGATTTGTAACTGCAATATGACAATTAGTCATAGGACAGATAGCTTGTTTTTGGATACTCCGTTGAGTGGGTCTGCCATTTTGTAGGAGGTATGCTCTCCTTGCATCCTCTTCTTTTCTGATCATCGCATTCAAGTGGACCTTATACCACTTGATATGCAAGGATTTGATATAATCCTCGGGATGGATACCTTAGAAAGGTATCGAGTTGTCTTGGATTGTGAATCCAAACAGGATGTGTTTGCTGATGATAGTAGCATATGGATCTTTCAAGGAGAGAGAAAGATTCTGCCCACCTGTCTTGTATCAGCTATGGTTGCTAACAAGATGATGAGGCAAGGATGTTATGCATTCCTGGCACATGTAGTAGATGTTACCAAAGAAGGTCCCAACCCTGCTGAAGTTCCTATAGTCAGGGAATTCAAGGAAGTGTTTCCTGAAGAACTTCCAGGTATACCACCGCCTCGGGAAATTGATTTTGAAATCAATTTGATCCCAGATACAAAACCTATAGCCCAGACACCGTATAGGATGGCGCCTGCTGAGATGGCAGAACTCAAGAAACAACTTCAAGAGTTGCTTGAGAAAGGTTTTATCCGACCGAGCACTTCACCGTGGGGTGCTCCGGTTTTGTTTGTTAAAAAGAAAGATGGGTCAATGCGGTTGTGCATTGATTATAGACAAAATAAAGTAACAATAAAGAATAAGTACCCGTTGCCGAGGATTTATGATCTTTTTTACCAGTTGCGTGGTGCAACAGTATTCTCAAAGATAGACTTGAGGTCTGGATATCATCAACTTCGTATTAAGGATAGTGACATATCCAAGTCTGCCTTTAGGACACGATATGGTCACTATGAGTTCACGGTTATGTCGTTTGGACTAACCAATGCACCGGCTGCATTCATGGAACTCATGAATAGAGTTTTTCGACCTTTCCTTGATCAGTGTGTTGTCATCTTCATAGAAGACATTCTGATTTATAGTAAGGATGCTCAGCAGCATGAACAGCATCTCTGGCAGGCTCTAACTCTGCTAAGAAAACATAAGCTATATGCTAAGTTTAGCAAGTGTGAGTTCTGGTTGCCGGAAGTATCTTTTCTTGGACATGTGATATCTGCCTCGGGTATTCGTGTTGACCCTACAAAGGTAGAATCTGTTCTACAGTGGGAACAACCGAAGACACCAATGGAGATTTGAAGTTTCTTGGGATTAGCTGGTTATTATCAAAGGTTTATTAAGAATTTCAGTTCTATAGCCTTACCCTTAACCAAGTTAACCCGGAAAGATGTTCCTTTTACCTGGAGTGATAAGTGTCAACAGTCTTTTCAGCTGTTGAAGGAGAGGTTGACAAGTGCACATGTGCTTGTGTTACCTGAGCAAGGAAAAGGATACATAGTTTTCTGTGATGCCTCCAAGAATGGACTCGGATGCGTGTTGATGCAGGATAAGCAAGTGATTTCTTTTGCTTCACGGAAGCTTAAGAAACACGAAGAGAATTATCCGACACACGATCTGGAGTTAGCTGTTGTGGTTCATGCCCTGAAGATATGGAGACATTATCTCTATGGAGAGACATTCCAGATTTTCACAGATCACAAAAATCTTAAGTATATCTTCTCTCAGCATGAGCTTAACATGAGGCAACGTCGCTGGATGGAATTAATCAAGGACTACGATTGTACAATTGATTACCATCCAGGAAAGGCCAATATGGTTGCAGATGCCTTGAGTAGGAAATCAGCAACATCAACCATGGATAGAGCACAATTAAACTCTTTAGTATGCCCTAGGAGAGATATGCTTATCTCCTTAAGGCAAGACAATGTACAGATGAAGGTGTCATGGATTGCCGGGTTGTTGGCTGAGATGCATATCAAACCCACCCTAAGAGAATAGATTAGGGAGGCACAGCAAGTTGATGTTGCAGTTCAGCAGATCAAATCTGAGTATGGTGATGAGAAGCGAGAAGGTTTTCATGAATTAGATGATCAAGTAGCATGCTATCATGGGAGGATGATAGTACCAGATGTAGATGACCTGAGGAAGTTAGTCCTGGAGGAAGCTCATTCTTCAATGTATGCTATGCATCCAGGAAGCACCAAAATGTATCGAAACTTGAAAGATATGTATTGGTGGCCTGGGATGAAGAAGGACGTAGCTGAGTTTGTTCTGAGGTGTCTAGTGTGTCAGCAAGTTAAAGCTGAACACCAGAAGCCTACAGGAACAATGCAACCTTTACCCATACCACAGTGGAAGTGGGATCATGTAACCATGGACTTTGTTGTTGTCCTACCCAAGACAAGCAAAGGACATGATTCCATTTGGGTAGTTGTTGATAGGTTGACTAAGACAGCGCATTTCTTACCTGCCAAAACAACCTTTTCTACTGAAAGGTTATCACAGTTGTATGTTCAAGAGATAGTGCGTTTGCACGGAGTTCCTATCACCATAGTTTCTGACAGAGGTCCCCAGTTTACAAGTCGCTTTTGGGAGCAGCTACACAGAGCCTTAGGCACCAAGCTAAGGTTTAGTACGGCTTTTCATCCACAGACTGATGGACAGTCGGAAAGAACCATACAGACCTTGGAAGACCTGTTGAAAGCATGTGTTCTCCAGTTTACCGGAAGTTGGGATCTACACCTAAGCTTGATAGAGTTTGCCTATAACAATAGCTATCAGCATAGTATTGATATGGCACCTTATGAAGACTTGTATGGTAGACGTTGTAGATCCCCTTTGTGTTGGTATGAGACTGGTGAACATCAGTTGTTAGGTCCTGATCTTGTGCAGCAAACTACAGAGAAGATCAAAGTTATACTACAACAGCTTAAGACTGCACAGGATAGACAGAAGTCGTATGCTGATAAGCGCCGTAGACCGTTAGAGTTCCAGGTTGGCGACAGAGTGTACCTCAAGGTCTCGCCTTGGAAAGGAGTCCTTTGCTTTGGAAGGAAAGGAAAGTTAGCACCTAGATTTATGGGACCTTATCCAATAATTGAACGGGTTGTAAAGGTAGCCTATAGACTTGAGTTACCACTAGAGTTGCAGAGGTTACACCCTGTATTTCACATTTCTATGCTGAGGAAATGTCACCCCGACACTGAGTCAGTTCTACAACCTATGGAAGTAGAATTAAATGATGACATATCTTACGAGGAAGGGCCAGTGTCAATCCTTGATAGCAGAACTAAAAAGTTAAATAAGAAATATTTAAGCCTTGTGAAAGTCCTCTGGAACCACCGTGGTGTTGAAGAAGCCACTTGGGAACTAGAGGATGAGATGAGAAGGAAATACCCTGCTCTTTTCTCCTAATACGTTTTGTTGATTTCGAGGACAAAATCCTTGTAAGGGGTGGATAATTTGTAACATCCCTGACCTGGGTTATAAACTAACCCTAGGTGTTTTGCCTAAATATGTAATTAAACCCTGGTGATTATCTTTTGACATGTAATTAAGTTCCTCAGGAACATATACTTTCAATTTTGTCCTTTTTAATCAAAGTTGTAGTATTATTTTGGTAATGCAGGGGCTTATGTGCAAATTACCCAGTTAAGGGGTTAACTTGCACTTGCACATGTTAAGATGTTCTTTTGATAATGAGACATCATATGAGTGAATATGATGAGACATGATGGATTTCCCAAGCTTGGGCATCTAGATGCAGCTTGTGGAATAATCCTTATGCTTAAAAACCCTAATTTGGAGTAAAATGCAGTTTACCCAATTTGAGGGGTGAAACTTGTAAAATACACCATCTAGAACATCTTTTATGACTCTTGTCATCATTTAGAGTAGAAATGGTGAAAGGGACACATCAATGAATAATCAGATAAGAAAAATGACCTGTGTACAAAAAATTCACTAAGTTTGAGTAAGGAAACCTTTCATGTATGTACCCTAATTGAAAGTTGGCTTTATTTACCCCTAGATCTTGAGATTTCATGAGCTTTGCATAATTTTAGATGAGATTGGACGTTCCCTTAAATAAGAAAGGACTTGGATGAGAATTTCAAAGTTCTAGAGGTCTTTATGGTGTAAATCAGCCTAAACTATATAAGCACCTTTCTTTCCAAACCAAGCAAACATTTTCCTTCACTTCCTCACTTCTTATCTTTCTCAACCGGCCAAAGCAAAGCTCAGGAGATCAAGGGGACTACCAACCTATTCTACATAAGAGAACACCACCTTCTAGCTTGGATTCATGGAGGAAATCGTATTACAAGGTTGAATTGCTAGTTTTCTTACTTAGGTTCCTTGTTCTAGCCGACCATCCCCATCTTTTTCTTGAAGAATTGACCTTGGCCGACCTGTGGAGCTCAAGACACCATTAAAGGCTTGAAGCTTGGAAGCTCTAGGAACCACGTTTGAGGTGGGTTTTATAACTCTAACCCTTAGCTTTGTTATGCATATCTTTGTTCTTGTTTTCTATGATTAGTTCTTCTTCTACCTCCCTTCTTCCTTGCTCTTTTGCAAGTAAAAACGGTGGAGGAACCGACCTGAACAGAGGTTGAGGATGATGGGAGTGGATTCCTAGGCCACTTTATGAAACGACCTTGGACCCTTTTGGTCCAAACGAGTGCAACTCGTTTAAGGTCAAACGGGTTCAACCCGTTTGATCTCAAACGATCCTGCAAGATCGTTTGGATCAAAACGACCCCAAGACCGTTTCATAGGGTTGACCAAGCGTGGACCGTTTGGGTTTTCTGTTCACAATTATGTAGTCTAATGACCCACAAAATTTGAGGGGTTAACTCCAAAGTAATCGTAGGTTGAAGGCCAATCAATTAGGCAATAGAATTGAATTAAGTACTGATTTTTCCAAACTAATTAACTTGAACTTTTGGGCAAACGGGTTCCAACCCGTTTGAGTGAGTTGACCAAGCATTGACCGTTTGGGATACCTGTTCATAATATATTGAATTTCATTCCTACAAAGAATTGTAATCTAATTCCTAACCAATTGAGAGTTGAAGGCACTTCAACACCCTAACCCTAATCGGGTTAAAATTGCTGAATTAAAATATAAATCTTGTTGAGTTTTGGGTTGAAGGACCCAAACGGGTTCAAACCCATTTGGGGTTCACCCAAACGGTTTCACACTCGTTTAGTGACACCCCAAGACCGTTTGGAGGTCTAGGGTTAAGGAAAATGGATCAATTGAAGGTCCAATTACAATAAGTTGATGAATTAATAAAATTGCTGATTTTAGACCTAATTAGGGTTCAACCCTTATCCAACCGACTTGGTTTTTGGTCAAACTTTGGGCAAACGGTCTCAAGACCGTTTGGAGGACATCCAAACGATCTCAAGACCGTTTGGGCCAAGTTTGGGCCCAATTGGAGTTCAATTGATGGGTTCAATTACACTTTGTTTCACATTGTTGAAAATTGGTGATTAGCTGATTGGAAACCCTAATTGAGTTAGACTTAATCCTAATTAGCTTTCAATTGAGGGTCAAATTGGAGTCAAATTGATTGAGGCTCATACTAATTGATTCAATTTGTAAGTGGTTAACATGGCCTTGGCCAATTAAAGGCTTTAACATAGGAAACCCTATTCAATCATAACCTATGTGTCACCTTTTATGTTTATGCGGTTTGAAACCAACTTGGTCCACACTCGTTTGAGTCCAAACGAGTCCACACTCATTTGAGTCCAAACGATTCCACACTCGTTTAAGCCCAAACGAGTCCACACTCGTTTGACCTCAAACGGGTTCACACTCGTTTGACCTCAAACGGGTTCACACTCATTTGACCTCAAACGGGTTCACACCCGTTTAGACTCCTTTGGGTTCACACCCGTTTAGACTCAAGTGGGTCCACACCCATTTAAGATTAAGTGGGTCCACACTCGTTTAAGGCTCAAATGGGTTCTAGGTCATTTGAGGTTAAACGAGTTCAAGGTCATCTAAGAATCAAATGGGTTGAAGGTTGAAGGTCAAACCCTAAACCAGTTAGAGATTTTCAAGGTTGATTATACTTAATCACTTGAAGCTGTAAATGGTCCAATGATGATCTTATTTAAACCATAATGGTAACTCAAGATATTAAGGGACCAAGTGATTAATGAATTGACCCATGATGATGATCAATGGGTAATTTACCAAAATGCCCCTAAGAGGTTCAATTGAGTGATACCTTGTTTTAATCAAACCATAATCACATGATAGTGATGAGTTGACTTGTGTTAATCAATGAGAACTTAACCCAACCTAATATAGAGTGGTGTAATCACTATCTACTAGTTAGAGGAGAGATAAAGTACCAATTATAATGGAAACTCAAGAAAAATACCTTCAATATACATGAATGTGCAAGTTTAGGTATGATCCACTTATGTGAGATCATGGAAACCCTAATTATGATAATTGATGAACCTTAATCTTATCTGAGGTCTTTAATGATGATGTTTCTCATACATGAGGATGTTATGAGATCATTTCACCATGAGGTGAATAGTAAACCCTAATTCTAGGGTGATGACATGTAATGTGAATAGTAAACCCTAATTGATGAAAACCAGGGAAACCTAGCTCTTGTATGAGTAGGGAGATACAACTTCTTTAAATGAGTTATTTACTGTTATCAGTTGATTCAACCATGCAGGTTCCTTTATGAGGATGATCATATCCAGGTATGGATGATGATACTATATTCATTGAAAGCATGTTATTAGCTATCAGGTATGGATGATGATACTATATTCATTGAAAGCATGTTATTAGCTTTATGAATAGTGATATATCCTGATGCCTTGTTAATAGCATCTTATGAGAATGATAGGCTGTGAGAACCATGAATACCATCAAGGTCATGCTTTAAGAGATGACTTGTGATGAGAATATTGAGAAATGATAATTGATGAGAGTTGGTCTTGTTACATTTAGTATTCTTCCTTCATATCTGCTATGCTAATGATTAATGTTTGAAAACATGTATGCTGATAAACGAATACTGAAATGTACCTAACTAATCAAGTATAATCATACCATGTAGAGCCCTGATCATAGATCCATAATTGTCAGGAGTTAAATGATGGTGAAATAGGTTTCCTAAGGGGATTCCTGGAGCACATATTTTTGAATATGTGGGGTAATATGGATGTGAATTTCCTTACATCCTAGTGTAGGAATTGATGTAGATGTATCTTAATCTATCAATCCTTCACTATGCTTTATGCCGGGGTGATGTAACACTAATCTCCCAAGGAAATCTTTTATACCGCATCGATGAGAGATAAACAAGAAATCTTTCGGTAGCGAAGAGAGTACAGAATGCCACTGTGACTCTAATAGCGAAGTACCAGAATACCCTGGTAAGCTATAGTAGTAGAGACACTAGATGTCCTGCATGTTGATCCTCTTACTGACTGAGGAAGATGAGGTCATAAGAATCCGGCTCTTTTGATGACCTATGTATGATACCGATGCGACTTAATAGTGATCGGTTGGAGTATGAGCGGTATACCTCATCTCCGCAGGGCATAATGATGTTTGTAAAACATAATCAACCGCGTAGCATATCTGCTTAGGTTGAACTACGAGATACATTGGTTGAAGATACATTACTTAGTATACATGTTCTTCATATTCCTTAAATGTTGTAGTTCTAATTGATAACAATCTGCTGCTGATTACCTTAAAGCTTTTATTGCCTATGTTATTCTTGGTTGTTATAATAAAGCTTCTGGTGAAGAGTTATAACTCTCGCTAGGACAATTATTTAAAATTGTCTCACCCCGTAGATTTCAACTTTTTAGGTGGTCGTCGAGGGCGAAGGAATCAATCTTCAAGTGACCAATATCAGCAGCAGCAGCATCAGGAGCAGTAGTAAATCTCAGGTGGAGATTCAGACTGCTGAGTTGTTTAGTTAGATAGTCAGTCCTATGTGTTCTCTATACTCTCAGGTCCTTGGAGTCTTTTGGTCTGAGATTTTGGTTTTGAGTTCTTGAGATTTTGTATCATGTTATATATAATTACTCAGGAAGTAATTATCTGAGATGTAAACAGTTTATCTCCTTTTATGAAAGAAGTTTTAATAGATTCAAGCTCTTATCTCGAAAAGTTTTAATTTCCCGTGATTTTTGTCTTCCGCTGTTAAACGAATCACTTCCGCTAAGTTTATATCGTGGTTTTGGAGATCAGAGCCCACAATTAGTGGTATCAAAGCTCTAGGTTCGCTGAGTCTACAGAGACATAGGACTTAGGATGTCGAGTCTATCCTTAGTATTTCTTTCTTATCTAATAGAGTCTTCTGCTCCTCAGGAGAAGAAGATAATTAAGGATGTCTGAACAACACGAGGAGTACGTGGCAGAAAGTAGTGTTGTTGCACCCCAAGGAGGTGCAAGGAACCCGGAGATAGAACAACCTGTACCTGAGCCACCCAGAGAACCACCTCAGTTTGACCCAGCTGACATGGGAAACCCAGCTGTTCAAACTATGTTCGGGCAGTTTATGACTGCTATGACACACATCACCGACAGGATGCCCATGCCTGCACCTAGGGCACCTGCCCAACCTGAAGGACAAGGTATCGGTAAGACGTTCGAGCGACTTCGTCATGTCGGAGCAACCGAATACTTTGGAACAATTGATTCTGCAGATGTCGATCTATGATTAACCGAGTTGGAGAAAGCTTTTAGAATCCTCAACATCCCAGAAGCTCAGAAAGTTAGGCATGTTGTCTATCTTCTCAAGGGAAGTGATGGTCACTGGTTGACCATGGAAGAGCAGAAGAGGCCTGGAGTGGAGATCTCGTGGGAAGATTTTCGTCGGGAATTTATCAATATATATTTTCCAAAGACCTTCCTAGACGAGAAGATCTCTCAGTTTGAGAGATTGAGGCAAGGCATGATGAACATTAGCGAGTATGAGGCTAAGTTCATGGAGTTATTGCGGTTTTGTCCGCACATGGCTGCCACAGAAGAAGAAAGAATCAGAAGGTTCGAGAAGGGTTTAAACGCCGACTTGACTACTCCCGTGTCTGCCCTAGAGAATCGGGAGAGGTTTGCTACCTTCGTTGAGTCAGTCCGAAGGATAGAGAAATCCGTAGTCGAGAAGAGACAAACTCATAAAAGATATCCGCAGTTCCAGGGTTCTTCATCTAGAGACTTTAAGAAGCCTAGATTCTCTGCGTCTACACCTCCACCACCCACAACTAGTGCTCGGACACAGTGGACACCGAGTAGAGGCAGGGGATGAAGCCTACCACTACAAGAGACTCACAGTTCAGCATCAATGTCAGTTACAGGACCACCCAGACCACAACAACTGGAGAAGAGCTGTTACAACTGTGGGAAGGTGGGACATTTGATGAAGGACTGTCGATCTAGGCCTGTCAGTGTGACACAGCCTCCGAGACAGAGTCAACAGGGATCACAGAGAAGGCAATCTCAAGGAGCAGCTCGAGGACGTGGACAAGCATCTCAAGCTGGATCATCAGCACCACCTCAACACCAGGTGACAGCGAGGTTCTATGCTATGAACCCACCAGATGCAGTGGTCAATCCACAGGTAGTGGCAGGTCAGATGGAACTTTTATATTCTAATATGTCTAAATCATGTGTTGTATCTGTTCTGATTGACCCGGGTGCTATGCACTCCTTTGTCACTCGGAGAGTGATTCGTAACTGCAATATGACAATTAGTCATAGGACAGATAGCTTGTTTTTGGAGACTCCGTTGAGTGGGTCTGCCATTTTGTAGGAGGTATGCTCTCCTTGCATCCTCTTCTTTTTTTATCATCGCATTCAAGTGGACCTTATACCACTTGATATGCAAGTATTTGATATAATCCTCGGGATGGATACCTTAGAAAGGTATCGAGTTGTCTTGGATTGTGAATCCAAACAGGCTGTGTTTGCTGATGATAGCAGCATATGGATCTTTCAAGGAGAGAGAAAGATTCTGCCCACCTATCTTGTATCAGCTATGGTTCCTAACAAGCTGATGAGGCAAGGATGTTATGCATTCCTGGCACATGTAGTAGATGTTACCAAAGAAGGTCCCAACCCTGCTGAAGTTCCTATAGTCAGGGAATTCAAGGATGTGTTTCCTGAAGAACTTCCAGGTATACCACTGCCTCGGGAAATTGATTTTGAAATCAATTAGATCCCAGATACAAAACCTATAGCCCAGACACCGTATAGGATGGCGCCTGCTGAGATGGCAGAACTCAAGAAACAACTTCAAGAGTTGCTTGAGAAAGGTTGTATCCGACCGAGCACTTCACCGTGGGGTGCTCCGGTTTTGTTTGTTAAAAAAAAAGATGGGTCAATGCGGTTGTGCATTGATTATAGACAACTCAATAAAGTAACAATAAAGAATAAGTACCCGTTGTCGAGGATTGATGATCTTTTTGACCAGTTGTGTGGTGCAACAGTCTTCTCAAAGATAGACTTGAGGTCTGGATATCATCAACTTCGTATTAAGGATAGTGACATATCCAAGTCTGCCTTTAGGACACGATATGGTCACTATGAGTTCACAGTTATGTCATTTGGACTAACCAATGCACCGGCTGCATTCATGGAACTCATGAATAGAGTTTTTCGACCTTTCCTTGATCAGTGTGTTGTCGTCTTCATAGATGACATTCTGATTTATAGTAAGGATGCTCAGCAGCATGAACAACATCTCTGACAGGCTCTAACTCTGCTAAGAAAACATAAGCTATATGCTAAGTTTAGCAAGTGTGAGTTCTGGTTGCCGGAAGTATATTTTCTTGGACATGTGATATCTGCCTCGGGTATTCGTGTTGACCCTACAAAGGTAGAATCTGTTCTACAGTGGGAACAACCGAAGACACCAATGGAGATTCGAAGTTTCTTGGGATTAGCTGGTTATTATCAAAGGTTTATTAAGAATTTCAGTTCTATAGCCTTACCCTTAACCAAGTTAACCCGGAAAGATGTTCCTTTTACCTGGAGTGATAAGTGTCAACAGTCTTTTCAGCTATTGAAGGAGAGGTTGACAAGTGCACCTGTGCTTGTGTTACCTGAGCAAGGAAAAGGATACATAGTTTTCTGTGATGCCTCCAAGAATGGACTCGGATGCGTGTTGATGCAGGATAAGCAAGTGATTTCTTTTGCTTCACGACAGCTTAAGAAACACGAAGAGAATTATCCGACACACGATCTGGAGTTAGCTGTTGTGGTTCATGCCCTGAAGATCTGGAGACATTATCTCTATGGAGAGACATTCCAGATTTTCACAGATCAAAAAAATTTTAAGTATATCTTCTCTCAGCATGAGCTTAACATGAGGCAACGTCGCTGGATGGAATTAATCAAGGACTACGATTGTACAATTGATTACCATCCAGGAAAGGCCAATATGGTTGCAGATGCCTTGAGTAGGAAATCAGCAACATCAACCATGGATAGAGCACAATTAAACTCTTTAGTATGCCCTAGGAGAGATATGCTTATCTCCTTAAGGCAAGACAATGTACAGATGAAGGTGTCATGGATTGCCGGGTTGTTGGCTGAGATGCATATCAAACCCACCCTAAGAGAACAGATTAGGGAGGCACAGCAAGTTGATGTTGCAGTTCAGCAGATCAAATCTGAGTATGGTGATGAGAAGCGAGAAGGTTTTCATGAATCAGATGATCAAGTAGCATGCTATCATGGGAGGATGATAGTACCAGATGTAGATGACCTGAGGAAGTTAGTCCTGGAGGAAGCTCATTCTTCAATGTATGTTGTGCATCCAGGAAGCACCAAAATGTATCGAAACTTGAAAGATATGTATTGGTGGCCTGGGATGAAGAAGGACGTAGCTGAGTTTGTTCTGAGGTGTCCAGTGTGTTAGCAAGTTAAAGCTGAACACCAGAAGCCTGCAGGAACAATGCAACCTTTACCCATACCACAGTGGAAGTGGGATCATGTAACCATGGACTTTGTTGTTGTCCTACCCAAGAAAATCAAAGGACATGATTCCATTTGGGTATTTGTTGATAGGTTGACTAAGACAGCACATTTCTTACCTGTCAAAACAACCTTTTCTACTGAAAGGTTATCACAGTTGTATGTTCAAGAGATAGTGCGTTTGCACGGAGTTCCTGTCACCATAGTTTCTGACAGAGGTCCCCAGTTTACAAGTCGCTTTTGGGAGCAGCTACACAGAGCCTTAGGCACCAAGCTAAGGTTTAATACGGCTTTTCATCCACAGACTGATGGACAGTCGGAAAGAACCATACAGACCTTGGAAGACCTGTTGAGAGCATGTGTTCTCCAGTTTACAGGAAGTTGGGATCTACACCTAAGCTTGATAGAGTTTGCCTATAACAATAGCTATCAGCATAGTATTGATATGGCACCTTATGAAGCCTTGTATGGTAGACGTTGTAGATCCCCTTTGTGTTGGTATGAGACTGGTGAACATCAGTTGTTAGGTCCTGATCTTGTGCAGCAAACTACAGAGAAGATCAAAGTTATACTACAACAGCTTAAGACTGCACATGATAGACAGAAGTCATATGTTGATAAGCACCGTAGACCGTTAGAGTTCCATGTTGGCGACAGAGTGTACCTCAAGGTCTCGCCTTGGAAAGGAGTCCTTCGCTTTGGAAGGAAAGGAAAGTTAGCACCTAGATTTATGGGACCTTATCCAATCATTGAATGGGTTGGAAAGGTAGCCTATAGACTCGAGTTACCACTAGAGTTGCAGAGGTTACACCCTGTATTTCACATTTCTATGCTGAGGAAATGTCACCCCGACACTGAGTCAGTTCTACAACCTATGGAAGTAGAATTGAATGATGACATATCTTACGAGGAAGGGCCAGTGTCAATCCTTGATAGCAGAACTAAAAAGTTAAAGAAGAAAGATTTAAGCCTTGTGAAAGTCCTCTGGAACCACCGTGGTGTTGAAGAAGCCACTTGGGAACTAGAGGGTGAGATGAGAAGGAAATACCCTGCTCTTTTCTCCTAATACGTTTTGTTGATTTCGAGGACGAAATCCTTGTAAGGGGTGGATAATTTGTAACATACCTGACCTGGGTTATAAACTAACCCTAGGTGTTTTGCCTAAATATGTAATTAAACCCTGGTGATTATCTTTTGACATGTAATTAAGTTCCTCAGGAACATATACTTTCAATTTTGTCCTTTTTAATCAAAGTTGTAGTATTATTTTGGTAATGCAGGGGCTTATGTGCAAATTACCCAGTTAAGGGGTTAACTTGCAATTGCACATGTTAAGATGTTCTTTTGATAATGAGACATCATATGAGTGAATATGATGAGACATGATGGATTTCCCAAGCTTGGGCGTCTAGATGCAGCTTGTGGAATAATCCTTATGCTTAAAAACCCTAATTTGGAGTAAAATGCAGTTTACCCAATTTGAGGGTGCAACTTGTAAAATACACCATCTAGAACATCTTTTATGACTCTTGTCATCATTTAGAGTAGAAATGGTGAAAGGGACACATCAATGAATAATCAGATAAGAAAAATGACCTTTGTACATAAAATTCACTAAGTTTGAGTAAGGAAACCTTTCATGTATGTACCCTAATTGACAGTTGGCTTTATTTACCCCTAGATCTTGAGATTTCATGAGCTTTGCATAAGTTTTGATGAGATTGGACGTTCCCTTAAATAAGAAAGGACTTGGATGAGAATTTCAAAGTTCTAGAGGTCTTTATGGTGTAAATCAGCCTAAACTATATAAGCACCTTTCTTTCCAAACCAAGCAAACGTTTTCCTTCACTTCCTCACTTCTTATCTTTCTCAACCGGCCAAAGCAAAGCTCAGGAGCTCAAGGGGACTACCAACCTGTTCTAGGTAAGAGAACACCACCTTCTAGCTTGGATTCATGGAGGAAATCGTATTACAAGGTTGAATTGCTAGTTTTCTTACTTAGGTTCCTTGTTCTAGCCGACCATCCCCATCTTTTTCTTGAAGAATTGACCTTGGCCGACCTATGGAGCTCAAGATGCCATTAAAGGCTTGAAGCTTGGAATCTCTAGGAACCACGTTTGAGGTGGGTTTTATAACTCTAACCCTTAGCTTTGTTATGCATATCTTTGTTCTTGTTTTCTATGATTAGTTCTTCTTCTACCTCCCTTCTTCCTTGCTCTTTTGAAAGTAAAAACGGTGGAGGAACCGACCTGAACAGAGGTTGAGGATGATGGGCGTGGATTCCTAGGCCACTTTATGAAATGACCTTGGACCCTTTTGGTCCAAACGAGTGCAACTCGTTTAAGGTCAAACGGGTTCAACCCGTTTGATCTCAAACGATCCTGCAAGATCATTTGGATCAAAATGACCCCAATACCGTTTCATAGGGTTTAACAAGCCTGGACCGTTTGGGTTTTCTGTTCAAAATTATGTAGGCTAATGACCCACCAAATTTGAGGGGTTAACTCCAAAGGAATCGTAGGTTGAAGGCCAATCAATTAGGCAATAGAATTGAATTAAGTACTGATTTTTCCAAACTAATTAACTTGAACTTTTGGGCAAACGGGTTCCAACCCATTTGAGTGAGTTGACCAAGCATTGACCGTTTGGGATACCTGTTCATAATATATTGAATTTCATTCCTACAAAGAATTGTAATCTAATTCCTAACCAATTGAGAGTTGAAGGCACTTCAACACCCTAACCCTAATCGGGTTAAAATTGCTGAATTAAAATATAGATCTTGTTGAGTTTTGGGTTGAAGGACCCAAACGGGTTCAAACCCATTTGGGGTTCACCCAAACGGTTTCACACTCGTTTAGTGACTCCCCAAGACCGTTTGGAGGTCTAGGGTTAAGGAAAATTGATCAATTGAAGGTCCAATTACAATAAGTTGATGAATTAATAAAATTGTTGATTTTAGACCTAATTTGGGTTCAACCCTTATCCAACCGACTTGGTTTTTTGTCAAACTTTGGGAAAACGGTCTCAAGACCTTTTGGAGGACATCCAAACGATCTCAAGACCGTTTGGGCCAAGTTTGGGCCCAATTGGAGTTCAATTGATGGGTTCAATTACACTTTGTTTCACATTGTTGAAAATTGGTGATTAGCCGATTGGAAACCCTAATTGAGTTAGACTTAATCCTAATTAGCTTTCAATTGAGGGTCAAATTGGAGTCCAATTGATTGAGGCTCATCCTAATTGACTCAATTTGTAAGTGGTTAACATGGCCTTCTCCAATTAAAGGCTTCAACATAGGAAACCCTATTCAATCATAACATATGTGTCACCTTTTATGTTTATGCGGTTTGAAACCAAGTTGGTCCACACTCGTTTGAGTCCAAACGAGTCCACACTCGTTTAAGCCCAAATGAGTCCACACTCATTTGACCTCAAACGAGTTCACACTCGTTTGACCTCAAACAGGTTCACACCCCTTTAGACTCCTTTGGGTTCACACCCGTTTAGACTCAAGTGGGTCCACACCCGTTTAAGATTAAGTGGGTCCACACTCGTTTAAGGATCAAATGGGTTCTAGGTTGTTTGAGGTTAAACGAGTTCAAGGTCATCTAAGAATCAAATGGGTTGAAGGTTGAAGGTCAAACCCTAAACCAGTTAGAGATTTTCAAGGTTGATTATACTTAATCACTTGAAGGTGTAAATGGTCCAATGATGATCTTATTTAAACCATAATGGTAACTCAAGATATTAAGGGACCAAGTGATTAATGAATTGACCCATGATGATGATCAATGGGTAATTTACCAAAATGCCCCTAAGAAGTTCAATTGAGTGATACCTTGTTTTAATCAAACCCTAATCACATGATAGTGATGAGTTGACTTGTGTTAATCAATGAGAACTTAACCCAGCCTAATCTAGAGTGGTGTAATCACTATCTACTAGTTAGAGGAGAGAGAAAGTACCAATTATAATGGAAACTCAAGAATAATACCTTCAATATACATGAATGTGCAAGTTTAGGTATGATCCACTTATGTGAGATCATGGAAACCCTAATTATGATAATTGATGAATCTTAATCTTATCTGAGGTCTTTAATGATGATGTTTCTCATACATGAGGATGTTATGAGATCATTTCACCATGAGGTGAATAGTAAACCCTAATTCTAGGGTGATGACATGTAATGTGAATATTAAACCCTAATTGATGAAAACCAGGGAAACCTAGCTCTTGTATGAGTAGGGAGATACAACTTCTTTAAATGAGTTATTTACTGTTATCAGTTGATTCAACCATGCAGGTTCCTTTATGAGGATGATCATATCTAGGTATGGATGATGATACTATATTCATTGAAAGCATGTTGTTAGCTTTATGAATAGTGATATATCATGATGCCTTGTTAATAGCATCTTATGAGAATGATAGGCTGTGAGAGCCATGAATACCATCAAGGTCATGCTTTAAGAGATGACTTGTGATGAGAATATTGAGAAATGATAATTGATGAGAGTTAGGCTTGTTACATTTAGTATTCTTCCTTCATAGCTGCTATGCTAATGATTAATGTTTGAAAACATGTATGATGATAAAAGAATACTGAAATGTACCTAACTAATCAAGTATAATCATACCATGTAGAGCCCTGATCATAGATTCATCATTGTCAGGAGTTAAATGATGGTGAAACAAGTTTCCTAAGGGGATTCATGGAGCACATATTTTTGAATATGTGGGGTAATATGGATGTGAATTTCCTTACATCCTAGTGTAGGAATTGATGTAGATGTATTTTAATCTATCAATCCTTCACTATGCTTTATGCCGGGGTGATGTAACACTAATCTCCCGAGGAAATCTTTTATACTGCATCGATGAGAGATAAACAAGAAATCTTTCGATAGCGAAGAGAGTACAGAATGCCACTGTGACTCTAATAGCGAAGTACCAGAATACCCTGGTAAGCTATAGTAGTAGAGACACTAGATGTCCTGCATGTTGATCCTCTTACTGACTGAGGAAGATGAGGTCATAAGAATCCGGCTCTTTTGATGACCTATGTATGATACCGATGCGACTTAATAGTGATCGGTTGGAGTATGAGAGGTATACCTCATCTCTGCAGGGCATAATGATGTTTGTAAAACATAATCAACCGCGTAGCATATCTGCTTAGGTTGAACTACGAGATACATTGGTTGAAGATACATTACTTAGTATACATGTTCTTCATATTCCTTAAATGTTGTAGTTCTAATTGATAACAATCTGCTGCTGATTACCTTAAAGCTTTTATTGCCTATGTTATTCTTGGTTTCTATAATAAAGCTTCTGGCGAAGAGTTATAACTCTCGCTAGGACAATTATTTAAAATTGTCTCACCCCATAAATTTCAACTTTTTAGGTGGTCGTCGAGGGCGAAGGAATCAATCTTCAGGTGACCAATATCAGCAGCAGCATCATCAGGAGCAGCAGTAAATCTCAGGTGGAGATTCAGACTGCTGAGTTGTTTAGTTAGATAGTCAGTCCTATGTGTTCTCTGTACTCTCAGGTCCTTGGAGTCTTTTGGTCTGAGATTTTGGTTTTGAGTTCTTGAGATTTTGTAGCATGTTGTATATAATTACTCAAGAAGTAATTATCTGAGATGTAAACAGTTTATCTCCTTTTATGAAAGAAGTTTTTATAGATTCAAGCTCTTATCTCGAAAAGTTTTAATTTCCCGTGATTTTTGTCTACCGCTGTTAAACGAATCGTTTCCCTAAGTTTATATCGTGGTTTTGGATATCAGAGCCCACAGATATAAAGGGCCTCAGACCATCTGTGTGCATGCATAGAATCAATCTAGAGGAAACTACTAAACCTTTGGCTCAGCCACTAAGAAAATTGAATCAGATGTTGAAAGAAGTTGTAAAGAAAGAAGTAACAAAGTTACGAGATGCAGGGATCATCTACCCCATCAGTGATAACAAGTGGGTCAGCCCAATCCACGTTGTACTAAAGTCGGGAGGGATGACTGTATTGAAGGGAAGCAATGTGGGTGAAGTAGCCACTCAGAAGGTTACCAGGTGGAGAATCTATATCGACTACTACAAGGTCAATGTTGTAATGTGAAAAGATCACTTCCCTCTAACTTTCATCGACCAAGTTCTTGAAAGGCTTGCGGGACAATCATACTTCTATTTTCTTGATGGGCACTCAGGGTTTTATCAAGTCCCCATCCACCCCTATGACTAGGAAAAAACTACTTTTACATGTATCTAAGTGACATACGCCTTCAAAAGAATGCCTTTTGGATTATGTAATACACATTCTACTTTTTAAAGTTGCATGATATCCATGTTCTCAGATTTTCTAGAAGATATAATGGAAGTATTCATGGACGACTTCTTAGTATATGGGCCCGACTTTGAAAGATATCTTGGAAACTTGTAAAAGGACTTACAAAGATGTGAGTAGAAGAATATTTTGCTTAATTGGGAAAAATGTCATTTTATGGTGACAGAAGGCATAGTGCTAGGGCACAAAATCTATAAGAAAGGCATGAAAGTGGATAATAACATGATAGAAGCTATATAAAGTTACCAACACCAAATCTGTCACAGGAATGAGAAGTTTTCTGGGGCATGCTGGATACTATAGAAGCTTTATCAAAGATTTCTCAAAGGTTGTGAAGCCTTTGTCAAACCTTCTTATTAAAGATGTGGATTTCTATTTCTCTGATAAATGTCTCAAAGCATTCAATTTCCTAAAGAATGCCCTGACCACAGCCTTGATACTTCAAGCACCTGATGGGGATTGCCTTTTGAAATCATGTGTGATACTAGCAATTACGCCATCGGAGTTGTCCTAGGGCAAAGAAAAGATAAGAAGCACCATGTGATCTACTATTCTAGTAGAACTCTCAATGAAGCTCAAGTAAAGTACACCACTACCGACAAAGAAATGCTAGTGATAGTATTTGCTTTTGACAAGTTTAGATCCAACTTAATAGGGTCAAAAGTGAAGGTGTACATGGATCACCGAGCCATAAAGTATTTTATGCAGAAAAAGGATGCAAAACCAAAACTGTTGCGGTGAGATTTGTTGCTACAAGAGTTTGATCATGAAATCATTGACAATAAAGGAATGGAGAACGTGGTGGCTGACCACTTGTCCAAAATAGTATTCACTTGAGAAAATCAGATACCAGTAAATGACAACTATGCAGATGAGGCCTTGATGATGGCCATGCCGGTCAAACCAAATCTACCTTGGTTTGCTGACATCTGTACTATCTGGCTTGCGAGCAATTACCTCCCAAGATAACCTACAATTAGAAGAAGAAACTTTTCTTTGATCTGAAGAATTATTACTGGGATGACCCCCTATTGTTTAAGAAATGTTCTGACAACTTATACGGACGTTGTGTACCAGAAGAAAAGGTGCCTCAAATTCTCAAGGAATGCCATTCCTCACCTTATGGAGGTGACCATGGAGGTGAAAGTACCGCAACTAAGGTCCTACGGTCAGGCTTTTATTGGCTGACACTCTTCAAAGATGCTATATCTTTTGTCTAGTCCCGTAAAGAATGCCAGCTGGCCAGAAATATTACAAAAATAAATGAGATGCCTATGTCTGACTGGTTGGAAGTGGATATCTTTGATGTCTGGGGAGTGGATTATATGGGATCTTTCCCTCCCTCTAGAGGAAACAAGTACATTCTGGTCGTAGTAGATTATGTCTCCAAGTGGGTAGAAGTTGTAGCAACTCCCACTTGTGACTCTAAGGCAGTTGTGAGACTGTTTGAGAATGCCATTTTCCCTAGATTTGGGGTTACACACACCATCATTAGCGACGGGGGATCCCATTTCATAGAAAAATAGTTTGAAGCATTGTCGAAGAAGTACGGTGTTAAGCATAAAGTAGCCACACCATACCAACCCCAAATGTCAGGATATGTTGAAGTTTCAAATCGATAAATTAAGCAGATATTAGTGAAAACCACTGGTAAGAGCCGTAAGGATTGGTCCATGAAGTTAGATGATGCCTTGTGGGAATATAGAACTACTTACAAAATGTCAATAGGGACTATCTGATGGAGTTTTGCAACGCCACTAAAAATCCTAGAGATGATGAATCCCTAAGTTTAGCCTTGCTAGTACTATGGTAAGATCTCCACCCATGTATGCTAAGACACGCGGAAGTCTTATCGTAGTATAGTTAAGGGTCGAATCCTCAGGACAACGGTCTTGATGTAATCAAGATGGAAAACGTTTTAGCCTTACTTAACTACTTAACGATTGATATCTAGACCGAAAGTTTGATTTGATTATTTAAACTAGATGCAAGGAAAGTAAAAGCAAGAAAGTAGAGATTAAAGTTGTAGGCAATGATTAAAACCACTAGGATGTTACCGGGTTTCACACCACTACACATGGATCATAAACATGCAACATAATAAAAATACTTGCAAAGATAAACTAATCAGCTAGTATCTTTGTAGACTTAGCTTCCTTTCGGATAACCAACTACGAGGAGTGTGGAGTATTGCAATGCCATCCATCCCCTAACGAATGGTCACTTACTTTGCATTACTCCTTCATGAAGTGTGTTCCTCGACCTTACCAAGGTTGCACTTCCATACGTCAACTGATTCCATTTCATAGTATGAAAGTGCAACGATGGGAGTGAGTTTACTCCACTCGTGAAAGCACTCCTAGATACCGAAACAGACATATGGTGACTACATATATCTAGAACCAACATTCAATCGATATTCAGATCTAAGGGTATAAACGTAGAGAATTCATACCAAGAGACAATAAGTAACACAAGTTGGTGATCAGTCAACAAGCATTCATTAAACGATTGATGTTGAGCCAAAAAGGAGAGTATCTCTATTGCAAACGATTGAATTACATTGCATGAAATGAAAACATGGGTAGCGGGGCTACTCCCCGCACCCCAGTGAAAAGGACTACTCGCTCATCTCAAGAGCAAAGGAGGAGGTGAGAAGAGAGAGAAAGAACGACATCTCCATGGAGGAGGGAAGGTTGAACCCTTGGTGGAGAGAGCAACGATCTTCACACTTTGTGGTTGCTAGATGATGGATCTTCTCCTCCCACTGATGCGATGATTTTGAGTCGCATTTATAGACCTTTTTCATATGTGTTTTGTGCTCTAATTACTCATTTTTATGGATAATATTGCATAATTCACTCATTTCGGTCTTTGCCATCATTCTATGTCAAATCCCCTTTGTTTTACCATTTTGAGCATTATTTATCATATTATCATAATTTGTGTGGATTTACTTGGTCTTATTGTGAAATTTCAGGAAAAATAAGTATTTGCTTCCGTCGATACCACCGACGGAAGTCGATACCATCGACCAAGCCACAGGTTGCCAGCCGAGAGGAGCAGCACAGAGTCGATACCATCGACACCCAATTTGATGGTATCGAGATCCCTTCAGATTGCTGGCGAGGAATCCGTCGATACCATCGACCCAAGTCGATGCCATCGACACATTGAGGCTACAGCGTCGCTAAACGACAACAACCGACGCTAAAGAGAGTCGATACCATCAACCCAAGTCGATGGTATCGAGATGACCACAGGCGCTCAGACGAAAAGAAAAGAAGCTGCCGCTAATACGCTGGGTCAATACCATCGACCCGCGTCGATGGTATCGACGCCGGCAGATATGTGTTGGATTCGTTTTGATCTCGATCAGACGGCTGGAGTTATTTGACGACCTAATTAGGGACTTATACCTAATGACGGCCGCCCACACGAGGGGATCATCTCATTTTGCATTGCACGAGTGCCGAGGAAGGAGAAAAAGGAGAACGGAGGCCAGAAGCTCATCCCGGGTGATTCGGATGTTGCCAAAGACGAATTCCACCACCGACAGGCAGGGAAGCTCATATTCTACGCCAAGGATCTACCGGTTCTTCTCCGTTCAGGGGTTTTCCCACTTGTTTCACGTTTTTCTTATGAATTCCCCTATTTCTACCATGTATTCGTGTGAGATGAACATGAGAGGCTAAACCCCTCCATCTTTAGGACCGGGAGTAGCCCGGGAATGCATTGTATGACAATTTTATATTGATAATTCATATTTTCTCTCTCAAATCTGTGGTATAGTTTCATTTTCTCCATATATATTGTTATGCTTGATCACCATAATAATAGCTTAATGCCCTTAATCACTTCGACAGAAGGATTAACGGTTGAAAAGAGACGAAATCTACATTAATCAATAAAACCCTTGACAAAGGAGTTGTAAAATTAATGGTGGGAACTGAGAGATCGTTTATAATGCGCTTAGTTTAGGGGAATGATTACTACGACGGTGGAATCAACCTAAACCTAAGTAGTGAATTACACCACGACAGTGGGTAATTCTATTTTCAGGCCACTACCCGGATAGAGAGAGAAGAGTGAGGAATTATATAAAACTGAATACAATGTTGACCCGCGGTGAAACCGCAATCCTAAAGATACTCTTTTGAATTGATTAAATTAATCTTTAATCAATTGTTTTCTTTGTTTCATTTTGTTTTCTTTTTAATTTTGACAACAAACCCTATTTTGTCATCCGGTCTAGCTGATTGCGATGAGTTAGTAGAAGTCTCCAATAATTCACGTATCCCTGAGTTCGACTCGGGCCTCACAAAGGCCTATATTACTTGACGCGTATACTTGCGTTTAAGCGCGTAGTAAAATACACGTCAAGTTTTTGGCGCCGTTGCCGGGGATACGGCGAATTATTGGCACTTTGAGTGCTAAGAGCGGCCACTCTAGGCCACATTTTTCTTTATTTTGAAATAATTTTAAATATTTTTAAATTTCTCTATAATTGTGTTTACTCGTTCAAAGCATAGTACTGAACCCCGATTTTCTTATTTCAGGTACTTTGCATGGTGCATACACGTAGCGCAGACTACGCAAATCGCACACCTGAGGTTCCACCTCCGGGACCTGAGGACGAGGAGTACTACGAGGAAGAGCACCCAAGCGATATAGAGTCTGAATCTGAGCAAGAGCAAGCAGAAGAAATGGCTGAAGCACAGACAATATGGGAGAAGATCAAAGCGTCTTCTTCATCAGCTTCAAAGGGGCCTATTAAGAAACAGGCGGTCAACATACCAACATATAAGATCGATCCAGCGTTGATCAACTTGGTAAAATCAAATGCATTTCATGGATTGAAGAATGAGGACCCAGTGGCACACATCAGTCAGTTTGTTGAAAACTGCGATATGGTGAAGATAGACAGGTTCCCACAGGATGTTATGTACCTCAAGTTGTTCCCAAGCTCCCTGGCAGGAGTTGCGAGAGAGTGGCTACATAACCTCGAAGATGAGTTTGTTGAATCATGGGATCATATGGTGGAGGTTTTCTTCGAGAGGTTTTTCCCTCCTGAGAAGACCAACGACATGATTAGGAAGATTCACAATTTCACCCAACAGGCGGGTGAAACATATTCTGAGACCTGGGAGCAATTCCAGGTCATGTTGAGGAGATGTCCGCATCATGGACTGGACAAAGAGACACAGGTGAAGATCTTCTATTTTGCTCTCTCCGAGCATGATAGAAGCAACTTGGACTCGGCCGGTTCAGGATTTTTCTTGAACAACACTGATACGAGATGCTGGGAAATACTGAAGAACATGGCACGAAAGCAATCCTGGGGAGAAAGAGAGAGAGGCCCAGTTGAGCAAGCAAGAGTTGCTGGTGAATCCAGAATAGTTAGGGAGCTAAACGATAAGTTAGATCTTCTAGCTAAGAAGCTGCTAACTAAGGAAGATGCATCTGAAGATGAGGAGGCCCAAGTGAAATTCATGCAACAACAGGGCTATAGAAACAATGACTATGCATGGAGGAAGGATAAAAAGTTTTCATGGAAGGATCCAAATAATTTTCTGCAGGATCCGGATGCCAAGCCACAGCAGAAAGCTGAGGATAAGAACACTGAATTGCTAAGTCAAATGGTCCAGCAAAACCAAGAGATGATGGCCATGTTTGGTAAGCAATTGCAATCTCAAAGTGATATTCTAACCAAGTTTGGGCAGACGCTGCAAAGCCATGGAGCACAAATGCGGGCATTAGAGACCACCGTGGCGCAGATTTCGAGTGAAGTGGCGGCCATCAAGCACGCCAATCAACAGAAACCCACAGAGAATGCGAACGTGGCCCAAGCACATCATCAGGTTAAGTTCATGTCTGTGGTAAGAAATGAGGAATCTCAGGTGCAAGAAGCTGTAGAAGAAAGAAAAATGACTTTCAATGTGAACGTAACACCGGCGATACCATATCCACGCACGTACTATGGATTGCCGGGCGAAAACCCTTTATTCAGAAAATCACAAAGAGTTGTGAATATTGTATCTCCACCTAGGCAGGAAGAACAAGTGCAAGTTGTTTGTGCACATGTGGAGACATCTAAGGCGAGAGAGGAACCACAACAAGCTGCTACTATTGAGGATGTCTCGCCAAAGCCCACGTCGGAGGGAGTGATTGAAGCAAGATTAGGGGAGGTACCCCTGAAAAGCTCTTATGTGCCACCTCATAGGCGTGTTGATGCAGCTGATGTTTCGGATCCGGTCAATCCGAAGTCAAAGAAAGAGCATCGTCACTTTAAGAAATTTCTGGAGATATTCCGAAAACTCCACATCAATATTCCATTAGTGGAGATGATCGAGAAAGTACCTGCCTATGGGAGGTTCATCAAGGAAATCATCAATAAGAAGAGGCGGATAAAAGACAATGAAATTTATTGGATGAATGAGACAGTGAGCTCTATGATTCACGGGAGTTCACCAAAGAAGAGAAAGGACCCAGGAGGTTTTTACATATCGTGCTCAATATGTGGTCAACATTTTCCTAAAGCGCAATGTGATTCTGGCGCTAGCATAAATCTCATGCCTTTGGCGACATTTCAAAAGCTGGGGTTAAAAGAGATAAAGAAGTTGGCCGCAACAATTGAATTGGCGGATGGGTCTACTGTGAGACCCTATGGAGTATGTGAAGATGTTCTAGTCAAAGTGGATAGATTCATATTTCCAGTGGACTTTGTCGTCATGGATATGCCACCACTCCATAGCTGTGAAATTCTTCTAGGAAGACCTTTTCAAGCAACAGCGGACGTCGTGACTGCCTTAGGGAGAGGTACTCTGTCTTTGGGCATTGGAGGAGATCGTGTTGAATTCAAATTACCGAATGATCCTCTAAGTGCAGTTCCCAAGGTGAAAAGATGATGATTGTCACACCGTCTAGCCTAAGACGTTAAAGAAGGGCGCTTGTTGGGAGGCAACCCAAACATTGGTACATTAGGATAGGTTAATTTTAGTCATAAATTGCTTTTATTTCATTTAATTTTAGTGTAAAGAAGATACCTTGATCCATTTGTTCAATGTGCAGGCACAGGCAGGGTCGATACCATCGACACACTGGTCGATGGTATCGACATGGGTTCAGGTTGACAGCTGCAAAAATCGCACTGAGTCGATACTATCGACGCCACCGTCGATGGTATCGACATACCTACAGGCAGGTCGCAATAAAAATGTCGATAGTATCGACATTCCAGTCGATACCATCGAGATCTCTGAAGAAGTTCAGAAGATTTTTGCTCAGTCAACTCGATACCATCGACGGCCTCATCGATGGTATCGACATGATCACAGGTTAAATTGAAGAAGTGGCGGTGTCGCAATAAAAGCAAGTCGATACCATCGACCCTCGTCGATGGTATCGACATCCATGTCACCGATCCGCGCCAAGGCATCGACGACGATCACGAGTCCACGTCAGCGATCTGGGTGCTGCGTCGATACTATCGACTTGCGTCGATGGTATCGACAGGTCAGCAATCCAGATTTCCCGATCCAGCAAACGTCAGTCGTCGATACTCGTGAGGGAGGCGGATAGCATCGAGACGTGTCGATACCATCGACCCGCGTCGATGGTATCGACGGGTCGACAGTAGCGCCGGCCAAGTCTATTTAAGGAGACTTGCAACGTCATTTGACGTCACACCTTCAGAGCAAACGTCCTCCTTTGCGCCGAGCACTCCCTCGAGCCATCCAAGACTGAAGAGAAGCAACATCGAGCAGGGATCTTCACCGAGCGGAGAATCACTTCTCCATCTTCCCCGAGCTCTCTTCTTCTAATCCCATCTTTCTTGCAACAATGGTGCACGCCGCCGGATCATCATCCTCGCACGAGATTGTGGAGTTTTTTCCACCCCCTACTGCTTCAGTCTCACGTCCGCACCTGGCTCACCCTTCCGCGGAGGTGAAGAAGGTCTATGAGGAGATCATGAAGCGGAAGATCGAGCCGACCCGGTATGTGGACCGGGGAATGATCCGTGATCTGGGATTTGAGGCCAACTTGGCCTATGTGCTGAAGGGTCAAGCACGCCACACCAGCATAAGGCCAGGCGAGCTGGAGCGCCATGCGGATGGGCAGCCATTCTTCGGCGAATGGCCCACCTACAAGGAATTGGTGGCGGAGTTTATGGCGTCCCTCGACGTCTGCGTCGTACCCAACGACGTGGTGGCATCGGACCGTGAGTGGATCAAGGGGAGGGTGTCCTTCCGGCTGTTCAACATCAACTACAACATCACTCTTCAGCAGTTCAACAACATCTTTAACTGGAACCACTCCCAACATGATCACCGACGCCCAGATTCCCGCACCGACTACGACAAGATCTTCGCCGAGCTAGTCACAGTGCCGGTGGGAAAGACAGTGAGCTACCACAATGTTGCGGTAGCGGACTTCGAGCATCCCTTCGTCCGGGTCCTACACCGGATGTTGAGCCTTACGTTCTTTGCTCAGAGCGATTTGGCATTGAGCAAGTTTCAGGAGAGCGATCTTTTCTTCCTCTACATGCTCCTGAAGTGACAAGAATGCAACTGGGGTGCGTTCTTTCTGCAGCGCGTCCTGGCGATGAAGAGGAGCACAAGGAAGGCTCCGATCCATTTTGGTGGGCTCATCACCAAGTTGGCGCACTACTTGGGGCTGAATTTACAGTCCATGACTCTGATTTCCACGAGGAGTAAGGTGAACGTGCAACATCTGCACCGTTCAAACCTTATCCTTCTCCGGGATGGGTTGGCGTACGCACACTGCCACGTCAACCATGCTTATCAGGAGTGCGCACTGCCGGACGCCGTCTTCCACATCGAGGGCGCACAACACTTCCGATGGCCGATCATAGCCGTCGAGTCCGATGAAGAAGAAGGCGGTGATGACGAACAAGAAGGCGAGGATGAGGAGGAAGAGGAGGCTTTCACACCTCTTCGCGTACGAGTAGCACCACGGAAGTGTCCTAGGGTGCATCTGGGTGCGTCTTCATCATCACAGCCCCAGCCGCCATCACCACAGCCCTCGCAGCCAGGCGAGGATGTCTACTCAATGCAGGGAATGTACACGATGCTGCAGGACATACATCAGACACAGCAGCAGCATCTAGAAATGTATACCGGTATTCAGGATACTACGAACCGGTTACTTGACAACCAAAGGGCGATGTTTGAGAATGAACGTCTCCTCCTTGACAACCAACATTAGATACACAATCGGTTGCAAAGGATGGAGATGCAACAGGAGCCCTTTTACGACCATTACTGGAGTCAGAGCTACTTTGGAGGCTATCCACAGCCTCCGCCGAGGACCCATTACGATCCGAGCTTCCAGGGGGAGTATCCTTCTTGGGATCCTACGGCCCCGCAGTACCCGCCTCCGCCTCCACAAGAATGATCAGGGTATCTCTGTTCCACTCTTAAGTTTATTTTTGACTATGAGGCCATAGTCGAATTCAAGCTTAGGGGGGTAGCTGGAACAGCTCTATCTTTTCTTTTGTTTGTTAGGATCCACATCTATCTAGTGTAACTGTGGATGTCGTAAAAGTTGTCATCTCGCTGTGTATTCATGGGAAATTTAAGGGAATTTTAAAATTTTTGTGTCTTTTGGATAGCTTGACTTGGTTGTCCTTGGGGAACTTGTCCGATGAAAATGATTGATTATGTCAACTTTAAAACAATATGTCACACCTATACTCCCTTTGACTCATGAAAAGTGGATAGTAACGGTTGTTTGAGCCTAACCTAACCAAATGGTAATGAGACCTTAATTGGATATAAGAGAGAGAACCCTTTGAATCACTACACATGTCAGTAGGGAGAGACACATAATACCCTTCTAAGGTTCAGTCATCTAATCTTGTGATCATTCCACTTCATTTTTCCATAATCCACCTAAGAATTGGAAGTAAAGTACAGTTTTAATTCTTTCTTGTGTGCATAGCATTTAGATAGGAATTGCATTGATATTTTCCATACTTTTGCATAAAAAGAGAAAAATATAGGGATTCATGCACATCACCTTTAGGTGCATGCCATGTAGTTGCACTCATGACTTTCATGTTTATCATGCATAAAGTACATCATGTATCTCAATTTTTCCTCAAAAGTGATCTAAACTGTTCCATACCTTCGAAATATTGCAAAGATTTCCAATCATGAAGAAAACAGCCCAATACATGTATCTCTAAGCAATTATGGATATGTGGGCTACAAGAAAAAAAAAGGAGAAGAAAAAAAAATTTCTGAAAATTTGAAAAAAAAAATTGAAGAAAAAAAAAAGAAAGAGAATTTAGAAGGAAATGGGATAAGAGGGAGAAAGGAACATGATATCACTTACATTACAGGAAAATTGAGTACATGATGTGGCTTAATTAGATTTCCATCTCATTTTGAGGTGGAAGGTTAGGGCATGCATCATTTCACCCAAATTAGGCATTAGGGCATTTTTATTGTGTATTTGCATCACGTAGGACATTTTGTTTTATGCATATTGAAACTGTGCAATACTTCCAAGTTCTTCCATGAACCACCCATTCCATCCACCCGTTGCTCGGATTGGTAGGCCACCGTGAATTTCTCCTCACTAATGATTATCAGGAGAACTGCTTCCATGTAGATGGTAGTTAGGGCGAGCAATGTAGTGTAGGCGATCACAAGATGCACCAATGCTGAATCGGCGAATTTTATTATGTTAACTGCCTTATGTGATAGTGTTCATCGGTTTGAAGGATAATTTCTCTTATTGATGATTATTGTCACCTTTAGGGTAATTACTGTTATGTGGTTAGAGAAGGCCGGTTTGAGAACGTTCAGTGGGAGTCACATGGGATGTTGGGTTGGTGTGTTGATTTTAGTTGACATCTGCAATTCTATTCTAAGGATCAGTTGCTCGAGGGCGAGCAATGTTCAAGCTTAGGGGAGTTTGATGCGATGATTTTGAGTCGCATTTATAGACCTTTTTCATATGTGTTTTGTGCTCTAATTACTCATTTTTATGGATAATATTGCATAATTCACTCATTTCGGTCTTTGCCATCATTCTATGTCAAATCCCCTTTGTTTTACCATTTTGAGCATTATTTATCATATTATCATAATTTGTGTGGATTTACTTGGTCTTATTGTGAAATTTCAGGAAAAACAAGTATTTGCTTCCGTCGATACCATCGACGGAAGTCGATACCATCGACCAAGCCACAGGTTGCCAGCCGAGAGGAGCAGCACAGAGTCGATACCATCGACACCCAAGTCGATGGTATCGAGATCCCTTCAGATTGCTGGCGAGGAATCCGTCGATACCATCGACCCAAGTCGATGCCATCGACACATTGAGGCTACAGCGTCGCTAAACGACAACAACCGACGCTAAAGAGAGTCGATACCATCGACCCAAGTCGATGGTATCGAGATGACCACAGGCGCTCAGACGAAAAGAAAAGAAGTTGCCGCTAATACGCTGGGTCGATACCATCGACCCGCGTCGATGGTATCGACGTCGGAAGATATGCGTTGGATTCGTTTTGATCTCAATCGGACGGCTGGAGTTATTTGACAACCTAATTAGGGAGTTATACCTAATGACGGCCGCCCACACGAGGGGATCATCTCATTTTACATTGCACGAGTGCCGAGGAAGGAGAAAAAGGAGAACGGAGGCCAGAAGCTCATCCCGGGTGATTCGGATGCTGCCAAAGACGAATTCCACCACCGACAGGCAGGGAAGCTCGTATTCTACGCCAAGGATCTACCGGTTCTTCTCCGTTCAGGGGTTTTCCCACTTGTTTCACGTTTTTCTTATGAATTCCCCTATTTCTACCATGTATTCGTGCGAGATGAACATGAGAGGCTAAAACCCTCCATCTTTAGGACCGGGAGTAGCCCGGGAATGCATTGTATGACAATTTTATATTGATAATTCATATTTTCTCTCTCAAATCCGTGGTATAGTTTCGTTTTCTCCATATATATTGTTATGCTTGATCACCATAATAATAGCTTAATGCCCTTAATCACTTCGACAGAAGGATTAACGGTTGAAAAGAGACGAAATCTACATTAATCAATAAAACCCTTGACAAAGGAGTTGTAAAATTAATGGTGGGAACTGAGAGATCGTTTATAATGCGCTTAGTTTAGGGGAATGATTACTACGATGGTGGAATCAACCTAAACCTAAGTAGTGAATTACACCACGACAGTGGGTAATTCTGTTTTCAGGCCACTACCCGGATAGAGAGAGAAGAGTGAGGAATTATATAAAACCGAATACAATGTTGACCCGCGGTGAAACCGCAATCCTAAAGATACTCTTTTGAATTGATTAAATTAATCTTTAATCGATTTTTTTCTTTGTTTCATTTTGTTTTCTTTTTAATTTCGACAACAAACCCTATTTTGTCATCCGGTCTAGCTGATTGCGATTAGTTAGTAGAAGTCTCCAATAATTCATGTATCCCTAAGTTCGACTCGGGCCTCACAAAGGCCTATATTACTCGACGCGTATACTTGCGTTTAAGCGCGTAGTAAAATACACGTCACCCACCTTCTTTGTTGATGAGAGAGAAGGTAGCTTGATGATGAGACGTGGACCTCAAACTGGCAGCCTTAGGGCGATGGATGAAGGATGGAATTGCTCTGGAACTGGAGGGGCAGCCTTTGGGCGTCTGAGATCCCCCTTTTGGAGGACCCTTGGGGTCTTATTTATAGGTTTTGAGTGAAGTCCAAACGGTTTGGAGACCGTTTGGACCTCAAGACTGTTTGGGGCCTCGAGACCGTTTGGCTTCAAATGGTCTTGAGACCGTATGAACTCCATGCGATCTCGGGACCGTTTGGCTTCATGCGGTCTTGAGACCGTTTGAACTCCATGCGGTCTCGGGACCGGTTGGCTTCATGCGGTCTTGAGACCGTTTGAACTCCATGCGGTCTCGGGACCGGTTGGCTTCATGCGGTCTTGGGACCGTTTGACTCCATGCGGTCTCGGGACCGGTTGGCTTCATGCGGTCTTGGGACCGTTTGACTCCATGCGGTCTCGGGACCGGTTGGCTTCATGCGGTCTTGGGACCGTTTGACTCCATGCGGTCTCAGGACCGGTTGGCTTCATGCGGTCTTGAGACCATTTGAACTCCATGCGGTCTCGGGACCGGTTGGCTTCATGCGGTCTTGAGACCGTTTGACTCCATGCGGTCTCGGGACCGGTTGGCTTCATGCGGTCTTGAGACCGTTTGAACTCCATGTGGTCTCGGGACCGGTTGGCTTCATGCGGTCTTGAGACCGTTTGAACTCCATGCGGTCTCGGGACCGGTTGGCTTCATGCGGTCTTGAGACCGTTTGACTCCATGCGGTCTCGGGACCGGTTGGCTTCATGCGGTCTTGAGGCTGGGTTATTCTTTTATGATTTTTTTTTGTGCTTTTACTGCATATATAAAAGGAAAAAGTTAGTCTGATGGTGTATTTACAAAAAGGGGTAAAATTAGGATTATATTATAGTTTAAACGTAAAAAGAATAAGGAAAACTAAAGAAAAAGACTAAGATAATCGACTAAAATAGGAGGTTATCACCCCCCTAACTTAGAGTCTAGCTTGTCCTCAAGTTAGATAGAGCTGAGACATGTATAGGCGAGGCGATTTTATTTAGGATTTCCATACTCTTACTTCAATTCTTGACCTGAGTTCCCCTGGGGTCATATCAAGTCTTATTGCATGCCTTGATTCTTTTGGATTTCGAGAGTTGCTTGGATCTCAGGTTCTTTCCGTATCTCAAAGTTTGCATTGGAACCACTTTATTTTGTGCATGTTGTTGACTCTAATCAGCTTTATACCTCTCTGAAAAACCTACTGGAAGCTAGAGAGGGTATGAGGGTTGGCTAAAGGCTTTGAAGTGTAGCTCCCCCTTTAAGTGGGGGAGGGGCTGTCTATGCTTTTTAGAATCTCACTACCGGGCACGACACATCTGCCTTTATGAGGGCAGCTGAATGTACCGGCTGGGTGAGTCCTTTATGAGCCTTTCATATACTTGGAAACATTAGGGTTTCACTACCGGGCACGACACATTTGCCTTTGTGAGGGCAGCGGAATGTGCCGGCCGGGTGAGACCTTCGTCAGTTCTTCGTATAGATCCTTATGCGTGGCACAACTCTCATAATTTTATTCGTCTCTCTGGCTTTTATTCAATAACTCACAGGCTTGGGTTTTGGGATTTTTGAGGATTTATTTTGGGCGGCCGAGCCTCTTTTATTTTGAAGAGATGAAAGCTGTTCTTAAAGTTTTTCAACGTGCACTTATTTGGTTTGTGGTCCACTTGCAGAACTTTTTGATTTGGAAGTTGCCTGATTTCCCTCTCATCCTCGAGATCTTGGCTTATTTCTGCCTTGATTTTGACTTGTGGAGAGTCAGATGAAGAATTGAAGCAAAAATATGAAATCACTAGTGGGTGGAAATTGATAAATCGCCATTCGATGTCTAAGTGCTATTTACTTATAGGGACTAACATGATTCTAGAGTTAGTTGAGGTGACTGTTTTTGAAGAAGAAATTAAGTAAAAAGGATTTTAAGAATAAGGAATTGTATGGAAAGTGTTAGATAGAAAGAGGAGTGTAGAAATTGATACCTCGCCCTTGTCTAATGCACCCCCCCTAACTTGTCACGCACTCTGTCCGCAGAGTGGCAAAGTGATAGGGTGAGAAGTCATTAGGACAAGGGCCGTGGGTTAAGGTAAATCTTCATTTGCCCCCAGGGAACGAAGTAGATTGGATGCGAACTGTCCTCGTAAAGCGTGGTAGTCCACGTCAGTCATTTCCTCTACTGGTCTTTGAAGAACAATGATGGTGTACATCCAGTAGAGGACGTGGAAGCCGCAATCGTTCGATTGTCGTATTTGCTGGGGGCATTTGTGGCAGAAGGCGGGGCGATGGAAATGTTCTTTGTCATACGCCTTTGTATGCTGACTCAGAAAATCGATTAATTTCTCGGCGCACTCCTTTGCCACTACTTCTGTTGGCGTCTTTGGCGTCACGACGTAGTGTCGCTGTCGAGCGTTGAACTGACTGTCAGAACTGTTGTATATTGTGGTTGTTCCGTCTGGGAGGTTTGTTTCCAGGAGAATCCAATGCTCATGATATAGGATGGGTAACATGATGAACTTTGGCGTTGTGTGTTGGAGATATGAGATCAGTGCATCCGTTGTGTCGAAGTTCTTGAGCTTTAGGAGATCATCTTTCATATATGGAGACGCCATGTATGTGTTTGGGTTGGTTTGGCCAAGTAGAAACTGGTAGGCGGCCATGAGGCTGACAGAAAGGGATCCCTTATCCTGTAGAGTCTCTCGCAGTGAATCTGCCATTATGAGTATGTCTCGAGACATGAATACCAGGTCATCTTTGTCTGCGGAGAGTCGCGCCATAATGATACACAATTCAAGATCGTTCAGACCCTTACAAGCATCGCAATCAAAATCAAGAAATGTTGGGTTGATGGTGTAAGCAGGATCGCTCTTTATTTTATCTTGCTCGGGTGACTTGGTCTGCTCTGACTCTTTCAAAACTTGTCGGAAAGGTCGCCGTTGTCGTCGCTGGACAGCTGAGAAAAGGTACCGAGGAACATCATCTGGTGACATAGTTGGGTCGTTGAAGAATCGTCTATCACAGATGAGTTCCATGGCATAGCGTCCTCGTAGGGAATGAAAATCTTCAGCTACCAGGTCGTTGAATGGGATTTCCTGGTTTAGCGCTTGGATGTGTCGGATGGTGCAGAAAGCGCTGTCCCCAGATCCCTCGGTGGCTTGGACTGGAGGGTTTATGATTTTGAACCATGGTTGGCTCCAGTCTTGGTGAAGAGATGGGCGTACAGCCCAGATTAATTTAAGCAGCCGGAAGGGTATACACCTGGCTTCTCCTGCTGCTTCTCCTACGAAATTTATTGTGCCGGCTGGTAGCTCAGTGCTACAGAAGTTGTATACTTTGGCATCCCGAGCCTCGGTATCCACGATCATAAAAAGCCAGTGGTCTGAGACTTGGAAGGGCAGTGTAAGATAACGTGCCCTTCGTGCCAAACCGACTCGCAGCCGCTCAACCGATTTTTCACGTATGTCTTTGTATAAAAGGCCAAAAGACAGAGCGGGCGAAGCGTTAAAAACCGGTTGTTTCCGCTTGTGACTTCTATATGTTTCTATACAATTGGCGAGGAGGACACGGAAGATCGCCATTGGCACCGTGGACCGAGGTCGAAGGATGCTACGGAAGTCTTCGTGTGTCAACTTATGCCTGGTTTTGGTATTATGATAGATTATGTCTTCCCCCGCTTTTGCATCGTCCACTATTGTGTTCAGTATAAAAATATCCTGAGCATCTAAAGTAGAGATGGCTGCCATATCTAGGTCGTGCATTTTGTGCGGCAGAGGAGGTGGCGGGGGAAGCTCTTGTGGTGGAGGAGAAGCAGGTTGTTCGAAGGCCTCTACATGGCCCTCTAGATTATCGTCCAAGTCAGAGGCAGAGTCAAGATCCTCGTCCGTGTCTAGACTTACTCGGTCTGCCTCGTCTTGGTAAGGGGGAGAAGGTGCAGAGAAGAGAGCAGAGGTTTTTGGCGGGCTGGCGTTGGTTCCTAATATGCATTGTTGTAACTCAGCGTAGGCCGCGTCCTTGGCAGCTTCCCCGATGGACCCCATAGCTGAATAGTCAAAGAATTGATCCCCATATGACATGTTGACATTATCATTGTGTGGGGACTTGGGGTGATGGTCACTGTCCTGGTGACCTTTGTCGGACCCTTTTTGGGAGGGTCCTGCTGCATGCCCGGGGTCTTCTCCGTCATCATGCTTGTCGTCCGAAGATGTATCTTTGTTGGAGTCAGCAGATGAGTCGGAGTCGTCATCTTCTTCATCATCGTCATCTTTGTCATCCGCAGCTTCGTCTGTTTGCTTTTTGTTGGCAGACTTTTTACACCGCCGATGAGTGGCTTGTAGCTCGTCGAAAGCCACTTGCAGATGCTCGTGTTTTTCGAGCAGTGCATCGTGGGCTTCTTTGAGGTCTGTGAATCTGCCCTCGGCGGAGAGGAGACGTGTTGTCAGTTCTGTGACTTGGGCACGTAGCTGTTGGGTTTCATTGTTATTTGCCTCCTCTTGGTGATGATGTAGCTGTGTAAGTGTTCCATCAATGGTGGCCAAGCGCGTGCTCAGGGCCTCTTGATGTTGCTCAAGCTTGCGGAGATTCTCTGGCAGAAGTTGAGTCTGTTTGGAGATCTCATCGACTTTTTGTGCTGGAGCTTCTTGCTGACGCGTTGCTCCAAGGACCAGGTCCGGCAGGTTGTTGGTGTGGCTGTTGATGTGCTCAACTTGCTTAGCCACTTCGTCCTGTCGTTGTTGGATGCCTTGGAGGAAGGTAGGCAAGGCTTGGTGTTGTTCGTCGATCTTGGTTACCTGTCGTGATAAATCATGTACACAAGAAAAAATAGACTTTAATATGTTAGAAGGATCGGTGAGGAGGTTTCAGACAGCGTCAAATTGACGGCCGAATTCCTCACCGATGTTAGTAAAAGGGACCCCAGGAGCGGAAGGGTGAGATGACTGGGGTCTGTGTGGGACGGTGTTAGTGTCTTGCGGAAGAGACACTGATGATGCCCCGAGCTACGTAGTGACTGTGGATGTGGTCACCAATGGTGTCGGGGTGGTGGAGGATGTGAAAAGTGGTGGTATTTGAGGCAAAAGTGGTGGTAGCGATAATGATGGGGTGGAAACTGCGGGAGTAAATGGAAGGGTGGTGAAGTCGGGCATAGGGATGGAGAAAGGGAAGTCCGACGTAAAAATGGGTGAAGAAGTGGATGTGAATGGTTGCGTGGATGTGGGGAGGAAGGGAGTGGTAGATGTTGGAATGGTGGAAGGCGGAATGGTGGTGGCAGTGGTTAGCTGCTCGTGGAGACTCTGGATAAAAGAGTCGATGGAGGATGTTGTTAAGACTTCTTCGTGGAACTGCTCGGCCTCCGGATTTGGCCGAGATGTTGGTGTCCCCGACAGCTGTTGGGCCTGCAACTGCCTTCTAGAAGGCCGTTTGACAGGCATTTTTGTAGGTCGAGCTGTTGGGGCTGTGATACTCATCTCTGTTTGACCCGTTGTTGCTTTCTTTTCAAGTTTTTTAACCGAAGCTAACAGATGAGTAAGCTCCTCGTTAGAGAAGAGGAGCTGTGTCATATCATAGTGTGCTAACTCCGGGAGCGGGAGGAGAGTCCTTGATGACTTGACCATAGGGCAGAATATATAGTGTAGTTTTCCATCCTTTTCCTTTATTATGAATGAGTTCTTCAGAGTTTGCTCGTTGGTGAGGATGTCGCCCTTTAGTTGCGTGCAGCGGGGTAAAGGTTTGTCCATCTTAAGATATTTGATGATAGATGTGACATGACCCCCCATGCAAATCTCTTTCCCCAGGATGGAGATTGAGAATTTCTGGATCACATGACAGTCGATATTAACTGGCTGTTCGTTAAGAATAGACCAGAGAACAAAAAGATCGGAGGTTATAGCGTTCCCCCCTTCTATCCTGGGGAAGAGTGCGCCAGCGATGATTTTGTGTACAGTGCGCACAAAACCAGAGTGTATGTTTGACGCCTTGCACGTCTTTGCATCGTAAATGGGGATCCCGGTTAAGGATTTCCAGAATGTATGTCTGTTGAATTCTGGATGATCGGTTCCCACTATTTTTGTGGCGACCGTCTCGCGAAAACAAGATTAACTAATGCGGAAGCGTTCATCAAGCAGCGGATTAGCGAAAATCACTTAAAAATTAAAACTTTTTGCAAAGAGATCCATTCACAGGAAAACCCCTTTCATTCAGAACCAAAGTAAAGCTTTACATCCTGGTTCATATATATATACATCTCATGTACTTTTGCTTCTCGAGGAATGCAAACATTAACTACTCTGTCTTAACTATACACAGGTAGTATAAAACCCTCGAGGCATTAAACCAAAACCTCGAAATCACTAACTACTACTCCGAGGACCTGAGAGTACAGAGACGACACATAGGACTTTATATACATCTGAACATGACATGACAGCCATTGTCTCCACCTGAGACTTCACTGCTGTCCCTGCTGCTGCTGTTGTTGTCCTTCACCTCCTGAAGGATTCCTGTCTCTTCGTCCGCGTCCACCTAAAAATGTGGTTCCCACGGGGGTGAGACAATTATAAAAATTGCCCCAGCGAGAGATATAACTCTCTACCAGAAACATTATTATTGCAACTTGAGAAGATGAATATGAACATGAGAATCATATCTATTTGACAGCAAATATTTTAATGTCTAACAGATTAGAACATTATTCTATATCAGAAGCATTGCAGTTATTACTTGATAGAATTAACATGTCACTTATCCTTTAATGAATAGGAAGAACATGTATAACATCTATTCAAACAACAGAATCATTACCACTGCATTAACTTTCTTCAGGCTTAGATCATATATCTAAAGCCTGGCATTATCAATGTGGAGTCATGGCCCGTAGCCATACTCTCTTCTTAAGTGTTGGGATCTTAATCCCTCACTTCACCACTGGGTTTTTCTCATCCTTTCACAATTTCAATACCATAACCATGAAATCATGGGTATTCAAACCCTTTGTTCATCACTTGAGCACTGTTACCTCTTTCTCAGGTAACTAACACCTTTAGGTCATTTGACCAAGGTAAGTATGATACTTGCTACACAAGCATCCATCATGGCACTTGATGCACATTAACTCTCTTGCCACCTCTTACCATGCACAAGGTATATTATAGCACACAAGGCCCAATAAACAAATTCAAACTAATAACACATCATAGCTCATACCTGGCTATGCTCATCATCTCATGATACATGCATGGTTAGCACATATAATAGCAGTACACCAATTATCTATCAATACCATGCAAAAACAATGTATTAATAATTTAAGGGTATTACCCTTAATCCTTTACCAGGATTTGGATTTCCATCACACATAGCTCATCAGAACACTGTACATCTTGTCACCTTTCACTAGGTAACAACTTTATTCACATGGCTCACAAAACCATTCACATCTTGTCACCTCTCACTAGGCAACAACTTTATTCACATGGCGCACAAGGCCATTCACATCTTTTCACCTCTCACTAGGCAACAACTTTATTCACATGGCGCACAAGGCCATTCACATCTTGTCACCTCTCACTAGGCAACAACTTTATTCACATGGCGCACAAGGCCATTCACATCTTATCACCTCTCACTAGGCAACAACTTTATTCACATGGCGCACAAGGCCATTCACATCTTGTCACCTCTCACTAGGCAACAACTTTATTCACATGGCGCACAAGGCCATTTACATCTTGTCACCTCTCACTAGGCAACAACTTAAAACAAAGGCTTACAAGCCCAACTCATCTTGTTACTTCTTTCTCAGTAACAAAAACATAATGGCACATATGGCCAATCAATTCTTATCAAATAAACATCATAGCTCATACCTGGCTATGATCATCAACTCATGAGACCTGCATGATTGTCACACATGATAATAGACTTATCAAGTTCACAACACATCATGCAATATAGGGTAACACCACTATTCCCTTACCAGGGTTAGGGTTTACCATCAATTAGGGCTTTCTCTCACATATCATTACCCTTCATTAAGAATAGGGTTTTCCATTATTAACCATTTAGGTTTTCAAGATCATATTATCAATGATCAAACCCGAGTTCATTGCTCCCCACATCTAGGAGCCAACATTTATACCATAAGTATTCAATCATACTTATTTATTCTCACCAATTATCATTAAATGATTACCATCACAAGGTATGAGTATCACTCTCATCCTTAAGTTGAGAATTAACAAAACGACCATGTTAGTTCACTTTCAATTCAGCTCTAAGTCAAGCATAGACCACCACGGCCGTGCTACCTTGCACGGTCGTGCAGAGTAAAGTCGCCACGGCCGTGCTGCCTTGCACGGTCGTGCTACATAGGATCATCACATGAATCATATTTATATATATGAATTCTATTATTTGATCCTTTCAACTTGATTAGGTCACATCAACCCTTCAATCATATGCATACAACTATGATTAACATAGGGTACCAAGTCATTGGTCCTATAAGCAATTAGGGATACATTCCCAATTAGGGTTTCTCATGAAATCACTCACAATTATGGTTCCACATGGATGCACCCTCAATTAGGGTTTCACATTGAATCACCCTCAACTAGGGTTTCACATGGAATCACCCTCAACTAGGGTTTCACATTGAATCACCCTCAACTAGGGTTTCAACCTTTGTACCTTCATTTATTACCATTACTAATCATCATTGGATCAATAGAACATTCATCATCTTAATTCTCAAAAATTGAATTACATTGGACCTCCATTACATAAGGTATCCAAATGAATTAGGGTTTCCAATGTTGATTCCTTCAATCATTGGATTCATGGAACCAATCATCAATTGGACCTACCCTCATACTTCAATTGAGTTTAATAGGTCAACCTTCAACTGATTTGACCCTCAATTGACCCTCAATTGAACATCAATTGGGGTTGGAATCAATAAAATTAGGGTTTAGAATCAATGAACCTTCAATATTCATCAATGTGTAACTAGTTACTTCATAACTATTGAACCACCATTCAAATGGGGTATGACCTGACCCCAAACGGTCTTGAGGTCGTTTGGATGACCCCCAAACGGTCTTGAGACCGTTTTCCCATCATATCACTCAAATCCAAGCAATCTAATTAGGGTTTGGTTCATTGAAGTGCTCACCAAATCAGCAATCTATTGCAGATCAACTTGATATCTTTAGACCTTCAACCACTGAACTATACTCAACCCTAGACCTACAAACGGTCTTGGGTAACCACCAAATGGTCTTGAGGTCGTTTGGATGACCTCCAAACGGTCTTGAGACCGTTTGCCCATCATATCACTCAAATCCAAGCAATCTAATTAGGGTTTGGTTCATTGAAGTGCTCACCAAATCAGCAATCTATTGCAGATCAACTTGATATCTTTAGACCTTCAACCACTGAACTATACTCAACCCTAGACCTCCAAACGGTCTTGGGTGACCACCAAACGGTCTTGAGACCGTTTGGATGAGCTCCAAACGGTCTTGAGACCGTTTGCCCATCCAACCTTTGGACTCTAGTGAAAATTCATCATGGATTGGTCTATCGAGTTGATCAACAAATCAGCATTTAGTTGCAGTATGATTTGGTACCTTTGGACCTTCAATTGGTCAACTATACTTGACCCCAGACCTCCAAATGGTCTTGGGGTGATCCCCAAACGGTCTTGAGACCGTTTGGGCTAATCAACCCAAAATCTCAACTTAACTCATTGGAATTTCAGCACTATTTTCAATTAGGGTTTGCCTAATTGATTAGCCTTCAACTCATGATCCCTTTTGAGTTAACCCCTCAAATTTGGAGGGTCATTAACCAACATCATTAGTAACAGTAATCCCAAACGGTCAACTCTTGGTCAACGCACTCAAACGGTCTTGAGACCGTTTGCCCAAAACGTTCAATTAAATCAGATTGAAAATCAGCACTTAATCCAATTAGGTTTCCCTAATTGATTAGGCTTCAACTCACGATTACTTTGGAGTTAATCCCTAAATTTTGGAGGGTTATTAATAAACATAATTATGAACAGGAATCCCAAACGGTCAACGCTTGGTCAACCATCTCAAACGGTCTTGAAACCGTTTTCTCAACCAGGTCAAGTTAATCAGGTTGAAAATTCAGTACATAATTCAATTCGATTGCCTAATTGATTGGCCTTCAACTCTCGATTCCTTTGGAGTTAATCCCTCAAATTTGGAGGGTTATCATCCTACATAATTAGGAACAAAATTCCCAAACGGTCAACGCTTGGTCAACCATCTCAAACGGTCTTGAAACCGTTTTCTCCCAAACGGTCTCAAACCGTTTGCCCTTAAACGGTTTGCTGAAACCGCATAGCCAATCAAATTAAAACGATTTGGAGTAGCTATCAAAACGGTTTTTCTTGGTAATTTTCTTTGGATAAGCATCTAGGATGATGTCATCATCCCCTTCCTTCGAACAACCAAGAACAGCAACCGTTCTTGATGGAAAATGCAGCAAAGAAACAAGAGTGTATCAAATTGAAGAAATCAATCAACAAAGCATAGAGAATTGATGCAATAGCAATGTTTAAGGGTTTGAGTTATAAAACCTGCCTCCAATTGAGCTCCAAAGCTACAAGATCACGCCATTAATGGTGGATGAAGCTCTTGCAACTCCCCCTAGGCTCGTCCTCAAGCTTTTGATTGCAAAAGTTGGCTAGGGTTGAAGAGGAGATCGAAATAAGAAGGAATCCCATAATTTATTTTCGATTTCCACCATGAAATCAAGGAGAAAGAAGGTCAAGGGCTCACCCACAGGTTGGGGACGTGCTCCCTGCTCCTCCCTAGCTCCTTGGTCGGTTTTTCAAGCAAGGGGAAGAAGAAAATCCAAAAAAGGCCTTGGTTTGGGCTTGGAAATGGCACTTTTATAAAGAAATTGATGAGAGAGAATATGCCTTATAAAAATGCATTAAATTCCAAAAATATGGCCGCCTCTTCCCCCTCAAATCCCTTAAGGACGAGGCACCTTCCTTTGCCTTTAATTCTCCTTCATTATCCTTGATTTAAAGAAAATCAAATTAAGCACCTTAATGCTTATTATATTAATATCCATATGTGAGTGGGTTTTCTTTTTCTTATAATAAGGTGAGTGGAATTTCACCTACTTAGGATATTTTCGTTCCTTATCTTGGCAAAGGAACGTTCATCCTTATTCAAGAATCAACCCAAAACATTTTGGTTGAAAGCCCTTCAATTATTTTTATTCATTTTTGCCCTAAATCAAATTAGGGTTTCAATTAGGCATTAATCTTGATTATTTTAATATCAAGATTCTCTCTCCTCCAACTTAATTCAAATGAGGCACCCATCTCATTTTATTTGCTCTACATGTTTCCAAGAAACATTAGGGACCTTATTGAAGTGGTAATTTGCATATTGAACCCTAGGTCTTGGGTAAATTGCACTTTTCACCAAAACTAGGTTTTAATGCACAACACTGCTTTACAAGCTTAATCTTGGTGCCCAAGCTTGTGAAAACCATACCACTACATCATATTCGTTCTTATGATGTCTCAACATCAGAGGAACATCTTACCATGCAACATTTGCAATTTAACCCCTCAACTTGGGTAATTTGCACTTTGGTCCAAAATAAGCAAACATTGCTTCAACATTGCTCAAACAGGACCAAAATTGAAACATAAGTTTCTTATGAGGCCTAATTACTTTTCCCAAGATAAGATTAAGAATATACTTAACCTTATTAGGCAAAACATCTAGGGTTAAATCATAACCCAGGTCAGGGATGTTACAAATTATAAACCCCTAACAAGGATTTCGTCCTCGAAATCCCAGGAAAAGGAGGAACATATTGTTCATTAATCATGCCCTCAAGTATCCACATATCATCTTAATATCATGGAGATATCATGAACTCTGTGATTCCACACAAAGCTCCTTTCATTAGTTCAACCTCATCAATGTTTATGCAGAGCATAAACCCCTAACATATGATGTCCATATCATTGAAAGGAAGAAGCATAAAAGAACATACTTCAATAATCACTCAAGAATACTTATCAAAAGGAAAATATATATATATATATATATATCTAACATAGATAATTCACTTAGCAAACTCTATGTAATTGGGAATGTTCACATAGCTCTTCCTTTTAATTGGGAATGTTCACATAGCTTTTCCTTTTTAGTTGGGAATGTTCACATAGCTCTTCCCTTTTGATTAGGAATGTTCACATAGCTCTTCCTATTAGTTGGGAATGTTCACATAGCTCTTCCCTATTGATTAGGAATGCTCACATAGCTCTTCCCTTTTGATTAGGAATGTTCACATAGCTCTTCCTATTAGTTGGGAATGTTCACATAGCCCTTCCCTTTTGATTAGGAATGTTCACATAGCTCTTCCTATTAGTTGGGAATGTTCACATAGCTCTTCCCTTTTGATTAGGAATGTTCACATAGCTCTTCCTATTAGTTGGGAATGTTCACATAGCTCTTCCCTTTTGATTAGGAATGTTCACATAGCTCTTCCTATTAGTTGGGAATGTTCACATAGTTTTTCCTTTTTAGTTGGGAATGTTCACATAGCTCTTCCCTTTTGTTTTCATTATACTCTCTAGATTGTTTCAGAATGATTGCTTGATCAGGGCAATCAAAAAGATACCAATCTAAGAGTTTCCATACTCACTTTATCATCAATAGTTGTATACCTGGCCAGGGTTTACAAATACTGAGATCAAGTAGTATGCACTTACATGCTATCATATTCCTTGCTTTTCATATCATTATACACACATGATTTTCCCTTGTTCCAACATGACTAAGTCATTTGGGAACTCTTTTAAAGCTCAAGCTTTCTATATTAAGGACTGATAATCTAGGTTGTAAGGCTAGTATCTAGTCCACTATATGCATTATTGTTGCCCTAATCTGCCCAATAAGAGCATGATCATAGGATTCTCTATCCTGATCAGGTCTTTAATGGGGATTCTCAGGCACTTGTTCTCCTCTTGCCTGGTCCCATGCACCCTCTCCTGGTGCAGCAACATTTCCCTTAGCATTGTGTTCCTCGTGTTCTCCAGTCAATTTCAAGTTCTTCTTCTCCTATGTGAGCAGAAGATACTATCAAATAAACTGGAAGACGCTTAGAACAAACTCTACAACCTTAGTCCTATGTCTCTGTAGACTCAGCGAACCTAGAGCTCTGATACCACTAAATTGTGGCGACCGTCTCGCAAAAACAAGATTAACTAATGCGGAAGCGTTCATCAAGCAGCGGATTAGCGAAAATCACTTAAAAATTAAAACTTTTTGCAAAGAGATCCATTCACAGGAAAACCCCTTTCATTCAGAACCAAAGTAAAGCTTTACATCCTGGTTCATATATATATACATCTCATGTACTTTTGCTTCTCGAGGAATGCAAACATTAACTACTCCGTCTTAACTATAACAGGTAGTATAAAACCCTCGAGGCATTAAGCCAAAATCTCGAAATCACTAACTACTACTCCGAGGACCTGAGAGTACAGAGACGACACATAGGACTTTATATACATCTGAACATGACATGACAACCATTGTCTCCACCTGAGACTTCACTGCTGTCCCTGCTGCTGCTGTTGTTGTCCTTCACATCCTGAAGGATTCCTGTCTCTTCGTCCGCGTCCACCTAAAAATGTGGTTCCCACGGGGGTGAGACAATTATAAAAATTGCCCCAGCGAGAGATATAACTCTCCGCCAGAAACATTATTATTGCAACTTGAGAAGATGAATATGAACATGAGAATCATATCTATTTGACAGCAAATATTTTAATGTCTAATAGATTAGAACATTATTCTATATCAGAAGCATTGCAGTTATTACTTGATAGAATTAACATGTCACTTATCCTTTAATTAATAGGAAGAACATGTATAACATCTATTCAAACAACAGAATCATTACCACTACATTAACTTTCTTCAGGCTTAGATCATATATCTAAAGCCTGGCATTATCAATGTGGAGTCATGGCCCATAGCCATACTCTCTTCTTAAGTGTTGGGATCTTAATCCCTCACTTCACCACTGGGTTTTTCTCATCCTTTCACAATTTCAATACCATAACCATGAAATCATGGGTATTCAAACCCTTTGTTCATCACTTGAGCACTGTTACCTCTTTCTCAGGTAACTAACACCTTTAGGTCATTTGACCAAGGTAAGTATGATACTTGCTACACAAGCATCCATCATGGCACTTGATGCACATTAACTCTCTTGCCACCTCTTACCGGGCACAAGGTATATTATAGCACACAAGGCCCAATAAACAAATTCAAACTAATAACACATCATAGCTCATACCTGGCTATGCTCATCATCTCATGATACCTGCATGGTTAGCACATATAATAGCAGTACACCAATTATCTATCAATACCATGCAAAAACAATGTATTAATAATTTAAGGGTATTACCCTTAATCCTTTACCAGGATTTGGATTTCCATCACACATAGCTCATCAGAACACTGTACATCTTGTCACCTTTCACTAGGCAACAACTTTATTCACATGGCTCACAAAACCATTCACATCTTGTCACCTCTCACTAGGCAACAACTTTATTCACATGGCGCACAAGGCCATTCACATCTTGTCACCTCTCACTAGGCAACAACTTTATTCACATGGCGCACAAGGCCATTCACATCTTGTCACCTCTCACTAGGCAACAACTTTATTCACATGGTGCACAAGGCCATTCACATCTTGTCACCTCTCACTAGGCAACAACTTTATTCACATGGCGCACAAGGCCATTCACATCTTGTCACCTCTCACTAGGCAACAACTTTATTCACATGGTGCACAAGGCCATTTACATCTTGTCACCTCTCACTAGGCAACAACTTAAAACAAAGGCTTACAAGCCCAACTCATCTTGTTACTTCTTTCTCAGTAACAAAAACATAATGGCACATATGGCCAATGAATTCTTATCAAATAAACATCATAGCTCATACCTGGCTATGATCATCAACTCATGAGACCTGCATGATTGTCACACATGATAATAGACTTATCAAGTTCACAACACATCATGCAATATAGGGTAACACCACTATTCCCTTACCAGGGTTAGGGTTTACCATCAATTAGGGCTTTCTCTCACATATCATTACCCTTCATTAAGAATAGGGTTTTCCATTATTAACCATTTAGGTTTTCAAGATCATATTATCAATGATCAAATCCTAGTTCATTGCTCCCCACATCTAGGAGCCAACATTTATACCATAAGTATTCAATCATACTTATTTATTCTCACCAATTATCATTAAATGATTATCATCACAAGGTATGAGTATCTCTCTCATCCTTAAGTTGAGAATTAACAAAACGACCATGTTAGTTCACTTTCAATTCAGCTCTAAGTCAAGCATAGACCACCACGGCCGTGCTACCTTGCACGGTCGTGCAGAGTAAAGTCGCCACGGCCGTGCTGCCTTGCACGGTCGTGCTACATAGGATCATCACATGAATCATATTTATATATATGAATTCTATTATTTGATCCTTTCAACTTGATTAGGTCACATCAACCCTTCAATCATATGCATACAACTATGATTAACATAGGGTACCAAGTCATTGGTCCTATAAGAAATTAGGGATACATTCCCAATTAGGGTTTCTCATGAAATCACTCACAATTATGGTTCCACATGGATGCACCCTCAATTAGGGTTTCACATTGAATCACCCTCAACTAGGGTTTCACATGGAATCACCCTCAACTGGGGTTTCACATTGAATCACCCTCAACTAGGGTTTCAACCTTTGTACCTTCATTTATTACCATTACTAATCATCATTGGATCAATAGAACATTCATCATCTTAATTCTCAAAAATTGAATTACATTGGACCTCCATTACATAAGGTATCCAAATGAATTAGGGTTTCCAATGTTGATTCCTTCAATCATTGGATTCATGGAACCAATCATCAATTGGACCTACCCTCATACTTCAATTGAGTTTAATATGTCAACCTTCAACTTATTTGACCCTCAATTGACCCTCAATTGATCATCAATTGGGGTTGGAATCAATTGAATTAGGGTTTAGAATCAATGAACCTTCAATATTCATCAATGTGTAACTAGTTACTTCATAACTATTGAACCACCATTCAAATGGGGTATGACCTGACCCCAAACGGTCTTGAGGTCGTTTTGATGACCTACAAACGGTATTGAGACCGTTTTCCCATCATATCACTCAAATCCAAGCAATCTAATTAGGGTTTGGTTCATTGAAGTGCTCACCAAATCAGCAATCTATTGCAGATCAACTTGATATCTTTAGACCTTCAACCACTGAACTATACTCAACCCTAGACCTACAAACGGTCTTGGGTGACCACCAAACGGTCTTGAGGTCGTTTGGATGACCTCCAAACGGTCTTGAGACCGGTTTCCCATCATATCACTCAAATCCAAGCAATCTAATTAGGGTTTGGTTCATTGAAGTGCTCACCAAATCAGCAATCTATTGCAGATCAACTTGATATCTTTAGACCTTCAACCACTGAACTATACTCAACCCTAGACCTCCAAACGGTCTTGAGACCGTTTGGATGAGCTCCAAACGGTCTTGAGGCCGTTTGCCCATCCAACCTTTGGACTCTAGTGAAAATTCATCATGGATTGGTCTATCGAGTTGATCAACAAATCAGCATTTAGTTGCAGTATGATTTGGTACCTTTGGACCTTCAATTGGTCAACTATACTTGACCCCAGACCTCCAAACGGTCTTGGGGTGATCCCCAAATGGTCTTGAGACCGTTTGGGTGATCCCCAAACGGTCTTGAGACCGTTTGGGCTAATCAACCCAAAATCTCAACTTAACTCATTGGAATTTCAGCACTATTTTCAATTAGGGTTTGCCTAATTGATTAGCCTTCAACTCATGATCCCTTTTGAGTTAACCCCTCACATTTGGAGGGTCATTAACCAACATCATTAGTAACAGTAATCCCAAACGTTCAACGCTTGCTCAACGCACTCAAATGGTCTTGAGACCGTTTGCCCAAAACGTTCAATTAAATCAGATTGAAAATCAGCACTTAATCCAATTAGGTTTCCCTAATTGATTAGGCTTCAACTCACGATTCCTTTGGAGTTAATCCCTCAAATTTGGAGGGTTATTAATAAACATAATTATGAACAGGAATCCCAAACGGTCAACGCTTAGTCAACCATCTCAAACGGTCTTGAAACCGTTTTCTCAACCAGGTCAAGTTAATCAGGTTGAAAATCAGCACATCATTCAATTCGATTGCCTAATTGATTGGCCTTCAACTCTCGATTCCTTTGGAGTTAATCCATCAAATTTGGAGGATTATCATCCTACATAATTAGGAACAAAATTCCCAAACGGTCAACGCTTGGTAAACCATCTCAAATGGTCTTGAAACCGTTTGCTCCCAAACGGTCTCAAACCGTTTGCCCTTAAACGGTTTGCTGAAACCGCATAGCCAATCAAATTAAAACGATTTGGAGTAGCTATCAAAACGGTTTTGCTTGGTAATTTTCTTTGGATAAGCATCTAGGATGATGTCATCATCCCCTTTCTTCGAACAACCAAGAACAGCAACCGTTCTTGATGGAAATTGCAGCAAAGAAACAAGAGTGTATCAAATTGAAGAAATCAATCAACAAAGCATAGAGAATTGATGCAATAGCAATGTTTAAGGGTTTGAGTTATAAAACCCACCTCCAATTGAGCTCCAAAGCTCCAAGATCACGCCATTAATGGTGGATGAAGCTCTTGCAACTCCCCCTAGGCTCTTCCTCAAGCTTTTGATTGCAAAAGTTGGCTAGGGTTGAAGAGGAGATCGAAATAAGAAGGAATCCCATAATTTATTTTCGATTTCCACCATGAAATCAAGGAGAACGAAGGTCAAGGGCTCACCCACAGGTTGGGGACGTGCTCCCTTCTCCTCCCTAGCTCCTTGGTCGGTTTTGCAAGTAAGGGGAAGAAGAAAATCCGAAAAAGGCCTTGGTTTGGGCTTGGAAATGGCACTTTTATAAAGAAATTGATGAGAGAGAATATGCCTTATAAAAATGCATTAAATTCCAAAAATATGGCCGCCTCTTCCCCCTCAAATCCCTTAAGGACGAGGCACCTTCCTTTGCCTTTAATTCTCCTTCATTATCCTTGATTTAAAGAAAATCAAATTAAGCACCTTAATGCTTATTATATTAATATCCATATGTGAGTGGGTTTTCTTTTTCTTATAGTAAGGTGAGTGGAATTTCACCTACTTAGGATATTTTCGTTCCTTATCTTGGAAAAGGAACGTTCATCCTTATTCAAGAATCAACCCAAAACATTTTGGTTTAAAGCCCTTCAATTATTTTTATTCATTTTTGCCCTAAATCAAATTAGGGTTTCAATTAGGCATTAATCTTGATTATTTTAATATCAAGATTCTCTCTCCTCCAACTTAATTCAAATGAGGCGCCCATATCATTTTATTTGCTCTACATGTTTCCAAAAAACATTAGGGACCTTATTGAAGTGGTAATTTGCATATTGAACCCTAGGTCTTGGGTAAATTGCACTTTTCACTAAAACTAGGTTTTAATGCACAACACTGCTTTACAAGCTTAATCTTGGTGCCCAAGCTTGTGAAAACCATACCACTACATCATATTCATTCTTATGATGTTTCAACATCAGAGGAACATCTTACCATGCAACATTTGCAATTTAACCCCTCAACTTGGGTAATTTGCACTTTGGTCCAAAATAAGCAAACATTGCTTCAACATTGCTCAAACAGGACCAAAATTGAAACATAAGTTTCTTATGAGGCCTAATTACTTTTCCCAAGATAAGATTAAGAATCTACTTAACCTTATTAGGCAAAACATCTAGGGTTAAATCATAACCCAGGTTAGGGATGTTACAGTTTTAGCCTTTCGCAGCTACTCCTGGTCGTCGATAAAGATGGAGTTCAGCATATTCTCTATTATGACGACCTTGCTGCCAAAATTTTGGGTGACAAGCCTTCTGTCACCCCCGTCCCGAGACTTATCCGTGCTGTCAACAGGCTCCTTGGTCAGAAAGGAGAAGAATTCTGCGGTGGGTTCGTAGTAAGATACTTCAGGTATTAGACACAACCTGGTGAGGTTGACTTTGTCTAGCACGTTGAAGATACGATCATATATCCCCATCTTGATTAGTATGCTGGAGCAGACATACTTGGTAGGTTTTAGGGTTTTATCGGTGGAGATGGTGGTTTGGATGAAGAGGCTCTCTGGTGGTGGTATCGTGGTGGTGATGGGAATGAAAGTGGTGGTAGTGATGGGGATAGTGGTGGTAGGAATGGTGGTGATAGTGGTAGTAGCAGCGATGGTAGCTGCAGGGATGGAAGGTTTGGCGAGGGGTTGGTCCATGGCGGAAACGGGTCGAACTTGTTTTCTTGCCCACTTCTTGGAGGGCTGCCCAGATGCAGTCTCCAAGACTTTACGTTTCCCTTTTTTCTCTTTGGCAGGTGACTCCTCTTCGGAGTTAGGGTTGTACTCCGAATCTTCATCAGAAGAGGAGATGACAGTTTCCTCCTCATGGGGCTCAGAGAAGATCCTCTCTAGGCGATCAAGTTCGCACAGGACATCCATCATCTTGACATTTGGGGGTGCCTTCCCAGTCCTGTTGAAGTCTGTTCTTATCTTTTGAAGCCTGGCTTGTTCTTCCAGCATTTCCTCTTTTGTCCAGATTTCAGGACCTTCGAACCTGATGGCTTTGCTTGGTGGTGATGCCATATCTGAAAAATAGGAATTTATGAGTTAGAGCAAAAAGTTTTAGAAACAAATTAGATTTTATTTGTAGTTTATGTCTTTTTGTATTTTTGTGAAAGGTTAATGGGTGTGGGAGACCAAACGGTTTCAAGACCATTTGGTTCCAAACGGTTTGAGGACCATTTGGTCCCAAACGGTTTCAAGACTGTGTGGTTCCAAATGGTTTCAATACAGTTTGGTTCCAAACGGTTTGAGGACCGTTTGGTCCCAAATGGTTTCAAGACCGTTTGGTTCCAAACAGTTTCAAGACCGTTTGGTTCCAAATGGTTTGATGACCGTTCGGAAAACGAAAAGCCGCAGGGATGCCGGCGCGGGTGAAGATGAAGGTGAACTGGCACGGAGGCGGAGGGTGTGCCGGCGACGAAAACAGCGGTGAAACCAGTGATGTGATGAAAATGGCAACGGTGAAGACGGCGATGATGACGGTGATGCAGATGATGGTGAAGAAATCATCGAAGACGATAGTGGTCCGAATCGAAGGTGATGATTGTGGTGAAGATGGTGGAAGATAGAATGATGGCGTCGTGAGAATGATGGTGACGTGCAGATGGTCGTTAAAACCATCGGCGGAGAAGGCGGCGATGGTGGAACAGATGGTGAAAGTTCAGGAACGGCGACGAAGGTGGTAGGGAGGAGGGGCGGTGTGCGTTGTGGTCACCGGACTACCTTGCAAGTGGTTGGTGAACGGGAGTGTGATCGCGCGGGAACAAAGGAAGCAGAAGCAAAGGAACAGTTCTTCGCACAAGCGCTCCAGAGAGTTCGGAAGTTCGAAGAGAGAAAGACGAAGGGGTAGGGTTTATATTTATAGGGAACGGTAGGTGACCCTTTATATTCCAAGTGGTTTCGATGACGTCTGGCTCCAAACGGTCTCAAGACCGTTTGGTCCCAAACAGTTTGAGGACCGTTTGGCTCCAAACGGTTTGAGGACCGTTTGGGCCCAAACGGTTTGAGGACCGTTTGGTCCCAAACGGTTTGAGGACCGTTTGGTCCCAAACGGTTTGAGGACCATTTGGTCCCAAACGGTTTGGAGACTGTTTGGTCCCGAACGGTTTGAGGACCGTTTGGCTCCAAACAGTTTGGAGACCGTTTGGTCCCAAACGGTTTGAGGACCGTTTGTCTCCAAACGGTTTGGAGACCGTTTGGAGTCCAAACGGTTTCAAGACCGCTTGGGAGGGCAAAGGCAGAAAGGTTTTTATATTTTTGTGTTTGTTTTTATATTTTTGTGCATTTTTATGTTGTTTGTTTTTTATTGTTTTTTTATAGTTTTAGTTATGTAGATTTTTTTGTATTTTCATAAGATAAAACTAAGGAAAATAAAAGAACATAACATAAAGGAAAAAGTAGAAATCTTGGGTTGCCTCCCAAGTAGCACCTTGGTTTAACGTCGCTGGCTCGACAAAATTTTGCTCCAGCTATGCTGTTGTTATAGGATCATGGATCCCTATAGTTTGTCTTGATAATTTGTCTGCCGGAGTGTGGTATTTCTTTAATCTGTGACCATTAATGGTCCTTTCTCCTCCATTATCATCGAGAATAATGACAGCTCCTGTCGGGTATATATGTTTGATTGTGAAAGGCCCCGACCATTTAGTACGCAGTTTTCCTGGAAACATTTTTAGTCTGGAATTGAATAGGAGGACTTTGTCTCCGACGATTATATCCTTTCTTTTTATGTGGCCATCGTGCCACATCTTGGTTTGTTCTTTGTAGATTCTTGCATTGTGGTAGGCTGTCATTCGTAATTCTTCTAGTTCTTGGAGTTGAAGTTGTCTGAATTCACCAGCGCCTTTGAGATCGAAGTTTAGTTGCTTAATGGCCCACCAGGCCTTATGCTCTAACTCAACTGGCAAATGGCAAGACTTCCCATACACTAATCGAAATGGTGTTGTTCCGATTGGTGTTTTGAAAGTTGTGCGGTAGGCCCATAGAGCGTCAGATAGTTTGGTGGACCAATCGCTGCGGTGCCGATTGACAGTTTTTTCCAGGATAGCTTTAATTTGCCTATTGGAGACTTCAACCTGTCCACATGTCTGTGGATGATACGGTGTAGAAACTTTATGGTTGACTCCATATTTTCTTAATAAGGCTTCAAAGCTTCGTTCCAAGAAATGTGATCCACCGTCAGATATTATTGTTCTTGGAACGCCAAATCTGGGGAATATTATCTCTTTAAACATCTTGATTACCAGTTTTGAATCACAAGAAATGGTTGGTAGAGCTTCTACCCATTTCAAAACGTAATCCACAGCAACCAAGATGTACATGAATCCGTAAGATGGGGGGAAAGGACCCATGTAATCTATTCCCCATACATCGAAGAGTTCGATTTCTTGCCATATATTCAATGGCATTTCATTTCTTTTGGTTATTCCACCGGATAGTTAGCACTTGTCGCATGATCGCACGTATTCATGTGCATCTTTTGCGATGGTTGGCCAGTAAAAACCAGATTGCAGGACTTTGAGGGCTATCTTCTTAGAACTCATGTGGCCCCCAATGGGGCCTGAGTGACAGTTCTCTAGAAACGAGGTGATTTCCGTCTCTGGAATGCATCGACGAAAAAGTCCATCTGCGCATAAGCAGAATAGATAGGGCTCGTCCCAGAAATACTGCTTAGCGTCATGAATGAACTTCTTTTTGTCATGATAAGATGCAGACGGATGAATGATTCCTGTTGCCAAATAATTAACAATGTCGGCATACCAGGGGAATCCATTAGCGACTTTCATTAGTTGGTCGTCCGGGAGGGAGTCTCGGATAGGTACTTTGTCTTCATCCTCGACTTCAATACGGCTGAGATGATCAGCGACGACGTTTTCCACTCCGCTTTTGTCTTTGATTTCCAAATCGAATTCTTGAAGCATCAATACCCAGCGGATAAGTCTAGGTTTTGCATCTTGCTTCTGAATTAGATACTGTATAGCGGAGTGGTCAGTGTAGACAATGACCTTAACTCCGATCAGGTATGAGCGGAATTTCTCGAACGCGTAGATGACAGCTAAAAATTCCTTTTCAGTAGTGTAATTTTCCTGTGCTTCATCAAGCGTTTTGGATGTGTAGTATATAACATAGGGTTTCTTGTCGATTCTTTTCCCTAATACGGCCCCTATGGCATAATCGCTCGCGTCACACATGATTTCAAAAGGTTGTGACCAATCTGGAGCTCTTAGTATGGGTGCGGAAACCAAGGCATTTTTCAGAGTTGTAAAACTTTGCAAACATTCTTGGTTAAAGTTAAACTCCATGCCCTTGGTCAGCAGTTGTGTCATGGGTTTTGCTATTTTAGAGAAGTCTTTAATAAATCTTCTGTAAAACCCAGCATGACCTAAGAAAGCACGTACCCCTTTTACGTCTTTTGGTGGCAACAATTTCGAGATAACGTCAACTTTTGCTTGATCCACCTCGATCCCTCTGTCGCTCACTCTGTGTCCGAGAACGATACCTTCAGTTACCATAAAATGGCATTTTTCCCAGTTTAAGATGAGGTTTGTTTCCTCGCATCTTTGTAAAACTTGAACCAGGTTGAGCAGACAGTTGTCGAAAGAGTCTCCATAAACTGAGAAATCGTCCATGAATACCTCCATTATAGATTCTGTTAATCCTGCAAAGATAGCAGACATGCATCTTTGGAAAGTGGCTGGTGCGTTACAAAGCCCGAATGGCATTCTTTTGAAAGCATATGTCCCAAAAGGACAGGTAAAAGTAGTTTTCTCTTGATCTTCCGGGTGTATAGGGATTTGGTAAAACCCGGAATAACCATCTAGGTAACAAAAGAACTTCTGATGAGCCAAGCGCTCGAGAACCTCATCTAGGAAGGGTAAGGGGAAATGATCTTTCCTTGTTGCTTTATTAAGTTTTCTATAATCTATGCACATTCTCCACCCAGTTATTGTTCTAGTAGGTACTAGTTCATTCTTATCATTAAGAACAACAGTGGTCCCCCCTTTTTTAGGGACCACCTGCACGGGGCTTACCCATTGGGAATCCGAGATTGGGTAGATGATACCTGCCTTCAGAAGTTTGAGAACCTCGATGCGAACTACCTCCTTGAGATTAGGTTTCAACTTTCTTTGATGTTCCCTCGATGGTTTGAATTCTTCCACCATAGGCAATCTGTGCATGCATAAAGCTGGATTTATACCAGTTAAGTCAGTCATTTTATATCTGATAGCTTTCTTGTGTCTCTTTAGCTCATCAAGAAGTCTATTTTCTTAGTCTTCTTCCAGAGTAGAGCTGATAATCACTGGACAAAGTTTCTCGCTGTCAAGGAAGACATGTTTGAGTCCTTCGGGTAAGGCCTTCAATTCAGGGGCCTTAGGTGGCTCGGTTGCTTCTATAACGGTGACAGCCTTGAGTTCTTCAAAGGTGGCTGTTGGGGCTTCTTCAGCTTTTTCTAAATATTGAAGGCATTGTTGCACTAGTTCATTTGCCGAAAATTCTACTTCCGGGTTTGTCAAGGCACTTTCCAACTCATCGGAGGGTTCGGACATTTCTAACTGGGACATTTGATATATAGCATCTAGGAGAAAAACTTCCTCTTGAATGCTTGGTCCTTTCATGCTGTTAAGGACTCTGAATTGGAAGGCTTCCTTCCCAAGTCTTAGTATAATCGTTCCCGCTTCTACATCGATGAGTGCTCGGGCGGTAGCTAGGAAAGGTCTTCCGAAGATTATCGGGTATCTTAGATCTTCTTGTATGTCCATAATAACGAAATCGCACGGGACATAAGAATTTGTTCCTATTCTGATGGGTATATCTTCAATAATTCCAAGGGGAGCAGTTATGGTAGAGTCGGCTAACTGAATTGTCATTGACGTAGGTAACAAATCAGTGAAGCCTAATCTTTTACACATAGAATAGGGCATAATGGATATACTTGCTCCTAGATCTGCTAATCCCTTTTTGCTAGAGCCATTTCCAATCGAACACTGAATACTGAAGGAGCCTGGGTCCTTCTTTTTCTTTGGCATTTTATTAAGCAGAATATCTGAAGTGGTCTGAGCTAGTTTCACTGTTTCATGCTTTTCTATCATATATTTTCTTGACAGCAGGGTTTTCCGGTATTTGGCCCAAGCGGGTACTTCAGAAAGGGCATCTAGAAACGGGATATCGATATACAGTTTCTTCATAGCTTCTTTGAATTTCTGGAACCTAGTATCCATTTTGGTTCCTTTCAGCCTGTCTGGGTAAGGAATTCTGAGCGGAGCTTCTGGCGTAGGTCCCTTTTCGTTTTCCTTTTCAGTAGTTTTAGTGGATTTTTCTTTTTCATGAGTTGAGCTTTCTGTTGGTGAGAGAATAGCTACATCATCATCATCATGGATGATTCTAATGGTATCAGGAAGGACACGACCAGACCTTGTGGTGACAGCATTCAGTTGCTTAGGTCTATTTTGGTCATGCCTTGGGTTTGCCTCTGGTTGCCCAGCGAAGGTACCTGCTGGTGGTTTCAACTGAGCAGCAATCTGTGCTAATTGGGCCTCCACAGCCTTTTGTTGAGCTTGTTGATTTGCAAGCATGGTCTGCTGAGATTGCAGCATCTGCCTAATCAAAGATATTTCATCAGATGGTTGGGAAGGAGCACTCCTCTGTTGATATTGAGTGACTTGTTGCCCCTGGGGTTGCTGTGGAGGTGTTGTCAACTGCGGTTGTTGTGGCTGCTGCAACTGAGGTTGTTGCAGCTGTGGGTGCAGTCCTGGGTATTGATAGGAGGGATTCCTAGGATAATTGGATCGTTGGAACCCATTTCTATAATTCCCTTGATTTTGGGCGAAGTTATTCTGAAATCCTGGTGGTTGTTTGCTGAAGGATCCACCTTGTATCTGTTGTTGAGGATTGGCAGTTCCTGTAGGATTTCCATATTGGAAATCAGGATGATTTCTTGGTTTATCTGGATTGTAATACACCTGGCCAGGTATTGAATGGATGGAGTTGACTTGCTCTGGCATTTGGTCCTCGGGATGCTCAGTAATGGGCTCATATTGCGGCGTGGGTGGTTGTAAATCCATTATGACATTATACAACAGACCACACGATAATGTGGGATGATCAGATGCATGACATGCTTCACAAGTTCCAGTAGCTGCTTTTACTTGTTGAACTTGAGAGCTTTTCTTCTTGTCATATTCCCCGAAAGAAGTTTCGAGGGCTTGTTGCTTACTAGCAATAGTCTTCAGGGCCTCTGCAATGGCCTTGAGTTCCATAGATTCTTCAGCTTTGTAGACTTTAAGAACTCCCTTGGGTTGGTTAGACGACCTTCCCCAATTGGATTGGTTCTCGGCCCCTAGCGTAACTATATTCCAAGCATCTTCATAGTTCTTTCTCATAAAATTTCCTCCATATGAGGAATCTAGAAATTGCTTGATATCATCACTTACTCCTCTGTAGAATGTTTCTATTAGTTGATTTTGAGATATGCCATGGTGAGGACACTTTCTCAGGAGTTCCTTGAATCTTTCCCAAGCTTCCGCAAGTGTTTCTCCAGGTAGTTGGGCGAAGTGATTAATCTATCCCCTAATCTCATAGGTTAGTGAAGGTGGAAAGAATTTCTCAAGAAACTTTTCTTCTAAAGGAGTCCAAGTAGTGATGATGGGGTGTCTATCTAAAGCATTGTACCAGCTTAGCGCTCTTCCAGATAAGGTGAAGTGGAAAAGGTGTAACATTATTGCTTCCAGGGCGATTCCTGCTTGAGGTACAAGTCGGCAGAGTGACTTGAATCTCTTAAGGTGATCCATGCAATCGTCTCCGGGTGCTCCGGAGAAAGAGATGCCTTGCATGATCTGGATCCATTGCGTCTGGATTTCAAAGTTTGGTATGTTAATAATCGGTGGTCGGACTGGGTGATCATCTTCATAATTCTTCGGGACTGTGTAGTCCCGAAGTTGCTTGTTTCTTAGCGCAAGTTGAGCAGCAGCATTCTCTGCTTGGATGCGGGCTTGTTCCTCAGCTCGAATCTCAGCTTGCACTTGAGCACGAGTGTCTGCAATAAGTTGTGCTCGTTGTGCTGCTATGGCGGCGTTAACTCTTTCTGCAACAAGGCGTTGCTCTTCAGCCATCTGTCTGGCTCTTTGGCGGTTAAGTCCAATCCTTCGGTGGAAACTTCTTTCTACCTCAGAGTCGTACTCTGGTTCAGGGGAGAATCCGATGCTATGCGGGGTTTGCATACACGTTTTCTACCTGAGTAGAAAGAATATCACACGTTAAGATAATGAACGGAAACAAGAATTCAAGAAGATTTGGAGTAGTTATCAAAGAAAAGTGTAAAATCCTAACCAACCAAGAAGTTGTTAAGTGGAAACTAAAACGTTCCGTTGTCCCCGGCAACGGCGCCAATTTTTGATGGAGTTTTGCAATGCCACTAAAAATCCTAGAGATGATGAATCCCTAAGTTTAGCCTTGCTAGTACTATGGTAATATCTCCACCCACATATGCTAAGACACGCGGAAGTCTTATCGTAGTATAGTTAAGGGTCGAATCCTCGGGACAACGGTTTTTATATAATCAAGATGGAAAACGTTTTAGCCTTACTTAACTACTTAACGATTGATATCTAGACCGAAAGTTTGATTTGATTGTTTAAACTAGATGCAAGGAAAGTAAAAGCAAGAAAGTAGAGATTAAAGTTGTAGGCAATGATTAAAACCACTAGGATGTTACCGGGTTTCACACCACTACACATGGATCATAAACATGCAACATAATAAAAAGACTTGCAAAGAGAAACTAATCAGCTAGTATCTTTGTAGACTTAGCTTCCTTTCAGATAACCAACTACGAGGAGTGTGGAGTATTGCAATGCCAGCCATCCCCTAACGAATGGTCACTTACTTTGCATTACTCCTTCATGAAGTGTGTTCCTCGACCTTACCAAGGTTGCACTTCCATACGTCAACTGATTCCATTTCATAGTATGAAAGTGCAACGATGGGAGTGAGTTTACTCCACTCGTGAAAGCACTCCTAGATACCGAAACAGACATATGGTGACTACATATATCTAGAACCAACATTCAATCGATATTCAGATCTAAGGGTATAAACGTAGACAATTCATACCAAGAGACAATAAGTAACACAAGTTGGTGATCAGTCAACAAGCATTCATTAAACGATTGATGTTGAGCCAAAAAGGAGAGTATCTCTATTGCAAACGATTGAATTACATTGCATGAAATGAAAACATGGGTAGAGGGGCTACTCCCCACACCCCAGTGAAAAGGACTACTCGCTCATCTCAAGAGCAAAGGAGGAGGTGAGAAGAGAGAGAAAGAACGACATCTCCATGGAGGAGGGAAGGTTGAACCCTTGGTGGAGAGAGCAACGATCTTCACACTTCGTGGTTGCTAGATGATGGATCTTCTCCTCCCACCTTCTTTGTTGATGAGAGAGAAGGTAGCTTGATGATGAGACGTGGACCTCAAACCGGCAGCCTTAGGGCGATGGATGAAGGATGGAATTGCTCTGGAACTGGAGGGGCAGCCTTTGGGCGTCTGAGATCCCCCTTTTGGAGGACCCTTGGGGTCTTATTTATAGGCTTTGAGTGAAGTCCAAACGGTTTGGAGACCGTTTGGACCTCAAGACCGTTTGGGGTGTAACATACTAAAATTCAGGGTCTTCCCTGCAATTTACCCACTTTTGAGCTTTCCTTTGCCTTTTAGTCCATTTGGACCTTTTTCATAAATTTCCCATCCTTTTGAATCATTTTTGGACTCCTTGTGCAATTTGAGCACAATTTGATGTTGAAATCACTATTTACCCTCATGGAGGGGTGTTTGCACAAATAACCCACATTAGGAGATAAGTTAAGGCTAATGTTGTAATTTGGTCTTTTATGGGATAATATAGTATATTATATTTATTTGGAGCTTTTTGGATAAATATATTATTAATAATGTGTATTTGAGTTCATATATGGGTATATTAACTTTTATTATTTTCTCTCTCCTCGAAATATGATTTTAATTCACATTAATATGTTATTTTGTTGAGAAATGATTATTTGTACCCTAATGTGTTTTATATCTCGAGATTTCTCACATGTTTCTCATTAATAAGCTTTTTCATATAATTCATTCTTTTTAATATATTATTATGCTCCTTTATGAGCTATATATTTATTAATGGCCATATTATGCATTAAACGAGAAAGTGATTGCATAGCATTGTAAAATACGTCATTATAAGCCTATGGTTCAAATTTGGGGTTGATTGGAGTTGATTTGACCTTTCAAATCCGTTTTATGAGCTTTTAATAAGGTTTAACTGGGGATTTTAATTGATTGCATTTATATTGATTGTCACGATATGATTCCATTATTTTTCTCTGTCACACGCCCCTTTCACCTTCAGCGCGCCATCCAACGGCTGTTATTTGATCTCGATTTGATCTAACGGCCTCGATAGCGTCTTCTTCCTCCAGCTGGCCGGCCGTTTCACAGCAGATCGGCGCCCCTACACTCCCGCAATCCGTTCTCCCTCCTCTCGAAACCGTTTCTTGTGATTTTTCCTCCAACGGCTTCGGCTTTCAATTCCGATCATTTTGAGCACCCACTCATCGTCTCTCTCGCTCTGTACATGAAACGCCCATTAGGGCTCTTCCCCTCCTCTCCACCAAGGAGTTACAGAGGGAGCCGCAGCTCCTCTCCCACCTACTTAAGGGGCCGTGTAGCATCCCCGGGCTTCGAGCTTTCCATCTCTTCAATTTCACCCCTCTTCACCCCTGGCACCCCGACCACCTCATTTTTCCTCTCGGGTGACGGCGGCTTCTCCTCGGTCATTGGCTCCTTCAAAGACCAATTCTTAGCACGGTAAGCATCACCGACCTCCCCTGTACACCTCCCAACTCTTCATTTGTCTCGCGATGGCTCAGGTCGATGGGTCCTATAGGGCCGTCGTGGAGCTCCGCCGGCGCCATGCTTTTTCTGACCCTGGTGTTCCTCCGCCCACGGAGATACATCCGTTCGACTTGATTTGGTTCCACGAAGCTACGCCTGGTCTCGGTTGTCGATTTGGTGGCGTTTTTGTGTGGTTTCACCTCCGATATTGTTCCCCTATTTCCGGCCAAGTTGGGTCTTCCTCTTCTGCTCCGGGGCACGCGAGTGCGTGGGCAGGCGATCGTTGTGTTCGGGAGGAACTGGGGAACTCATTCCCAGTCTCCTTTTTCGGTTTCGCGCCCTGAGTTGCGAGATGCGCCATGGAGTCGAGCTCCAGGCTGCGCTGCTCGCACCATGACCTGGGCTGGAAGATGCCTGGTCAGGCAATGACCAAGGCACCCATGCCCCGGCCATGGAGCCTTTGTTTCGGTCTGGGGCATTTTGGTCTTTTCCGCCCCTCGGTTTCTTCTTTCTATCGCAAAGCAATCGATGGTTGCAAATGACCGATTTGCCCTCGTAGTTTTAATTGATTTGATTTAACAAGAAAGGGTATTTTGGTCCTTTACTCTGTTATTTACATCGAATCCTATTTCGATTTAAATTACTGTCACTCTATAGTTTTCCTAATTTCTGATTGGTCAGGTTTACTTAATTCATAGTAAATCAACCGTTGGTCAGAAAAATATGAATAAATAGTCGATGGAAAGGATTTTTAATGTAGAATCTGTTTCCGTGGTTTTTGAGACCTGATTCTCAAGGGTTTTCCGAAGTTTTCTTTGATTGACATTTTTTAGTATGTAAATGTTTTAAAATACATAATTAATTCATTTTAACTGTGTTTTGTAAAATAAAATATGTTTTCTTAATCAGGAGATTATGAGTAATCGTTTGGACTTGGTTTTGAACTCTAAATCGTAGTTTTGTAAAATTAGGGTTTTTCCTATGCTTTATGTCTTTATATATATTAATACATGTGTTATGTTTATAACTAGGATATAATGGGATGGTGATACTATCTGTTTGGTGGATATGATGGTAATGTATATATCTAAGGTATGTGAGCCCTATTTTGTATGATTCCTATGTATGTGGCCCCTATGTATGTGCAACCTATTTTGTATGAGAATCATATTTATGTGAACATCCATGGTGAATGTGAAATCTAAGTGGAATGTAATTGTGCAAACTACCTATCCTTCAGTTGGGTCTTTTTCAACCCCACAATCATTATTGTGCTAGCCTGATTATCCCTCTAATTGCATTTATTGGCTCTTTACTTATTTTATGCTTCTAATGCCATTGTGGCTCATTCATTTGAATAATGTGAAACTTGCTATATGTTGCCTCCTTTACTTTGAAATGCTTAATCTTGTTATTGCCTATGTGGCTCATCCTTTTGAAATATTTGGAAGCATTGTATAATGTTGTTGCTTGTTGGCTCCTTTACTTGTTGGAGTTCTTGGATATTGTTGTTTCCTATGATGGTCATTTATTTATTTATTTGGGTTTTATTCCCAATGCTATGTTGCATCTTGTTATACTTTTCACTATGCTGCCAAGTGAATGTTTATACATGATATAGTTATTGGCCAATTGACAATGTAGTGTACATGAGTACAAACCACCCACATGGCACTGAGGTTTTAGTCCTCCTGCCGGGCACTGGGGTTTTAGTCCCCCTGCCATTTTATATATTAGGCACTGGGGTTTTATTCCCCCTGCCACTTTTTAGGCACTGGGGTTTTAGTCCCCCTGCCATTGGTGAGGTCCGGTAGGTGCCTCACCCTACATTGAGAGGACGTTGAGTCATAATTTATATTCATGCAAATGTGATAATTGTTGATATTTAAATGTGGCAGTTTCTCTCTCTCATATTCATATATTTGTCTCATTTCTTTTGAAATATCTTATTGTGGAGAATATTTTATATTGTAAAGCTTTTTATTATTATTTGTCCTATCCCTTTTTATTAACACATACCTTTTATCTTTCTCTTGCTGGATGACCCCAACCATCCAGGTTAGTATCAGAGTGCGCATGGAAGCTTGGTGGACCCAAGGCTAAGGATAGGATAAGAAGAAAGGAATATATAGCTTGAGTGATCATGTTTGCTTTTATGTTATATAGTTGTTTAGTTTGGAGACAATGTTGTATTAGTCTAAGTCTTCCTCTACCTAGATCCTTGTAGTTGCTTGTATAAAGTTTTACTCCCATTTGGGAAAATTTTATAATGTACTCTTTATACATTTTTGAATAATGTCAAGATTTAATTCTTCCGCTGCCATACTTTTGGTGTTTTTGTTTATCATGTTTTTAGTAGAGACATGGTCTTTACATGGGGCCTCGAGACCGTTTGGCTTCAAACGGTCTTGAGACCGTATGAACTCCATTCGGTCTCAGGACCGTTTGGCTTCATGCGGTCTTGAGACCGTTTGAACTCCATGCGGTCTCGAGACCGGTTGGCTTCATGCGGTCTTGAGACCGTTTGAACTCCATGCGGTCTCGGGACCGGTTGGCTTCGTGCGGTCTTGGGACCATTTGACTCCATGCGGTCTCGGGACCGGTTGGCTTCATGCGGTCTTGGGACCGTTTGACTCCATGCGATCTCGGGACCGGTTGGCTTCATGCGGTCTTGGGACCGTTTGACTCCATGCGGTCTCGGGACCGGTTGGCTTCATGCGGTCTTGAGACCGTTTGAACTCCATGCGGTCTCGGGACCGGTTGGCTTCATGCGGTCTTGAGACCGTTTGACTCCATGGGGTCTCGGGACCGGTTGGCTTCATGCGGTCTTGAGACCGTTTGAACTCCATGCGGTCTCGGGACCGGTTGGCTTCATGCGGTCTTGAGACCGTTTGAACTCCATGCGGTCTCGGGACCGGTTGGCTTCATGCGGTCTTGAGACCGTTTGACTCCATGCGGTCTCGGGACCGGTTGGCTTCATGCGGTCTTGAGGCTGGGTTATTCTTTTATGATTTTTTTTTGTGCTTTTACTGCATATATAAAAGGAAAAAGTTAGTCTGATGGTGTATTTACAAAAAGGGGTAAAATTAGGATTATATTATAGTTTAAACGTAAAAAGAGTAAGGAAAACTAAAGAAAAAGACTAAGATAATCGACTAAAATAGGAGGTTATCACTATCCCCTACCAGCGGGTCTATGGAAAATTGTGCCATTTGCAGGTCGAACTAGAGCACAAGGCACTTTAGGCCATCAAGTTCTTAAATATGGATCTGGACAGAGTTGGAAAGAAAAGGTATTTGTATCTTCATGAGCTTGAGGAACTCAAGCTACATGCCTATTAGAATGCTCACATCTACAAGCAAAGAATGAAGGTGTGGCATGATGCCCACATCAAGCACAAGGATGTCTCCAAAGGAGACAAGGTTCTACTGTTCAATTCAAGAATCATGCTTTTTCCAAGGAAACTCATGTCTAGATGGTCTAGTCTATTCTCTGTTGTCAAGATCTACCCAATAGGGTAATGGAGATCACCAGTGAAAAAACCGGTACCTTCAAGGTGAATGGACACATAGTAAAGAGGTATTATGAAGTTGAAGCCTTTGTGAGAAGGTTAGAACTTAGATTGGAGGAACCCAACCCAGCAATGGATGAGAACCCAACCCAGCAAAAGATGAGAGATGCGAGTCATTGCTGACACATGTCAAAGAAGAATGAGAAATGAATGGGATAGTCAAGATAAAAGACTATAAATTAGCGCTTCTTGGGAGGCAACCCAAGAGTTTACTGCTTTCTTTCATATTACAAACTTTCCTTTAGTTCCATCTAGTATAAATTATGTACATATTTAACTTTGAGCTTTCTCTCTCTAAGTAGCCTTTAATTCCTCTAAAATAGATGGTCAATTCTGAATTCCCATCTATGTTATTTTATCCTTAATTTCTTTGATGATGTGTAAAAATGTTGCTTGGTTCAAAGCTTAGATGTTCACTCTTAAAGGTCTTGGTATCGGCCAAAACACTTTCATGGTATTTTGCCTGCTACCACTTTTGATCATCTTAGTCGCAACACATAACACTTTGCTTAGAATCAATGTTTCAACCTAGACACTTTCACCACAGTTTCAACCGAAATGATGCTTGATTGTTGAAAGCATCTCGACTTCTATGCTTGTAGTGGTTGAAACACTTAGCAACGTCTTGATCGTATGCTGCCTGGAATAAAAGACACTCTCACACATACTATAAAACTCTCGCACTCTCTCTCTCTCTCACCATGCTCTGATGAAGATTGATGGATACTCCTTGTGCGATCAGACCTCGACGATGACCTAGTGTGCAATTTGATCACCAACACCACCCTCGTGCTCATCGAAGACATTCTCGACTTGTCATCGTTCTTTCCCGCCCCTTGTGACTGTTTGGTTTTCTATGCAAGGTAACCTTCCAAACCCTTCTTTTAAATCTTTGTTGACTCACAATTTTTTCGCCTGCTTCTTCCTCATGTCGTCAACTCTCAACCATGTTCCGATCATCATCCCAACCAGCAATTGCGATCTTGTTACTCCATTCTCATCCGACACTGACTTTGTTTCGACCCTTCACCTTCTAAAACCCCACTTTTCATCATGGACGAAACCCACCTTTTTCCTCCCCATGTTGTTTGATTCCCTTTTGACAACAATATGTCTCTATCTGGAACCACCCTGTTCACGGGTCCATCACAATGCAGTGTTGCAGTTACAACATCTGTTTCGTCCGTAACACCCGTTTTGGCCACTACGATCGTAGCAGTCGTGACACCTGCTTACCCCTTAACATTAAAATGTATTGGCTATAACACTTGTTTTGATACTGGTCACTACGCCTATGTGAGCATTTTGGCCGCGACATCTGTTTTGGTTGGCACACATGTTTCGATCGCTACATGTGTTACGGTCGAAACACACTATATCTTGGTTGGTCATAATGCTAATCATCTTCTTTCTTAATAAATGATTATACATAAATATATGATGTTAGGATAATTTTCCCCTCCTATTCATAATCCCTAACTCTACAGGTGATATAAAATTATGTTCGACTGCTACACAAGAGACTAGTAGTGGTTGACACACTTTGGTATGTCTTGTGTTTCGACCGAGACAGATGGTGATTTGTATCAATCGATACACTCATATTATACGTCTAAATGTTTAACAAACACTTATTGATTAAATTTATAGAATGTCGACCACCAGCCCTAACACCATGACCAGGAAGGTGGAAGCCCTAGAGGGAGCACATGAGGCCTTGGGGTTAGTCACCAAGGCACTGAATGACTACCCCAACCTGCCACCAGAAAAGAAGCTCTAATTGGAGCTGCTAAAGAAGATGTACGAGTACATATTGGCCCACAATACTCCACTAGAGATAGAGGAATCTGAGAGCGATGCAGAGATAGAAACATCTGAATATGTCCTTGAACATGAATGTAAGTGAAAGGCGGCAGTGCTAATGGAAGCTAGAACCAAGAAACAGAAGAAGACTGCGGAGGAGACATCAAAGAATCCAAGGCAGGAGGCTGAGTCACCTACATAGGAGGTGCATGACCTGGATGAGGAGGCACATGTAGAAGAGCTAGCAGCATTTGTTCCTAGAGACCAGACACATCAATCTCACTTTGAGATGGTGTTGAGGACCAAGACCTTCAAGCCTATATGGTATATAGATGTTCAGGACTTCGAGAAGTTGGGCATCTATAATAGGATTACTGAGTTCCTAGCTAAAGATAATCTGCACGTTCTATGCACAACAAAAGCTACATCCCTGACAAACCTGACAACTGAGTTCATGTCATCGCTAGAGAAGATACTTGTTAGCGATGCAGAATGCAAAGATGTTGGAGGGGAGTTCAAGCTGGAGGTCAGGATGGGAGGCAAGAACCAGTGCATCACTGAAGCCGTCATAAACAACATCTTCACCGAGACTCTAGAGGAAGCTCATGCTTTCTCACAGACTCCCACTGAGAAAGATGTTGTAGGCTACAACAGCCACAAAGTATGGAGGATGCTGACCGGGGAGCCTTAACACAACCCCGAGAAGTCCAAGGCTTCACTCATCACTTCCTATTTTATTAGGGTTGTTCAAAAGATAACTTCCACCACTGTCTACACAAGGTCAGAGACAGGAGGTGTCTAAGGGAGACTTGTTCCTGATATGGTCAATGTTGAACGCAAAACTAGTGATTGACATGCTACTAATAGACAAGTTATTAGTTGTCATGGGGCCAAATGCTAAGAAGATCAAGGACTTTTACATGGGAGGGTAGATAGCATGTATTGCATCCTACTATATAAATAAGGAGCAATTATAGAAGTAAAAGGCCACTGAGGGACACACAAAGATCGACATCAAGACCCTGGTAAATGTTGGCATCCTGACCCAGAAGGATGAGAAGTTCTTCTACAAGCCAAGAAACTCAAAGTTGCTTATGCCACTTCCGGAGATGGTGTATTATGACGCCCACAAATTGTGCTTGACTGAAGAGGATATCAACAAAATGCACTCCAACAATATCAGGAGGGGTGCAAATGATGAGTCACCAACCGAGGAAGAACCAGAACCCGAACAAGTGCTGGAAACAGAACAACACAAGCCAGAGAAGAGGAAGAAACTGGCAATACGACCACATCAAGAGAAGGTGGTGGAACCTCAACCCTCTAGAAGAACAGAAACTGTAAAACCCCTACCTCTATAGGATGAACCCGGTAACAATGATGAAGGGTTCTCCAATGCACCTCCATTTCCCCTATTGCCACTAAAATGGCTGAGTCACCCACAACAGAAGAACGTAGTGCTCCTGTAGCTAAAATGACTAAGGAACCACATGTCGCTTCCATGATGCCTAAGGCTGTAAAAGAAGTTGAGTAAGCTTAGCCCACCTCTGCCACCAACATAGAACAGCCTGAAGCGTCGCAGATGAAACAAGAAAAACTCGACATACAAGGAGAACTTGTGCAACAATCACCAAAAAGGCAACTAGCAAGTGCCCCTGAACCAACAACAACAACAACAGATGAACGACAACAACCGTCGACGTTCAGTGATATCCTATTGTTATAACCCCAAATTTTGGGTTCAATTGATGAGAAATGCAATTTTCATATTAAGAATAATTGAACAAATAATGATGTGAATTGTTTTGAATAATTGGATTTCGTTTGAAATAGCCTTGTTATTTGATTTGTGGGCTTTATTGACTATTGGGCCCAATAAAAAGGAAAATAACAAAGGAAATTCAATTAGTAAATGGATATTTGAGAAATGAAATAATGGAAACCTCTAGAAGGAAAATCCAAAGAGGATTTCGTGCCTCTTGGATTCCTTGGGTTCCAAGGAGTCTAAAGTGGTAAAGAAAAGAAATAAGAAAAAGAAAAGATTAATTATGTATTTCTTTATTAAGAGAGAAATTGAAAACATTGATGAAATGTGGAAATTAAGTGAAAAGATGGATAATTGACTTTCCCTTTATGGAATTTCGTATCCCAAGGTTTTCTTATGATAGAAGGGATGCCAATGAGGAAAATAGAAGGGAAATAAAAAGAAATTCTCAAGAAGATATTTTTTTTAATGAGAAATAAACAAGATAATGTGAGATAATGCATTTAGATGCATCTAGAAGGATAATAAGTATCCAATAAAGATAATTTCGAGATAATGGAGTATTTTGGGATCTAAGGAGTCCCAATAAAGAGGAAAGAAAGAGAAAATAGCAAATTTGCAAAATAAAAGAGATACATTATTAGTGAATTTGTGATATTGATAAAAAGAAAGTATCTCCCTATTAAATGAAAATAGAATGTGTGCCTTTAGAATAAAGGGAAAGTAAATAAAAGAATAAAAGAAGTTATTTTCGATTTCCTAATGTCTAAAGAATAAAGAAGACTAAGGAAATAAGAGAGAGAGAGAAAAAGAAGATAAATGTGTTTCATTATTAATGAATTATGAGGTTTTGTTAAAAAGGGAAAGTAATCTCTATTAAAGAAAATAGAATTTCGTGTCTATGGGATAGAAGGCAAGAATAAAAGAGATCAAGTGAGAGGATTTTCGAATCCCTAATTGCCCAAGAGTTTTGGTTTATAAAAGGGACTAAGTTAAGAGAGAGAAGCTTGCTTTTTCATAAAGGAAATCTGATTCCTAGTAGGAAAAACTTTATTGCTTTGCAAGCAAGCATCATAGGACGTGGTTACCCTCATCTATATAAAGAAAGGGAGCCCTGGACCGAGTCCAGGAGAGGAGTCCCACGTTGATCTGTCTTTCTCTTGTTTGTTTCATCCTTAAACCCTAAACCAGGAGAAGCCGTGAGATCTTGTAGCAACGGGGACCCAGAGGTGGTTACAATGGTGGCTGGTCATGGTTCGATGACTAGGCAAGGCTTAACCAGGCCGCCATGTCCGGAGCAAGCTACCATTGCAGCAGCACGGCTGCAACAGTTAGCTAGAACGCGGGCCTACCCAGGCCGTTTCACACCACCGCAGTGGCTGTTCGGGAGCCCTGTGGGTGCGCCTGGGCATGTCGGAGGCAACGCCGCCCTCCGTGGTGGTCATCGGGGTCAGGGTGAGAGATGGGATCGCGCCCAGCCGCAGCTAGGGCTTCTGTAGCCGCCGTCGAGAGGTGGAAGAAGAAGCCCAGGACGTTGGACCTTTCTGCCCTTCACGGACTGAAGCAAAGAGCGACTTAAAGGAGGGTAATAATGTAAATGCGTTATGTTTCCAAAGAAAGCAGCCGTGCCAATGTATGCATGGGGAGGCTGACGTGGCACTCCTGGATTGGCCCAAGTGAGGTAATTCTTCTAAAAATCATAACTCCTTCATAGTAGCTCGGATAAATACAAGTTATATATGAAAGTTGATCCTCAGAACGATAGGAATCCAAATAAATTATGATTGAAGCCTGATTCCTTATGCAATTCGAAAAATAATGGAAGATATCAACTTTAATGTGTTAATTGTTTAAAGAACCCTATGTTGGTATGATTAAAATGATTAGTATGGTTTAATAGATGATTAAAGTTGATATTAGCCTGTTAATAATAAAAATGGATATTTGGAAGAAAAAGGATGGAATTGGCATATAATTAGTTAATTTAGAGTTTATATGCCTGAAATATGAAAAGTACATAAAGCTATCATCTTTAATGATTTAATTAATGAAAAACCCTTAATTTTGATGATAGATGGTTTTAATATTGATCAATGGATAATTTAAGCCTATTGTTCATAAAAAGGAAAATAAGATCTAAAAAGATAATCTTTTTATATAATTGGCTTAGTTTAGGGTTTTGTGCATGAAGATGCATTAACGAGCTTGAAAACCCTAAATTAGTTGAATATGAGTTTTAAATATTTTAATTGTTCAAATCTGTAAAGAAATAGGGATATGATGATCCTAAGTCAATTTTGGGTATAAAAGAATATTAAATGAACAGTTTGAGCAATTAGGGTTTATATAAATGGAAAAGAGTGCTATTAGGGTTTGTTAACCTAAAAGAGGTAAAGTTTGAGAATTGGATCTAAGAAACCCTAATGAGTATTAATGAATACTTAATACGGATTAGAAACCCTAGAAAGTGAATCCAAGTCAATAAAATAGATTCCTGATAAAGTGTGTAATAAATAGAGTACATATTCTTTTCAGGAATTGTGTGATGATTTAATTACTTGCTTGGATCTGTTGATTGGGTTGATTGCATATACATGAAGTAAATGTTGAATAATCTGCATGACTCATCAAATCAGGTATGTGGTTACGCTTATGACTATACCGAATAGTTTCCCGAAGATTTTATCGATGTTTCCCTCAATGCATGAATTAACTGTTGGATGTCTATTTATTTCATGCAATTATAAAGTGACTATGGCTATCACTCTGAGTATACATGTATAACTAGCTAGATCCGAGTCCACCCCTGTGGCTATGCAAAGGCTAAGGATAACCTAGAGCAAGGTCTAGGGTATCATGAGTTAGAAACTGGGCTACACATGAGTAGTGCCATGAGACTCTTAGCATACCATGAGTTAAGGAGTGGGCTACCTACGGGTAGTGCCATGTGACTCAGCCCTAGAAATTGATTCACCTATGAGGTGAAGTCATGAGGGGTAAAATGGGAATCTACCACATGGGAGGTAGTATCCAGGTCCACTGCAGGGACAGCGCAGGGGATAGGGTACACATGGATCGCGTAGTTATACTTAAAACGTAAACTTGTTTGTTAAATGATAATTGAATGTGATACATTGTTATAGATAATTGAATGATTATTGGTTTCCCCCACATACCAGCTACGGCTGACCGACGTTTTGTTTGTCGGCGTTTTAGGTACAATGAAAAGAACAAACAGTAAAGTGGCACATGTGATACTAAATGAGGATTAAAGTACAAAGGAGGATTAGATAGATTAGTATCGGCATGGATAGAAATATAGAGATCCAAGTTTTCAAAAGGTATGTACAGAAAAATTTTATTACCATTTTCAGTATAGTCTGTTAGAATTTAATAATTGTTGATGGTTATATGTCGAACCTTTGATCCGGGATTAATGGGTGCGGCTTCGACCTCTCGGTTTCCCTTAATTTGGGGTTATCGGGAGGTGGGGTCGTAACATTTGGTATCAGAGCCTAGGTTCCTCATTTAACCATTAATAATTATTAAATTTTACAAACTCCATAGAACCCAAGGGAGTTATTAGAGGAGTATCCGGAAGACGGAGGTGTCTAGAAAGGGATCACGACCGGGGGCTGGCAAGATTTTCCTCCGCACCGCTAGTCGGAATACGAGGACTCCCGGACCCGTGTGACCGCCTGGCCAAAGTCTTAGGGTATGAATCGAAATAAGATACCTTTAGGACTTCTCATCTTATTCATCCATTCTCATCACAAAATTCTGATAAGGACCTAAAGGATTAAGGTCTTCTTTCTTCTCCTCACCCTCTTGAGGTATGGGTAAGGTTAATAAGGTTTAAGGAATCCTCCACTAAATTAATGAAAGGCATGTAAATAAGATGTCATGGACATAAGCTTAATGGATTAAGCGCAAAGTAAATAATAGATACATGCTTAGGTCTTATGACATAAGATGTCAGGTCTTCAGGAGAGACCTGAGGCTAGACCTTCTTGTCAGGAGGATAAGTCAGTCTTGGAGATAGGGATCTCCATTGCTAGTAGAGACCTGGCACATCCTCTAAGGATGATGCTAACCCTAACCCTAAGTGATGGTTAGAGAGAGATGAGTTGGACCAGGTGTTTGAAGGGACATGCCTTGGGATGCCATATGACCCATGGATGACCTAACACCTTTGGCAACCCAACCCTGGGAAGGATCGTGTATGTTAGGGTAAAGGATAACTCCTTAGATGATGAGGTTAGTAAAGGACCTTAGAAACTCTATGGGCTTGTGCAAGTAAGGTATAGTTGGCACCTAGGGCACGTCATAGTGTTGACAGTAGGATGAAACCCTAGTTAAGGAATCATGATGGAGCATAAAGGGTTATGGATGATCTTGAGCAACCATAAGTTCGAACCTAGGCTTCACTTATGTAGAGCGTGCCTTTGAAGTTGAAACTTCATGAAGAGAGGACCTCTAATGGTGAGGTTGGATGTAGGGTTAGATCTAGAGAGAGCAGGAAACCCCGCAAGAAGGTGGGAAGCCTAAAACCCTAAACAATGGATGACAGGGGTTGCCTCATGATCGATCCCTAAAAGTTGATGATATCTTGGTTATCTTTAGGAGGACCCAACCCTAAGTGTTGATCGAGAAGAAGGATGATAGGAAGTGCACGAGATGCCTTTTTCCAGCGTAATTCATGGTTCAGAAATAGAGCGTGCAGTTGGACACCTAAAAGTAAACCTAGGGATCCTAGGCCTAAGAGGGGAAGTGGTATACCTAATGCTCATGATGAGAATTAAGTTTCTATAGTTTCGAGCATGGTACGCCTCATAAATAATGGAAAAGGGAAGTCCCTTAAGTTTAAAGTATGTGTAATGAACCCCTCATAGCTAGGTTGATGATAAAGGAAGGTATGACTTTGATCCATCATTGAGGAAAGAGGACAAGTATGACCTAGTATGGTTCAATAAGTGATCTGCTTGTGCCTTAATGGTTTTCTAGGGTTAAGTAGGCTCGGGTGGATGTAAACCCTAGACCTAAGAGCTTTTGTGACCTTAGAGATAGTTTTCCTCCCATCCTAGGAGAGGAACCCCTTTGGAAGGGTGTATATCAGTTTTGTTGGTTCAAGGTAACCTAAAGAGGTCTCGTAGGATCTTGAGAAGTTAAGAGAAAAGTACATGGTATGAGTATGAACCCGTAGGCCCATAGATATCCATCTCTAAGTGCATGCAGATGTGTTACCATGGAGGTATCCGGTATAGGGCTTGACCAAGGTGGGCATGTTGCCATGATCTCAATGAAAGGATGAAGGTCAGCCCATGAATGCAGAAAGAGAGATGATGAAGACTTGGGTAAGGTTCTAAGTGAATATGTACTATAATGAATAATCCTAAATCTATCCTAGGGTCAGGGAGGTATAAGACCGATAAAAGTAGGAGTTGCCTAATTCCCCAGTTGCACATGACCATAGGGTCGGGAGGTAACAGCTATCATTGTCTGAGGGCCATGGGTTAGGAGATTGATCACCTTCATGAACTCATGGGACCTAAAGGGCAGATGAGTAGGGCACTCTCTTGATGCGTGAGGGAAGAGGGATGACCCCAGAAGAGTCGGTACCCTATGGACCTAGAGGATTTGACTAAGGATATAAACCTCAGTAGGTTCAAGACTAGTTTTGATATCATAATGGTTGTGATGAAGAGACATATGTGGCACGTTGCAACTTAGATTTAAAGGTGTACCGGCAAGGTGGGATGTACCATCTCTACTCTTGGAACAGGAAGAACTCTGTATTTGGACTGCAGCCAAATGCTTATTTCCTCTTGTTATGGGGGTGAGAGATAGGACATTATGCATGTCATACACCAAGGATAAGAGATGATGTAGTTGGAGCGTTGCCACGAGAAATGTGGATAGAGAAGATATCTTACCATGGTAAAGTGAATGAATGATGGATGGCTTGCAAACACTAAGAGGAATGAGGTGATCACCTTATGAGGATGTAGAGCTTACAAGTTATACCAGGTTGAGTTTGATCACCATGATGATGGAATCATAGAGTGCACTTATGAAGATGAACATATAGTTTAAGGTGACATAATAAGCAAAATACATGGAAGTGTAATGTTACCTAAGGATGTGAAGTCATAATGAATGATCTGATTAAGACTTGGTTGACTAGAAGTTAGAAGAGTTTGTTTGGCCAACCCTAAGTTTGAAAAAGAGAGGTGTTTGGATAACACTCAGATGAAACAAGATGCGTTGAAAAGTTAAGGGTTGTTTGGTTAGCCAGCCTAGTTCTTGATGCAATGAAAGGATGATGGTAAAACCTCAGATGTACTTCTTTGGAAGGGAAGGTGATGAAACCCCAACTAGAGTGGTTTAGGGTTTCGAGGAGTTGATCTTGAAAGAATCATGACATATAGGGAGTCATGGTTGGAGATCATCTTACACCGTGGAAAATGACAGTAGCACTTTGGATGCTTAAGATGAAGTTGCATGTGGTGTATGGCCATGCAAGCCAAGAGGTAAAGGACGAACCCCAGTAACCCAGTGTATCGATATAGAGGATAAAAGAATCCTTGAGAGGGAATGAGAGCTCAACACTATGGATGTTGTGATAGGTCTTCCCTGGATCGAGAAAGGTCGAGATACAATGTGGGTTATGGTAGGTCGCCTTACCTAGATAAGGAAGAGTTCTGTTAAGGGACAGATGCAGTTGAACTACCCATGTGAGAGACGGTTCAACTACACCATGAAGCAAGTTCAAAGGTTTTTGAGTTTGACCTAAAAGTTCACTTCCATAAAGTGGAAGTAGGTATGATGCGATGATTTTGAGTCGCATTTAGAGACCTATTTCATATGTGTTTTGTGCCTTAATTACTCATTTTTATGGATATTATTGCATAATTCACTTTATTTGGTCTTTGCCATCATTTTATATCAAATCCCCTTTATTTCATTATTTTAAGCATTATTGATCATCTTATCATAAATCGTGTGGATTTATTTGGTCTTGTTGTACAATTTCAGGAAAAACAAGTATCTACATCCGTCGATACCATCGACGGATGTCGATACCATCGACGGATGTCGATGCCATCGACACAAGGAGAGCTACAGCGTCGCTAAACGACAACAACCGACGCTAAAGGAGTCGATACCATCGACACCCAAGTCGATGGTATCGAGATCACCACAGGCGCTCAGAATAAAAGAAAGGAAAGCTGCCGCTAATCCGCCGGGTCGATACCATCGACCCGCGTCGATGGTATCGACGCCGGCAGATATGCGTTGGATGTGTTTTGATTCCGATCGGACGGCTGTTGTTATTTGACGACCTAATTAGGGACTTATACCTAATGATGGCCGCCCAGACAACAAAGGGATCTCATTTTTAGATTGCACGAGTGCCGAGGAGGAGAAAAAGGAGAACGGAGGCCGAGAAGCTCATCCCGGGTGATTCGGACGCTGCCGAAGACAATTTCCACCACCGACAGGCGGGGAAAGCTTGTGTTCTACGCCAAGGATCCACCGGTTCTTCTCCGTTCAGGGGTTTTCCCATCTAATTCACGTTTTTCTTATGAATTCCCCAATTTCTACCATGTATTTGTGTAAGATGAACATGAGAGGCTAAAACCCTCAATCTTTAGGACCGGGAGAAGCCCGGGGATACATTGTATGATGATTTTAGATTGATAATTCATATTTTTCTCTCATATCCGTGGTATAAATTCGTTTTCTCTATTGCTATTGTTATGCTTGATCACCATAATAATAAATTAATGCCCTTAATCACTTCGACAGAAGGATTAACGGTTGAAAAGAAACGAATTCTACATTAATTAATAAAACCCTTGACAAAGGAGTTGTAAAATTAATGGTGGGAACTGAGGGACCGATCTTAATGCGCTTAGTTTAGGGGAATGATTACTATGACGATGGAATCAACCTAAATCTAAGTAGTGGATTACACCACGACAGTGGGTAATTCTCAATTCAGGCCACTACCCGGAGAGAGAGAGAAGTGTGAGGAATTATATGAAATCTAATACAATGTTGACCCGCGGTGAAACCACCATCCTAAAGATAACCCTTTTGAATTGATTAAATTAACCTTTAATCGATTGTTTTCTTTGTTTCATTTTTATTTTCTTTTAATTTCAACAACAAACCCTACTTTGTTAATCGGTCTAGCTGATTGCAATTAGTTAGTAGAAGTCTCCAATAATTCACGTATCCCCGAGTTCGACTCGGGCCTCACAAAGGCCTGTACTACTCGACGTGTATACTTGCGTTTAAGCGTGTAGTAAAATATACGTCAAGTTTTTGGCGCCGTTGCCGGGGATACGGCGAATTATTGGCACTTCGAGTGCTAAGAGCGGCCATTCTAGGCCACATTTTTTTATTATTATTATTTTTAAAACAATTTTAAAAAAAAAATTTCTTTTATTTCTCTATAATTGTGTTGACTCGTCCAAAGCATTGTACTGAACCCCTATTTCCATATTTCAGGTGCTTTGCATGGTGCACACGCGTAGTCGAGACTACGTGAATCGCACACCTGAGGTTCCATCTGCGGGACCAGAGGACGAGGACAACTACGAGGAGGAACACCACAGTGATATACATTCTGAATCTGAGCCGGAACAAGAAGAAGTAATGGCTGAAGCACAGACAATATGGGAGAAGATCAAGGCGTCTTCTTCCTCGGCATCAAAGGGGCCTATAAAGAAACAAGGGCTAAACATACCTACATATAAGATCGACCCAGCACTGATTAACTTGGTCAAATCCAATGCATTTCACGGACTGAAAAATGAAGATCCAGTGGCACACATTAGTCAGTTTGTGGAGAACTGCGATATGGTGAAGATAGATCGCTTTCCGCAGGATGTGCTCTATCTCAAGTTATTCCCCAGTTCCTTGGCGGGAGTAGCAAGAGAGTGGCTCCACAACCTCGACGACGAGTTTGTTGAGTCATGGGATCACATGGTGGAGGTTTTCTTCGAGAGGTTCTTCCCTCCTGAGAAGACCAATGATATGATCCGAAAGATCCACAATTTCACCCAACAGGCGGGTGAAACCTATTCTGAGACTTGGGAGCGATTTCAAGTCATGTTGAGGAGATGTCCACATCATGGATTGGACAAGGAAACCCAAGTGAAGATCTTCTACTTTGCTCTCTCCGAGCATGATAGAAGCAACTTGGACTCGGCCGGTTCTGGATTCTTTCTAAATAACACTGATACAAGATGCTGGGAAATACTGAAGAATATGGCACGAAAGCAGTCTTGGGGAGAAAGAGAAAGAGGCCCAGTTGAGCAAGCAAGAGTTGCCAGTGAGTCAAAGGCAATGAGAGAGCTGAATGAGAAGATGGATCTTCTCGCAAAGAAGTTGCTGCAGAAGGAAGACAATGAGTCCGAGGATGAGGCTCAGGTCAAGTATATGAGGCAACAGCAAGGGTACAGGAACAACGATTACTCATGGCGGAAGGACAAGAAATTTTCATGGAAAGATCCAAACAACTTCCTGCAAGATCCGGACGCCAAACCTGCACCGGTCACGGAGGACAAGAGCACGGAGTTGCTAAATCAAGTCATAAAGCAGAATCAAGAGTTGATGAACACTTTTGGGCAGCAAATAAAGCAGCAGGGTGAATTCATGAACCAGTTCGGGCAGACGTTGCAGAGCCACGGGGCTCAGATGCGGACTATAGAGACTTCAATGGCACAGATGGCAGCGGAGATTGCAAGCTTGAAAAAGCCGGCACATCCGGGTTTTCCGGGGAACACCAATGTTCCCGGAGGAAACCAACAGGCCAAGGCCATATTGTTGAGGAGCGGTAAGAAGGTGCTTAATCCAAGGGCGGATGACACAAGCACACCGCAGGACACAGTAGAAGAAGCAACCGCTAAGGAGCAGCCTGCACCAGTCATAGAGCAAATTGATGACACAACCGAAGATGGTAAGGAAGGACAAGCCAATGAGGTGGAACCACAGAAATTAACTCCCTATGTGCCACCTCATCAAAGAGCACATACCGTTCCGGTTCCCTACCCCAATAGTGCAAAAGCAAGAAAGGTGGATGCACAGTTTAAAAAATTTCTGGACAGCTTTAGAAAGTTATCTGTGAATATTCCCCTGTTAGAGGCAATTGAACAAATTCCGTCTTATGGAAAGTTTCTCAAAGATGTAATCACCAAGAAGAGGAAGATACCCGACACTGAGGTTGTGGTATTAAAGGAGCAAGTGAGTGCTTTTATTATGGGCACTTTGCCGCCAAAGCGACAGGATCCTGGCTGTTTCAATATTTCATGCTTTATCGGGAAGTTCAAATTTGGTGAAGCGCTTTGTGATTCCGGGGCAAGCATCAATCTGATGCCCCTTTCTACATTCAAGAAACTTGGATTGAAGGAGTCAAGGCCAAGCAATATGACTATCCAATTGGCCGATAATTCTGTGGTGAAACCATATGGAATCTGTGAGGATGTTTTGGTAAAGGTAGACCGCTTTGTTTTTCCCGCTGATTTTGTTGTGATGGAGATGCAGGACGAACACGGTAATGAGTTACTTCTTGGTCGCCCATTTCAAGCTACAGCTGACATGATCTTGGAGATGGGGAGAGGTCGCTTGACCTTAGGCATTGCGGATGATCGCTTTGAGATGGTCATGCCCAACAGCAATACATCTACTAAAGCAAAGGCACAGTGCAACATGGTGAAGCATGTGGAAAGCAATATCTCACTTTGTCTTGGGAAGCCATTTTTAGATATGGCCCATGTGATGAGCAGGATAGACAATGGGACCTTGGCGGTAGACCTTATGGAGCAAACGAAAGCTGTCTCTTTATGCAAGGCTGTCGGGTTTCCAAATGATGAGAATGAGGACATTCCACCTTCGTGGGAGGATGATGTGATAATTACGTCTGTCTGTGAAGCATATCCGGAATTGCCTCTAGAGGCGTGTTTGTTTAATGTCACTTATGATTGGATGCGGAGTACTTCACTCAAGGAGTGCGCCAAAATGTTTCAAATGCTTCCATGTTTCTATACGAGGCACTATGAAGATTTGGGTACACTGCCCCCACCGCTACAATCATCCCTTATCTGCCCACCTGATCTGGAGTTAAAGCCATTGCCCCCGCACTTGAAGTACGTCTTTCTAGCTGAGGAGGACAAGTTGCCAGTGATTGTTTCTGCATACTTGAGTGCGGATGAGGAGGAGCAGCTACTAATAGTGCTCAAGAACCACCGTGGAGCCTTTGGGTGGTCAGTGGCGGACATCAAGGGGATCTCCCCTACACTTTGTCAACATAAGATTCGGCTTGAGGAAGGAGCCAAGTCCGTCATACAGCCTCAAAGACGTCTAAATCCAAGCATGATGGAGGTTGTCAAAAAGGAAGTCATTAAGTTGCTTGCTGCAGGGATTATCTATGCCATATCTGATTCGACGTGGGTGAGTCCCACACAGGTAGTCCCTAAAAAGGGGGGAATCACTGTCACTACAAATCTTCTAAATGAACCTGTCACCACCCGATTGGTAACCGGGTGGCGTGTATGCATTGATTACCGCCGATTGAACGCTGCAACTCTGAAAGATCATTTTCCTTTGCCATTCATTGATCAGATTTTGGAACGCTTAGCCGGTCGGTCGCATTTTTGTTTCCTTGATGGTTACTCGGGGTATAACCAGATTTCTATTGATCCTTTGGATCAAGAGAAGTCTACGTTTACATGTCCCTATGGGACTTTCGCCTACCGCCGTATGCCGTTTGGTTTATGCAATGCGCCGGTGACTTTTCAACGCTGCATGCTCGCCATTTTCTCTGACATGGTGGAGCGGTGTCTTGAAGTCTTCATGGATGACTTCTCGGTTTATGGAGCGTCTTTTGACGAATGCCTTTATAATTTAGATAAGGTGTTGCAGCGGTGCGAGGACACACACTTGGTCCTCAATTGGGAGAAATGTCACATGATGGTGACAGAAGGAATTGTGCTAGGACACAAGGTGTCTAGCAAGGGCCTAGAGGTAGACCCAGTAAAAATTGAGGTGATTTCTAAGCTACCCCCACCAAATTCTGTAAAAGGGGTGAGAAGCTTTTTAGGACACGCTGGGTTTTATCGGCGTTTTATCAAGGATTTTTCAAAAATCGCAAAGCCATTATCGGAATTGTTGGAAAAAGACGCAGTTTTTGATTTCAATGAGAAATGTCTTCACGCATTCGAGGTTTTGAAGGAAAAGCTGATTTCGGCTCCGGTTGTTCAAACGCCGGATTGGACAAAGCCTTTCGAGTTGATGTGTGATGCGTCTGACTATGCTGTGGGGGCTGTTTTGGGGCAAAGGATAGATAACAAGCCTGCTGTGATTTTCTACGCCTCAAAAACACTTAATGATGCTCAATTAAATTACACAACCACGGAAAAAGAGTTACTTGCTGTTGTTTTTGCTTTTGAGAAATTTCGGCAATACTTAGTGGGTTCTAAGGTGGTTGTGTGGACGGATCACGCCGCAATAAAATATTTGATGGAGAAGAAGGATGCGGAGCCTAGACTAATTAGGTGGATTTTGCTCCTGCAAGAATTCGATATTGAAATCAAGGACAAGTCGGGAATTGAAAATGTGGTGGCTGACCACTTGTCTAGGTTAGAGAGGGTGGATGAACAAGGTTTGCATATACCCATTACCGAGACTTTTCCCGACGAACAACTTTTAAAAATTGATTCTAAAGAGCCATGGTTTGCGGAAATTGTGAATTATCTGGCTTGCGGGATCATCCCAGAAGATTGGTCTTATCAAGAGAAGAAGAAATTCTTCCATTCGTTGAGATACTATTTTTGGGATGACCCAATATTGTTGAAGCAATGCAGGGATGGTATTCTTCGCAGGTGCGTGCCGGAGTTAGAGTACGAAAGTGTTCTACATCATTGTCATGCGTCGCCTACGGGAGGACATCATGCTAGCTCATGGACAGCAGCTAAGGTGTTGGAGAGCGGCCTTTATTGGCCCACTTTGTTCCGGGATGCCTATGATTTTGTTAGGCAGTGTGACCCGTGCCAGCGCGCAGGTAATATCTCAAGGAGACAAGAAATGCCCCTGAATGTGTTTCAAGAAGTCGAGGTATTTGATCTATGGGGCATTGACTTCATGGGACCCTTTGTGTCCTCAAATTCAAATCTTTATATTTTGCTTGCGGTGGATTATGTGTCGAAGTGGGTGGAGGCAATCCCCACAAGGACTAATGATTCGAATGTAGTGTGCAGGTTCGTCAAAGAGAATATTTTCTGCAGGTTTGGGATTCCTCGAATGATCATTAGTGACGGAGGCACACACTTCCGAAATCAGAAATTCGCTTCACTTTTGAAGAAATATGGGGTCAAGCACAACATTGGCACCCCATATCATCCACAAACGCAAGGACAGGTGGAGGTATCAAATAGGGAAATCAAGAAGATTTTAGAAAGGACCGTAGCATCTACACGGAAGAATTGGAGTGCATTGCTACCGGATGCACTTTGGGCTTATCGGACGGCGTACAAAACACCTATAGGCACTACACCTTTTAGGTTGGCGTATGGCCGGGCGTGCCATCTTCCGGTAGAATTGGAGCACAAGGCCCATTGGGCGCTAAGAAGGCTAAACTTGCGCTATGACGAGGCCGGGAGGAAAAGAATGTTTGAATTGAATGAGTTGGATGAGCTACGTATGACGGCATATGAGAATGCCCGCATGTATAAGGAGCGCACAAAGCTGATCCACGATCGCCACATTGAGATGCGCACGTTCAAGAAAGGAGACAGTGTCCTATTGTTCAACTCTCGTCTCAAATTGCATCCTGGGAAACTGAAATCCCGATGGAGTGGACCATTCGAGGTGGAAGAAGTGAGACCGCATGGAGCGATTCTCGTGCGAGATGGAGAGGCCACGTTCTTGGTGAACGGGCAACGCTTGAAACTGTACTTTGGTGAGAACTATAAGAGGAAAGTGAATGAGGTTAAACTCATTTCACTTGTACAAGAATGAAAAGAAGGACCGACGTCTAGCCTAAGACGCTAAAGAGGGGCGCTTGTTGGGAGGCAACCCAACCATTGGTACATTAGGATAGTTTAATGTTAGGTGTAGTTTGCTTTTATTTTGTTTACTTTTTAGTTTAAAAATGATACCTTGATCCGTTTGTTAAATGTGCAGGAACAGGCAGGGTCGATACCATCGACACATCAGTCGATGGTATCGACATGGGTTCAGGTTGAAACCAGCAGAAATCGCACTGCGTCGATACCATCGACGGCCGCGTCGATGGCATCGACATGGTCACAGGCAGGTCGCGATAAAAGTGTCGATGGTATCGACAACCCAGTCAATACCATCGAGATCTCTGGAGATTTTCAGACGAATTTTGCTCAGTCAACTCGATACCATCGACGGCCTTGTCGATGGTATCGACATCATCACAGGTTGAATGCAATAAACGGAGGTGTCGCAATAAAAGCAAGTCGATACCATCGACACCCGTCGATGGCATCGACGGACATGTCACCGATCCGCATGAAGACATCGACGACGATCGCAACAGCCACGTCAGCGATCCGGGTGCTGCGTCGATACCATCGACTTATGTCGATGGTATCGACACGTCAGCGATCCGGGTTTCTCGATCCAGCCAACGTCAGCCGTCGATACCAGCGACAGATGCGGCTACCCGCGAGACATGTCGATACCATCGACCCGCGTCGATGGTATCGACGGGTCAACAGGGGCGCCGATCAAGTCTATTTAAGGGGACTTGCAACGTCATATGACATCACACCCTCAGAGCAAGTATCTCCTATTGCGCCGAGCACTCCCCCGAGCCCTCTACACCTGCGGAGAAGCGTCATCAAGCGAAGATCTTCACCGAGCGGAGAATTTCTCTCCATCTTCACCGAGCTCTTTTCTCCCAATCTCATTCTTCTCGCAAGCATGGTGCATACGGGCGGAGCATCTTCATCGAGCGCACACCCCAGGGAGATCGAGGAGTTTGTTCCTCCTCCAACCGCTTCCATCTCTCGTCCACGCCTCATTCATGCCAACATGGATGTAAGGAAGGTATACGAGGAAATAATGAAGCGGAAGTTCGAGGCCACCCGGTATGTGGACCGGGGAATGATCAGGGACTTGGGATTCGAGGCCAACTTGGCCTATGTGTTGGCCGGGCAAGCGCGGCACACCGGTCGCATATATGAGATGGACTGTCATGCGGATGGGCAGCCGTTCTTTGGCGAATGGCCCACATACAAGGAACTGGTGGCCGAGTTCATGGCGACTCTTGATATCTGCGTTGTACCAAATGACGTGGTGCCATCGGACCAGACGTGGATCCAGGGAAGGGTGTCCTTCAGACTCTTCAACAACAATTACAACATCACGTTGAAGCAGTTCAACGCCATCTTCAACTGGAACCACAGCCTCCATGATCACCGACGCCCCGACGCCCGCACCGACTACGACAAAATCTTTGCCGAGCTAGTTACAGTGCCGGGAGGGAAGACCGTGAGCTACCACAATGCCACGGTAGCTGATTTTGAGCACCCGTTCGTCCGGGTATTGCATAGGATGCTTAGCTTGACCTTCTTCGGGCGGAGCGATCTTGCTTTGAGCAAGTTTCAGGAGAGCGACTTGTTCTTTCTGTACGCCCTCCTGAAACGTCAAGAGTGCAACTGGGGAGCATTCTGGTTACAGCGCGTCATGGCGGTGAAGCGGAGCACAAGGAAGGCTCCAATACACTTTGGTGGTCTTGTCACCAAGTTGGCGCTTTACTTGGGGCTGAACTTTCAGTCCATGACTCCGATTTCTACGCGGAGTAAGGTGAACGTGCAACACTTGCACCGTTCAAACCTCATTCTTATCCGGGACGGGTTGGCGTACGCTCATTGCCACGTCAACCAAGCTTACCAGGAGGCATCCCTGCCGGACGACGTCTTCCACATCGAGGGCAAGCAGCATTTCCGATGGCCCATCATAGCCATCGAGTCCTCGGAAGAAGAAGGCGGAGGTGACGACCAAGAAGGCGAGGCGGAGGAAGACGAGGAGGCTTTCACACCTCTTCGAGCACGCGTGGCACCACGGAAGCGTCCTAGGATGCATCCGGGTGCATCTTCATCATCTCAGCCCCCGCCGCCATCACCACAGCAAGAACAGCCAGCTGCGGATCCCTACTCCATGCAAGGGATGTATACCATGCTGCAGGACATCCAGCAGACGCAGCACCAGCATATGACTTTGTATACCGGCATCCATGAGACAATGGGCCGGTTGCTTGATAATCAAAGAGCTATGTTCGAGAACGAGCGGCTCATCCTCGCCAACCAAGAACAAATGCACAACCGGTTGCAGCGGATAGAGACGCAGCAGGAGCCCTTCTTCGACCACTACTGGAGTCGAGACTACTTTGGAGGTTATCCACAGCCTCCGCCGAGGACCCACTATGATCCAAGCTTCCAGGGGGAGTACCCGACTTGGGATCCTACGGCACCACATTACCCACCACCGCCTCCGCAAGATTGATCAGGGTATCACTGTTCCACCCTTAAGTTGGTTTTTGACTATGAGGCCATAGTCGGATTCAAGCTTAGGGGGGTGGCTGGAACAGCTCTATCTTTTATCTTTTCTTTAGTTGTTTTAGTTTATGCTTTGTTATTTGTTTTTGCAAATTTTAAGTTTTTATTTAGGATCCACATCTATCTAGTGTAATTGTGGATGTCGTAAAAATTGTCATCTTGCTGTTTTCATGGGGAAATTAAAGGGAATTGAAAATTTTTTCTGTGTCATTTGGATAGCTTTACTTGGTTGTCCTTGGGGAACTTATTCTATGAAAATGATTGATTATGTCAACTTTGAAGCAATATGTCATACCCACACCCGCATTGACTCAGGAAACGTGGATAGTATCGGTTGGTTGAGCCTAACCTAATCAAATGGTGATGAGACCTTAATCAAATGTAAGAGAAAGAACCCTTTAAACTACTACACATGTCAATAAGGAGGGACACATAATTTTCTTTTAAGGTTCAGTCACTTAATCTTGTGATCATTCCACCCCATTTCCTATATTCCACCCAAGAATTGGAAGTAAAGTGCAGTTTCAATTTCCTTTGCGTGCATGGCATGTAGATAGGTTTTGCATTGTTATTTTCATGTTTTTGCATAGAATAATAAAAAAAATATATAGTGATACATGCACATTACCTTTAGGTGCATGTCATGTAGTTGCACTCACAATTTCATGATTTCCATGCATAAGCACACCATGTATCTCAGTTTTCCTAAATAGGTGATCTAATTTGTTCCATACTCTCGAAATAAAGCAAAGATCTCCAATTGGAAAGAAAATGGCCTTATACATGTATCTCTAAGCAATTATGGATATATGGGCAAAGAAAAAAAGAACAGAAGAAAAAATTCTGGAAAAAAGAAAAAAGAAAAAGGAGATTTGGAAAGAAAAGGAATAAGAGGGAGAAAGGAATGATATTACTTGTATAACATGGGAATTGAGTACATGATGTGGCTTGAGTAGATTTCTATCTCATTGTGAGGTAGAAGGTTAGGGCATGCATCATTCCACCCACTTTTAGGCAAGTAGGGCATTCTTAATGTGCATTTGCATCATTTAGGGCATTTTGTTATATACATTTTGAAACTGTGTAATACTTCCAAATTCTCCCATGAACCACCCATTCCATCCACCCGTTGCTCGGATTGGTAGGCCACCGTGATTTTCTCCTCACTCATGTTTATCAGGAGAACTGCTTCCATGTAGATGGTAGTTAGGGCGAGCAACGTAGAGTAGGTGATCACAAGATGCACCATGGCTGAATCGGCGAACTTTATTATGATAACTGCCTTATGTGATAGTGTTCATCAGTTTGAAGGATAATTTCTTTTATTGATGGTTATTGTCGCCTTTAGGGTAATTACTGTTCTGTGATTAGGGTAGGCCGGTTTGAGAACGTCCAGTGGGAGTCATTTGTGAGGTGGGTTGGTATTTTGATTGTTAGTTGACATTCGCAATTCTATTCTAAGGATTAGTTGCTCGAGGGCGAGCAATGTTTAAGCTTAGGGGAGTTTGATGCGATGATTTTGAGTCGCATTTAGAGACCTATTTCATATGTGTTTTGTGCCTTAATTACTCATTTTTATGGATATTATTGCATAATTCACTTTATTTGGTCTTTGCCATCATTTTATATCAAATCCCCTTTATTTCATTATTTTAAGCATTATTGATCATCTTATCATAAATCGTGTGGATTTATTTGGTCTTGTTGTACAATTTCAGGAAAAACAAGTATCTACATCCGTCGATACCATCGACGGATGTCGATACCATCGACCAAGCCACAGGTTGTCAGCCGAGAAGAGCAATACAGAGTCGATACCATCGACGCCCAAGTCGATGGCATCGAGATGTCTCCAGGCTGCTAGCGAGGATTAAGTCGATACCATCGATGGATGTCGATGCCATCGACACAAGGAGAGCTACAGCATCGCTAAACGACAACAACCGACGCTAAAGGAGTCGATACCATCGACACCCAAGTCGATGGTATCGAGATCACCACAGGCGCTCAGAATAAAAGAAAGGAAAGCTGCCGCTAATCCGCCGGGTCGATACCATCGACCCGCGTCGATGGTATCGACGCCGGCAGATATGCGTTGGATGTGTTTTGATTCCGATCGGACGGCTGTTGTTATTTGACGACCTAATTAGGGACTTATACCTAATGATGGCCGCCCAGACAACAAAGGGATCTCATTTTTAGATTGCACGAGTGCCGAGGAGGAGAAAAAGGAGAACGGAGGCCGAGAAGCTCATCCCGGGTGATTCGGACGCTGCCGAAGACAATTTCCACCACCGACAGGCGGGGAAAGCTTGTGTTCTACGCCAAGGATCCACCGGTTCTTCTCCGTTCAGGGGTTTTCCCATCTAATTCACGTTTTTCTTATGAATTCCCCAATTTCTACCATGTATTTGTGTAAGATGAACATGAGAGGCTAAAACCCTCAATCTTTAGGACCGGGAGTAGCCCGGGGATACATTGTATGATGATTTTAGATTGATAATTCATATTTTTCTCTCATATCCGTGGTATAAATTCGTTTTCTCTATTGCTATTGTTATGCTTGATCACCATAATAATAAATTAATGCCCTTAATCACTTCGACAGAAGGATTAACGGTTGAAAAGAAACGAATTCTACATTAATTAATAAAACCCTTGACAAAGGAGTTGTAAAATTAATGGTGGGAACTGAGGGACCGATCTTAATGCGCTTAGTTTAGGGGAATGATTACTATGACGATGGAATCAACCTAAATCTAAGTAGTGGATTACACCACGACAGTGGGTAATTCTCAATTCAGGCCACTACCCGGAGAGAGAGAGAAGTGTGAGGAATTATATGAAATCTAATACAATGTTGACCCGCGGTGAAACCGCCATCCTAAAGATAACCCTTTTGAATTGATTAAATTAACCTTTAATCGATTGTTTTCTTTGTTTCATTTTTATTTTCTTTTAATTTCAACAACAAACCCTACTTTGTTAATCGGTCTAGCTGATTGCAATTAGTTAGTAGAAGTCTCCAATAATTCACGTATCCCCGAGTTCGACTCGGGCCTCACAAAGGCCTGTACTACTCGACGCGTATACTTGCATTTAAGCGCGTAGTAAAATATACGTCAAGGTACATGAAGAACTCAATGTTAGTATAGTTTATCACCCCTAACTATGATTAGTATGATCCAGACTAAAGGGTCTGATGAGGGCAGGTAAGCTCATTCAGGGTGATATCTAGAGACAGTTCTTGTCCTATGAAAGATGTGACAATGACCACCATAGCTAGTATCGGGTTTTATATGAAGCTCTATAAGGGAGGTTGTGTCGGACACCACTTCAGTAAGGTGATGTTGGTGAAAGGACCACATGATGGTTAGAAAAGTACCACATGATGGTTAGAAAAAGAGACCACATTGCATGAAGATGGAAGTCACTTTGATTGCACAAGGGCTGAAAGGAGCCTAGAGACGATGAGAGTCATGAGCAGATGCAAAGTAGACTGACATACAAGTTAATGTGGGAGAAAATGTGACATGAAAATCCGACCCCTCTAAGTTATATCTAAGAGAGCTGAGTCCCCGATACATGGGTCCATTAGAGATGGATGGGTGGAGAAGGTTAGGTTTGACCTTACCCATCAGGATAAAGTAATGTGTGATGTTTTCCATGTGTCCAATTTAGAGCACTATGTGAGGTACCCCGACCATGTGCTGAACAACGAACCTAGTGAGCCCCAAGGGAGGCTGAAATGGCCTGAGTCACCTGTGTAGTTTATAGACGCCAGGATGAAAGAACTCAGAGAAAAGAATATGTGATGATAAAGGTTCTTTGAAAATGCCATGGGTCCGGCAAAGCCACATAGGGGCCAATGATAGACATGGAAAAGTCTTATCCTGAATTGTTTGTTTGCTTGCCTAAATTTTGAGGACAAAATTTCCTATAAGAGGGGAAGGATGTTATAACCCCAAATTTTGGGTTCAATTGATGAGAAATGCAATTTTCATATTAAGAATAATTGAACAAATAATGATGTGAATTGTTTTGAATAATTGGATTTCGTTTGAAATAGCCTTGTTATTTGATTTGTGGGCTTTATTGACTATTGGGCCCAATAAAAAGGAAAATAACAAAGGAAATTCAATTAGTAAATGGATATTTGAGAAATGAAATAATGGAAACCTCTAGAAGGAAAATCCAAAGAGGATTTCGTGCCTCTTGGATTCCTTGGGTTCCAAGGAGTCTAAAGTGGTAAAGAAAAGAAATAAGAAAAAGAAAAGATTAATTATGTATTTCTTTATTAAGAGAGAAATTGAAAACATTGATGAAATGTGGAAATTAAGTGAAAAGATGGATAATTGACTTTCCCTTTATGGAATTTCGTATCCCAAGGTTTTCTTATGATAGAAGGGATGCCAATGAGGAAAATAGAAGGGAAATAAAAAGAAATTCTCAAGAAGATATTTTTTTTAATGAGAAATAAACAAGATAATGTGAGATAATGCATCTAGATGCATCTAGAAGGATAATAAGTATCCAATAAAGATAATTTCGAGATAATGGAGTATTTTGGGATCTAAGGAGTCCCAATAAAGAGGAAAGAAAGAGAAAATAGCAAATTTGCAAAATAAAAGAGATACATTATTAGTGAATTTGTGATATTGATAAAAAGAAAGTATCTCCCTATTAAATGAAAATAGAATGTGTGCCTTTAGAATAAAGGGAAAGTAAATAAAAGAATAAAAGAAGTTATTTTCGATTTCCTAATGTCTAAAGAATAAAGAAGACTAAGGAAATAAGAGAGAGAGAGAAAAAGAAGATAAATGTGTTTCATTATTAATGAATTATGAGGTTTTGTTAAAAAGGGAAAGTAATCTCTATTAAAGAAAATAGAATTTCGTGTCTATGGGATAGAAGGCAAGAATAAAAGAGATCAAGTGAGAGGATTTTCGAATCCCTAATTGCCCAAGAGTTTTGGTTTATAAAAGGGACTAAGTTAAGAGAGAGAAGCTTGCTTTTTCATAAAGGAAATCTGATTCCTAGTAGGAAAAACTTTATTGCTTTGCAAGCAAGCATCATAGGACGTGGTTACCCTCATCTATATAAAGAAAGGGAGCCCTGGACCGAGTCCAGGAGAGGAGTCCCACGTTGATCTGTCTTTCTCTTCTTTGTTTCATCCTTAAACCCTAAACCAGGAGAAGCTGTGAGATCTTGTAGCAACGGGGACCCAGAGGTGGTTACAATGGTGGCTGGTCATGGTTCGATGACTAGGCAAGGCTTAACCAGGCCGCCATGTCCGGAGCAAGCTACCATTGCAGCAGCACGGCTGCAACAGTTAGCTAGAACGCGGGCCTACCCAGGCCGTTTCACACCACCGCAGCGGCTGTTCGGGAGCCCTGTGGGTGCGCCTGGGCATGTCGGAGGCAACGCCGCCCTCCGTGGTGGTCATCGGGGTCAGGGTGAGAGATGGGATCGCGCCCAGCCGCAGCTAGGGCTTCTGTAGCCGCCGTCGAGAGGTGGAAGAAGAAGCCCAGGACGTTGGACCTTTCTGCCCTTCACGGACTGAAGCAAAGAGCGACTTAAAGGAGGGTAATAATGTAAATGTGTTATGTTTCCAAAGAAAGCAGCCGCGCCAATGTATGCATGGGGAGGCCGACGTGGCACTCCTGGATTGGCCCAAGTGAGGTAATTCTTCTAAAAATCATAACTCCTTCATAGTAGCTCGGATAAATACAAGTTATATATGAAAGTTGATCCTCAGAACGATAGGAATCCAAATAAATTATGATTGAAGCCTGATTCCTTATGCAATTCGAAAAATAATGGAAGATATCAACTTTAATGTGTTAATTGTTTAAAGAACCCTATGTTGGTATGATTAAAATGATTAGTATGGTTTAATAGATGATTAAAGTTGATATTAGCCTGTTAATAATAAAAATGGATATTTGGAAGAAAAAGGATGGAATTGGCATATAATTAGTTAATTTAGAGTTTATATGCCTGAAATATGAAAAGTACATAAAGCTATCATCTTTAATGATTTAATTAATGAAAAACCCTTAATTTTGATGATAGATGGTTTTAATATTGATCAATGGATAATTTAAGCCTATTGTTCATAAAAAGGAAAATAAGATCTAAAAAGATAATCTTTTTATATAATTGGCTTAGTTTAGGGTTTTGTGCATGAAGATGCATTAACGAGCTTGAAAACCCTAAATTAGTTGAATATGAGTTTTAAATATTTTAATTGTTCAAATCTGTAAAGAAATAGGGATATGATGATCCTAAGTCAATTTTGGGTATAAAAGAATATTAAATGAACAGTTTGAGCAATTAGGGTTTATATAAATGGAAAAGAGTGCTATTAGGGTTTGTTAACCTAAAAGAGGTAAAGTTTGAGAATTGGATCTAAGAAACCCTAATGAGTATTAATGAATACTTAATACGGATTAGAAACCCTAGAAAGTGAATCCAAGTCAATAAAATAGATTCCTGATAAAGTGTGTAATAAATAGAGTACATATTCTTTTCAGGAATTGTGTGATGATTTAATTACTTGCTTGGATCTGTTGATTGGGTTGATTGCATATACATGAAGTAAATGTTGAATAATCTGCATGACTCATCAAATCAGGTATGTGGTTACGCTTATGACTATACCGAATAGTTTCCCGAAGATTTTATCGATGTTTCCCTCAATGCATGAATTAACTGTTGGATGTCTATTTATTTCATGCAATTATAAAGTGACTATGGCTATCACTCTGAGTATACATGTATAACTAGCTAGATCCGAGTCCACCCCTGTGGCTATGCAAAGGCTAAGGATAACCTAGAGCAAGGTCTAGGGTATCATGAGTTAGAAACTGGGCTACACATGAGTAGTGCCATGAGACTCTTAGCATACCATGAGTTAAGGAGTGGGCTACCTACGGGTAGTGCCATGTGACTCAGCCCTAGAAATTGATTCACCTATGAGGTGAAGTCATGAGGGGTAAAATGGGAATCTACCACATGGGAGGTAGTATCCAGGTCCACTGCAGGGACAGCGCAGGGGATAGGGTACACATGGATCGCGTAGTTATACTTAAAACGTAAACTTGTTTGTTAAATGATAATTGAATGTGATACATTGTTATAGATAATTGAATGATTATTGGTTTCCCCCACATACCAGCTACGGCTGACCGACGTTTTGTTTGTCGGCGTTTTAGGTACAATGAAAAGAACAAACAGTAAAGTGGCACATGTGATACTAAATGAGGATTAAAGTACAAAGGAGGATTAGATAGATTAGTATCGGCATGGATAGAAATATAGAGATCCAAGTTTTCAAAAGGTATGTACAGAAAAATTTTATTACCATTTTCAGTATAGTCTGTTAGAATTTAATAATTGTTGATGGTTATATGTCGAACCTTTGATCCGGGATTAATGGGTGCGGCTTCGACCTCTCGGTTTCCCTTAATTTGGGGTTATCGGGAGGTGGGGTCGTAACATTTGGTATCAGAGCCTAGGTTCCTCATTTAACCATTAATAATTATTAAATTTTACAAACTCCATAGAACCCAAGGGAGTTATTAGAGGAGTATCCGGAAGACGGAGGTGTCTAGAAAGGGATCACGACCGGGGGCTGGCAAGATTTTCCTCCGCACCGCTAGTCGGAATACGAGGACTCCCGGACCCGTGTGACCGCCTGGCCAAAGTCTTAGGGTATGAATCGAAATAAGATACCTTTAGGACTTCTCATCTTATTCATCCATTCTCATCACAAAATTCTGATAAGGACCTAAAGGATTAAGGTCTTCTTTCTTCTCCTCACCCTCTTGAGGTATGGGTAAGGTTAATAAGGTTTAAGGAATCCTCCACTAAATTAATGAAAGGCATGTAAATAAGATGTCATGGACATAAGCTTAATGGATTAAGCGCAAAGTAAATAATAGATACATGCTTAGGTCTTATGACATAAGATGTCATGTCTTCAGGAGAGACCTGAGGCTAGACCTTCTTGTCAGGAGGATAAGTCAGTCTTGGAGATAGGGATCTCCATTGCTAGTAGAGACCTGGCACATCCTCTAAGGATGATGCTAACCCTAACCCTAAGTGATGGTTAGAGAGAGATGAGTTGGACCAGGTGTTTGAAGGGACATGCCTTGGGATGCCATATGACCCATGGATGACCTAACACCTTTGGCAACCCAACCCTGGGAAGGATCGTGTATGTTAGGGTAAAGGATAACTCCTTAGATGATGAGGTTAGTAAAGGACCTTAGAAACTCTATGGGCTTGTGCAAGTAAGGTATAGTTGGCACCTAGGGCACGTCATAGTGTTGACAGTAGGATGAAACCCTAGTTAAGGAATCATGATGGAGCATAAAGGGTTATGGATGATCTTGAGCAACCATAAGTTCGAACCTAGGCTTCACTTATGTAGAGCGTGCCTTTGAAGTTGAAACTTCATGAAGAGAGGACCTCTAATGGTGAGGTTGGATGTAGGGTTAGATCTAGAGAGAGCAGGAAACCCCGCAAGAAGGTGGGAAGCCTAAAACCCTAAACAATGGATGACAGGGGTTGCCTCATGATCGATCCCTAAAAGTTGATGATATCTTGGTTATCTTTAGGAGGACCCAACCCTAAGTGTTGATCGAGAAGAAGGATGATAGGAAGTGCACGAGATGCCTTTTTCCAGCGTAATTCATGGTTCAGAAATAGAGCGTGCAGTTGGACACCTAAAAGTAAACCTAGGGATCCTAGGCCTAAGAGGGGAAGTGGTATACCTAATGCTCATGATGAGAATTAAGTTTCTATAGTTTCGAGCATGGTACACCTCATAAATAATGGAAAAGGGAAGTCCCTTAAGTTTAAAGTATGTGTAATGAACCCCTCATAGCTAGGTTGATGATAAAGGAAGGTATGACTTTGATCCATCATTGAGGAAAGAGGACAAGTATGACCTAGTATGGTTCAATAAGTGATCTGCTTGTGCCTTAATGGTTTTCTAGGGTTAAGTAGGCTCGGGTGGATGTAAACCCTAGACCTAAGAGCTTTTGTGACCTTAGAGATAGTTTTCCTCCCATCCTAGGAGAGGAACCCCTTTGGAAGGGTGTATATCAGTTTTGTTGGTTCAAGGTAACCTAAAGAGGTCTCGTAGGATCTTGAGAAGTTAAGAGAAAAGTACATGGTATGAGTATGAACCCGTAGGCCCATAGATATCCATCTCTAAGTGCATGCAGATGTGTTACCATGGAGGTATCCGGTATAGGGCTTGACCAAGGTGGGCATGTTGCCATGATCTCAATGAAAGGATGAAGGTCAGCCCATGAATGCAGAAAGAGAGATGATGAAGACTTGGGTAAGGTTCTAAGTGAATATGTACTATAATGAATAATCCTAAATCTATACTAGGGTCAGGGAGGTATAAGACCGATAAAAGTAGGAGTTGCCTAATTCCCCAGTTGCACATGACCATAGGGTCGGGAGGTAACAGCTATCATTGTCTGAGGGCCATGGGTTAGGAGATTGATCACCTTCATGAACTCATGGGACCTAAAGGGCAGATGAGTAGGGCACTCTCTTGATGCATGAGGGAAGAGGGATGACCCCAGAAGAGTCGGTACCCTATGGACCTAGAGGATTTGACTAAGGATATAAACCTCAGTAGGTTCAAGACTAGTTTTGATATCATAATGGTTGTGATGAAGAGACATATGTGGCACGTTGCAACTTAGATTTAAAGGTGTACCGGCAAGGTGGGATGTACCATCTCTACTCTTGGAACAGGAAGAACTCTGTATTTGGACTGCAGCCAAATGCTTATTTCCTCTTGTTATGGGGGTGAGAGATAGGACATTATGCATGTCATACACCAAGGATAAGAGATGATGTAGTTGGAGCGTTGCCACGAGAAATGTGGATAGAGAAGATATCTTACCATGGTAAAGTGAATGAATGATGGATGGCTTGCAAACACTAAGAGGAATGAGGTGATCACCTTATGAGGATGTAGAGCTTACAAGTTATACCAGGTTGAGTTTGATCACCATGATGATGGAATCATAGAGTGCACTTATGAAGATGAACATATAGTTTAAGGTGACATAATAAGCAAAATACATGGAAGTGTAATGTTACCTAAGGATGTGAAGTCATAATGAATGATCTGATTAAGACTTGGTTGACTAGAAGTTAGAAGAGTTTGTTTGGCCAACCCTAAGTTTGAAAAAGAGAGGTGTTTGGATAACACTCAGATGAAACAAGATGCGTTGAAAAGTTAAGGGTTGTTTGGTTAGCCAGCCTAGTTCTTGATGCAATGAAAGGATGATGGTAAAACCTCAGATGTACTTCTTTGGAAGGGAAGGTGATGAAACCCCAACTAGAGTGGTTTAGGGTTTCGAGGAGTTGATCTTGAAAGAATCATGACATATAGGGAGTCATGGTTGGAGATCATCTTACACCGTGGAAAATGACAGTAGCACTTTGGATGCTTAAGATGAAGTTGCATGTGGTGTATGGCCATGCAAGCCAAGAGGTAAAGGACGAACCCCAGTAACCCAGTGTATCGATATAGAGGATAAAAGAATCCTTGAGAGGGAATGAGAGCTCAACACTATGGATGTTGTGATAGGTCTTCCCTGGATCGAGAAAGGTCGAGATACAATGTGGGTTATGGTAGGTCGCCTTACCTAGATAAGGAAGAGTTCTGTTAAGGGACAGATGCAGTTGAACTACCCATGTGAGAGACGGTTCAACTACACCATGAAGCAAGTTCAAAGGTTTTTGAGTTTGACCTAAAAGTTCACTTCCATAAAGTGGAAGTAGGTACATGAAGAACTCAATGTTAGTATAGTTTATCACCCCTAACTATGATTAGTATGATCCAGACTAAAGGGTCTGATGAGGGCAGGTAAGCTCATTCAGGGTGATATCTAGAGACAGTTCTTGTCCTATGAAAGATGTGACAATGACCACCATAGCTAGTATCGGGTTTTATATGAAGCTCTATAAGGGAGGTTGTGTCGGACACCACTTCAGTAAGGTGATGTTGGTGAAAGGACCACATGATGGTTAGAAAAGTACCACATGATGGTTAGAAAAAGAGACCACATTGCATGAAGATGGAAGTCACTTTGATTGCACAAGGGCTGAAAGGAGCCTAGAGACGATGAGAGTCATGAGCAGATGCAAAGTAGACTGACATACAAGTTAATGTGGGAGAAAATGTGACATGAAAATCCGACCCCTCTAAGTTATATCTAAGAGAGCTGAGTCCCCGATACATGGGTCCATTAGAGATGGATGGGTGGAGAAGGTTAGGTTTGACCTTACCCATCAGGATAAAGTAATGTGTGATGTTTTCCATGTGTCCAATTTAGAGCACTATGTGAGGTACCCCGACCATGTGCTGAACAACGAACCTAGTGAGCCCCAAGGGAGGCTGAAATGGCCTGAGTCACCTGTGTAGTTTATAGACGCCAGGATGAAAGAACTCAGAGAAAAGAATATGTGATGATAAAGGTTCTTTGAAAATGCCATGGGTCCGGCAAAGCCACATAGGGGCCAATGATAGACATGGAAAAGTCTTATCCTGAATTGTTTGTTTGCTTGCCTAAATTTTGAGGACAAAATTTCCTATAAGAGGGGAAGGATGTTATAACCCCAAATTTTGGGTTCAATTGATGAGAAATGCAATTTTCATATTAAGAATAATTGAACAAATAATGATGTGAATTGTTTTGAATAATTGGATTTCGTTTGAAATAGCCTTGTTATTTGATTTGTGGGCTTTATTGACTATTGGGCCCAATAAAAAGGAAAATAACAAAGGAAATTCAATTAGTAAATGGATATTTGAGAAATGAAATAATGGAAACCTCTAGAAGGAAAATCCAAAGAGGATTTCGTGCCTCTTGGATTCCTTGGGTTCCAAGGAGTCTAAAGTGGTAAAGAAAAGAAATAAGAAAAAGAAAAGATTAATTATGTATTTCTTTATTAAGAGAGAAATTGAAAACATTGATGAAATGTGGAAATTAAGTGAAAAGATGGATAATTGACTTTCCCTTTATGGAATTTCGTATCCCAAGGTTTTCTTATGATAGAAGGGATGCCAATGAGGAAAATAGAAGGGAAATAAAAAGAAATTCTCAAGAAGATATTTTTTTTAATGAGAAATAAACAAGATAATGTGAGATAATGCATCTAGATGCATCTAGAAGGATAATAAGTATCCAATAAAGATAATTTCGAGATAATGGAGTATTTTGGGATCTAAGGAGTCCCAATAAAGAGGAAAGAAAGAGAAAATAGCAAATTTGCAAAATAAAAGAGATACATTATTAGTGAATTTGTGATATTGATAAAAAGAAAGTATCTCCCTATTAAATGAAAATAGAATGTGTGCCTTTAGAATAAAGGGAAAGTAAATAAAAGAATAAAAGAAGTTATTTTCGATTTCCTAATGTCTAAAGAATAAAGAAGACTAAGGAAATAAGAGAGAGAGAGAAAAAGAAGATAAATGTGTTTCATTATTAATGAATTATGAGGTTTTGTTAAAAAGGGAAAGTAATCTCTATTAAAGAAAATAGAATTTCGTGTCTATGGGATAGAAGGCAAGAATAAAAGAGATCAAGTGAGAGGATTTTCGAATCCCTAATTGCCCAAGAGTTTTGGTTTATAAAAGGGACTAAGTTAAGAGAGAGAAGCTTGCTTTTTCATAAAGGAAATCCGATTCCTAGTAGGAAAAACTTTATTGCTTTGCAAGCAAGCATCATAGGACGTGGTTACCCTCATCTATATAAAGAAAGGGAGCCCTGGACCGAGTCCAGGAGAGGAGTCCCATGTTGATCTGTCTTTCTCTTCTTTGTTTCATCCTTAAACCCTAAACCAGGAGAAGCCGTGAGATCTTGTAGCAACGGGGACCCAGAGGTGGTTACAATGGTGGCTGGTCATGGTTCGATGACTAGGCAAGGCTTAACCAGGCCGCCATGTCCGGAGCAAGCTACCATTGCAGCAGCACGGCTGCAACAGTTAGCTAGAACGCGGGCCTACCCAGGCCGTTTCACACCACCGCAGCGGCTGTTCGGGAGCCCTGTGGGTGCGCCTGGGCATGTCGGAGGCAACGCCGCCCTCCGTGGTGGTCATCGGGGTCAGGGTGAGAGATGGGATCGCGCCCAGCCGCAGCTAGGGCTTCTGTAGCCGCCGTCGAGAGGTGGAAGAAGAAGCCCAGGACGTTGGACCTTTCTGCCCTTCACGGACTGAAGCAAAGAGCGACTTAAAGGAGGGTAATAATGTAAATGCGTTATGTTTCCAAAGAAAGCAGCCGCGCCAATGTATGCATGGGGAGGCCGACGTGGCACTCCTGGATTGGCCCAAGTGAGGTAATTCTTCTAAAAATCATAACTCCTTCATAGTAGCTCAGATAAATACAAGTTATATATGAAAGTTGATCCTCAGAACGATAGGAATCCAAATAAATTATGATTGAAGCCTGATTCCTTATGCAATTCGAAAAATAATGGAAGATATCAACTTTAATGTGTTAATTGTTTAAAGAACCCTATGTTGGTATGATTAAAATGATTAGTATGGTTTAATAGATGATTAAAGTTGATATTAGCCTGTTAATAATAAAAATGGATATTTGGAAGAAAAAGGATGGAATTGGCATATAATTAGTTAATTTAGAGTTTATATGCCTGAAATATGAAAAGTACATAAAGCTATCATCTTTAATGATTTAATTAATGAAAAACCCTTAATTTTGATGATAGATGGTTTTAATATTGATCAATGGATAATTTAAGCCTATTGTTCATAAAAAGGAAAATAAGATCTAAAAAGATAATCTTTTTATATAATTGGCTTAGTTTAGGGTTTTGTGCATGAAGATGCATTAACGAGCTTGAAAACCCTAAATTAGTTGAATATGAGTTTTAAATATTTTAATTGTTCAAATCTGTAAAGAAATAGGGATATGATGATCCTAAGTCAATTTTGGGTATAAAAGAATATTAAATGAACAGTTTGAGCAATTAGGGTTTATATAAATGGAAAAGAGTGCTATTAGGGTTTGTTAACCTAAAAGAGGTAAAGTTTGAGAATTGGATCTAAGAAACCCTAATGAGTATTAATGAATACTTAATACGGATTAGAAACCCTAGAAAGTGAATCCAAGTCAATAAAATAGATTCCTGATAAAGTGTGTAATAAATAGAGTACATATTCTTTTCAGGAATTGTGTGATGATTTAATTACTTGCTTGGATCTGTTGATTGGGTTGATTGCATATACATGAAGTAAATGTTGAATAATCTGCATGACTCATCAAATCAGGTATGTGGTTACGCTTATGACTATACCGAATAGTTTCCCGAAGATTTTATCGATGTTTCCCTCAATGCATGAATTAACTGTTGGATGTCTATTTATTTCATGCAATTATAAAGTGACTATGGCTATCACTCTGAGTATACATGTATAACTAGCTAGATCCGAGTCCACCCCTGTGGCTATGCAAAGGCTAAGGATAACCTAGAGCAAGGTCTAGGGTATCATGAGTTAGAAACTGGGCTACACATGAGTAGTGCCATGAGACTCTTAGCATACCATGAGTTAAGGAGTGGGCTACCTACGGGTAGTGCCATGTGACTCAGCCCTAGAAATTGATTCACCTATGAGGTGAATTCATGAGGGGTAAAATGGGAATCTACCACATGGGAGGTAGTATCCAGGTCCACTGCAGGGACAGCGCAGGGGATAGGGTACACATGGATCGCGTAGTTATACTTAAAACGTAAACTTGTTTGTTAAATGATAATTGAATGTGATACATTGTTATAGATAATTGAATGATTATTGGTTTCCCCCACATACCAGCTACGGCTGACCGACGTTTTGTTTGTCGGCGTTTTAGGTACAATGAAAAGAACAAACAGTAAAGTGGCACATGTGATACTAAATGAGGATTAAAGTACAAAGGAGGATTAGATAGATTAGTATCGGCATGGATAGAAATATAGAGATCCAAGTTTTCAAAAGGTATGTACAGAAAAATTTTATTACCATTTTCAGTATAGTCTGTTAGAATTTAATAATTGTTGATGGTTATATGTCGAACCTTTGATCCGGGATTAATGGGTGCGGCTTCGACCTCTCGGTTTCCCTTAATTTGGGGTTATCGGGAGGTGGGGTCGTAACACCTATGGCATCAATTCAATGCCAGGTGGGTGCAAGTAAAAAGTTGTTCTGAGTCCAATTCACATATAAATTTTTGCTTGCATGCGCTAACTATTTAGGTACAAGACTTAGAAGAATAACACCTCTCCCGAATTTCATGCAGGAAGTCATCAGCAATCAAGAAAAGATGATGGAGGTCATCAAAATAATGGCTAATGAAATGATTGATCTTCAAAGAGAAAGGGATATAATATGAGCCGAGAAAGACCAGTTGCACAAAGGCTACAAAGAGGCAATGCAAAACATAAAAGAGGAACACAAACTCTGAGAGGAAGAATGCAAAGAGATGGAGGTTGAACTCCATGAGCTCGAAAACTGGCAAAATAGAAAGAGGGCAAGGAATATGACAAGCCTCTCACCATCTAATGCTTCCTCGAGCCCTTCAAACCCTAATCGGGATGATGACAACATCGGTGGAGTGAGTGCACCTTCAACACCCAAAGACGAAAGCACAAACACAAAGCCTGCCCAACGGAAGGAGCCCCCTAGGGGTGAGCAAATAATGGTCCAGACCGCAAAACCAGACCGAACTGCTCAATTCGATCCGGTCCGGTCCGGTCCATTTTTTGTTCGGTCCGGTCCACGGTCCATGAATTTCGATGAGTTCGGTCTTCGGTCCGGTTCGGACCATAGATTGACTTTTATATAAAATTCATGTATATTTGAAGGTGTATTCTATAATAATTACAAATAAAGTACATATATAATCACTACTAGTATAAATGTTTGATGCTAAAGTTATATAATTGTTAGAAGTGACTAAGATTATCAACTTTGTATAATTAAATAAGTTGTAAAACATGTAAAAAGATAATTATGGTCCAAACGGTCTGGTCCGATCCCGGTCCGGTCCTACCTCAAAACGGTCCGGTCTGCGGTCTATATATTTGTTCAAATTCAGTCTGTGGTCCGATCCGGTCCGGTTCTGGACCGATGCTCAGCCCTAGAGTCCCCTATAAAATAGGCACCATCCCAACCTAAAAAGCAAAAGGGTGCTGACAAGACAAAGATAAAAACTTTGACACTAGAGTTCGAACTGAACTCCGCACCCACAACAAAAAGCTCACAGGAGGTCATCATCGTCGTTGCTACACAACCTCAAGAGATCATCCATGTTGTTGTTGCCATACCACATGAGACTGTCCAAGTTGCTACTGATGAGCCACACATCCTGAAGAGGAGAGTAGCAATAAGATGACAAGTTTCACTAATGACTCCACACTGCAATGATGTATGCAAGAGCTGGACATGTTCATGGACGTTTGCGAGCTCTAGTTGGACTTTGGGGAACACATCGAATGATGAGATGAAATATATGACGACAAGATGGTTTCCGCCCTAACAACACTCAAAGACGCTATGCTAGAAGGCAGTGAAGCATCTGCTGGCTAGAGCAAGGCTGAAGATAACTCAGAAACACAGCCACAAGGGACTACTAAAGGTCCTAAGCCCGCCTCTCCTGTCTTAGATACCCCAACTCCTCCTATACAAGCAGCAGGAGAAGGAACAGATGAGGATGATGAAGGTGGCCTCGCTTCGTTCTTTATTAATGAGCCATCCAGAAAGCAAAGCCCACCGACTGCATAAGAAGAGTTGGGTTCTACTCCACCTCTCCCATGCAAGATGGCGGACATGGACATAGCCTCACTCTCTAGAATAACATGCATGGATTTCCATGTCCTGGCGGATGTGTTGGATGAGAACCTTCCAAGCACGGATGTTCTATATCATAACAAAGGAAGGTCTTTGACTAGGAATACTTTAAGGAATCTTTTTGAAGAAAGCACGTGTTCACAAGAAGTTATTTAAAGTGCTCTGCGTGACACTGCTTGAAGAGTTCCTTCACCTTGATAAAGTGAAACCGGTGTTCAATTGCACAACTCATCTGACAGGGAAGTTATTTGATGAAAGGTTTAATTCTGAACATGTCAAAGAATTGCAATGGGTTTTGAATAGGGTAGAGACCCAGTTTGTAAACCTTCCTATGATAATAGTCAAGAAATAGGCTTTAATAGTTGTCAATCTATATGAGCATTGCACCACAATGTATAACTGTTGTGCTGCTGAGTTGGACGACACTTCCCTAATCTACAAAAGGAAGGAAGCTAGTGATATCCTGAAGGTACTGTTGCATCTGCAACGTACAATACAAGCAGTGAGAGACCGTCACTAGGGAATCTGAAAATTATTCTCTATCTATAAGAAGGTACCTCGGGAAGATCCAGGGACGGGGGATTGTGCTTTTATTGTGTTAAGAATGATGGAAGCCATCAACAAAGGAATCCCACTAGAAGACCTCTGCAATGAAGATTTTCATGGCCTATGTGATGTCTATGCTATGGAAGTGATCTATGATTGGTGTTTCTTCAATGATCCGTCAATGCCCTCAGATACAGTAGCATATAGGATTCACACAAGAGTCCCTTTGTGTAAAAAGAAGATGTAACGAGAACAGTTAAAGACCTTGTGGATTGATCCTGACGAACCAGCCAGACCAGTTGCTTGGAAAGAAGGTTGGGTATCAGACAGTCAGCCTATCGATGCCACTCAAAATAAAGAACAACAACCTCATGCTGTAGATGAGAAAGAAGCCACCCTTGCAACAAAGAAAGAGCAAGAAGAACCTACTAATGATGAGCCTGAAGAGGGAGGAATTAATGAAGATGATATGTCTGAAATCAAGCCAGATGGGACAGCATGGGAGATAGTGCCTACTTTCCATAATTTCGATAGATGGGCTTGTGAAAGCCTGTCATTGGAGTCTCTACAACTACTGATGAAATGCCTAAAGGAGGGTGATACTGCATGGGAAGTAATCTTTGAGAGGGATGACATTTGTGTGCTAAAAGTTGAGCTCTGCAAAAGTTTGAAAACATGAGGGTACGTTTTAGTGAACACCATGTCTGTGTACCAATCACTATTGGGGGACAACATGACAAATGTACACATGGCATACTTCTTGCTTGTCGAAGACATTCTAAAAGACAAGAAGTTAGGTGAAAAAGAGCGCTTGTAGCTGCGTCTGACAAACTCTCTTCCAGACTATGTATTATTGCCTATTCTACATGATAACCATTGGACCCTTCTAGTAGTCAATGTCATAGTGAAGACTGTGATTCTATATAACAACTCAGATTCAGCCTTCGCACCGAACAAATGCACAAACATGACTACTGTGAAGACGCCTACAAAAGAGAAAGCAACTACCTGTACATAAACAATCATCGAGATGATCTATGGTCAAGGAAAGGGATACACGCATATAAAGGGAAAAGACTTCAAAAGGACACAATTCTACCACAAAATCCCACAACAGATGCAATTGGAGATTCTACTACCTGACATGGACGACAACACTGGCCCTGATGAATACAAAGGTTGAAAGGATGCAACATGAACAATATCACACGCTCTGTGGAATATGTGCAACATGATGCTGCAATCAAGATGCGTTATCCTCGAACATAAATAACAATAAATCAAGCATGTTTATATCTAAACCCTCATCTTTGACACTCTGGGACGGAGTGTATGACAAGCTTGGGGGAGGGGCTATAAATGGGCATGAGAGGTACAATTTCATGCTACATCCTAAATACCAATTTTGAAAAACCTTCTACAAACCCTTACCTTACTTTACTCTAACATTTTAAGAAATTTTGAACAATTTTGAAAATTTTCTAACATTCTAAACTTTCTTTCTATTTACTATAGTTCATGATTTTGATAATCTTCTGAATATTATTCAATAACCTCATTCTTAAGCTTGTTTGTCCTCTTGCTAACTTTTAGCGTAATCATTTCCAGAGAGGTGCAAATGATCTACTGACACTTAAATGAAAAAAAGATACAACAATATGATCTTACCTCATTCTTACAGCAAAATGTTGCACACAACAAAAGAACACTCTTGAATCTGTTGAACCCCTAGAAATAAGGAGGACTTCACCAACCACTCTCCCGACCAATCACCCCGTCCTGACTGTACTAGATAGAAAGTCTACACCTCATACTAGGTGGAAACAACTGCCTCTTGTAGTCTTAAATATCCCCGCATTGGGATGAAAAGAGGTTTGGCCACCCACAAATCTTTCTAATCCTTTTTCCTAAGCCTGAGAGTTGAATAAAAAGCCAAGAAGAAAAAAATCATGAGAGATGTGCCCTAAAAAGATGCCAAAGGACCCCACACGGCTGGTGTATTGCTACACTCACGAATGCAAATATGTCATGCCCAGAAGTGGAATCTGGAAGCAAAACTCATCCACATGCATTTCAAAGCAAACCTTACACAACCGCCTAACACTGCATCAAGGCCTATGCGGTCACTGTCTTTACGATAACATCATGGTTGAGGCAGGTGAAGGAATGCATGAAAAGCACTAAAAAGCCTATCCTACCCCCACATAATAGCTACAACCCAATCAAAATAAAGGTGGAGTGCAAAATCTACCCTTGGCATGAATTGTTTACAAGTATAGCCAGAAACCTAGGATGGGGAGGTCATTACGAGGGAGAGTCATTTACTACAAAAGGCAATGGCTAGGGTACAAAGTCACTTAACTCCAGAAATAAAGAGGGGAAACAAAACCTCAGGAAATGAACCAAGCATGTCAAAAAGGTTTTGATGTAAGGACGATATGATTTTGTAATGATGTGTTTGTCAAAGAGATAACACATACAACTCATTGCACGTTGACTTGATTCCATCTATTATCCGGAGGGCAAGCTAAGTTCTAAGTTTGTAGGAGTTGATAACATCATATTTTGAGAAGTTTTAACACATATTTTATGCCCACAATGACATCCTTTTTTGAACCTTTTTTGTCTATTTTAGATGTCCTTAGACATAATTTGTACATGACTTAATGCCTTTACTTTATCCATGCAGATAGAGACCAATACATCTCCATCGTGACCACAACAACTACATCCAGACAACTATTCTAGACGCAGTATGTCCATGGGTGTATCGGCCAAGATACACAGACGCTCAGTGTCGCGACCCAACACAACTGTGCATGATGGTCATCTCATGTTAAGGTCTCGACTACAACAATACTTCCAGGTCGCAATAACCGTCGTAACCAAAATCTCTGTCGTGACTGCAACATCAATCACGACCATGACAAATATGAAGGTTGAAGAAGCTGTCGTGACCAGAGCGGTGTCGCGATTGAGATTAGGTGGTGACCACAACTCCAGTTTCGACCAAGGTGCAGATGCAATCGAAACACTTGTCATGACTGCTACGCATGTCACAACCGCAACACTGGTAGCGGTTGGGACGCATGTAATGACTGCTACACCTAGACTTAAGTCGGTGGGTGGTGCCTAAAATTAGGCTCCCGACTCCACACACCGAGGGCATCAGATCATTAAGAGAGACGAAGTGTTGCCCAACTCCAGAGCCACCCTCGTTCATCTCGATTGGTCTTAGATCTCTAAAGATGAAAGTTGGAGGAGAGAGAAGATCTTCCATCCTCTTCTTCGAGAGAAGGAGTTGTCATCTTCCACGCCCATATTAGATCTAGATTTGAAGAAGTACAGTTGGTGTATTTCCTTCTCCCTTCTCCAGATCTATTATCTCCCCCACATTGTACCTTCCCCCTCTTCGTTATTCTTGATGTATTTGTACCTTTGTAACATTGTTATACTTCCCATTAACATGTGTGGCGGAACACCTTACTTGGGTTGGGAGTAGCCGCTAAGGCTCTCCCAACATGTATATACTTGCCTCCCCTTGAATATATATATATATACATACATACATACATATATATATATATATATATATATATATACACACACACACACCTAGCAAAGATTATCTCCATACTCTTGTTCTTAATGCTTCACTTGCATGATTAGCTACCATCTTGTGATGTATGATTGTTAATGCCCCAAAAGAGTAGTATTAACGTTATCTAAGTGTTATGAAGTTGCTTGAATGCATGAAAATGTTAGAATGCTAAACCTAATGATCATATGGTATGCTTTGTGACTGTTTGTTTGCCATCTCTAGAGAGAGAGAGAGAACCTTATAGTCTAGATCTATCCTAAGCTCGAGAGAGGAGGGAATACACATATATGATGATTGCTTGTAATCTTATTGAGGGTATACAAAGGGGTGTGAGTGTTACATGTTGGTGAGAGATCTTAGTAGGTGAAACCCGATCCAAGTCCCCATCCATATATAATTTGGTTACATATTTCTTGTTTGATTATATTCTCTTGTTTCATTTTCTTTCCTTTGCTTTTATTTATTTGTTTGGAGTGACACTATTCCTTAGGAAACAACATTTTAATCTACCCCTTCATTTAGTGTATTTGGGTTTAAGACTCTACATTCCTAACACTTACCAACCTTGTCCCTGTGGTTCGACCGTGATCTACTACATCGGACCCCGTATAATAGTTGCGGTGGTCTGAGTGCCGGCTTATAAATCTAAGGGTCCGACTACTCTAGATCCGCTCCATCTTGGACGTGTGATTTAGGTCGGTTAGTATCACATAACAAGGATGGAGTATCTTTATCTTAGATAAAGTATACTCTACACTTATTGAAATAGAAATACTTGGTTGATGATATCAAATCTCCCTTATGGATCAAGCACATGACCTATGGGCAGAATCTACTCAACCATTAGAAGATAATTTTAGCTATAATGCTTTGTTGGCGAATTTTTTATATCTTACTGTTACTATGCCAGATATATGCTTTGGTGTTGGTGTTGTTAGTAAATTTATGAATTTCCCTAAGTAGTGTTACTGGAAAGCTTCATGTTGAGTGTTGAGATAGTTCAAGAAAGCACGTGGACAAAGATTGTTTTATAAAAGAAATGTGCATCTAGACGTGATTGGATATTTTGATGCCCATTATGCAGGATGTATATATGAAAGGAGATCTACCTCTGGCTATTGTATCTTTGTAGGGAGTAACTTAGTTACTTAGAAAAGTAAGAAATAAAATGTTGTCGCTAGATCCGGTGCAGAATCTAAGTATTATTCAATGTCACATACTACTTGTGAGCTATTATGAATCAAATCTATTCTTTCTGACTTTGGATTTTGTAACACTCATGATATTCCGATGTACAGTGACATTCGTGATGCTACCTTCATGGATAGTAATTAGGGGTGAGCATTCGGTTAATTCGGTCGGTTACGGTTAATTCGGTTCGGTTAATGGTTAATTTGTGGTTTGAGATTTTAACCATTAACCTAACCAAATTGAGTCGGTTAATTCAGTTATTGTCCAATCGGTTAATGGTTAATTTGGTCGGTTAATTTGGTTAACCAAATAACACTCGTGTAATAATATTATTTGAAATACTCATCAAATTTGGTTCAAATGTTATATTATAGTAGTATTGTTGTAAATTTAATTATGTATGGCTCGTAAAAACTTGATTACTATATATATGGGGAGGTATTTTGAAATAAAAGTACAACTATATAAGTATATATGCATGTGTAGGATATTATTTATGAATAAATTCTGACTATTCGGTTAATTCGATTAACCAAACCAAAAATATCTTTAACCGTCAAATTAACCATTTAACCGATTAACCGAAATAAATTAACCAAATTGACCCTATAAAATTAACCATTCCGAATTAACCGTTCGGTTAATTGGTTACTAACCAAATTCTGCTCACCCCTACTAGTAATCCTATTTTTCTTGAAAGAACCAAACATATTGAGGTGCACTGCCATTTTCTCTGAGATGTTGTGTTGACCAAGGAGATCACTATCCTTTTTCTACCTACACATGAGTAGACTGCATTTATATTTACAAAGCCTCTCCCTAGAAAAAGAGTTGATGAGTTGTGTTGCAAGCTGGGCTTGCTTTATATTTATGCTCCAGCTTGAGAGGGAGTATTGAGATATATTTATCTATAACGATTAGTTGTCAATTAGTCCATTGATTGATTATTAATTAATGTTAACTTTGAATGTATTTATAATGATGACGGTTAGTTTCTATTACTCATTTATTATATTTATTATCTATCTCATGTCACTTAAACTTCTTTATTCTCCCTCATATCATATTGTAAAGTGGGTCCCCTCCCCTATATAAAGGAACATACTCCTTGTAACAAAAACATTGAAACTTACATATATTTCAAGTTTCAATTTATTCACAAGTTTATTACCACTGTTATTAATTGATTGAAAGTTGTAGTTACAAATAGATATAAAATCAAGAGAAGAGAAATTAAGAAATGTGAAAACGATATGGGAAGACATAACTGAAAGAGCTAGAATCAAGAAGAGATAGTCACATCAATAATTATTAATCATCTTTCATCATAATTAATTCATATTCTACTACCTTCCTATTCTAGTAATTTTATTTAAGTCGTCTCTCTCTTAGATAATATATCACTATATTTATTTCTAAATATTATCTTACTCATCTCAGTAAAAATAAATAAAAAAAGAAAATATATCTTGCATCTCCAAAATAAGGACATATTAATAAGAAAGTGCGTCTTGAAGAGTCATTATAAATAGAATGCTATTTTTTAAAAGAAAGAAAGAATGTATATTAGTAGGGGCGACTTAATAAAATGATTTAGGAGAGGATGGTGTTTGAACTCAGAATGAGAAAATATGTGTAGTTGAAAATATTATATTTGTCTCTACTAGTTAAATGCTCTTTTAGATGAACCAAACATTGATGTCTTCTTGTTATTTAATATGAAAGAACATTGTTATTTTAAATTGTTTATGTAATTATTATTGTGTATAATTTCATAAATTTGATGTATAATGCTACTATGATTTCTAGATATATATATTTACAATGTGTTGCCGTGTGGTGCCATGCAGTTTACCCACAATTTTTGACAATGCAAATATGCTTTCTTATATTAAATATCGCATTGGATATTATACATATTTAGTGTTTGATTGTTCTAGTGTGGTGTGGTTATAACTTTAGTATAAACCATACTATATCCGTACATCCAAATAAATGCATCCTAACTCTATTAATTTAGTTAGTGTATTCATCCCGTCTCTCGGACGAGCAAAAAAGAGAAGGCTATTACATATATCCTTAATTAATGTATACTAAATTTTATATTGAGCATTTGCCGGAGTAACTAATGCTACCCGCAATAAGTTATACACCCGCCCATATATTCTTGAGAGTAAGTTGATCCCATCATTTTTTTCTCATACAAATTAATTTCTACACCAACTAAATCTAGAGTCTCAAAGTTTTCTCTCCACTCTTCTCGCCAGTCCCAATTTCAAAAATTTATTTTCTCTCATGCAACTTCTCTCTTCAGCTCCATTCCCCCCACAAACATTCCCGCACTAGTACAGTACGTCCGCTTCCCAATTTTAGTCAATCCTGTGCGAGCGCACCACCGTGCTATTATTTTTAATGTCATAAAAAAGTACGATACTAACAACCACATTGAAATACGGTACTAACAATCAAATTTTCATACATTCAAAACGCAGTGTTTGACAATATTGTGTGTAAGAGACACATTGTACTAAAAGTACACTCTAACAACCACATTTTACAGCACAAAAAATATAATACTACATTATAGGACGAGAGGTACAGTACAAGACGTACAATATAAGATGTAAAGTACTAACAACACATTTTGTATTTCATACATTTTATTCTTTACACAAACATTATAATACAATAGATACATGACGTATAACACTAATAACACATTTTACGAGCAGAATATGTGTATTTGAGATGGAATCTGGACTAAAGAGAAATTGGGAGGCAATTGAGTGATTTGTAAAAAAAGGGGAAGGAATTAGAACAAAAAAATTAAATCCAAATACTTCTCGTAATATATGTAGTGGGTGGGTTATCACAAGTGCAATTATCTGGGAGTGAATATAATAACAATAGTTTGCATGCCATTTGATGAATTTTGCATGGCAATAATATAAAAAAATGCTACATGTGTGGGATGTATTCAAAATAAGAATCCCACATTTTGGTCTCCATCAAAATTTTCCCGGACGTCAAAATTCATCATAGATAAGACATTATAAAAAAAAATAAATCTTACTCTTATAAAATCCAACAAACAAAACATAAAATTTTAGTTTGCCAGATTTTGAGAATGAACAATTGAATGGAAAGATAGTGCACAGTTGTGAGTTACTATTGACTTAGTGCAATATATTCCTATATTACTGTTACTACGAGTGGATTACTCTCGCGGGACAGCAGCTGACGTCTGCCGTCGTCGTCTCTTTTCCATTCGATGAATGGATCCGCGGCCACCGTCCTCCCCGCTCCGTGTCCTGATGCGCCCCACTTCCGTTTCCTCCGCCTCGCCCCCCGCAACGGTAATACCTACTCCCTCAACCTCCGCCGCCGCCAACCTACACACTCCTCCATTTTCGTCTACCTCTTCTTCTTCCTCTTCCGCCCCTCCTTTGCCTCCAAAGTCGGCGCCGCCTCCATCTCCGCCTGAGGGCGTCGTGGTCGTGGGATTCGTCGGTGGCGATGCCGTCCACCTCATCAACCGCATCCTAGACGCCAATGCCTTTGGCTCAGGCGGTCTCGACACGAATTTTCCCGCTTCTGCAACTGTGGAGGATGGGGGGAATGACTGGTTTCGTCTGCGCCGGGTTAGTTACTTCCTCGATTCGGAGAAGGGCATCGTCTTCCTGCATATCACCCCATCCCGTCCGGGCCGCTCCCCTTTTTTGGGGGACGGAGATGAGGCATTTGACTTGCGATTGGAGGAGCAAGAATGCGACGATATGCGTGGGATGCTCTTCATGTTTTCCGTGAGTGAGGCGCTTTCTCTTGCTGATTCACGTTACTTGCTATCTGGTTTTGTTTTTCGTTCTTTCGTAAACTTACACCTATAAATGATCAGCTCTAAACTGAGCTGCATTGTTTAGTTAACGTTTGATATCAACTGCGGAATATGTTTAATCCTCCCGGATGAATCAGGTCTGCCATGTGATTATACTCCTCCACGAGGGTTCAAGGTTCGACACCCGTCTTTTGCAGAAGTTCAGGCTCCTTCAAACTGCCAAGACCACTATATCACCATTCATAAGGTCCCAGTTTACACCGCACACCGCTCAGAACAGGAATTCACCGTCCATTTCTCAGCCATCAACTGTCACTGCCACTTCCAGGTCTCCAGGAAGAATTGGCAGTGGCCGCCATGGTTCTTCTGTTTCATCTTTATCCAGTGCCGCCTCCCATCCTATGGCTATTCCAGGGCATTGCGTCCCTGTACTTCTTTTTGTCTTTCTAGACGAGTTCCCAGACGGTATCAGCTCCTCATCCAATGCTGAGGATCCAGTAGAAGCTCTGGTGAACCAGCCATCCAGCTCAGGAGCGGGCAGACTAAACTTGAGTGTAAAAGGGACGGGTCCAGTGATGGTTCTAGCGAGGCCTTCAAGCAAATTGGAAGCAAGTTTTAGGAAAAGGCTGCAGTCGTTACTTGATTCCCAGATTCGGTTCTTGATGAAAAAATGCCGGGTGCTAGTTGGAGCAGAATCTGGTCCTAGAGGTTCTGGTAATACGGCTTCTCTACCTTTGTTTATGCTTGACCCTTCAAGAGCTATGGTTTTGCTCAATAAGTCAGCAAATTGTCGAGGCAAATCTTTGGATTTTGTTACTGACCTTATTGATGATATTTTAAATTCGAAAGCCACACCTGATGTTCTCACGCCTGAAACTCTTAGCCCTGGTTCGAGTATTGAAGATTTTCAGACAATTAAGGATTTTATTTATAGACAGTGTGAGTCCTTCAGGGGAAGAGGATCCATGCCCCCTGCCACAACTAGTGGATCAGGTGTTGGTATGGTGGCCGCTGCAGCTGCTGCAGCAGCAGCATCAACAGCAGGTGGAAAACCTATCACTGCTCCAAAACTCCCTAGTCTGGAAAACTGGGTATCCTCCAGCAAAATTGTACTTCACAGCTTGGTGTCTGTGAAACGCCAGCCATTGGACAAAATTGGGCTTACTAGAAGAACACCTGTCCGGAAGAGTGTCTCACCAGTCACCCATAGCGGTGTTCCTTCAACAGGAATTGATGAACTAGAAAACGCCATTTCATGTCTAGAAAGTGGTAGGGGTTTGAACCATAGATTTTCAATGTCCTGGTGTCAAAGAGCACTTCCTGCAGCCAAGGAAATCTATCTTAAAGATTTACCTCCTTGCTATCCTACTGCATTGCATAAGTCACAATTAGAAAAGTCCTTACACGCTTTTCAATTGAAAGTTAAAGGTCCAGCTGCTCAAATATTTGCTAAAAAGTTGGAAGAAGAGTGCACAGACATTTGGAGTTCTGGCAGGCAACTTTGTGATGCTATTAGCTTGACAGGGAAACCATGCATGCATCAGAGACATGAAGATAGCACCTCAGGTCTACCAGTATCTAAGGCTAAGCAGCACTGTAGTGGTTTTGTTTTCCTCCATGCATGTGCTTGTGGCCGTTCTAGGCGCCTAAGAGATGATCCTTTTGATTTTGAAAGTGCTAACTTATCTTTTAATTGTTTTCCTAGCTGTGAGAGTAATCTTCCAACCTTTGAACCACTAAAAGGTATTTTACCGAAGCCTCTGGATGCTTCTTGGAGTTTGGTTCGTCTTGGTGGAGAAAGATATTACGACCCAGTGAAAGGTCTTCTTCAAAGTGGCTTCTGTGATTCTGATAAATATCTTTTTGAATGGAGAATAGTTGTAGGACAGCCGAAAGAAACATCTGCAGCAGTTATTTGCAAAGAATCACCAAACCCAAAAACAGATCCCACAGAAATTTCTTTTGCTGAAATAGAAAAAAGCAAAGAGATTTCCCCCAAAAAAATCGTGGGTGCAGGAAAGGAGAATCAGAAGGATGCTTCTACTCAGGTGTCTAACATTAATTTTGGTAAAGGCTTTCCACTAACTGTTTTGAAAAAAGCATTTTCTGAGGTGGTAGCAGGCACTGCTAATGTAGACCGCACCTCTTCTTTGCAGTTGCAGAGTCAAATGTTAGACGCTTCTGAGAAAGGATCTACTGGAAGAGGTCCTCAAAATAAAGCTGAAGACCAAAGTAAACACACATGTGGAACATTGAGAAATCTTGGGGATGATAACGGTAATATTGGTAACCCCTCTTTACAAATTGGTAGTAATGTTGTGCCGGTGAATATGCAATCTTCTGGAAAGTCAAAAACCAAGAGTTCTTTAAATGATGTTAGCATATATATTGGATTTGAGCATGAATGTCCCCGTGGGCATCGATTCTTACTTTCTGAAGATCATCTTTCCAATTTGGGGTCTTTATACTCTTCTTCTGAATGGCGTTCCCTGTCCGATGATGATAAATCTACACCAGAAAATGAGAAACACATGTACCTTGGTAAAAAAAGTTTAAGCTTGGAGAACAACACAAAAAAGAAACTTTCTTCATTTGAGTTAGCACAAAACTTCGATCAAATAAGAAAACCTATCTCCTCTCGCAGTGTAGGGGATCGTGAAGAAAACCATAGACAAATTGGGACAAATGACGGTGGGCATGCTTTGTCCCTCTTACAGAGGGATTTGCCAATATATATGAATTGTCCACATTGTAGGCATGCTACCACAAAGAACTTACCAAAGGAAAAGGTCAATTTTGCGAGCACAGTCTCCCAACTTCAGCGGATTTTTCTGGTAAATTTTATTATTCAGCAAGCTCATTTAAGTGTAAGTTTTTGTAATCGATCACTTCATGGTTGACTATTTGGCAACTTAGATGATATTTATTATGGTTTGTGCTTATGTTGAGCCAAATTCTTGGTGATGCTGTACAGTTATGACCTTTTCACATTTACTTGTAGCAGGAACCCTTGAATAGAAAAAAAGTTTGTAGATGGTATGAGGTGAAACTATTTTTTTTGGGAGTAAAGCTAGGATATTGTATGAAAATCCCTCACTTAGCCCATGTGCTATTGCGGATACCCTGTGTAATTCTTAAATAAAGGGGATATATGCCCTAAATATCAAAAGCAAGCACCCAATGATTTAAAAAGCGGGTGAAGCGGCCGCTTAAGCGGCCAAGCACATGTCCCGTTATAATTTCAGTTAAAGCGGGCCTTAAAACGTTTTGGACTGAAGCGGCCGCTTTTGCCTGCTTTTTTCCGCTTCAGGCTGCTTTTTCAGCCCCGCTTAAGCGGCCGTTTCAGGGCACTTCATGACAAGTATTACTGGAGTGGCCCAATTACACGCCAAATCTATAGAAAAATGAAAACACTACTTTTGGGAGATGTGATGCTCCAGCTGTTGTATCTCAAAAGGTGTAAGAAAGTTTAGTAATTAGCATTTATTCTTTACTTTGTTACCGCTATTTTGCACACTCTGTACACCTAGACTAGTACTTTGTACCTGTCAAGTTTGTATATGATATTACCATATATATTTAATGTTCTTTATTACCGCTGATACTCTAATAGTCTGACATTTAGTATACTTGAACAAAACCTTTGCACAACCATCTGTGGACTGTAACAAAATGATATCGTAAAATATTGTTATATTGTCAATTATGTACTTAGTGTAGTAGTTTGTTGTTCTTTACGATTTACTATGTATGATTTTGGCATGTCTGTTTAATTCTAGGAAGCACGGACACTTCCCGGTGGTTGCCATGTCCGTGTCCAACACGTGTTCAACCCGGACACGCCTTGGACACGCGTGGACACGCGGCGGACACTCCTCCAGCGTGTCCAGTTTCATATTTTTTTTTATTTGCAAGCTGGACACGGCGTGGACACATCTAGGACACTTAGTGGACACGGCCAGCCCAACCCACATAAGACCTAATTAAAAAAGAAAAGAGAAAATAAGACCCAACCCCGTAGACTCCTCAACCAAACCCCAATTCCTCACCAAAACCCTCACCAACAAGCCTCACCCTCTAATTGTTGTTGTTCCCTTAAAGAACGTATGAAACCGCTTCTAGCAACAGTTGCTGCAAGTAGAAGCTAGGTCCTGAAGTTGCTGCAGGCAGCCACCATAAAGAGATGGAGCTGCTACTAGCAGCCTTTGCATCAGCAACCACTATGAGCTAAAGCCACCATAAGCAGCGACCTTTTGTGACAACCATTTGCAGCAGGAGCTTCCAACACCTAAAGCAACCATTAGAAGCAACTTCCTTCCCTTTCTAGGAACTTTTTCCCTCTTCTTCCTCTTGATTTTAATATATCATTTTGTATGCTAAATTTTATAGCATCGACATAGTGAGTTTGAATACAAATGTGAATATAAAGTGGATATCATGGTGATTGTTGTTTTTGCTTGTTGTTAAGAATTATGGAGCTTGTTGTGTTTACAAATAAATTATATACATATATGTCTTTAATTGTATATATTTATGTAAATATATGTATGCATATATGTATATATATTGCCGTGTCCAACGACGTGTCCGTGTCCTATATTTTTTGAAAATTGCCGTGTCTCATGTCCGTGTCCATATCCGTGTCCGTGTCCGTGTCCGTGCTTCTGAGGTTTAATGTTGTTCATTACAACTGAAAAATTAATAGTCAGCCATTTTGTATACTTCAAAAACTTTGCACAACCATCTATAGACTATAACAAAATAAGGTAGTAAAAATTGTTATATTGTCTATTATGTACTAAGTCTAGTAGTTTATTGCTCTTTAAGATTTACTGAGTAATATCCAATTATCTTGATTCTACAATATTGTCATGGATTTCTCTTTATTACTATTTGAATGTGCATCTATTTATATTATGTTGAAGACTATCTTACTTAATCAACAATATTTGTACATAGTACTAGTATCTAACTACTACCACCTACAATTTTTTTTACTAAATGATAATTTCTAAGCCTAGCTGTTGAAACAATTTAAGTACATAGTACTAGTATGATACTTGATTGTTGAGCGAGGACTATGCAGTTTTATGATGTTTGAGTGTTTTTAACTTGTAACAATTTACTTTTGTAAATAGGACCCTTTTTAATATGTGAAAGTCATTCTGATGCAATGAAATATCATTTAGATGCTTGATTAATGATATGTTAGCAGTATGGCGGTCACTAAATTTTTCTACATTAAAACAATTCAGACCCTTTTTCAAAAAGCGCCCGCTTTAGTCAGTTTTAAAGCCCGCTTTCCGCTTCGCGCTTCGAAAGGGTCAATCTGCACGCTTCCCGCTTTGTGCTTTCCAAAACCTAGCAAGCATCGGTATCTTCTATCATTGTTGAGATTTTGTGCCAAGTAAACCATATAAAACATAATTTGTTTTGAAATACACATTGTGACCTCCATTTTGCCAGTAAATTACTCATTTATAGAAATAACCTAATCTGATTCTAAGCCATCAAAGGGTTGATCTAACTAAAAATTCATGTGCATTTGAGGACATCGAACCTATACATACGCTTGTGAGAGAAGTAGTCATGACTGAGCCAAGAACTGATATGTGCCTACCTCCACAAATAACATGGAATTTATTGGATGCAAGAATCACCAAGTTTACTACAATAAAAATTTACTCATTCAAGGTCTAGAAAGGTGTGAAGTGGGATCAAGAGGGAAAAACCGTGTAGATTTGTAAACACTGAACAGTTATGTAAGTGATTTTTTTTAGAAAAAGGTTGCTAATATCATCACCGTCCTTATCATCAACAACAATCATCACTACCATTTAAGCCTTAATGTCAACCATTTTGGATTCAGCAACATGATCATTCTTCATTCAGCTTTGTTTTTGTCATATTTTCATGAGATGTAAAGAAGCCTAAAATGTCCTTATTAGCTGTAGTTGACTCCCTATAATATTGGATCTATCTTTTCCCCTTCAACCTATCCAGGACTCAATTTTGCAGCTCCCAATCGTTCCACTCGCTAGCCTAAATTATACATGCTCGTTTTTGATGGCCTCCACATAATGTCTCTTGGATTCTACATGCTGCTTTCAACAAAAATAGATATGATATTGTGTAAACGATAGAAATTAACTTGTTTCTTGATAAAAGTTTCTAGAAAAATAACGACAAAGTACAATATGCAGGAATCCTATGCAAATCATGGGCATTTGGCATGAAATTCTAGGATACTATTGTTTATACATGTACATGTGTCGGAATCATATATCCAAGTCTAGTAAATTTAGTATTGTCATGCTGAAAGTAAATAGATGACTAATCAATATTTGATAAGAGAAACTCTTCTCCTATATATAGGAGGGAGGCTTACAAATTTTAGACAAAACCCTAATGGGCCAAGACACACTTGGCCCATATACAACTAGATTCAGTATAAATTAACTAGACTCTCTAACACCCCCCTCAACCTGGAGCTTGGGAGGAATCCCATGTCAGCTTGCAAAGAGACATACAAAATAAAAACAAAGAATTAGAATAAAATGATAAATCAAGCCCATACAAGAATATTCTCCCCCTCAATATTTCAATAAAGCACTCAAGACTTAAACAATCCCCCTCAAGTAGATAATCCATAAACAAGATCACAAGATGGTCTCAGAAGCTTCTCTATCAGAAGGAAGTGATATCTGGAGTAGTAGCAAATAACAGGAGGCGTCAAAATCTCCATTATAATCACTATTATGGCAGCATAGAGAGTGCTGGATCACAGTTCCCAAAGAGTGCTGGGTCACAACAACAAAAATAATACACGGGCATTCAAATTGCAGGCAAGAAAAGAGTCAATGTGCACAAGCATGAGTAAGACAGAGAGTGCTGGCACATAGCAAGGCGTGGACAAAGTCAACATGGCAGAATTTAAAGACGACTTAGCCATATAGAAGACCATCGAAGCAAACTGTAGGGCAACAAACATTAAACTCCAGATACTAAGCTCTCCAAGAAGCACATATAGAAGCTGTGAAGATCTACAAACATATAGAACAATATAACTAAAATCTTCTTCTTCTCTCCCCCATCTTCATTTCTTCCCTCTACTCATCTTGGTCATTTATATCACTCCCAATAATGATCTTCTCATCTGTCGGTATTCCCTGCATCAATTCATCCATGTCATCCCAAACATTCTTCTTAGCCTCCTTGCTAAGGTCAACTTGGGGGGCATAAGCGCTAATAATGTTAAAAATCTTTCCCCCAAGAACAAACTTGATAGCTATGATTCTATCACCCATCCTTGTGATCTTGACAACATCATCCTTCAACATCTTATCAACAATAATATCTACGCCATTTCTATGTTTATTAATACATGTAACTAGATTTTGTATCCTCTGTCTCCAATCTCTCTACAACGGTCCCCTGTCTACTTGGTTTTCTGCAAGCAAGCTATACTGACTTTTCTTCTCATCATGGTATTCACAATCTCCCAAGATTTCTCTGTCAAAGAGCCAATATTTCAAGATCCAACTCTAATCCTTTTTTGTTAAACTTGCCTCTTTACCTGCCTTCGTCGAAAATGTTGCCCTTGCACATTTATTACTACATCCGGGCAATGATGCGGCGGGACTAACTTCTTTACCTACACCCGCCCATGATGTGGTAAACCTTGCACATTTTTCATTACATCCGAGCAATGATGCAACATACTAACTTCTTTACCCACATTCGTCCAAGATGTGGAAAACCTTGTCTGTCCTTCAACACAACCAGGCGCTGTTCAGTCAAAACCCCTTGCATATTTATCACTGTACCCAGGTGTGGATGCAACACTTCACTAGGTAGGGACACTCCAACAAATTTTTATAAGGATCCATGTCATAGAAAGAGTGATAGTTTTTATGGCTGGCTGTCAACCTACCACCAACCCTCCTTTATCCGGGCTTGGGACCGACTACATTTGCACAAAATGAACAATCTGATATCTGACGAATATCATACAATAACATATGAATCCGATCTGAACGGATAATATATGAATTCGGATAAATATTTGACCCGAACCAAAAATCTTACATTAATGTTATAAACATATTACATATTAGATATTAATATATATTAAATATATATGATAAAATGTTTATATATGAATAATATCATTTTCATACTATATGTACATATGTTGAATTCGTAATATCCGATATCCGATCCGGAATTTTTGGATCCGAAATTTGATATCTAAAATCCGATCCGAATCCAACGGAAATCGGATTTTTTTGTTAAAATTTTGGACTCGAATCCAGATAGAACATGAAGATTCTGAATAACCATTTACAAGTATATCTACCTATATGCACACTCTCCAACTCACTGAAGAATTTGAAAGGTCCTACTCACCTAGAGCTCAGCTTGCCCTAAATCTTTGACATGGCAATTAACTTTAAGGGTTTCACTTTCAGAAAGACGTAATCTCCGACAAGAAAGCTATTGTCCATCTTGTGCTTCTCAACAAACATTTTCTGCCCATCTTGTGCCACTTTCATACTCTTCTAATGAAGATCCCAATGAATAAAATCTAAGACTAATTACTAAGATCTAAACAAATCTAAAATAACTAATCAAAAGGAATAATATTCAATTATTCAGAAAAAGATTTCATTCATCAAGTCTGTTTTGCAAAGAGCCTTACAAAGTCTATATATGGGCGCTTAAGCTCAACTAACAAGACAAGTAGCCAATGTGGGAGTAAACCACATGCTTTACAAGACAAATAGGGAAAATATCAAATAACTCTTAAAACACAAGGAAACTGATAAATCATTATAAATACTACCAAATGACTATTTCAAAGGCTATGCTTGTCCTACACCAACTCTCCTCTGCTTCAAACGGCTCGAATCCGACGAGTCAAAACAATCATATGGGGTCTGAAAAGTAAAGAAAGTCTTTGAAGCTTGTTGTATATGAGTCATGTAGCATCACACCAGTGAACAAGATAATGGCGTAGAAGATCTGGAAAGAACACCATATTTGTCTTTAAATTTGTCACTGTGACTTTTGGAGGTTGTGGACGAGGAGAATGCTCATAAATGTCTGGAGGTTGTGGAGGAGGCCGTTCGATAGCTCTCTGAACGAGGAAATTGAAACTAGATATCCAATCCTCATGTGTAACCCATGTTTGCTTCTCATCAAAGCATGTGTCTGAATGATCATCGCCCAAATTAAGCACAATAGAATCATATGCAACAAGTGGTAGAATGTCTGTACTATAACTGATAAAGGCAATATCAACTATCAACCTTGTCAACAAGTAATTGAGAATTAGTCAAAAGAGATTCACTGTCAATATTTTTATATGCTTGTTGAATTTTTCTCTTAACATTGACCATAGGGGAAGCCATCTGAAGTGTCATTATAGGTGAAGTGGTGGCCAAAAAAACTTCCTCAATAAAAGATATACAATCTGAACAAGGACGTAGAACACCATATTCTGGAGTTGTAAAAAAAGCCACGAGCATCTGAATCTGCAATAACATTGGGCGGCTCCGGAGTTGTAACTGAGGCCACGGTCATCTGAAATTGCCAAACATTAGGCGGCTCCAAAGCTGTAACAGAGACCAGGGGCATCACGTCAGGATGCTTTGAAGATGTAACTGAGACGGGGGGCATATGAAGTTGTAAAACATCAGGCTGCTCTGGAGATGTGACTGAAGGCATAGACATCTCAAGCTTGATATTTGTATCCAGAGGAGATGTTATAGTAGAAGTAGTGACAAAAGGGCATATCTTCCGCCTATATGTGCATGATTTATGTACTGCTTGGAGGGTGTCGAGCTAGGCATAAAAAGACGAGATTGTACTTCAATAGCATAGAATGCGCCATGACATCTTTGGCAATAGAGATAATCATTGAGGTAGATTCGCAAATACTCACATCTCCACTTACAGTGGATGCAACAAGTCCAAAATGTAAAAGGATTACCATACTGTGGTGAACATCTCTATGATAATGCATATCTGATCGAAATGTGGATACTCATACTATAGACGAGCAGTGTGGGGAAGTAGATTTGATGTCTAATAAAAGAAAAAACAACTAAGAGGTTGGCCTCTCAATGCTGCTTTCGTAAAGCTTCACAACGTTGCTGCTGATGTTGGACGTCACACAGACTCCGTGAGGCGTGCTGCTGGTTGGATGCGTGCGGCTTGGGGGGTTGCATGTCACTGAGCGGAAGAGGAACAACAGAGATTTGGGATTTTGCTTGCCGCTGGTTGGATGCTTGCGGCTTGGGGTCGTTGCGTGGAGCGGAAAGTTGGTGTCGTGCTTGTTGGGTCTGTAGTCGGCTGTAGGGTGTTGGGTGATGACGTGATGGATCGGGAATAAGGCCGGTAGGGGTTGGCTGGGTGTACGAGGAACATTGCTGTTGGTAGTGGGAAATAAAGGGGAGTCGGGAGGAAGTGGTTGTGGCTTGCGGTTGGGAATTGCGGGAGAGAGAAAAGGTGAGTAAGAGGCTGGAATTACTAGGATAGACGGTTGTGAGTGGAGCAGGTGGGTGGCATGGATGCAGGGATGCCGAGTTTGTGTGAGGTGGTTGGGAATTCACGACAGGGAATTAATGGGGAGAGGTGGTTTATGGATGAGCGTAGCGGTGCTTTATGGCTAAGGGGAAGCGGGACAGAAGGGTATTGGGGTGTGAGAGGGATGGCTAGCGAGAGTTTGACGAGGACAAGTTAGGTTATCGGGCGGGTGTAGGTGGCCACTTTTGGCTGGGGAGTGACATCTGGATGTGGGTGGTTTTGCGGGAAGGTAGAGTGCGAAATAACAAAGGGGGAGGACTAGGCTGTTGGCGGTTGTCTGGGGAGCAGGAGTCAGGACGAAAGCTAGGTGTTGGCACTTGGCAGTAGGGTCTGTTGGCTGGAGATCGCTGGAGAAGATATGAACAGGGAGCACCTGCCAACCTTGAGGAAGATGATGAATAGAGCATGAAGACCGGAGGTGATGAACGGCCGTCAAGATGAGCAAGAGAACAAGATTTATCCCTAAAACATTAGGTTAGGCTCCAAATAATGGAGATCCTAATGAATAAAATCTAAGACTAATTATCAAGATCTAAACTAATCTAAAATAACTAATCAAAAGGAATAATATTCATCATAAGATTTCATTCATCAAGTCTATTTTGCAAAGAGCCTTACAAAGCCTATATATAGGCCCTTAAACTCAACTAATTCGACAAGTAGCCAATGTGGGACTAAACCACACCACATACTTTACAAGACAAATTGGGAAAATATCAAATAACTCCTAAAACACAAGGAAACTGATAAATCATTATAAATACTACTAAAATGACTATTTCAAAGGCTATGCTTGTCCTTCTTAATCAGATCAACTTTTTGGACATAGAATCGTAGCTCTTTTGATTTTAGTAAATGCCTTTCACCCACGCCGTCCCGATGTAAGGGTGATATGCAAGGTTTACCATATAAAACCTCATAGGGTGGCATCCCAATTGCTAGCCTGATAACTATTATTGTATGCAAATTTGGCTAGAGGTGGCTACTTATTCCAAGAGCCACTCCAATCACAGCCTTGCTTTGTTTTTGGAAATCCCTTGACAAAGTCCATGGTGATTTTGTCCTTCTTCCACTCGGGGATCTCAAGAGGTTGCAGAAGGCCCCTAGGCCTTTGGTGCTCAATCTTGACTTGCAGGTACGCCAATTTTTAGTCATATGTGCACAGTAGATCCAATTTCATTACTTTTACTAGACATAACTTTTGTGGTCCAATTCTGTCCAGACTGGTCTGGTCTAAGTCTGAAACCCATGTATATATTTCGTAGTGCTAAAAGTTTAAAGGTATGTCAACTTTATGGAATATGTGAAATAAAGTATAACTATAATCAAGACTACACATGAATCTGACTCTACAATCTGGAGGAGTCTGTTGCTTTTGGTGAATGACTGGTGTGATAGAGACTTGCGACGTGCTTACGCCATCGTGGGCTTCAGGGTATGCATGACTGGAGTGAAGGAATTGGGCCAAACTAGTGTGTGCTTTGAGACCATCTGTATCTCAGGAAAAACTATGAATAGGGAAGGCCAAATTTGGCAATATTTAGTGTATACTTAAGGTTTAAGATTATGAAAAATGTTACTTGTATGCCAACAAATAAGAAGTGCATGTATTATAAGTTAAAATAGGAGTCAAATATAATCTATTATAGTGTAAATGTTAAAGCAAACAGATAAGAAATACATGCAATAGAAATTAAGATAGGAGTCAGATACACCACAATCATAATGTAAATAAAAATAGTTAAAATTTCATGTATGCAAAGATTTCACCAAGTTAAGTTTATAATGATGTACATGTATCATAAAATTTATTAACCAATCCAAAATAGTGGTTGACTTTTACTTGATGGCTAATAAACTAATATTTTAATCATGACACTTTTTAGTTATATTTAGACTTAAAGAGTATTAGATAAGATTTATTATATAAGACTAAGATGCATATACTATAGTACTGTAATTAACATTTACGATCACACTTTATCTCTCTCTCTATATGCCATTAAACATGGTCTGATTGGTCTAAATGGTTAGACTAGTCCTTCAAGCCGAGACTAGACCGCCAAGACTTGGTTAGGAGAGTGATGAGACTAGACGAAGCATGATAAACTCTCCAAACTAGACCAAATTGGTTGACTTCATCTAGTCTTGTTTTGAATGGCAGTTTTGTCTGGTACTTTCCCAACCATAGGAGCATAGTCACAAATTCAATATTCGGGATACGTTTGGCCAAGCTAAAAAAATTAGAATTCTGGAATGATGTCGGAAATTTGGGCAAGGGCCTGTTTGGTATGGTGTAGTCGGACGACAAAGTGTGTGTTTGATGTACAATTTTACGTTGCGAACTCACTAAACTACACCCCACTACGCCCAACCAAACTAACCCTAAATAGCTGTCAACATATGGTAAAATCACGGTTAGTGATTCGGGAAAAAGTTGGAGAAAAATTGAAGGATATACATATATACATATACATATATATACATATATTATGAATGCACACATATATATTGCACAAACACACACACACACAGACATCCATATTACATACATATATATACATATACATATATGTATATGCATTGATATACACATGTATATATACTTGAAACAATTCAAAGTCTTAAACAATATAAAACGGAAAAAATAGGGGAAACCGTATTAAATAGGAAATGTAAAACACAATAATCCACGAATAATACTGGAATATAATGACATATTCGGGAATTGAGGGTCATTCCACCGTCACATATGGTTGGGGAAAAATTCGCAATAAAACGTGACTTTTCAAAAAGTCGGTGATTATTGTGACCATGCCTAGGAGTAGATGTTTAGATGGGAACTCTACATGTATTCTGTATAGGTTGATGAATGCCGATAAGAGATCTTAGACTTTCTTCATGTATAGTTCACGATCAACTTAGACTGAATGGGGAAAAATTCTGCCTGCAGTTGGAAATCGATCTTAGACAAAGAGTGGCTCAAGTGGTTAAGCACGTTGTCCCCTAACAATGAGACCCGGGTTCGAATTCCAGTTGCCGCCTTGATTTTCCACCCTCCCGGGCGTGGGAGAGGGGGGAGAAATCTTTCTCTCTTAATCCCAGGAGAAGGAAGAAGAGGGGGGACATGTACTATTTTGGAGGAGTAGGAAGAAGAGGAGGGGGAGGGGAAGGAGGGAGAAGGAGGAGGAGGGGAGCAGGAGGAGGAGGGGAAGAACGAAAGCTTGAGAACAAAGACTTACCAGGAGTGAGGGCAGTAGTTGATGTTGTCTTGTTGGTACTGATGCAAGATCTGAGGGAAATATAGGTGAAGATGATAGCAACAACCATAGATGGAGAAGGGGACTTTACTGGGAGCATTGTTTTGGATGAAGAGAGTTCTGTGGTGGTTTGCTGTGACTATTGGAAGGCTGTTGCTAGGGCATGGGGTAGTCAGGGGTACGTAAGAGGGGAGTCAGCGGTCTGGGAGAGGGGAGTTTGGGTTCTGAAGCTTTTCTTTTCAGGTTGGGTTTAAGTGGGTTGGGCTGGCCGTGAACCCAGTCCATCGATGACGTGTCCAAGCCAAATGCAAAATAGGAAATAAATATTTGAAGTGAACACATTTCGACCACGTCCTCCGTCCATCCAAGTGTGTCTATAGCGTGTCCGTCTCGGGCATGCGTCCAAGTCGACCATCACAACTCTCAGGAAGTGTCTGTGCTTCATTGCACGTGCCTATACATATATGTCAAAATCTATTAAGCATAATTGTGCTAACATATGTACATATATACATATATCTATTTTATATATGTAATAGTATATATATGGACATGTATACATATAAATAGATAAATATATAAAAATGTATACATTATAGATATATGCACACATATATGTATCTGTGGGCGTGGTACATCTGTATAAGTAGTTCGAATAGTTGAATAACACACATTGATATTAATATATACACATATACTTTATTAGTATATAGACTTTCCTGTGCTTTTTACTTAGTCTATTTTTCTCTTTACTGTGTTATTCTTGTGTTTAGTTTTATCCCACATGGGTTATCTCTAAATCCTGTGGTCTTCTCTTGTCTTAATAAAAGAGAACCCTGTACTCCTTTTTTAATCATCTCAATAAAGAGGATTATTAGCCGCAACTCCTAGATGGTATCAGAGCCTCCCGATCCGCCCTAACCCTGATCCTTTCCCTTCCCTTGCCCCAGCCGCCCACCCTGCCCCAACCGCCCACCCTGCCCCCCTGCTGCCGCTGACCTGCACCTTCCTTGGTGCCGCCACCGCCACCACTACCACCAGCCCCTCCAGCCGCCGTCACCCCCTCCCCTACCTTTCTCCCTTGCCGCCCACCCCCTTCCGCAAAAAAAAAAAAAAACACAGCAAAGTCTATCTACTAATATTATCCACCGCAACCCCCTCCTCTTCTTCCTCCGTCTCCACCGCCCCCCTGCTGCCCGCCGCCACCCCACACCCACCACTAACATCTCCCGCCGCCACAACCACCCTCCCCATCCTCTCTTCTCTCTTGTTTCTCTTCCCTAGTTCTTCGCTCATCATCTAGTTCGGCTACAGGCTTCCATTCGTCTCCGTACGCTCTTCCGGAAAGCTTACGTACAGCCCGTGTCTTTTCCAGTTCTGGCACGTTGAAGGCGTAAACCAGCTTTTCGCTTCTGCCTGCCTACGCCTCATGGTGGAGTGATCTCTTCTCCATGGTGGCGTAGGTTTCTTACTTCTTTATCTGCCCCGTGAGGGTCTTCTGAGGTCCATGTGGATCTCCTACTTGCTACGACTACTAGTCCATGTGGTGGACTCCTGCTACTGATTACTACTACTACTGATCCTTGTTGTGCCCGTGCTCCTATTCTGCTCTGGTCTGATGGCGACTCCAGATCTCCCGCGCACTCTCTGTGTTACTACAGTGAAGTTGGACAGTTCCAACTATCACCTATGGGCTGCCTCCTTTGAGTTGTATGTCAAATCCCAAGGTCGCCACTCTCATCTGACTACAAAAGGCCCGTCTCTTCCTGCCCCTGATGCTGACGAGAAGACGAAACAAACCTATGATCTCTGGTCCAAAGAGGACTATGGGGTCATGACATGGATGGTCAACAACGCTGAAGCCAAGATCAGCCAGTCTCTGCTCCGTCTTCCGACTGCCAAAGAAATGTGGGAGCAAATCTCCCATGTTTACTCGCACCAACAAAATCCTAAGAAAGTCTTTGAGATCTTCAAGCAACTTGCCAAACATGAGTATTCTGCTACTGACTCCGTCGAGGATTACTACAACTCCTGCTGTGCCCTCTGGGATGAGTTCCAGGTGTATCATCCTCTTTCTACTGACATCGATGAAGTTCATCGACAGCGGAACAAACTTATGTTAGTTCAGTTTCTCGCGGGCCTACCTGCTTCCTTTGCTGGTGTTGTGGACCAAATTCTCTCCAGCGACCCTTTACCCACTCTCCACGATATGCTAAAAAGGGTCCAGCGCTTACCTTCTGTGTCCCAGTCCGTGCCTGACTCTTCTGATGGGGCAGCTCTCGCTGTCCGCTCTGGCGATTCCTTTCGTGGTCGCGGTCGTGGCAGAGGTCGTGGCTGCGGAGGACGTTCTTCTGCTCCTGGCCGTGGCTCTGGAGCTGATCCTGTAGAGTCCCGCTACTGCACTCACTGCAAGCGCACCAACCATACTGAAGATCATTGCTGGATCAAATACGACAAACCTGACTGAGCCAATAAAGTGACTTCTGACCAGACTGAACCTGCTCCACCAACAGCTGACTGGATCCGCTCGGAATTTGAAAAACTTCTTCAAGCTCGCCTGGCTTCCTCTACTGATGCGTCAAATGATGGTAGCGCCGCCCTTCTGACCAAGACTGGTAAACCTTCATGGGTGATTGACTCTGGTGCGACTTCTCATATTTCTGGCAATCCTACTTTATTCTCTAAATTGCACAAGACATCTTTTATACCGCCTGTTACTTTAGCTGATGGCTCTAAATCACCGGTTACTAGAATTGGTGATATAAGTTCTACTGGTAGTCTGCCACTGCAGTCCACTCTTTATGTCCCTAAGTTTTCCCTTAATTTACTATCTGTCAGTAAAGCTATGAAGAGCCTTCGTTGCTCAATTACGTTTGATCCGGATGGTGTTCTGTTTCAGGATCTGCGCACGAGGATGATGATTGGTTCAGGCCATGAGGGACCAGATGGGCTCTACTACTTGGACGATCCGAAGCCAGCTGCATATTTGAAATCATCTGTGGCCGACATTCAGTGGCATTATAGATTGGGACATCCCTCTGCTGCAAAATTAAAAGCTTTATTACCTGATGTAGTTAGTTCTGTTTTTCATTGTGAGACATGCCAGCTTGGCAAGCAAACTCGTGCTACTTTTTCACCAAAATTTTGCATTAGTTCTAAAGCTATCTTCGATATTATACATGCTGATGTTTGGGGTCTATGTGCTGTGACGAGTACTTCTGGTTTTAAATATTTTCTGAGCTTCATTGATGATTTCTCTAGAACAACCTGGCTGTTCTTACTGAAAGATAGGTCTACCATTCTTGAGAAAATTACTGACTTCTTTGCTGAAATCCGTACCCAGTTTGCTAAGCCTATTAAAATTTTGCGCACTGACAATGCTTTGGAGTTTATGCAAGCCTCTGTTAGTAGTTTTTGTCGTCGCCAGGGCACCATTCACCAAACTTCCTGTGCCTATACCCCGCAACAAAACGGTGTCGCTGAACACAAAAACCGTCATCTCCTTGAAGTTGCACGTACCCTTCTTTTTCACTACCATGTTCCTCAGTCCTTTTGGCCCGAGGCGATATCTACTGCTTGCTACCTCATTAATCGTATGCCATCTGCTGTGCTCGTTAATAAGATTCCATATCAGGTCTTGTTTCATGATGCACCTCCTTTCTCTGTGCCTCCTCGTATCTTTGGGAGCACGTGCTTTGTTAAAAATCTCCGGCCTGGCCTTACCAAATTGGATCCTAGAGCAACTAAGTGTGTTTTCTTGGGATACTCTCGCACTCAAAAAGGGTATCGGTGCTACGATCCTGTTTCTAAAAAGTAGTTTGTCTCTGCGGATGTCGTATTCTTTGAGCACATGCCTTTCTATTCTCCGGCTGGTTCTGCACTCACATCAGATTTACTGGTTGATATACCTTTACCTGTTGTGGATGATTTGACTGATAATTCTGATGCTGCCTCCCCACCTGAAATGCCACCTCTGAAAGTGTATCACAGAAGACGGAAGCCGACAACTCCCTCTATGGCCTCTCCATCGTCTTCATCCTCTGTGCCAGATCAAACACCTCCGCAGGTATTTTCTGACCTTGATCTCCCTATTAGCCTGCGAAAAGGGACACAGACTTGTACTAAGCATCCCATTGGGAAATTTTGTTCTACTGATAATCTGGGTGCTAATTTTGCTAATTTTACTACGACCCTTTCTGCTATATCTGTTCCTAAAACTGATGCTCAGGCCATTAAAAATCCTGCATGGCGTCAGGCTATGGAAACCGAAATGCAGGCGCTTACTGAGCGCAATACATGGCAACTTGTTGATCCACCTGCTGATTGCTCTCCTGTTGGTTGTCGCTGGGTCTTCACGGTCAAGTATCAACCGGATGGAACTGTTGAACGCCTTAAAGCGAGACTAGTAGCTAAAGACTATACTCAGGACTATGGGGTCGACTACTTTGAGATTTTCTCTCCGGTGGCACGATTGAACTCTGTGAGAATTCTTATTTCTGTTGCTATTAATTCTGACTGGCCTCTGTATCAGCTTGATGTCAAGAATGCTTTCCTGTATGGTGACCTTCATGAAGAAGTCTACATGTCACAACCCCCTGGTTTTGTTGCTCAGGGGGAGTCCTCTAAAGTATGCAGACTGAAAAAGGCGATCTATGGCTTAAAACAGAGTCCCAGAGCTTGGTTTGATAAATTAAGCATTATTCTTCAGAATTTTTCATTCAAGCGCTCCCAGTCCGATCACTCAGTCTTTGTCAAGAATACTCCTGCTGGCATCATAGTCACAAATTCGGTATTCGAGATACGTACGGTGGAGCTGAAAAATTCGGAATTCGGGAATTATGCGGGAAATTCGGATAAAAAACGGTAAAAGTACGGTCAAATTCGGTCAAAGTACGGTCAACTATTCGGGAAAAAGTCGGCAATATATATATATATATATATATGTATGTATGTATGTATATATGTATAGATATATACATGTATACATATACATGTATATATATATGTATACATATATATTACATATATACATATATACATATATAGATATACATATATATATACATATATACATATATATATATATATATATGTATGTATATATGTATATATATGTGTATGTATATATATATATGTATGTATGTATATACTTTGGACATATATATATATATACACACATATGTATATACTTTGGACATATATATATATATATATACACATATGTATATACTTTGCACATATATATATATACCACCGTACAGTAGCGAATAAAACGGGAAAAAAACGTTTAAAACGCGAATAAAACGGAAGTCGCGTTTAAAACGCGTACTACGCGATTAAAACGTTCCGGGCGAACTAAACGACCGTCACATACGGCACACCAAAAAAACGCGTTTAATACGCGACTTTTTCAAAAAGTCGCCGATTATTGTGACTATGGCTGGCATTATTATTCTCATTGTTTATGTTGATGATATAATCCTCTCAGGAAGTGATCCTGCTGGTATTCAGTCCACCAAGCACTACCTGGAAAAACATTTCGTCACTAAAGATCTTGGGTCTCTCAGGTATTTTCTTGGGATAGAGGTGTCTCGGTCTTCTTCTGGCCTCTGCTTATCTCAGCGCAAGTATGTTCTGGATCTACTGTCTAAAACTGGTCTTCTAGGTGCTAAGCCTGCTAGCACACCTCTGGATCCGAACACCGACTGGGATGATGAGAATTCTCCTGCCTATCCTGACAATCATCAATATCGCAGAATGGTCGGTAAACTCATCTATCTTACTATTACACAGGCCGATATTACTGCTGCTGTTGGATTGGTTAGTCGTTACCTAGATAAGCCTCGACAGTGTCATTGGGATGTTGTCTGTCATATTCTGAAATATCTGAAAAGTTCTCCTGGAAAAGGCCTGCTTTACAAGAAACATGGACACTGCAAACTTCTTGGCTATTCTGATTCCGATTACGCTGGCAGCAAGGTTGACCGTCGCTCTACTTCTGGCTACTGCACGTTTGTGGGAGGCAACCTTGTCACTTGGCGAAGCAAGAAGCAGTCTGTAGTTGCTCGTTCAAGTGCTGAAGTTGAATATCGTGCCATGGCACACACTACCTGTGAACTATTCTGGATTAGGAGCTTACTGAAGGACTTTGGTATCTCTGACTCGTCTCCTATTCCAATGTATTGTGACAACAAAGCAACTACATTCATTGCCAGTAACCCTACTTTCCATGAGCAGACCAAGCACATTGAGGTGGATTGTCATTTTGTCCGCGAAGCTGTTCTCTTTGGCCAGGTCTCTACTCCCTATATTCATACGACTGATCAGGTGGTTGACATCTTCACAAAGATTCTACCAAAGACAAGGTTCACTGCTATGACATCCAAGCTGGGCATGATAGACATCTACGCTCCAGCTTGAGGGGGAGTATTAGTATATAGACTTTCCTGTGCTTTTTACTTAGTCTATTTTTCTCTTTACTGTGTTATTCTTGCGTTTAGTTTTATCCCACATGGGTTATCTCTAAATCCTGTGGTCTTCTCTTGTCTTATAAAAGAGAACCCTGTACTCCTTTTTTAATCATCTCAATAAGAGGATTATTAGCCGCAACTCCTAGATACTTCAAGTTCAAAAAGCAGCCAAACATGCCCCACAGATACCCGTATACGCAACCAACGGCCATGGATTGGGCCGTTTATGTGTATGCAGAGTATCCTGTAGGCCAAACCATATATGGCCGCATATGCTCTTAGACTGTTTTCCTGAACACTCCATCTAGTATCTTAATTTGAAGTTCACAAGTTGACCTAGTTTTGAATCTTGCATAAGAGGGGGTAGAATTGGTCATATTTAACTTTAAAACAAAACTTTCTTCCTGTTGTTCTTTGCTCCCGTCTACTCATTCACCAAAGTCAATGACTGTTGAGCATAATTTCTTTAGGTCGACTTAAATTGTCAACACTGCTGAACTATTTATTGGCTGGGCCAAGATTGACAACACAGGGTCAACAACGTTGAATTTGGATTTTTACTAGGATTTTTTTTTTACCTTGATTGATGCCTTGGTGGTCTTGTTTCCATTTAGCTTTATATGCTGAGTGTGTTTTTGAGACAAAAGTGAATACCTAGCATGTTAAATGCTCTTTTCTTTATTCTGCAGGTCACCCCTTCGTTTCCACTTGTCTTGGCAACATGTCCAGTTGTGCAATTTGATGTGAGTGTTTATCATTATGGATGGAACTTTCTATTATCTCACCTTTTATTATCATGGCTACATGTTTCGAAGAGTTTATTGTCTACTTTTAGATAGCAATCAAATGGATTTCTCTTCCATTTGGTAACTTTTTGATAACACACAATTATATATTCTCTTCTACTTGTCTAATATTTCCCTTTGGAGTTTCAAATTTTGACTAGTCGCTGGGAAAAATTAAATAAAGGCAAATCCTTAAATAAGTACAAAATTGTTTATACCTATTTTTCCATCAATATGATTTGATGATCACTGGCTAATGTATTGTATCATCAGGAGTCTCGTATAGGGTCATCGATTTCCAACTGCAGGCAGAATTTGCAATTCAACATTGGTTGTCGAGTTATTTTGCCACCTGAAAGTTTTCTCACACTCAGATTACCATTTGTATATGGCGGCCAACTTCAAGATGGAAGTTTGCAGGCACTCAATTATACAGAGCAGCAGCCAGAGTTGACAGCCTGGCTTGTTAAAGGCACTGCATTAGAAATAGTCTCGAAAGACTAATACAGTTGATCAAGTCGTCCATATTTCTTGAAAGTAACTGTACTACTTCCAATGCTGCATTTTTTTGATGTCTTGATATATAAAAACTATCAAGCTTTATTCTCGTCTCTTTCACAGGTCAGCTTAGTTTTTCTCTCTTCTGGTTTATATTTACGTAGTTTGTTATGTTGGCTATGCCTATATGAATACCTGCCAGTGCCTTCTCTTTGTTTGAAGTTTGTTACACAATGGGAAATAAAAGCTTTCTTGTGTGCCAATTGTTATTCATGTGGTTAGCTATGTCATACCCATCCTCCAAAATGGTTCCCCTGAATGAGCTGAATATTTTCTAAAACCATGCTGATGTAGAATCGATTGCAATTTTTTTTTCTTTTTAGTACACTAATTGGTCATCTTTATGACCGAGTAAGTAAGTAAGTCATATTTTGTCATAAAGTCAATTTCAATCATTTTGTTTTCAACAATATGTATATATCATCTAAGCCTCAATCCTAACCATATTGGGGCCGGCTATGTGGATCTTTTTCTACAATCAGCTTTGTTATGGGTTATTTTGCGATCCAGATCTAAAGATTCAAAGTCTCTCCTTATAAACACTTCCCAAATAAATATAGGCCCGCCTCTTCTTTTAACTTTGCTTGACTCGACATCATTGCTTTGAATGGGTGCGTTTGTCGGTCTGTGTTGCACATGTGCTTACCATCTCAGACAACCCTCATACAAGTTGTCCTTAATGCTCGACGTTCCCACTTTGTTCCTAATGTAGTCAGTTCTCTAGTGATGCTTCCTTATCTTACATCACATCCATCTCAACACATATTTTGGACAGATTCATACCTTATTTCTTCACCGCGCAACATTTACTCAAATATAGCATGACTTGTCATATAGCTGTGTTACGAGAGCTTACTTTTTGATCTGAAAAGGAACTTCCAAATTCCAATGACATGCTACCATACTTGTTAAGGCGTTAGGGTTAGCCACCTTGATGCACTCATGCGAGATATATGCAATTTCTGTACATTTGATTTATGTTTTTAATAAATTTTCCTCCTTGTATACACATAATTTATTGTTATATACATAGATATATACTTATAACTAAAATTAAATAAGAGGTCTTGGGTTTATGGCACTGGGATGAGTTGCCATCACACGTCTAGTCCCGGAGTTTATTTTACTGGGTGGGTCCAATGTGGCCCTATCTAGGCTAGATTCCTCAACATGAAAAACAATTATAGTGAAGCTTGGATATATACAGTTTATTGCCGTAACATAAATATTTGTACCTATATATATATAGAGTCAGGCTAGAATACACTCGAGTGTACAGATCACACGAATACACTCAAGTGTGTTTGTATATCAAGACTATTTTTTGTAAAATGTAAACCATTGATCTTCACTGTCACACTATAACTAGTCTACATACAAATTTTGAGCCCATTTGGATGAGTTTAAGTCACTCATCCAAGGACAACTAGTCTATATATAGGGGGATGATCTATTGCGGTCTGCGGACTGTGCGGACCGTTCCGCCTTCTGCGTTTCCGCTCAACTCCGCACACGTCTGGCACCTCTAGTCCCTGATCGAGCTTGTGTTAGACCGACAGTCACCCTCAGCAGAACTCATCCCTACTCCTCGCTGGCGTCAGGCCCGTAGCCGTCCTTCGTAGCAGCTCGGTCGACCACTCTGCTTGTCCACTGTTGACGCCGACGGAAGTCCATAGCATTCTAGCGGAACATGATTCAATTTCCGTGTTTTCCTACCTCACAATGTGAACGAGACAGTGCTGCTCCTGCTCTCCTTTGCTGAACTGTGTTTACTGGTTGGACAGTATCTCTCGGTGTCTTTCTTTGGAAGTCTCATACCAGAAACTCTGGAGCATCTTCTAATTCCCATCGCTGGGTGGTACGTTTATAGTAGTGGGTTTGCTGCAGACTTAGCCCGCATCTTCTTCAATGAATTGACGGATCGCTCATAGGGCTTTCTCCAGCAATTCTTAAATGAGAAATATGCCATCAACGTAAAGCAGCTTGATGCTAAGATAGAGCAATGATGGAGAAATTCAGTTGACATTGACAGTGTGTTATTACTTGCTGGTCTCAGTAAGAAACTAGATGTAGAAACGATATACCTTCACCTCATGCTTGCTTAGCAATGATTCAAAGTGCCAAACAAATATCTAGGCGAAACCTCCAGGTACATAATTACCATCTTGTTCTGTTAGAAACTTCATGCTAGCAACATCAGCTTTCATATGTTTGTCCCAACTTTAATCATTTACAAGTTTGGATGACGAAGATGTCTGCTTAGGTGAAATCGATGGATCTACTTGACTACACACAAACACCCTCGTGCCTTCCATGCGGCATCACACAACGTTGTAACCACCTTTTTCTACCCGACGGGATGTTGAGGCGGTGGACAAGCAGAGTGGTTGACTGGGCTGCTACGAAGGACGGCTACAGGTCTGACGCCAGCGAGGAGGAGCAAGGATGAGTTCTGCTGAGGGTGACTGCTGGTCTAACACAAGCTCGATCGGGGACTAGAGGTGCCAGACGTGTGCGGAGTTGAGCGGAAACGCAGAAGGCTGAACGGTCCGCACAGTCCGCAGACCGCAATAGATCATCCCCCCTATATATATATATATGACTTAAAATAACGAAAATTGACATATTTTGACTTTACAAGAACATATTAATTGCATTATATAACAAATTGACTAAATAACCATATGAGTTCAATTTCTCCACATAACTAGGGGTGAGCATCGGTCCTAGACCAGTATGAACTGAACTAGACCAGACCGAGGAGCACATTAGCATCAAATAATGGATCGCAGACCAGACCGTTTTAAATGTAATCAGACCGGACAAAACCATTTTAAGGTAGGATTGGTTTGGGACCCGGACGGTTTGAATCAGAATCAGACTTTTTATATGTTTGACAATTTATATAATAGTAAATTTCAAGGTAGGACCGGACTGTAGACCAGACCGTTTTAAAATGTGATCAGTTCAGACTGCACTATTTTAAGGTAGGACCAGATCAAACCCATACAGTTTGGACTAGAATAAAACTTTTTTTATGTTTTACAACTTGTATGATAATAAATTTAGATAATGTAAAAAACTTCTGATACTAATAATGTCAACAATATATACACTAGCAGTGTTTATAAGTGTATTTTTTTGACTTCATATAACTACAAATATAAATGTATTTAATGCATAAATTGGTCCTCGGTCTGGTCAACGATTTTTTGTGTTTGGACCGATGAGCAAACTTCTAAAATTTTGAGACCTCGGACCGGATCAAACTTGTAACGGTCCAGGAATGGACCAGACTTGATAGACTGGTCTGGTCTAGCAGTATGTACGGGTAATTGCTCTCCCTATATATAATAACCCACTTAAGAGCAAATAATGCTATACAAAGCCCACTATTTTTAGAGAAGCTCACCACGACCCGTGAGGGTCCCTCATTGCAAGAAGAATATAAATTTGTTCAATTGTTTATATTAATCATTAACAATATAACAATGTTAAAAAATGTCCAATATCAATAATTGCACCAAAGTACTCATTGGGGCAAATAAGGCTCATATCCTCTACAAGTACTCTAGTGTAGGTGAGCAAAATCTTCATTGTGCATTTGTAACCAAAGATCACAAGCAACATCATTCTTCACATTTCACCAAAAATAATTCCCACACCACTTCTATGTTGCTTGATATATGTATACAAGATTTTGTACCATGAATTTCTAATCTCTCTACACCGTTCACCTTTCGACTTGGTTTCCTGCAAGTAAGCGATATTGACTTATCTTTTGTTCATGGTATCTACTATCTTTAAAGACTTTCATGTCAAACAGCCAATATTTCAAGATCCCACTCCACTCCTTTTATCCTGAACTTACTTCTTTATTTGTCTTCATCGAAAATGTCGCCCTTGCTCATTTTTAACTACATCTGAGCAATGATGCAGTGAGATTAGCTTCATTATCCACACCCGCACAAGATGTGAAAACCCTTGCTTGTACTTCAACACAACCATATGCTGTTTTTGTCAAAATCCTGGTATATATACCATTACACTTGGGTGATGATGGGTGATGATGCATCACATCATTGGTAGGGAAGCTCCAATGAAGTTCTTTTTTGGCATCCATTTCATCAAAGAGTGACAATTTTATGACGGTCTATCAACCTTTCACCAACCCTCCTTTGCTTGGGCTTGGGACTGGCTACATTTGCACAATACATGCAATATCAAAGATTAAATGATCGATTGCAATGCCGGTTATGATGGCTCATAATCAAGAAAGTACATAATTTTCGGCAAAATTTTTACATTTACGTTCATGGACATTTCAATGCCAAAATGAATGAATTCAATCATGAAATTTTACCTGAATGATAGAAACGCTAAGATGCACTTATTATGCAATGATATTACATATTGGATGGGGGGGTCATCTACATGTTTAAGTGAAGGAAACCATACTTTTTTGACATGTATTTCGATGTCAATTTTGATGGTGAAACATATGAATTGAGTTATGAAGTTTTGCAAATTCAATACATAAATATAAAGATAGTAGGTTATATAATAATTTTTTTATGTGGAGAGGTCAGGGTGGATCTCAGTGTCTTTATGAATGCACAAAGAAATTAAACTGTCAGAGTTACAAACTTACAAGTTACAACCTAAAACTAAAAACTCACAAGTTGCATACTTACAAATTACATCTTAATATATATAAAACAAAGTAGTACCTATATTACTAACTAGTAACTACGAAATAACAGTATGAAGTAGTAACCAGTAAATAGTACTAATTAATAAGTATTAACTATTAAGTACTAACTAGTAAGTAGTAAAGTGGTTACTAGTTACTACTAAACAAATAATATTGGATGTTAGAATCATCACATATTTATTGTATCACATTCCCATTTTTTTCATTTTCATTACTTTTTGGGTCTGGAATTATTAATTAATTAGGTATAAAATAAAAATTATACTGTAAATTTAGTTATTACTGAAATTAGTTCATATGATTGTTTGAGTTTACTGCTGGCATTTAATTAGGGTTACATAGGTCACTCATACATAGATCTAAGAACATTCACAAATAGTTTTTTTTCCAGACATTTTATGTGTAAATACGAAATGTGTTGGAATTGTAAAATAATTGTAGTAGATCATGTGATTTTGTGATTTTGAAAAGATCTAGTACTAAAAAGTAAGAACTTAATTGTTTTCTTTTTTCAGATCACATAGAAGAGGGTAGGAATAAAAGGAAGTGTACATGAGCTAGGAATAATGGAATTGTACCTCAGGATCAAGAAAAATAGCCTCTGGAAGCAAAGAATTTAAGAAAAATCACCATAGTACACTAGCTTTAGCAGCACCAGTTCGCGAAACACTGATTTTTGCAAAATGAAGGATGCGATTTTGAAAACATCTAGTACTTAGAACTTCAGTATTCTCTGAGTATTTCTTTAGATCTATATAGAAGAGGGTAGGAATAAAAGGAGGTATACATGAGCTAGGGATAGGGGAACTGTACCTCAGAATCAAGAAAAATAGCCTCTGGAAGCAAAGGAATCAAGAAAAATCACCATCGTACACTATCTTTAGCAACATCAGTCCGCGAAACACTGATTTCGCAAAATGAAGGCCGAAACTGGGTTTTTTGATGCAAAATTTCCGCATTTTGTGAAATTTATCTGAATGTGAACCTTTTTTTTTTTGGCAAAAATGCCCCTATCTCTGCTTAAGTGCATATTGGTGTCTGGTTGGCTGTTGCACAAGAAACAGAATCAGTCGAGATTTTGCAATTTTGATATAAATTTTGTTTCATGTACAGAACATAGACGGAGTTCTGTATATGTGTGTGCGTGATAATGTATCTGAATTATTTTAAAAATCATCTTGAATTATGTATATTAGCATGTGATATGTATAAGCATGTCTCCGTGCATCTAAGAGATGATAAGAAGTAGACAGCTAAACATGGTGCATTATTTTTCAGTAAATATAGTAGATTCTTAGAATAAAATATTAGTCTCCATTACTCAATTCATTATGTAGACCAGAATGTGATCCGTGATTATCTAGTTCATCTTCGATTTTACATATGGACTGTGCAAGAAGGCTTTGTTCGCAATCTTGATTAGTTCTCAGCTTTCTGTTACACTATTTCGATGACAAGACATACATAAATAATGGTTGTTTACCAGAATTTACATGGAAATAAGCTACTAAAGCAGCTTTGCTACACTGTGTCCAGGGGCTATCCAGGCTCTGCCCGGCCATGCCCGGGTGCAGAAAAGGACCTATTTAGACAGGATAGGTTCCCCCATCTCCAAAACAGTTTGGACTATATCTGGGTTACAACGTCCGAAATGCGTGCTATATAGAAGTGTCCGTGCTTCCTAGGCCAATAGAGGTGATGGTAAATATAGTAGATTCTTAGAATAAAATATTAGTCTCCCTTACTCAATTAATAATCTAGACCAGAATGTGATCCGTGAATATCTAATTCATCTTCGATTTTACATATGGACTGTGCAAGAAGGCTTTGTTTGCAATCTTGATTAGTTCTCAGCTTTGTGTTACATACACTATTTCAATGACAAAACGTACATAAATATTGTTGTATAGAATAAGGAGAAGAATTGTATTAGATGATTCAAAAGATTTACAATGGGTTCTTTCCTATAAGAGGTCCAAAACATATTTTCGTTGTGAAAGTCATAATCCTGCAGATGATCTGGATACCTCAATACCTAGAAAATATCTCAACTTGCCAAGATCTTTGGTGACAAAGCGTTTTTCTAAATAAGCTTTAGTAGCCTGGATTCCCACAGTATCACTGCTAGATGGGATAATGTAACGCATGGGCCCACTGTCCAAGGCTCTAGTAGAGTGTCAGGAATGACGAGTGGCCCCACAGACCCCCACTAGCCTTAACTGCGTGCTTTTTCCTCACTCACACGCAAGCCAGGATCAACTTCCCGACTGGTCACCCATCCTAATACTACTCCAAGCTGAGCACGCTTAACTGTGGAGTTCTTTAGATATGGGTTCCCGGAAAAGGAGGTGCACCTTGGTGATATGTGTAGTCCAATCATTCCTTTTAAGATGATCTTATCTAAGGCCTCAAATCCTGGGACGTTACAGATAATGTCATCTACATAGACAATAAGTATAACTAAGCCAGCTGCAGTTTTTCTTATGAATACAGAATGGTCAGAGTGGGAGCGACGGAAGCTAAATTTGATAAGAATCTGACTCAATTTGTCAAACCAGGCGCGAGGGCTATGTTTAAGACCGTAAATTGCCTTAATTTGCAAAATTTTGAGGAAGACTCCCCTTGAGCAATGAAACCCGGTGGTTGCTCCATATATACTTCCTCCTGCAAGTCTCCATATAGAAACATGTTTTTAACATCCAACTGAAATAGTGGTCAACCCTTGTTTACAACAACAAAAAGAAGAATACGAACAGAATTGAGCCTTGCGACTGGAGAAAAAGTCTCAAAGTAGTCTATGCCGTATGTCTGTGTAACCTTTGGCTATCAGGCATGCTTTCAGGCGTTCAATAGTGCCATTCGATTGATATTTGATAGTAAAGATCCAACGGCAACCTACAGTCGGACAGGAGGGAGGGCGATCTACAAGATCCCAAGTATCACGTTCGGAGAGTGCCTGCATCTCAGCATTCTTAGCTTGTTTCCATGCATGAATAAGAAGGGCTTATACAACAGTTTTGGGAATAGAGACAACAAAGATAGTAGTAGTGAAGCACACAAAACTGGTTCTCAAATTAGAAGATGAAAACAAATGACTAATAGGATGTTTTGTGCAGGAACGAACACCTTTGCGCAGACTGATAGTAGGTGTAAGTTAGAATTTACCTCACGTTTCTGATGATCATCCGTTAAAGGAGGAATTGGGTGTGGATGGGCCATGGAGGGATTAGTCTTGTTAGGTCTTCACTTGTAAACTTGCAGAGGTCGATCTTCAGGTGTCAGCTCAGAAGGTGGATCAATATCCACAATATTAGAAAATGGCGTGGGTGCCAAAATGTCACTTGATAGTGATGCCCCATTATCAGAGTAATATGGCACATGCTCAAAAAACACTACACCAACACTTAAATACCACTGTCTCAGAATCAAATCATAGCAGCGATATCCTTTCTGGGTTCTAGAATATCTCAGAAAGATACATTTGGTGGAGCGAGGATCAAGTTTTGTTAACCCCAGGCGGAGGTTTTTGACAAAGCAGGTACACCGAAAAATACAGGGTGGAACAAGAAAAAGGTGTGCATCAGGAAAAAGGATGTTGTAAGGAATTTGATTGTTCAAAACAGAAGACGACATGCGATTGATAAGATAGCAAGCCGTAGAGACAGCCTCAGGCCAGAAATGTTGAGGAACTTTATAATGAAGACGTATAGTGCAAGCAACCTCTAGGAGATGGCGATTTTTCCGTTCAACAACTCCATTTTGTTGTGGAGTGTAGGGCAGGTAGTTTGGTATAGACTTCCTCGGACAGAACAGAACGATGTCACCGATTTTTGCATAAATTCAAGGGCATTATCGGTGCGAAAAACTTTAATGGGTTTGCTGAATTGTGTCTGTATTTCAGAAAAAAGGTGCTAATATTATCCAAAACAGTGCTGCGATCTTTCAATAAAAACAACCAAGTAGCACGAGAATAATCATCAATGAAGGTCATAAAGCATTTAACTCTAGAATGGCTAGGGATAGAACAAGGGCTCCAAAAATCCGCACGAACAATGTCAAAAATGCCTTTAGATCCAATATCTTTCTTAGCATGAAACAAAACACGAGTTTGTTTACCCAACTGAAAAGATTCACAAATAAAGGTTTTCTCAGATAAGACAGGAGATGAGTGCTTCAATTTCGCAGCAGAGGGTGGCCATGGCGGTAGTGCCACTGTAGTCCGGTCACTGACGTTGACAAAAGAGTAGATGCTGATGGCGGTCTGTCCAAGTAGTGAAGTCCATCTGGTCCCTCATGGTCCGAACCAATCCTCGTCTTCGTTCGGAGATCCTTCAAAACACAACAAAAATGATCAAATTTAATTGAGCATTGAAGGCTTTTCACAGTCTTACTGATAGAAAGAAGATTAACACGAAACTTTGGGATATATAACACAGATTTTAGATTCAGATTACGAGACAAGGAAATAGTTCCAATGCCATGAACATAAGTTTTAGAACCATCAACAACAGTGATCGGTGGAATCTGAGTAGTTTTAGTTAGAGCAGAAAATAAGTTGATATCACCGGCCATATGAACCGATGCACCATAGTCAATACACCATTTATTGTTACCAGCAGATGGAGTGGCTAGCAATGCAGAAGATCTAGCCGTTGATGTAGATGGAAGCTGGGACATGCGTTCCTGAAAACGTTTCTCGAACTTGGAGTGAAGCCAAGCAGGCGAGGGTGTAGCTGGAGGCTGATCAAGTGCAGTAGTATCAGTTACAGTATCAACAAAGGCCTGGTTTGCCCAAGCAGGCTTACTGTGTTTGATCCAACATCGGTCTTCATTGTGATTGTCTCATCCACAGAAGTTGCAGAAGCGAGGACCAATAGGTTGCCCTCGACCGACAATAGTAGAAGATATGTGACCAGCGTTAGTAGGAAGACGACCTCCACATCCACGGTAGTGACCTCGTCCACGACCAGAATTAGCGGTGCGAACAACAAGAGCAGGATGTTCTACTACAGGGGTGGAGGTCACAGATGGTAGACGTTGAACACGTTTGAGGACGTCCCGAAGAGTAGGAAGTGGGTTATTGGATAAAATCTGGTCGACAACTCCGGAAAAGGATGGAAGGGACACCAAAAATTGGACGAGTTGCAATTCATTGCGTTGCTTCTGGGCTTGTTTGATGCCAGCTGTCAAAGGGTGATAAACATTGTATTCATTCCATAGATTAGAGCATTGGTTATAGAAATCATCAATAGAGGTGTCAGAGGAAAATTCCTTCTTGACCAGATTCTTGAATATTCCAAAGACTCTCTTTGGGATTTCATTGATGAGCGTAGATGTGAGATAATTGATCCCACATTGCCTTAGCATCATGAAGGCAGAGCAAAGGCTGACTGATCCGTGGCTCAGTGCTATTGAGTATCCAAGACATAACACCTGAGTAATCTTTAGTCCATTGTGCATAAGCTTGCTTGGATTTCTCATCCACTGTGGCAGCAGGGGCAGGTAGGGGGTCAGTGGTGATATGAGAATAGCGGCCTTGTGCTTTAACATATAGGATGAAATACGCCGACCAGAGATGATAATTGGAGCCATCAAGTTTTACTGTAGTAACACACAGGAATGAGGGGGCTCAATGGATGCCATGGCAAACAGAGCTGGAGCAGTATTAGCATAGAAGAATGCAGGTGCAACAATAGAAGAAACCACAAACAGGGATCAGCAGATCCGAAGAAACCTGCTATGGGGCAGTAGAGGACAGTTGTAGATCTTACTCATCAGATCATAGGGAACCCGCTACGGGCAGAAAGGATGATAGAATAACCTACGCTGTCATGAAGAGCCTCAATACCCCATCATGAGGCGTAGGCAGAAGAAGCCGAATATTCCAGAGACTCTCAACGTGCTATGATGAAGGCTGTCTGGAGAATGAAGATAAGGTAGAAGAGGAGATTTAGTAGGTGGAGGGGGTTAGATGAGATGGATGGTGGAAGATGGAGTGGGAAGGAGGTGAAAGGAGGCGGATGGTGGGTGGGATTGGGTGGTGGCAGAAGCGGTGGGAGGGAGGGAGGGGCGGGGCGAGAGGAGAGTGGGGGTTGTGGTGGGGCTGTTGGGGAAAGAGAGGGCAGCGACAGAGGGGTTTTGGCGAGTCGGGGGGCAGTGGCAGCGGCTGGGACGAGAGGAAGGGGAGCCGACGGTGGACCGGGGGGGGTAGTAGCGGCGGCTGGGAGGAGAAGAGGGTTTCGGTGGCAGGGGGGGGGGCTAGGTCATAGAGGGCAGGGGTTAGGGTGGGAACTTGCAAAGGACCAGAACAACTCTTGATACCATATAGAATAAGGAGAAGAATTGTATTAGATGATCTAAAAGGTTTACAATGGGTTCTCTTTTATAGGACAAGAGAATAGCCCAACATTTAGAAGTTGCCAATATGGGATAAAACCCAAGCAAAATAAACCACAGAAATAACGTATCTCTTTAGGTTGTTTACCAAAATTTACACAGAAATAAGCTACTAAAGCAACTTTGCTACACTATGTGTCCAGGGGCTATCCAGGCTCTGCTCGACCATGCCCGGGTGTAGAAAAGGACCTATTTGGACAGGTCCCCCCATCTCCAAAGCATTTTGGACTATATCTGGGCTACGACGTCCAAAATGTGTGCTATGTAAAAGTGGGCCGTTTCCTAGGCCGATAGAGGTGATGGTACCTTGCTTACCATATTCGGTTCCTCTTTGTTTGTTCTCTCTCCACCATTGTCTTCCCAAACCAAAAAAATATCAATTTTATCTCAAGAAATGTGGACGACCATACATGCTAGCAATTCTAACATACCTGTCAACATAGTGCAAATATGGGTTCGTTTCACAAATAATCATCTACTATGCTTGCTTTGTCTAATCTGGCCTATCCAATATTAAAAAAGAAGTCTAATCTCTACTTTAAATAGTGGACATAAGTACCCCCTTACCGGTTTCCCCAATTTGGCATTGATTTTGATGAGCGCTAGGTCTGGCCTCTTCTTGGCACTCCGGGGGTTTTGCGTCTCCTTCTTGTGCTCAGTCTTCTGACCATGACTCGAAGAATGAGAACCACAATTTTTATTCTATATTGATGCATCATAATTATCAATGTCTTCCATTTGGTCATAGGATTTGGGTGTTTTCACTTTACTCGGTCAGTGGACCGGTTTACAGGATTGATCTATTTTGTGATCTACCACTGGGTCCAGAACAGTAATAAAATTACTTTAATGACATACATCATGAAAGTAACATATACTACAACATGGCCGATCCTCTTGTAGACCAAAGTTGGACCATAATGATCGGGTGATCGCCTACACCAATTTGGACCAACACCAATGCTTCATGTCCAACTCATTCACTGCATTTAAACGCTAAGAGTAAATCCTAATCCTCAAGTGCTTCATATCCAACCCATTGGCGCCACGATTTCCCCCCAAATCCTTTTCCTCCCCTGCTGCGCTGCTGCGGCGAGGGTTTGATTGCCGTCCTGGGACTGAATCTATCACTTGTTCTGCGGATCGTTTGACGCTGCGCCGAAATGGCCAATAGTTCATTCAAGCTGGAGCACACCCTTGAAAAGAGACAGGTTGCAGCTGGCTGCATCAGATAAAAATATCCTGACAGAATTCTGGTTATTGTAGAGAAAGCTGAGAGGACACTCATTCCAGATATTGACAAAAATAAGTATCTGGTCCCTGCTAATTTAACTGTGGGTCAGTTCGCGTATGTTGTGCGCAAAAGGATCAAACTCAGTCCTGAAAAAGCACTCTTTATCTTTGTAAGAACATTCTGCCATCAACTGCTGCCATGATGTCCACACTCTATGAGGAGCATAAGGATGAAGATGGCTTTCGTTACATGACATATAGCGGTGAGAACACCTTCGGGATGGAATGAGTATAGGCACCAGGCCGAGGGTTCTGTATATAAAATCTCTGTATTGAAAGCTGTATATTCCTGGGTGCTGTCTAGCTGGTTTGTTCCAGAATATACTATTCTCCTGGAATACTGTTCTGGATCTTCAACAATTATGATCAAGCTTTTATGGACCTCTGCTTTAACCAAAACAAAAAAACAACAAAAAAGAAAGTGGATTCACACAAGTAAAATACAGAAATTGATTCACAAACGTCTGACCCATTGACACTAAATGTTGACAATTGACACTAAATGTTGACATTCTAATGTCATCTGGAATTTTGTGTGAGCATCAAATAGCTATTTGAACATCGATTTCAACATGCACCTAACAAATTGAAACATCTAAATTCTAAACATTGACGAGATAATTATGTTCATAGCACGTAATATATTCATAGCCCTGCGTTTCAAATAATACACTTCTGAGTTCTGACCGTCACTATATACCAGTACCATTCTACACCAAAACCATTGAAATTTCACAACAAAAAACTAGGTCCACAACGTTTCGCAATAAAAAAACTGCCAACGAGTAATCATACCTGATCAAGTGCACTCCCAAAATTTTTGTCGCAATTGAACCACTGTTTTGCATGGCCTTTCAACCAAATACTAACAAGTCATGCATTGTTATGTTAATCTACTTTGCCATATATATTCCTCATAATATACATACCACATTCTTTCCTCGCTCTAAGCTTCACATAGTTGGTAATAACTATAGCCTTGGGTCATAGGAAAAGCTGCAGCAGTCTCTTGGGTCATTGTAGTTGCCTCTTGATGCACTATGACCGTAGTAGCCCCTGCAGAATGAGTTCTCACTGCTTCCTGGAGGACATTCTTGCCTTGGAGGATCGAGATAGAATATACATGCTGTAAGAGAGTCCGATGAGGACCTCCATCCACTGACCTATAGGTCAGCAAACACCCTAAGAACGGTTGCCATTTCTCAACAACAAATTAGGTTGCCACAGCATTACACCGCAAAGAAAACAGTTCCAACGAGTACAGTCCAAGGAAGCACAGACACATTTCCAGACATGGACACCGACTATCTGAAATATAGGACACGGACACAGCATTGGATGAGGGAAAATATTTTTTAATATATACACGTGTATACTGTATGAATTTGTATTCTTTCAAAAATCAACCGGAATTATGTGTATAACGAATGTATGTATAATATTATATGAATATGAATATGCGTGTTTGTGAGTGCAGTAGAAATAACATGAAGTAAAAAATTAAAGACATTGCAATTTTTCAGTAAATATAGTAGATTTTCTGAGTATGTACATGAATTCTTACTCTATTAACCATTTTTTTTAGAAGATAATGTAATTCATGATATCTAATTCAGCTTAGATTTTACATTTAGATTCTGTTTAGCAGATTTGTTTGCAACTTTGATTAGATGTCAGCTTCATGTTACATTTCCTCGATGACAAGGCATAAACAGTGGCTCCGTAGAACAAACGACATAAGCAGTGCCTATATAATCAGAACCTGCAGCTGCTAAATTCCTTTTTCAAAGTGCAGATTCTGATTATATAGGAAGTGTCTGGGCTGAAAAAAGATCAAAATAGACACGACACACCATGGCCGTGTCCTACAAGTGTCGGTGTCCGAAACATGTTCGAGGACACGTGGGGGGAGGATGTTTCCTAGAAGTGTCTTCCGAAGTTTATGTCAGTCCTACCTAATGCACTCCCAAAAATTAATGTCACAACTGAACCACTGTTGTGCATGGCCTGTGAGTCAGTTTTCTGAATCATGCACTATCATATTTATCCATTCATTATATATATTCCTCAAAATATCCATGCCACATCTTTCTTAACCTCCAACTTACTTGGTTGGTAATAATTGTAGCCTTGGGTCATTGGAGCAGCCACAACAGGCTCTCGGGTCATTGTAGTTGCCTCTTGATGCACCGTGGGAGTTGTACCCTTGCAGAACGAGTTTTTGCTGCTTCGTCGAGGATGAACATGTGACCGAGAGTGCCCCTCTTTTTTCTTCCCTGGAGTCCTCGGATTTGGAAGTTGGTAAAGACCCACCCCTTGTTTCAGTCAGAATGAGTCCCCGGGACCCCGGGACACTTTCTACTGCGGGAAAAAGAACTCACACCCGGCTAGGTAGATATCGATATCTCCCGGCCCCTTGCTTAGCTTACCTGCTGTAAGCAGAGCTCGATGAGGACCTCCATCCACCGACCTTGTCGAGAAACACTCAAAACATAAATTTAGTATGACTGACTTTTGCACATGACATCCATCTTATTCCCTTTGCGCATGGAGAATGAGACTCTGCCTAACAGATCTCCTTTTAGTTGGAGACTGTGGGTATAGTGGTGTTCAATCCCCTGTTGTAGAACTGATGCCGTGTGTTATAATCTTGCTAACGTTAGAGGCCGTTCCCTTTCCCTGTTGACATGCATCTTCCAGTGACAGTCGTGGATTCATGTGTGTTTGTAATATGAAAGTAACCCACAACTTAATATGGAATCATACATGCAATTAGTTCTTTGAAGATTGTTTCCATAACTACAAGATCTCTAGTTATGGCCAGATTTTCCATGAGGGGTTGGGGGAGTTGGGGCTGCCGCCTGCTCAACACGGAATTGGCTGTGGCCGACCTTTTAATCTAAAAATCTTCATCTTGCATGCAGGCAACAAGGAGATACTGTTTCTGGATGTTAGAGTCTATTTCCTTAAGTTGTTTAGTCTATTTGTAGTATGGCCAATTGGGGTTTGTGTTGAGTCTGTATGCTTGCCCCTTATCCGAATATAGGAGAGGGGGGCTGCCCTTCTATTAATAAGAAAAATCTACACAAAGGATTTTCCCCATCATATCGTTTTCTCCACATGATATCAGAGTAAGTTTTTTGTGCCGCCCCAAACCCTAAGAGAGAGAGGGAGCGCAAAGGAGAGAAGCCTCCCTTTGCGGGTGGCCGCTGCTGATAGGCGTTGCTTGGCTACCCACAAGGATTTTTGACCTAGTCCAAATTTTTTTTTTGGCCTAAGGATCAGACAAATCTCCTTTTTGGGTCGTAAAAAGATCCATTTATCTTTCTATTTGGATCTATATATTCGGGTCATATTGCACATTGAATTGAGTTGTCGGTTACCTCCTTCACATATATGTCTACATAAACATTATCTCTACCATTGTTTTTGACTTTTTATCCCAACCACTCTCTTGACTCTTTTTGTGGTTGGCGTGAGGGGCAGAATAGAGGATGATGAGTAGAGGGAAGAGATGAGAAGGAGGAGAATAAAGAAGACTTTAGTTCTGCTGCCCCATATTTCTATGGATCTTCATGCTATTAGGCATGACAAAAAGAACAAATCCGGTCCGATTTGATCTTTTACCTAATCCGATGCGGACCACAATTTGCGAATTATGTGGATTTTGTTGTTGCAAACCCATTCTAGCAGATCGTATGCTCACTGCAGAGCACGCCGAATCACACTGCGGATTCCCATTGACCCGTTTAATCCGCAGGAAGCCTACCTGCCTCTCGAGTCCTGACTTCTCGCGGGATCGCGTCTCCGGCTGCGTAGCGGCCGATCCTCCATGATCCACTCCTGCCTTCCCGTAGCCACCGAGAGAAAGCGTCGTCGGAGGCCAATAATAGCCGCTCGCTCTGTCCTTGATGCCTCCCCGGCAACAGCACCAGATCCACCGACACCCACAACAAAAGCCATATCTGCCGCCGCCACACTCAACCCCAGTGGCACAACTCGACGATACCATCAACTCAATCGTCTCCGGCGTCACCAAGCTCCAGACCTCCGTCCCGTCGTTCCCTCCCACTGAGTCTGAAGCGGACGAGAAGTGGATGTGGGCCCAAATCAAGGCCGAGGCGCGTAGTGACGCCGAGCTTGAGCCGGCCCTAGGCCCCTAACTAGCTTCCTATACGGGACAGTTGTCGACGTGTTCACAACCCACCTGTCCCTCCGCGCCGCTGTCGTCGCCGACCTTCATGCCATGAGGGTAAGGAACCCAACATGCGTCTCCTACTCCCACTGCCTGCTCAACTAAAAAGGGTTCCTCACCATTCAGTCTCACCAGGCCGCACACGCCTTGTGGCTCCAGCACCGCCGCCCTCTGGCCTTCACACTCCAGTCGAGGATCTCCTATTAATATCTCAGCTATGTGCAATGAGCTGATTGAATCGTCACATTAATATCTCAATTAATGCACATAATGGAATAAGTGTCACAGGGATAACAACCCTAGTCTTATGCGACCTTGCGAAGAAAACCTGACTTGTACATGTCGTTGTTGTGTCTTCCTCACTGTATATAGGGAAGAAGCAGGCTAATCAGATAGAGGACCTGCACAGTACCAACAACTGCTATGATTTTCTGCATACGCAGATACCATCGCTGCTCCTCCCATGGTAGACTCGAGCTTCTTGTTCGTGATCTTCACTGCTCTCCATGTGCTTGTTCTTTTGTCCAGTAGAATTACTAGCTATACCTAACGTAAGAACTGTGGAATTTATCATGTTTTAATTATATAATAACATAGTGTTTGGACGCAATATTGTTAATATTGATTACTTGGATGGTATGATGAGTTAGGGTGCCTATCAGTATCACTGGTTAGAGCCTAGATAACCCAGATACGATATTTAGACATGTAATGTGGGTTAATGCACAACATTCTTTGTTTTGGCTGTTTGCGGATCGGGTTGGACTTTTGCGGATCGGGTTGGATTTTTGTGGATCGGGTCGATGCGGGTTTATTTTAGTTGTGGATTTTTTGGGTTTGGATCGGATGCGGGTTGTACAATTGTGGGTTGGATCAAGTTCGGTTTAGATCAGTGAAAATCCGTCCCATTGCCATGTCTACATGCTATTCTTGTTGCTACTATGTGATGCTGCTTAAACTGCTATGTGGATCCTTTATGCTACATTGCTACTTTTGCCGCTACTATGTGAATCCTACTGCTACTATGTGGTGTTCCTTTTGCTTCTATGTGGATCCTTCTAATGTTATTAGGATTCTTCATGCTGTTTCTGCTATTTGGAGCTTTCTGCTGCTACAATTGATCTGTTTACCTTATGAAGAGTTTGAGAAACTTGTTCATCATTGTTAAAGAGTATATATTAGCCTATTTAGTTAATAGGTTAATTAGTTAGTGGGCCTTTAGTGTCTCGGCCCGTTTAGATTACTTGAGTCCCAAGTCTCAGGGTTTCTCCCTTGCTCCTATTATAGGACAGGGCTGTACATGTTTTATAAATCGAATTAGTTCAATACAATATTCTTTCACATGGTATCAGAGCACGTTCGCTCCTAGGGAACCCTAACCTAGCTACCACCCCTCTTCCCTCTCATCTCCGACCCGCACACAACCTTAGCCGCCGCCTCTCTCCGAGAGAGAGCAACAGAGGGGGCACCTTCGCCTGCGGGCGGCCGCCGCCATTGCCATGGCTTAGGCCGCCCGCCCGCCAGGCATATCCCAGCCTCCATGGCTCATCCTCCTCTTTCTTAATTGATCTAATCTTCTTTACGTACGCCGGCGTCATCCTTCTCGGCTATCTCCTATCTATCCATCCATCCGCCGCCGCATCATTCCCGCCACCACATCACGCGGTCGTCGTATCCAGCAGCAAGCAGCCGTCCAACCATAAGCAGCAACGCCACCGCCGCCGCAATCACTGCCAGATGCAGCAATCAACACCGCCGGCCAGGCCAGCAGCCGCCGCTGCCTTCCCATGCACCGCCGATGATCGCCAACCCTACACCCTGTGCTGTCAGCACACAGCTATCAGCGCCACCGCCAACAACAGTAAGCAACCATCAACGCCGATCCCAGGAGTAGTAGCTGCCATTGTTGCCATCATATCCGCCCAATCGGCTTTGTCTCCGTTGCCATTGTCTATCCAACCTTCACCGTAGCTAATGGAGAAGCTTCGCACATGGCTCCGCCTGCAGCCTCATGGCCTGCAATATCTCCGGAGCCGCGCATGAGCCCGTTATCATGTCCTCCACTATGGCCAAGTCCTACAGTAGCCGGTCATCATCTTGTCGCTGTTGAAATTCAACAACAACATCAAAACAACCATCGTCGCCATCATCTAGGCCCCTTGGCTTCTGCTCCATCCTGTTGCCGCTGACATCCATTATCCATTGCCATTGTTGTTGAGTCCTCGCTGTTGCTGCCCCAACGCCATCACCGATCCCTGGCCGAAGCACTCCACCATATTCAACCATGCCATCACCCCCTAATCAGTGTGTCTTCTCCCAAGTATGAGTGACATCCTCCTCCTCCTCTCTCTCTCTCTCTATATATATATATATATTATACTGCCCCCAACTTCTCTATCTCTGTTGATATTCATATCCTTACTTGGAATCAAGATTTGAAAAAAAAATATATCTAAACATGTTAAAATTGTAGAATGATCCTCCAAATTAATTGTATCCACTTAGTTTGCAACTTGAACCCTCCAAATGTAATACTTGAAAATTGGTTCTTTTCAACTTTAAAAGTCAGTATTGACATTTAAAAACATGAAATAATATACAAAAATCATCTAATATAGATTCATTTATTTCACAACTCGTTTGTATTCAATCAGTAAAGAGCATATTTTTCATCTGGTTCCCAGTAGATAATTGTTCATTTGTAGCAAACTATTCAATTTTAGAATCATTACAAGATCACTCTATATTTTCAAAATTAATATGTCTGGGGCATGGGGATCCTAAATTACACGTTACGGTGTAGTGACAAAAAAATCATAAATATGAACAAATTATTTCTTTTTCTCCCAACCACAGACATGAATAAAACAAAAATATAATATAAAAAGACCCACATATATCACATTTCATTGCAAGGTTCAATCCACAAATCACATGTCATATCTAGTAAATTGTTAACAATGAAATATGATACATTTTTTAAGAGTTTTCATCAACTACTCTATAGTCACCAATCAAACAAACATCCAAAACCTAACCGATTCAAATAAGCATAGATCATGAACTATAATGTACTTTTCAAAAAGACATACACATAATTTTAGTTGTTATGGCCTATATCAAATTAGCCATTTGATAAATTGACTTACTTTATATAGACTAACGGGCCAAACAAATCCCCTTTTCGAGTCGAGATTAGATCCATTTAATTTTCTACCCGGATCTTACATTGACCCATTTAGCATATTCTCTCCGGTTATCAGTTTCATTCTCCACATATTACACATCTTCATATCACAAATTCCTCTCAAATCTACCAATTCCTTTCCCACCCACCCATCGTGTGTGTATCCCTTTTTCCACGTGCGGGGATCATATTTCCATTTCTCCACACCAAACACTCACTCTTGTCGTATTTGGTGTGTGTGTGGGGGGATAGAGAGGAGAGGAAGAGATGAGAAGAGAGAGAGTGAGAGTGTGTGTGTGAGAGAATATGTATGAGAGAGAGAGTATGAGAAGAGATGATATATGTATTCAGGCTACATATTCCAGGTTATCTTCATGGAGCTTCGTTCAACACACCTGTTCTCCACTTTCAGACATCATTAACACTCTTGCTGCATTCTTGAGAGACAGATAGGTGCTTCTTCAGACTTCTCAGAAGCTCAACAATTTCTAGCCCGCGACATCTGCAAGGTTGATTCATCCAGATTTATCTTCATCGAGCTGTTTTCATCACGTCTTCTTCGAGATGCATCCGCTGTATTAGCATCGCCTTCCGCTGATCTTCTTGGGACTTTCTTTGATGGATGATATCTCCTTTCCCTTTCAAGCCCCAAGGTTCATGCGATAGAGTTATGGTACCTGCATCGTATCACCAATATATCGTCTGTTCGTGCCACGTTATGCACGTCTTCCCAGACAATTTGAGGATTCCGCTACTGCTACATCGATACCGTGTCTCCGCGTTAAGTACGCATTCCAGTAAAGTTGGCGTAGTCGTGGTTTTGTTGATCGTCTACTTCAAAGTGGTGAATTACTGCTGTAGTATTTAGGTTCCATTTTAGATGCTCTTCATTCCAGATGCACTCCAAAAGACCTCAATCAAAGCCTAAGAATTTCCAGCCTGCAGAATACAAGTCAAGAAGAGAGGCGTCGTCATCATATGATTCAGGGAGAGTTTTGTTTAAGGGGGAGTATCAATCTTTTCTATGGGGAGTGATATTTATCTTTTATCATTTCTATCTTTTCTTTTATCGAGTCCAGTAACTCCAAGCTTGGACATGTGTTTCACCCATGTTCCAACTTGAGGGGGAGTGTTAAAGAGTATATATTAGCCTATTTAGTTAATAGGTTAATTATTTAGTGGGCCTTTAGTGTCTCGACCCGTTTAGATTACTTGAGTCCCAAGTCTCAGGGTTTCTCCCTTGCTCCTATACATAGGACAGGTCTGTACCTCTTTTATAAATCGAATCAGTTCAATACAATATTCTTTCACAATCATCATCTCGCTTGCTGCTATGAAGTTATCTACTTCACTTGTGCTATCCATTAACTGATTACTGTTGCTACTTGTGCTATCTATTGCTGATTTTGTCTCTGATGACGTCATTCTGGCTACTTGTGCTATGATTAGCACATTATACTTGCTGCTTTGTGAGTTCGCACTATCTATTATCCGTGCTTTGTTTGCACATTGACTATTTGTAAGTGCCTTGCACACCTCTACTGCGACTGTGACCCAACAGCCTCTGGACTTTGACATCTGCTACAAGGATGAAAATTGTATGATGAGATGATGATGGTACCTTTGGTGACTTACATGCATATGATGAAGCTCCATACTTTTCTTCTACTATTGTTGATCTTGGAGTCTTTTATCTGCTTCCTACTTCAGGCACTGGTCTTCTATCCGGCTATGTCGTCTATTTTTTGCTACATGTGCCAGCACTCTCTGACTTGTTCATGCCTTGAGCATGTTGACTCTTTTCTTGTCCATGTCTTTTATGACTACTGCTTCTTGTGTTCTAACACTCTTTGGTCTACATCTGACGATAGTGATTGAGATGAAGACCGTGATGCCTACATGTTGCTGTTTACTTCGCTCGAGATACCGCTTCACAATGATCAAGAAGCTTCTTCTACCTGCCTGCTTGCCTTCTTTAAGAATCTACTTGATGGGGAGTATATGAGTGACAGAGTGTAACATTGAGGGGGAGAGGCATTCCTGTATGGTCTTGGTTTATTTTTTTTTATTTTGATCTAGTCTCTCTGTCTGTTTGCAAGCTAACTTGAGATTCTCCCAAGCTCCAGCTTGAGGGGGAGTGTTAGATAGTCTATTTACTTAAGTTGTTTAGCCGATTTGTAATATGGGCCGATTGTGTCTTGGCCCATTAGGGTTTATCTTGACTTTGTATGCTTCCCCCTTATCCTATATATAGGAGAGGGGGTCTACCCTTCTATCATATCAATAAAAAAAATCTACACAAAGTGGATTTCCCCATCATATTGTTCTTTCCACACTGGATATCATGGTTTTGCTTTGGGGTTGCGTGATCCTTTTCTCACGCCTTGTTGGTCATCAATTATCGCTTTGTTTTTTCTCTAACAAACCAAGGAAACTCTGCTTGCGGTAACCAAAAAGTTAGGTATAGGGAGGGCGTTTGCCTGTGCATCAATTTGCTGAAACTAGCTGGCGCCTCACGTGTCCCCATTTGTTGGGCATTCGAGACATCCTTCTAAATGGAGGGCTAATTGGGTGACTTGGAGCTTCAGGCCACTATTTTTGCCCATTTAGTGTTGGTAAAGTTGTTAACTGAATTGGTCCAATCAAACATATGATGCAAGGTCCTTATGCATGAAGCATATACAACACACGTGTGCTCACATGGTATCCCACTCAAATTGCCAAAACCTTCAAATACAAGTAACTTTTTGTATGCACATCATTCATACAAGTTACTTCACATATGTCTTTCATTGCCAATCTAGGGACACACCCTGTGATGGCGTTTTTGTCTGCTTACAACCTTCCTCTAATCATTGGATAAATTGTGATTATGTGCTTGAGAGTTCCTCCCTTTTATCCTTCATCCAATTCATTAGTGAACTTCTAACCTTTCCTAACAGGAGGGCAATGGGAAGTGCCCCAACCGCTGCAATGTATATTAAAATATCAAGACATGTTATTATGAACCACGTCTCCTTAGGAAAAGCATATCAAAACTTATATGGAACTGTCTGCATAAAAGCATCATGTGCCTGTAAGCCTTTATCTCGGCCATATGCTGCTTGAAGCCAGGTTCATGGGTGCTTTTGACAGCTATATTAAGCACCCTTTTAAAGCTTCCTTTGAACTTTTTAGTTCACATCTATGGAACTTGTGTAATTCCTGATTTCAGCATTTGGGACTGAATGCCCCAATGCATTCTTCAAACCCTTTTGCTGGTCACTTATGAAACTCCAATCTTTACATCAAGAATGCCTAAGCTTGTAACCAACAACTTCAAGAACCAAGTCCTTGCATCCATGTTTTGATATACTACCACTACCCTTTAAATCTTTAATACGAGACGTCGGGACACATGCACAATATTATGCTCTTTATTTTTGCTTTAAATTTATAGCTAGGCACCTCAGTACAATTTGTCGAATTATTTGTACTTGGCCGCAAGTCTAAATAATTTTATTTCTCTATATGGCAATTTGCTCAATTGCCTTAGGTCTACAGTTGCACTTTGTTAATTATAAATACCAGTTTTGAGACTTGTCCCTAGCAGTTGAAGATGAATTAAGGACTTAAACATTTTGTTTCTCCGACCCCGTTCTTTTTTATACGGTTGCACATCAATTGGTATTAGAGCCAAACCCTATTCAAAAGGGTATGACTTGGTCTTCCTTCACCTTTGTTTCCTGTCTTCTTCACCTTTGTGTTTTCTTCCCACATCGTCTCTCTCCCTCCATTTCCAGTTCTTAACATTGTATTCCTTATGCTTCATCTTCTACCCCTTATGTCCCTCACATCCTCTCTCTCTCCACTCCAAGTTCCTCTAGTATTATTCACTTATTATTTACGCTCGGTTCATGTGTATCAGCGACCCCATCCCCTGTCGTGCTCAACATCCCAACTGTTCCCACGAGCTGGGCCCCAGTAAAGATGCTGTCCCTGCGACCAACCATCACACGACCAACTTAGCTGACAACAGTCTACAATTGCTTTTGTGTATGATACCACCACTATCTCCTTTTCTTATAGATATCCCTGGCCCCTACTTTCATCTCTCCTCACATACCTTCCGCTCCGTGGAGCCCTAACCCCTATCCCTATCATCCCTACTGGCCTCCCCCCACATGCATCCATTATCCCTCCTGAACCCCTTCTGCTCTTACTGGCGCTCTATCACACTTCCCGCCTACCTAGTCCCTCATCTAAGTTAAACAACATCTTCCCCCGTCCCTTCCATCCCGTCTCATACCTGCTTGGCCACCCCCACCCGCACCCCAACAACCGCTCCTTCTGAATCTTGATCTATCTCCAATACCCTACCTATAGATCCATCCTCCCTTACATCCCGTGCCCGCCCCCATCCTTGTTCTAATATCAACAAAAACATAGCGCGAACACCCCCTGCCCCGCCAACCTTGTTCCCCACCTCCAACTCAACATCCACCCACCCTCCCTCCCTCCCTCAAGCAACCCTACAAGCATGAACACCATGACATCACCAAGTTGCAAGTTGTAACTAAGATGCCACCGTCTCCACTCCCACACGAAATGTGAGCACAAAATAGGAGTTCATCGTCTTCGACATCACCATGGAGACACAATTGTCAGCGGTCCTCCAACATCTTGACCTAGTACTATAAGTAATAAACTCCAATCTCCTTTGTGCCCAAGCCATGTCATGCCCATTGTAACCAAGAACAAATTAGATGATGAAGATGTGCTCCTAGGTTGTGATCTTGGAATTAATAAAGGACTAGCTATAGCAAGTTTCAATTGACGACACCAATGACCCTAACAATGAGGTGTCGGACCAACGCATACCTTTTTGCCTCTCTTATTAGTTGCGGCGTCAACCCTACATTCCGCCACTCATCGAGGTCCTCATCCTTCATGTGCCGAGACAAGATTGGTGCTGTCATAGTTTAAGATGGGTACATTACCACCCTAATGTCAAAGACAGTAGTAGAGGCTCCAAGGATACAACCAACATTATTACTTCGACCGTACTGCCTACCTCACACTTGGTTGCTCGATAATGCCTGGATCGTCTGGTCCCTTTCTCTCACCGCCACCGCTACTTGGAGAGCCCGTGTAGGACATTGACCTGACGCATTGATGGCTCATCCTGCAAACCCCAGGTGATTTGATGCCAGACACATGCACAATATTCTCTTATTTTTTGGTTGTTGTTTATATCTAGGTAGGTACCCAAGTACAATGATTTTGGCAAACACCCATTTAAAAAAAAAAGAGAATCCCATAAGATTACTTTCAAGAATGGGCACAATTGTAGCCAAATTGATTACCTCCTTACGAGGCGGGTGTATCATAATATATGCAAGGATTGCAAAGTGATTCCTGGCGAAGATTTATATCAGCAAGCAATGAAAGAAGCTAAAAAGATTGTTCAGGAGGCAAGGTCTAGATACTTTGATGATATTTATAAGAAGCTGGACACTAGAGAAAGGGAAAAAGATATATATAAAATGGCTCGTATAAGAGAAAGGAAAGGAAGAGACTTGAGTCAAGTAAAATGCATCAAGAATGAAGATGGTCGAGTGTTGGTGAAGGACGATGATATGAAGAACTAGTGGAGAAATTACTTCCATAAGCTTTTCAATGGAGATATTACAAATAATGTTAGAGACTCGTCTGGTATGAATACAAGAGATATCATTTACACACAACGAGTTTCACCATTTGAGGTTAAGAATGCTTTGAAAAAGATGAAAATGAGACAGGCATGCGGATCGGACGGTATTCCCATTGATGTATGGAAGAGTATAGGGAATGAAGGAGTTGTGTGGTTAACAAAGTTCTTTAACAAGATCATGAAGACCAAGAAGATGCCGGATGAGTGGAGAAATAGTACTATAGTCCCCATCTACAAGAACAAAGGTGATGTTCAGAGCTGCACAAACTATAAAGGTATTAAGTTGATGAGTCACACAATGAAGCTTTGGGAGAGGATTATTGAGTAGAGACTAAGATCTATAACACAGATGTCAAACAACCGATTTGGTTTTATGCCTGGAAGATCAACAACAAATACTATTTTTCTAATAAGGAGACTTATGGAGAAGTATAAAGAAAACAAAAGAGATCTTCATATGGTGTTTATTGATTTGGAAAAGGCTTATGATCGAGTACCCAGAGAAGTGTTGTGGATGGTTTTGAAGAAAAAGGGTGTGCTAATCCAATACATTGACTTGATCAAAGACATGTATGATGACTCTACTGCAAGTGTGAGGACTCCTGGAGGAGAGACACCGACTTTTCCTATCACAGTTGGGGTACACCAAGGATCTACACTCAACCCATATCTGTTCGTTCTTGTTATGGATGAGTTGACAAAGAATGTTCAGGATGATATTCCTTGGTGTATGTTATTTGCTGATGATATTGTTTTGATTGACGAAACTAAAGATGGATTGAATGATAAAGTTGAACTTTGGAAAAAGGCATTGGAATAAAATGGATTGATGATTAGCAAAAGCAAAACTAAGTATATGCATTGCAATTTCAGCCAATCTCGCATTGTGAATGATGGAGCCAAGTTGGACTGAATAGATGTACCAAAATGTGATAAATTTCGTTACTTGGGTTCTATTATTCAAACAGATGAGAATGTCTAAAATGACGTTTGTCACAGGATCACTGCAAGATGATTGAAATGGAGGAGTGCAATTGGGGTTTTATGTGATCGGAAGATCCCTCTCAGGTTAAAAAGTAAGTTTTATAGAACAACTATACGGCCAACCATGCTCCATGGGAGTGAATGTTGGGCGATGAAGAAACAAGGTCTCAACAAGATGAACGTGTCTGAAATGCGTATGCTGAGATGGATGTGTGGGAAGACACGAAAGGATCGCTTGAGAAATGACTATATCAGGAATAAAGTGGGGGTGGCGAGCATTGAGGACAAGCTGCGCGAGGGCCGACTCAGATGGTACGGACATGTGCAACACATACCTACAAATGCGCCTATATGAAGCAATGCTATTGAGTCAAACACAATAAATAGAAAAAGAGGAAGACCTAAATTAACATGGGATGAGCTTATAAAGAGAGATTTTGAATCTCTACATCTCAACCATAATATGGCCCATGATAGAGCTGAATGGAAACGAAGGATCCATGTAGCCGACCCCAACATAGCTGAGACTGAGGCTTAGATGATGATGATGATGATGATGATTCATATATCTTAGTAGTTTTATTTCTTTAATTTGACAATTTACACAATTGCCTCAGGTCGAGGGTTTCACTTTTATAAATATCAACCTTGAGGGCTTGTATAAGGCGATTGAAGATGAATTAAGAAAATGTATATTTTGTTTCTTTTTTTATCCCCTTTCTTTTGGATGCACTTGACTGCCACCCTTGCTATTGGATACATCTATGGTACAATCATAGATTTACATGCAATGGATGGCCATGAGATAACACTCAGCAGAACCTAGTGTCCTTCAGGAAAAGTATTAGGAGCTTCCTTAATCCTTATATAAGAAATGGGCCAACAAGATCTAGAGATAGGGAGTGTTTAGTGTGCCATAGGAGCACCATAAGAAATAATGAACTAAATTGGCCCCAGAAAAGTCACGTGACTACTAATAGCTCCAACACCCCTCCTCAAGCTGGAGTTTACTTATTGTATATTCCTATCTTGCCACTCTATGTTGAAAGAGAGATGAGGGTGAAGGCTTACAAGGATTCTATTTGATATCCTAAGTAATTTTTTTGACTTGACTAGTTCCCTTACAAAGTGACAACTAACTTCAATGTGTTAGATACACTCATATGAAAGAAGGTTGTTCGCGATGTGAACAACAACTTGATTATCACACATCTGTCTGATTGTGGTAGTTATTGAAAAATATAGATTGCACCCTCTATGAATTATAACATATATGAAACATAACTCGATATGCTTCACTAGTGATGGATTGAGTTACAACAAATTCATTCTTACTTATCTAAGATACAAGATGCCCACTGATGAAAATATAGAAGCCAAATGTCGACCATCTATTTGACACAACAAAACTAATTAGCATTTTCAAGTATGTCCCTACTTTCAAAAAGTTTTTTTTATATCACATGACAATATCATAATACATGACAGCCTCAAGTACATAGAATGGAATTATTCCTCACAATCAAGTATAATAAATTTTTTTTGCATATTGATAAATATGATTGTTTGAAAAACTTGATGTTTTATTCTAATATTTTGTAATAAAAACTTATCAATATTAGGCATACCTACCAATATGCCATAATAATTGTCTGTCTAAATGGCAACTCGATAGTAGAACTATGTATGGTCATGTTATGTATCTAACTGCTCATGCTTACCTTTTCATATTCACCGCTAACCCTTTTTTTTTGAAATTCACTTCAAGTGCTAATAAAGTCCCATTCTTCAGTCCTCCAAACTTCCACTTTCCCCACATGTTGAGTCCACTTGAATTTGACATCTTGTCCTTGCTTGAAGCTAAGCTTATCATGCTTAGATGTCTAATGAGGCTCCAACATGCTGTGGCAAACTTAGGTAGGATGAAATTATTGTCTAGAAAAGTGGTATGTGGTCAAGGGCGGAGAGGGTACTACATATAATATATGTAGTATGCGGGAGTATATATGGTAATATATGCGGTTTCATTTTTTAATTAATCAAATTATATATAATATAATAATAATAAAACGATACATGGACTTTATAAAACAAATAATTTAAAAGGCATAATTTACAATTATATATATTTTGATGTATACATATTGATAAATATGTATTGCATATTTATATCTCTTTATATCTGTGTATAAATAAAAACTGTGTAAGATATGTTCAAATGATGAGATCTATACTAAATGTACTAACATTTGTGTAGAGTGTGCATGTATGTGAATAAACTAAAACGTACACACAAACATATAAATATGTGTAGAATGTGTATATGTAAGTATATTGTATATATATGTATACATATGTATATAACAAAAGGTATACGTGTAAATGTACAAATGTGTGTTAAAGTTGTGTCTCTGTTGTTAGGTCTGTGTCGTTGCTTTGTGGTCGAGCTCTTTGTCTGGTAATCTTTCGTTGTCTTCATGATGGTAATCTCCGTCAGCGGCTTTGCAAACTCATCTCCAGATGTACTCATAGGTTCTTGTAGATTGATGAATTCCATCCCAGATAGCTGTTTTAGACAGCCACTACAAGAGGTGGACGGCGCAGAAGCGTACCTATCACATCCCAATCTGAGCCTTGTGCTATGTCTTTCCGTAAAAAGAGTTGTTGCTTTGTTACTTGATGAGAGATGTCTATCTTGTAGATGCCGTATGGCTTACTTTTAATGATATTGAGCTATTTTCAAAAAAAATATATTTAAATGTGTACATATGAGTATATTACTATATATTTAACTATAAAACGAAATGTATATATCCATATATGTATATGCGTAGTGGACTTAATAAGTGGAGTTTAATCAGACGCTTAATCGGCCAAGCAAACACATGTGGCCAGAACTGCCTATTGAATCGATTAGCAATATGTGGCGGGACAGAGTGATGGCTTAGCCAGATGCGGGAGTGAATGGGCCTGTGTGGGCCTTTCTGAAACGGTGAATGAAATTGTTGAAGATTTTCAATAATCTTATCATTTATAGGAATAGTTCCAAGGAGAGTGGATTCTGCTGCTTACTGGGCAGATCTTTTGCGCAAAGCTGGTTGGTTGTTTCTTGTTGATTTTGGGTTTGTGATGTGCATTTATTTAAATCTTGTTTTATTTTACTGAATTTGAAACTTCGATAAACAAGAAATTGGAATGGGATGCTAAACTTGGTTTGATGGGTGGTTTAATTTCCAGTGACTTGTAACATATTCTGTTTTCTACATGAGCTAGAAGAAATGCCGTTTGTCTTATAAAAAAATGGTCTCCTTTAGGAATTTGCCATTGTGATTACAACTTCTGTTATAGTTTTGAATTATGTTTTTTACTATCTAGAACTCTGACGCAGGTAACCTGTACGGTCATGTTGCCTGAAATCCTCCGTTTTAAAGTTTGCAATTGCCCTCTGCAAATGTATGTGCTTCAGCATGATTTTGGTGACGTTTATCATTATCAGAAGCTATCATTTAATCACGATGCCAAGTGGTAACTTCAGCACTCTTGAAAACTGTGAGGTATCTTATGTTTCATAACATTCTATACAAGGGTCTGTGATGCTCCATAGATTGTTATAGCTAAGAATGCTGGTCTAAAACCTCTGAATAATATTTGCTAATACTTGGGTGAAAACAACCCTACGCTACAATAGAAGCAACAACCGCCAAGAAACTTAGGTAAGCTTAGTAAGTTTTGGTTTGACGTTTTTCATGTCTATTATTCTCTTCAAAGTGCAATCGTCTATGCTTGCTTAAACATCTGAGCCTCTTTACGTGTTCCCCTTTAGTTAGAATTTGTATTTGTTTATTTTCTGCGCAATGAAAATATCTCTGTGATGGGTTTTGTTGTGAGGTCTAGTTTCTTGGAAGTCATGTGCCGAGACGGTCACTTTTTTGACACTAATTTATTGGATATGCAGGCTTTCGTCTTGAATACTATCCAAATCTTATGAAACAAAGATGACATTCGATGGAAAATCTTCTGAACAATGTGCTGCTGTGATACTTCTCCCCCGGGGATCCCCAATACCAACTTGATTTAAGTGTCCGATGGTCGATCATCTTATATGCATGTAGCGTAGATTAGCTGAAAAATTTAAATATATAATTGCTTTTATATAGTTCGTTCACCCTTCAAAAAGTTCATGTTCCATACATATTCAAGTATTGATGTACTGCAGAAATTTGGGGAAGCCGCTGTTGTACTTCCATGGCTACTCTGCAGGCATTGTGATTGTAGAGTTGATTTATTGATCTTACCAGCCATAGAGTTGCCTATTAAACTTGGAAACGCATCACATGATCTATTGAAACAGAGCATGGTCGTCAGTTAACAGCCCTGTTAGACAAAGGCTCACTGCAGGACTCGTCAGATATATAGTATAGACTCCTCACCTTTTGAGAAATCCTTGTATTTCTTCGGCGGCCTGCTTGCTATTCTTTCGGGAAGCTTGTGTTAGTGCAGGCGTATGTACCAATTTCCTTTTGTAACAAACAGCCAGTGATACACTCGATTATACCGTGCGTAATATGCAAGTAGGGAAACCTTACACAAGCAGCCATTAATATACACGTAAACACTTGAAATTTATGACCGCATCCGGCCATCCATGTGTTTTTGTTTTCACAAAGAAAACATCTTAGCTGCAAATAGACTCATCCTTTGGAAAAAGAAGATCTATTTAAGACGTAAGCATGCAATCCGGAATGAATAACACAGCATATGAACTTTGTTCGAATGATAGCCTAATTAATCATTTTACAACATCTGGATAATGCACACGTGTGGCTAAAAGAATGGCGCATATGTAGCTTATACACACAAGTTGTATACATAACAAATTTTCAATGCTATGCTATAATCGATTTGACTATACTCTCTAAATTACATGTTTCTTTCAATATAATTGCAATTGGATTATATTTATATTTTCTAAGTACATGTCGAGGTACAAAAATGTAGAAAGTGTTGAATAATGTATAATTATGTCTCATCATACGCATGAGTTAAGAGTGTGACTTCTAGATACATTTAGTTTAGATTTTGTGCTTTCAATACGAATGACTGATTGTTCAACAAATTCAACGTGTACCATTCAGAACTGGTATTGGATGGTATGTACTTCCTAATCCCTCTATACGCAACAATGTTTATGGAAGAATATCAACATGAGTATGTAGAAAGCAATTTGATAAGACAAAAACTACAATATATCTAATTATTTAACATATTGAGTGATAAATGGTTATAATCCCATGTTTGGTGTCCTGAGTGGCTATCGAGATTAAACTGTTCATGAAGAAGAATCCAACAATTTTCATCCTTATCATGCTTTTTAGCCATTTCTATAACATTATTCCTATTTAATTTGTTACTCTGGGAACGAACTAGGAATGAGATAGCTTGAAAGCTCTAAATTTGACATGCCTCTAAATAAATGGTACAAAAACTCATACTAATCCCCACGTAAAAGAGTCCTAGCGATCGAAAATAATTTTAGCATACATCACAATTAATTAAAAGTAAACATATAAACTATTTTGAAGTTCCCTTAACCACGTTTTGTAACTTCAAATTTGGAGCAAACTCTATTTTATTTAGTTATTAGTAAGAAAATGTTATTACCTTTATAATGATATACTTTGCAAAACAATATTTAATATGTATAACGTGGAACACAAATGGATGTTGGGTGGATGATATATTCTAAAACATATGTTTTTTACATCCAAATATTGTTTTTTTCCGAGTTGCGGGGGAGTACTTTTTGTCGGTTATACTTAAAAATAACATTTTTTAAAACTTTTTCACAAGCACTTAAATATCTTGTAAAATTCCTAGAAAATTATGTCAAATTTTGTAACACAAACAATCAAGAGCCATAGATAGATTCAATTTAAGACAAACTGAATTGATTTCTTAACATACATTGACTTTCAAACACAAATTGTGTAAGCTTTGTGCATGTGAGAATCTTTGATGTTCGTCCATTAAATCATGTGTTTGACCTGTTTGACCCATACTAAACCATTAATATCAAGGCAAACACCTATTTTGACCCACTTGATAATGGTAAAAACATTATCCTTGCCAAATCCAAGTGATGTACATAAAAACCATCCCACCTACATCCAACTGGTGACTAAGTAAATAATTTGATTATAAAATATGTTCTTGCTAACTTCACAAGTTGAATTTCGTTGTAGTAGACTTAGTCTATGTAAATAAAACTATTTTCATCCTTAGATACTACAACTCAATCCATGAGAACACAGGAAAATACTCATTTTGTAGATACGATTAGCAATCATTAACATGAATTGCTAATAGGGTAAAAAGTATACATATATAGCCAATGCATGGGTAATTCAAGGATTTTGTCGACTGTATAAACAATTAAGCAGACTGTTAAAATAGTAAAAATGATGCTAGTGAGGTAGTAGGACTGACTCACACAAACATATGTTATGACAACGACAAAAATCTAACATAAAAAAACTTGTGAACATAATGTCACCTGATATATTGCGTCATTTATACCATCTAAGTTGTCAATTACTACATTATATTTTACACGTGCAACCTACACCATAATACACATTTCATTACTTAATACACATTGAAATTAGATCCAAATTAAGCCAATCATGAAATTTTCATAAATGATGACATGAGATTACAACTCCATTGTACATGGGTTAGTAGGTGAAAGACATAAGTCTAGCTTAATACCTTCTTAACATTCAAATATAAACATCCAATGTATAATAAGAGCCCTAAATCTTTAGGATATTCTGGATTTCCAAACCAGGATAAAAAGTAGTCAATGGTAACTTATGAAGGATCCTATCCTCTACACTGTATTGTGATGGGGTATGAATCCCAAGGTTGTCCCTCGAACCCTTACCTTCATAATTAGGATTATAATGTATACTTTCAAGCCATGGAACTATATGTTGAGAAGTGTAAACCATAAGCTTTGTGGGCTCATAAGAGGTAGCCAAATTTGAAGAATGATCTTAACCTCTATGGGTGTATGGTATTAAAAGAATTTAGGTGACAAATTTTGTTATAAGGAATAGCTTATGCTACAACATAGATTTATCATATGGTGTCCAAATCTCTAATTTGGATTTATAAGTATTGTAGACCTCAAAATACAAAATGAAGTGCTTGACATGATCAACTTTGAGGGAAACAGTGGAATTGCTATTATATGATTCTTAATTGATTTGTGAAACCTTATCGAAACCTTTTTGCAGTCCAATTGGGCCTCAAATGTATTTGACCCCATCTTGAATAATTTTTGCAAGAAATTAGGTTCCAACTATGGTTGAAGAATTAGTTGGATTGAGCTAAAAACTGACCTCAAACTTTGATGAGATGAGACTGGACTTGAGAGGGACCTCATGTTAAATTTCCATCAATTTGAATATCATGGATCCATTTAATGAAATTAGACTAGATACAACCCTACTTGGAAAGTTTAATGTCATACTTTATTTTGTTGCCATCAACATTGGTAGGTAAAGATGTTGCTTGGGGACCAAGTAAACACCAGATTCTGGCGGGAAATTTTTTTCTCATTTGGAATGTAATATTCTTTAAACAAAGTGAAAAGGAATTGGGTTGGTAGAAGATATACCCTTTGTTCTCCATTTACCCCTGGGCTCTTTGCTTTTGGTAGAAAAGAAGAGGTGTATTTTGGTAATTTGTCATCCCTTTCCTCCTATGCACAAATGCCTACAATGTTTCCCCCTCTTGTATCCTCCCAGTCTTCTCTATCTCCTTCTTGATGTAGTATTCAAAACCATAAAGCCTCCCTTATTTCCCTCTATCTCTCCACCCATAACATGTTTCTCGTGGCCTAGGTAGAGAGACTAGAGCTCAATTTATCCTCCCTCTCCACCATGTGTGGAAGGTGCATCCAATCGACAACCTAGCTTTGTAGACGTGCTCTACAGACATGCAAATGCTATCAGAGCATACTCTCCTGCTTGGTGCAACTAGTTGAAGCTTCCAGATAGAAAAAGCCTATCTAAGGGAACCCCTCTCTGAACCTTGCAGAACTAGAGCACTAGACCATTTATGGTGTCTCATGAACATGATGGAAAAGGAGAACCCATTGCCACTGTGTGCACTTTTGGGGTGTGAGGATGTAGGGTAGAGCTCACAACCCAAGATACAACCTCTATGAGCTGTGGGAGCATTGTGGCTAGCATAGTGGATCATACTGGCACATTAGTTCCCTACCCTCAACTAGGGAACAAAGTTTTCGTATGTAAGGGGGAGATTGGATCACACTCAATGTGCCTAGTTCATGTACTAGTCTAGAGACTCATGAAGAGTGAGAAGGAGGAGAGGGGTGGGAGCAGGGTTGACCAACACCAACTGGGAGCCTCCTAGACATCCACATAGTGGGATCGACTTGCACTATAATGGCTGTGTAGGTAAGGAGCTACATGCATAAATAGGGACAAAGTGGTGTCCACTCGAACCCTTAGAACAAGAACCTTCATATCCAAATTCTATGTAGTGGGTAATGTTTGCAAAATCAGAAAAAGTAGTATTACTACCCAAATGTTGCATATATGGCAGCATTGGAAATCCCAACAAGTCTAATTTTTATATCTAAGATTTCCTTGTCATGTTTAACTTATATGTTACAAAACTATCTTAAGTTACCCAGATCTATGCTTAAACCTAAAATATGTTGTGAGACGCCATTTATGGAACAATACATAATAATGCTAAGACCAAGGTCATACAGTAAAACAAAACCAAATTGATCTCATATTTTTGAGTCTAACATTAAATAATACATAGTTATCACTGAAATATATTCTATAGGGAGGGATGAATAGGCTGTAATGACAATTTGCAAAATTTCAACAAAAAATCATTAGTAGCAACTATGTTGTAACAAAAACTAAGTAAAGAAGAAGGAAAATGGAGTAGATTGAACATGGTTATTTAACACTATTCAAAGACCACAATGGTTTCCCAACCCATACAGTTGTGATGAGGTCCTATATTGGGTCTTCATCTTGAACCTTTTTGTTCATTATTCATTACAAGACACTCATAATGCAACCTAATTTCCCAATAAATCATATTATAAGTAAAATGCTCTTATGGAGCTTTCTACATGTTTTATAAGTATTAGAATGCTATTTCATGGAAGGAGGAGAAGGAGATGACCCCAAGGACCTCATCACGTGTGAGGAATATATCAAAAGATACTCCAACCTACCTCAAGCATTTAAGATATATTTAGAAGCAAAAAGTCCCATGATTGAAGAATTGAACAACTTAAGTGATACAAGAACAACTCCTAGAACAGTTGTTGTCATCACAAAATTATTGTTCCACAACAACCACCCCCCTCCAAAAATCCATTTAATTACTGACATTCCACTACCCAACCAAAATGACTATTCTCACTAGAACCATTGTTCCACCTAACCTCCAAAATAGTCGTTCTACCCTTACAGTGCCCGTGGTAAATTCCCAAATTCAACAAACTTCCTTGATATCCAAGATAGTTCCACCATGGTCGTTCTCATCCATTCATGACCATTCCACCTATCACCTCAATGATTGTTTTACCTTTGGAACGACCATTCTACCTTCCCTAGGTCATCCTAAAAAATCCATCCAACTATGACCCATTTTCCCCCACGATCATTTTCATTACCATGGCCTTTGCATGTATTTTTCACCACAACTGTGGTGGAGGTAGAAGGTCATTTTCCCCCTCCACTCTATTGCTAATATGCATTCATTTTACCATCCCACTCCCAATTAACCTAGTTACTCTAGGCTACTATACAAGCCTTATCTATGACTACTGTGAGTTACCAAGCATTCATTAGACCTTCTAGCCACCACCTACCACCTACCTAACCTGTATCCACCCTCACCCTTTGTATTACACCCAAAAGACCTATTTTCAAGGATTTTGATCATTTCCTTTCCACTTGCATGCAATTTTTCCTTGGAGGAGGGAGGATATCTTGATTTCTATATATAATGTGAAGGAGGAGTCTTCACCAACAACAATGGAATTGTACTCTTATTATTCTTCTTATTTTGTACTTTCTTGTACTGTGGGTAGATAATCCCCTTTGTGGGATGTTTAGGGATTGAAATGTGACTTTTATACCATGTGATGGAACATATTTATGTAAATGTTTTATGTTGTCTCTAATGCTATGTTCATACCCGTTCTCTTCATGTATCTCTCCTGCTTTGGTGTTTGATCTACGGAACCATGTAAAGTATAGGGGAAAGAGGAAACAAGAGGCTTGGAAGGGAGAAGCTCATAAGGCCACCTATGTACCCTTAACTAGTTATCCTCTCTACCTTTCTTTCCATGTGTCCTACTATCCCTAGGCGAGAGATCTATGTATCTAGGTGTGTCTTTCCTCCTACACTTTTCAAAGAGCATGTTAGAGGTTGGATAGGCAATAATAGAAGGTAAAGCACCCTTCTCCTACACCTTATGTCTACCCTTTCCAAAAAGTGCATTAGGGTTCCTTCACTTAGAAACCTAGACTAGGGTTGGTGTATGATTAGATCAATCTATCCCCTAGTCAATTGAACCTTGTAAGGTTGTATAGAGAGTAGTTTAGGGACTATTTTCCCTAAACATCGTCTATGTCACCCTTGACCAACTAGTAGGATATAGCTCTCGACATCACCTTCATTTGTTGTTTGATTTAGTGGCATAACTAAAGGATGCATTTTTTGATATAACCCCAATGAATGGTTTATACTCAAATACCTCCAGACATCCCACTTCCCTAATTGATTGTTAAAACCTCCAATTAATCAGTTGCTTGCTAAACTTACTTATACATTGCTCATAGTGGTAATTGCATAGTTAATGGTGAATGTAATTACTTAGGGTTGTTTAGTCCTTCACTATGGTTACTTTTGTTGGTTGTCTAGTTGATTGATTATCTTAAGCTTAGTTTTCCTATGTTAGTCAATCACCTTGTTTGTCTTTCCCAATCTCATGTAGTTAATTTCTCTTGCTATCTCTACTATTAATTACTCCTTTAGTTAATTAGATAGATGTAATTGTTAGTGATAACTTAGAGTTCAACCTTGCCTCTCTTAAATATTTTATCTCTAATCTAACTCAATCAACCAACCTTAAACAAATAAACCTATAATCTCCACACTGGAACCAAAGAAACACATCAAGCTCAAGTGCCTTCGCCACTCCCTTAGGATCAACCAAGGATGTGTAACTTTTGTACTACAATCTCGAGCCCATGAACTTGTAGATTCGTGTATGAGAGTATGCTAATTATGGTTACATACTATAATTTTGGTGTACACACATCAAATTTTTAGTAGTGTTTCCTAGGAGCAACGTTTTAGACCTAGCTAGTTGTTTCTTTTTGAGTTTTCCTAGTTTCCCTAACTAGTTCTATTATTTATTCTTTGTGTTGATGTTGCTTTTGTGATATCTAACTTGCCTTATTTTTCTTGATTGTGTGAATTTCAAGTGATAACGTATGTTTGGTTGCAATTTTCTATATGTTGAGTCTTTCTTTGATGACCCAGAGATAGGTAGGCAAATGCCAAGAAACCATCACACACAAGCAAGGGAAGAAGGATTTGTCTAACCTAGGCGGAGGACCACCTCCCCACGATGAGAATGATGAACGACCTAATTCTCTTCATGCTCTTAAACTCCCTTCAAGACCTTTGCATGATCACACTTCACCCATTTTGACTAGAGTGGATCAAATGCCAGGATAATTGTTCTCAAACCCCCCACTTTAGTGCAACTACTTCCTAAATTCTATAGTATAGATAACAAGAACCCATACAAGCATATCAATGACTTTCTTGAGACTTCCTCTACTTTCCACACCCTAAAAACTACAGATGATTTGATTCGCCTCACTTTGTTCTTATTTTTACTCAAAGATAAGGCCAACTAATGGTACTCTTCAAAGACGTAGATAATGACTTGGGGGGATATGAAGAATGATTCATTGAAGAAGTAGTCATATCCAATAGTTAAACTCACAAGAATGAGGAGAGGCATCACTTCTTTAGTCAATTGGGTCATGAACAATTTCCATGAGAGTTGGGAGTGGTTCCAAAAGCTTTTGAGGGACCATCTTCACCATGAAATACTATTGAGGCAATTAGTGCAATCCTTCCATTCAAGATTATCTCACTTGATCAAATAGTGATTGACTCTTCATGTGGAAAAACATTTATGGAAAAACTTCTTGAGGAATATTGGTCTCTATTTGAGCATTTAGCTAAAAATTCTCAAAATCGTGCATCGAGTTCCACAAGTGGCTTTGAAAGGAATGTTGGCATCACTCCTTCTAGTCCACCACCTCCAACCTCAAATGACTCCAATCCTTAGTTGATGAATATTCTTAGTGATTTCAAACAATTTAGCTCACTATATTGAGACTCTAGATAAGGAAGTGAAGGTCCTACAGTCTTTTGGAAACAAAAACTCACAAGGCCACATGTCCCAATCTTACACTCTTAAGTGGAGGAATCACCTTAATTTTTCATGGAAACAACAAGGTCATGAGGAACATGGACAATCCCGCCATCCAAAAGGCCAAATATATGGGTCCAAGTTTGAAGATGAAGTCCTATCAAGACTGATAAGTCTTTATGAATTGAAGAAGTATGTGTCTAGCCAAGGTCAATACATCAACACGTTGGAACATAGATCAGATCAATTATCCTTGACACTTGCCCTCCGTGAAGAAGAGAGACTTCCTCCACAGACTATGGTGAATCCAAACAATGTGGGTGGACAAATTTGTGTTCCTCAAAACCCCTTCTTCCCAACCAAAATGCAAGTATATCCCATTTAATATGTTCAAGCCCAACCAAATGCTGCATCAACCCTATAATTTCCAATTTGCACCTCCACATCAATATGGTCTATATCCACCTCACCATAGACAAATGTAAGGGAAGCAAGTCCATGTTCTATAGAACTCACCTTCCTTGACAACAACCCCCACATTAAGGCCCTACTCCTCAACAACAATAACAAGTTCCCCTTTCTTCTCATGAGCAAGTGAATTCTATTATAGTTCTAAGGAGTAGCTTGACACTTGAGAGGTCAAGAATCCCAACAAGTAGTGATATTGTGAAAAAGATTGTAGCGATGTCATGATGCCGACCGTTGTTATTGTAGATTTAGGACATGATATTGTTGATGATAATGTGACACCAATGGTTTATGAATCTCTGAACAGTGATATTGTGATCCTGACCATTTCCATTATGATCTGAATCAAGTATACATGAACCCTCTTTTCCTGATGTCTTAGGTGAGCTATTTGCATCTAAAAGAAAGAAAACGTACACTAAAATACTTTTAGGATTTTAGATGAATGCATATTCATCTTTTTTTTTGCATGATTTTCATAGTCTTTTTGATTAGTACTTGATCTCTGTTTTAGTAATTTCTAGGTCAAATTGTAATTTTCCCTTTTTTTCAATTATTTGTACAAATATTGATCTTATATTCCACTTTTTGTAGGGTTTTCCTTCAAAGAGAGATTATGACCTACTGAGCTCATGAGACGACCGTCTCACAACACCAGACGGTTAGTTCATCTCCATGAAGTTCCAACCCCAGAGCCAGACAACCATTTTGGTCCCCGGCTCAACATGCCATGTTGACACTCCAGACGGGCATCTCAAATCATGAGCCGATCGACTTGTGTCACTAGGTGAGCATACGATCTAGCCCATACGACCATCTCATGACTACATTAGGACAAATGCCCACACCGCGGTCAATACTTAGGGTTTTGAAGATGATCAACAAGTGTAGTGGCACAAAATGGGCGTCTTATGCCCAGACGGTTGGTTTAGACATTACTTTGAGACTAAGAAATGACACCGCCAACCTTAGATTAGGGTTCAATCCTCTTCCTCCATAACCATGCCATGACACCAGCCAGGCGACCATCTTGTCTAACCCAGACGACCGTCTCACGGTGTGCGGACATCAAAAGTCAGAAACTACCTCTCCCATTTGTTCACACCTCGCTTCAAGGTTTCCACCCCTCCTTCCCCTATAAAAAGAGTGGGAACTCCAATAAGAAAAAGTCCTCAATTTTGTACTTGCATCTTTAAATTAAGCTCTGTTACTTTCAATTCATAGTTGTGTAATTTTCATTATGCAATAAAATTCCTTTCTTCACCTCTGGATCTTGTGTCATTTTATTGTTCTTACTTCTAGTTCTTTATCTTGGAGTGGGAGATTAAGAGAGCAATCCATTGAATAGTCACCAACATTGGTCTCTTTGGAGATTTTGTCCTTTTGTTCTATGTGTTCCTACCTTCTTCCCTTTGCATCTCCTTCCTTCATCATGAATAGTGAGTAGTTTCATTATTGAGGCGAGGGGAGTAGCCCCTTATCCATGTGTTGATCGGATCAAGTTTTATGTGACTATTTAGATGGATGGTTTTAGTTTAGAAATCATCGAGTTTAATGAAGTAACTAATCATTTTTATCGTGGGTTAATCTTGATGGATGCGGCCATGGAAATTGGGATTTGGAACACCTAAACTGATTATATGGGGATTTGGATGTGACTGTGGAAAAATCCCTTTTAGGATGATGGACTAGGATATGTGAATGCCAAGAATGATGGGTTCACATGGAGTTCATCTCTTGTGTTTCATTTGTGAATGATTCACATACCTTCTTCTATACTATTGTCGTGTACTCCTTCGATCTTGTTTTCACTTTGGCTAAAGTGGTGAAACCCCTAAGCCTTGATTCTTTCCCATATGATTCAATCATTTCCTTCAATGCTGGTTTTCAATCGCTTCCTTTTAACTACTTGGACTTTACTTTTTTTTCTTTAGATAATATTTCTTTTCTAGCAATCTTCTTTCTTTCTTGTATTAGTATAATCCTTTCATTTTATTGCTTTAATGCACTCATTTATTTCAAATGTACTTTAATTTCTTACTTTAGTGTAATCACTCTCCAAAATAGAATTTACTTTCTTGTTCAATTATTCAAAAACTCAAAAAGAAATAAAGTTCAAAAATCAATCACGATAAAAGAAACAATCTTAAAAATGTTGTCCTATGAGATTGACCTTCTATACTAAGCCTTAATTGGAAAGTAAAAAAGCTTAAACCCCAGGATAATTATCTTAGTGAATTGGTATGCTAAACGACACATATCAATTTTGGCGCCATTGCCAGGGACAACAAATTTGTTTCTCGAACCTCAAAATTTTTTTGAACAAATTTTTTCTTCATTTTTTTACCTTCTGAGTATCATTCCGGAAGTGCTATCTCCTCCTTCTATTGAGTTTCCATTCTAGAGCAGCACACTTTTTCTACACTTGAATATATATGTCAATTATAATTATACATACAACGTTTGCTGAATGCTGATTCTGTGCCGCCAGTTTTTGATCTAGATCTAGAAAGAACCTTCCATTATTTGAATAGACAAAACCGAGTTAGGATTGAATAGAGAGTGCATGATGGATGAGTGTGCAACTAAATAAGATGCTCTGTGCGCAACCTATGTGGCCGACCAACAATCTTTGGAAGCCGCTCAAAGGGAGGCTGAAAGACAAAATTAATTAAAAGATTTTTCTACACCTAAAATGGGATATGCACAACATCCCATTGTGCCACCCAAAATTACAACTCCCCATTTCGAGATCTACACCCAATGGATAACCATGCTTTGAGCCAACTCATTTTCTAGGAACAACGGTGAGAGTTGCTAAGATCACCTCCAATGTTTCACTGACCTTTGTTCCCTACACAAGATCCCAAGAATTTTTGAAGATATCATTAGACTTATATTGTTCAAATACTCTATCTCAGGACAAGCCAACAGTTCGTATAATGCCATGGAGAGTGAAGAGCATGCCACCACTTGGGAGGCACTTCAAACCAAGTTTCCCCCCCCCTTCTGTCACCTACGAAATTAGGGAACAAATCCTTCTCTTTTTAATGGTCCTAGGAGAAACACTAGGAGAAGCTTGGGAAAGATTTAGGGAACTCCTTCAATGTTTCCCTCATGATGACATTTCCCCATATAAACTCATTGAGATATTCTACTGTGGTGTTGATGATGACACCAAGAAATTTTTTGATTCCTCATCCGGAGGAAACTTCATGTTTTAGAACTTGAGAAGCACATGGGAGGTAGTAAAATGAGCCTCTGAAACCCAAGCAAGACAAGGAACCGGTAAGGACCTCAAGGTAGATAACACCGAGGTAAATTTGGATATCCATACCATTACTGAAGCCCTTAAAATGATTTCTCTAAAATAGGATCACCTGGAGTCCTCCTTCAATGCTTATGAGAGGTAGCCCCAACAGGTTAGAGTCGCTGAATCTCTCTATCGAATTTGTTAAGGGTATGATCGTTCTACCCTTCAATGTCAATACTCTACAACACTCCCATGCATCCTGAAGCTGGCCAACAAGTGGATGATCTAAACTCAATCCATAGTATCTTGGGACATGCATACTATAATCCTAACCAAACCAAAAACCACCCCGGATTCCAATATGGAAATACCTTAGGAGAGGAAAACTCTTCTCAACTCCCTCTCCCACACAGAGCATCATTCCCTCAAAACATCCGTCCATCACTAGGCTTCCCATACAACAACCAGAGGAACTTTGGGAATTAGGGGAATTAGAGGGGCAACTTCCAGAATCGTGGGCCCTACCAAGGGCAACAATTTCAAAACCTTAACCATCCGCCACTCCAACCTCAAGCACCACATAGTGTCCCCACACCCTCAACTAATTATAGAGTTTTTCCTTGAACAAATCATCCTTATGCAGCCAAGGGGGTAGTAGCTCAGGTGGTAGAGGCACAGGCTCCCCAGAGTAGGGACCCGGGTTCAAAACCCCTCGGTGGTGCTGCACCAGCCAACCTTAATCCCATTGCGTAGCTCAGCCTCTGCGTGATTTAAACACTCCCCCCGTTGTGCATGTAGGTGGGGGGGTTTACGCCATCAACGGGGGTCACAATCACGGCACTCGTTCGGGGGTGGTTCCCACTTATAAAAAAAGTATCCTTATGCAAAAAGCTCACCAAAAGGTGAATGACACTCAGTTAGCCTGCCTCATTACCTAGCAGAAACCCCCCTGCTAAAACCTTTGCTGGACAACCTGAGAACAATTCAAAATAGCCTGAACAACTTAAGGTTGTCTCCACTCATTCGGGGAAGACCCATACCCCTCCCCCTCCCCCAGATAAACCCACGGTTGTGCCATTAGACTTTGAGGATGATGATACTGTGGTCATTGAAACTCCTCCTACACCTAAACATGCCACCCCCACTCCTATCATTCTACTAGTAGAGATTGACGAGCCAAATATCCCTATTTACAAACTATGCCCTTCATTCCAAGCCCGCTCGAAGCAAACTAGGTTTGATACTCATTTCATGAAGTTTAGGGATACCATGGAAAAATTGCATGCGAATATTACTTTCCTTGATGCCTTAGGTGATATGCCTACCTGGTCCAAGTACATGAAAACTTTATTGACTAGGAAGTATTTAAATGGAGAGCATGAGATGGTAATGCTTGCTAGAACCACTTTAGATATCATTCAAAGTAAGATGCCTAAAAAGAAGAAAGATCCTGGTTCTTTTGGAATTGGATGTTACCTAGGTGATAATGCTTGCAGGAAAGGTCTTGTAGATTTGGGTGCTAACATTTCTATCATGCCCTATAGTCTTTGCAGGAGGTTAGGATTTGTTTACATACTTTCTACTGCCATGACAATCTAGTTGGATGACTCATCCATGAAAAAACCTATGGGTATCATCAAAGACATACCTGTAAGGGTTGGGAAAGAAGCTTATGCCCCATGTAACTTTGTCATCATGGACATAAAGGAAGATTTACACTATCTCATCATTTTTGACTGCCCGTTTTTGGCCACTTCCCAAGCCTTGATTAATGTCGAGGTTGGAACCATCTTTTTGCGCCTATGAAAACAAATTCTCCAAGTTAGGGTGTTTGAAAGTATGCAAGGATCAAGCCTCCAATAAGAGATTTGTCTCCTTGATTACGTTAAGAAGCTCCATCAGTTAAGACAAGAATGGGAGCTAGTTGAGGATCCCCTTTAGAACACCCTTGTAACCCCCATTGAATGTGGTTTTAAAGATGAAAAATTAGAGCAACATAGAGTTCATCTTGACACTTTTGAGGATATATATGATGAAGCATTTGAGGATCTTAAAATGATCTCTCTTGTGGATGAGAAACCTGAACCCCCCCAAGGCACCTGAGATGAAACCCTTACCAGAAGACTAAAATATGTTTTCCTTGATGAACAACAAATTTATCATGTTATCATTAACTCTGATCTTACCCATGAACATGAATCCAAGCTCATGACTGAACTTATAAAGAGGGAAGCTGCCCGAGGATATAAAATGGCTGATTTGACAGGAATCAATCAAACCATTGCATGCATAAGATTCCTATGATAGAGTAATACAAGACATATAATGACCCTCAAAGGAAATTAAATCCAAACATCAAAGAAGTTGTGCGCCTAGAGGTTATCAAACTGCTGGCATCATGAATCATCTATCCCATCTCATATTCACCTTGGTTAGCCTGGTCCAGGTTGTCCCCAAGAAAGGGGGAACCACTGTTGTGAGAAATGATAAGGATGAAATCATCCCCACCTGTACCGTTACAAGATGGAGGATGTGTATTGATTATAGAAAACTGAATAAGGCCCCTAGGAAAGATCACTTCCCTCTTTCCAAACTGGATCAAGTACTAGAGTGCCTTTCCCATAAATAATATTTCTATTATCTTGATGGCTATTCAAACTTCTATCAGATTCCCATCCATCCCGACGATCAAGAGAAAACAACCTTCATTTTCCCATTTGGTACCTATACATTCAGGAGAATGCCTTTCGGGTTGTGCAATGCCCTAACCACTTTTTAACAGTGCATGTACGCTATCTTTGCTGGGTTAACTAAAACTGTGATGGAGGTGTTCATGGATGATTAATCTGTTTATGGAGAAATCTTTGACTCCTCTTAGACATTTATCTCTTCTTTTGGAAAAGTGTGACGAAGCACACTTGATTTTAATTTGGGAAAAACTTCATGGTGATAGAAGGGATTGTCTTAGGACATCGAGTTAGCAACCATGGCATAGAAGTTGATAGAGCCAAAATTGAAGTCATCTCCAAGCTGCCACCCCCATCTTATGTCAAAGACATTCATGACTTCCTTGGGCATGTGGGTTTCTACCGACGATTAAGTCATGATTTTTCAAAAAAGCATCATATCCTTGACTAACCTTCTCCAAAGAGACACCTCTTGTTTTTGACAAAGCTTGCACGACTAATTTTCTATGTTTGAAATATTCTCTCACTTTTACCCCCATCATTAGGGCCCTTGATTGGTCCTTACCTTTTGAATTAATGTTGATACAAGTGATTATGCTTAGTGCTATTCTTAGACAACGTGTTGATAAAAAGCGCCATGTGATTTACTATGCATATAAAACTCTAGATGATGCCCAGTGGAACTACACTACCACTGAGAAGGAGATGCTAGCCATAGTCTATGCCTTTGAAAAATTCTACTCTTACTTGATAGGGTCCAAAGTTATTGTCTATATGGACCATGCAGCCATTACATTTTTGATGACCAAAAAGGATGTCAAACATTGTCTTCTTCATCAGGTCCTTTTACTTCAAGAGTTTGATGTAATGACCTTGACCAGTGTTATGAGGTAACCCTATTTGTTTTGGCTAAGTAAGTTGCTTAGAAATTTAATATAATCCTCTAAGGTGTTTTTTTATCATGTGACACACTTATGTTCCAAGTTTGGTCCTGATTGAATGCTGTTTAAGCAATGTTCCTTTGTTTTGGACGAAAGTGCAATTTACCCAAGATAAGGGGCTATATTGCAAAATGTCACATGTTGAAAATGCCTTAAGTGTTTTAGAATCATAAGAGAGAGAATTATGCTAAGTTGTGTCTTGTGGAAAGCATAAATTCCAAGTTTGAACTTGTTTGAATAATGCTAGTACCTTGTGCACCAATTTTGGTACAAATTGTAATTTACCCAAAATGTAGGGTTGACATGCAAATTACCACCTCTAGAGTGTTCCTACTTCCTCTATGTATCATTTAGAGGAGAGAGAAAGAAGGATACACCATGTTTGAATCAATTATGAGTGATGGTAATCTTGGTGATGAAATGACAAAGAAAAGTGTTGAATATGAAACCTTAACTTGAGTTGTATCAAGTTGAAAAGCTTATATATGAGTGCCTATCGGCCAAGGAGACATAGGGGGAGTCTGATATAATTTTGTGGACTCTTGGAAAATCCCATTACATGCAAATAACCTCAAGGAGGTGAAGTGTATCGGTTTACAACTTCCTTAGAAAAGTTGTATCGGGTTGTAAATAAAGTGGTGATTTTGTTGATATATTTTATTCAAAGGGAGAAGTAATGGACACAAATTCATCCCTAGATTATCCTCAAGAGTTTTTCATGTCAAGATAAATGTTAAGGCATGCATGTACACATGTAACCCATGCATGGACACGTGTCACCTAGTAGCTCAAATTGATGACACCTCATTTACACACTTCTTCATGAACAACAAGTATATATACCCCTACTTTCACCCCTTAGTGAAAATTTTCGAATCTTACCATCCTACTTCCTTAAGATATCATACATAGGGTCCTTTTATAGTGTAGGAGTGAAGTGGTATCGTGCATAGGGCCTTGGGTATCGTCCATAGCAAGATCATATCGTCCAAGTAGGGTGATATCGGCCTAGTGAGGTGATATTGGCCATAGTGAAGTGTTTTGGCCACAAGTGAGGGGGATATCGGCCACAAGTGATGGAATATCGTGCAAGGGTAATCATGTATCATGCAAGGTGCTAAGGAGCAATAAGGAGCTCAATACTTAACCCTAATATGAGGCCATGGTCATCTTCAACCTTGGATTGAAGCATGATTTTAGGGTTATGATCTTCCTTTCTTTTCTTCTTCACCAATTGCTTGTCCATGGTGATTCCTTGTATATGAAGGAATTGTAAACGAGCCTTGGACTTTTTATAAGTCATATTCAACCTTAGGAACGTGGATCTTTGGAGCTTGGAGATTTGAAGTTGTTCTTAAGGTGGGTTATATAACTTGAACTCAACCATGTTATTATTCATCACCTAAATTGCTATACGTAATGAACTACTTTTAATTCCGAAATTTTCTAGAATAGTTGATGACATTATGAGTTCTAGTAGTTGCTTAGACCTATTTCCATGAACTATAATAGTTATAACAAAGGTATGGAGCTTGAATATGATGGTATCACCTTATAAAAGTGATATCGGGTGCTAGCACCCAAGCAAGCACCTCTAACCCGATATGATGATGCAGCTACTTCACTAAAATGATATGGATATGATTTTATACCTTCTTGCACGATATGGTGGTTTAGTATACACCTCTTGCATGTTATGAGGTCACACAAACACCTCCAAAGTGATATGGTGTGAAGCACACACACACACACCTCTCTGCCCGATATGGTGTGAAGCACACACACACCTCTCTGCCCGATATGGTGTGAAGCAAGCACACACACACCTCTCTTCCCGATATGGTGTGAAGCAAGCACACACACACACCTCTCTGCCCGATATGGTGTGAAGCACACACATACCTCTCTGCCCGATATGGTGTGAAGCACACACACCTCTCTGCCCGATATGGTGTGAAGCAAGCACACACACACCTCTCTACCCGATATGGTGTGAAACAAGCACACACACACCTCTCTGCCCGATATGGTGTGAAGAAAGAACACACACACCTATCTACCCAATATGGTGTGAAGCAAGCACACACACACCTCTTTGCCCGATATGGTGTGAAGCACACACACCTCTCTGCCCGATATGGTGTGAAGCACACACACACCTCTATGCTCGATATGGTGTGAAGCAAGCACACACACACCTCTCTGCCATATATGGTGTAAAGTAATCATACATCTCTTGCTCGATATGTAAGCATACGTACACCTCTAAAGTGATATGGATAGAAAGCATGCACCTCTAAATTGATATTGGGTTAGGCATACACCTCTTGGACGATATGATGTTGAGCACATATCTCTAAAATGATATGGTGGGTAACCCAATACACTAGATGACAAAAGTGGTAAGGTGGTTAATACCCTAGAACATGTGATGGCCAATACACTAAAATATGGTGTGACCAATATCTTCAAGAGAGGTGAGAACGTTACACTCATGTATGGTGAAGTTGATACACCATATGAATGGTAACGTTGATACCTTAATGGGTAAAGGTCTGAGGGATATGATGATGCCTAGATTGATATACACCTAATCCAATTCGTGTGTTCAACTTGACATACATGATTCAATCTGATGCACTTTGTAAAGGTGAGGGTAAAACACTCTTAGGAGTGATGAGTGTAACACCAAGTAATTATGTGGTTTGGTTAATACCTTGATAGTTAGATGATAACCTCCCATTTTGTGATGTTATCCTACTAGTTTTTCTTAATTTTCCATACTCTTTCTTAGATAAATTAGATATAATCCTTAACTCTCTATATTATTATGAATTCACCATTAAACTAATATTTATCTTTTTCTTCTTACAGAAAAACCCAAAAAAAATGCAAAAGCCCCAAACATTCCCAAGACTGAATGAAGTCCAAACGGTCCCAAGACCGAATGAAGTCCAAAAGGTCCCAAGACCAAATGAACTAAAACGGTCCCAAGAACGAATAAAGGCAAATGGTCCCAAGACCGAATGAAGTCCAAATGGTCCCAAGACCGTATGAACTCAAATGGTCCCAAGACCAAATAAAGGCAAACAGTCTGGAGACCGAATGAAGTCCAAATGTTCCCAAGACTGAATGAACTCAAACGGTCCTAAGACCGAATAAAGGCAAATGGTCCCAAGACCGAATGAAGTCCAAACGGTCCCAAGACCGAATGAACTCAAACGGTCCCAAGACCAAATAAAGGCAAATGGTTTGGAAATCGAATGAAGGCAAACGGTCCCAAGACCGTATGAACTCAAACGATCCCAAGACCAAATAAAAGAAAACAGTCTGGAGACCCCATGAAGTCAAATGGTCCCAAGGCCGTATGAAGCCAAATGGTCCCGAGGCCATTTGAAGCTAAACGGTCCAGAGACCGCATGATGCCAAACAGTCCCCAAACCGTTAAAGACCCAAACGGTCCCCAGAAAACTTGGGACTCCTTGGAAGCCTATAAATAGAACCGAAGGAGTTCTCATTTGGCATCAAATTCTTGGATGCCCAAAGCCTGCCCCAACTGTTCCAGAGCTGTTTCATCTTCCATCCTCCACCCCAAGGCTGCTGGTCTAAGATCCACACTTCATTAAGATGCTTTCTCTATCATCGACATAGAAGGTGGGAAGTGAAGAAGTCTTCATCAAGTCAACCAAGTGGTGTGAAGATAGTTGCTCTCTACTCTAAGGGGTTGACCTTCCTCCCTCCTATGTGGAGACGATGCTTTCTTTCTCTCTTCCCACCTCCTTCTTTGTTCTTTCCATGAGTGAGTAGTCCCATACACTAGGGTGCCGGGAGTATCCCCGCTACCCATGTTTTCATTTCTTACATTGTAATTCATGAGTTTGCAATAGAAAAATACTATCTTTTCAGTTCAACATCAATCGTTTAATGAATGCCAGTTGCTTGATCACCAACTTGTGTTGTCTATTATATGTTAGTGCAAATTATCTATGTTCGTACTTCTAGATTCGAATATCGACTGCTTGTTGGTTCTAGATTGTATGTAGTCACCATATGTTTGGTTCGGTATCTAGGAGCATTTCTCGAGGAGTGGGGTAAACTCGCCTCCATCGTTTTACTTCCATACTATGAAATGGAATCAATTGACGTATGAAAGTACAACCTTGACATGTCGAGGAACACACTTTGCGAAGGGAGTGATGCAAAGTAAGTGACCATTCGTTTGGGGATGACTGGCATTGCAACGCTTCCATGTTTCTCATAGTTAGTTATCCGAAAGGAAGCTAAGTCTACACAAATACTAACTGTTTAGACCCTTTTCTTTGCAAGCCATGTTATTATGATGTATGTTTTGATCCATGCGTAGCGGTGGTGAAACTCGATCACATCCTAGTGGTTTCCAATTATCATTTACAACCTTAAGTTTACTTTCTTGTTATTTACTTTCTCCATATATTAGTTTAATCATCAAACCAAATCTTTGATCTAAATATCAACTTTTGAGTAGATAAGTAGAATTATTACGTTTTCCATCTTGTTAAACTCTTAACAAGACCGCTATATCGTGGATTTGACCCTTAACTATACTATGATAAGACTTCCACGTATCTTACCATACGTGGGTGGGGATCTTATTTTAGCATATGCAAGGCTAAACTTAAAGACTTACTATCTCTAGGATTTTTAGTGGTGCACGCAACTCCATGTAAGTAGAGGCTCCATCAAAAATTGGCGCCGTTTTCGGGGACAACGAAACATTTTAATTTTACTTATTAACTTTCTAGTTGATTAGGATTTTACACTTTTCTTTAACCATCATTCATATCACCTTGATTTCATCATTTCTTTGCATTATCTAAAGTGCGTTTCTTCTTCTGCTCAGGTAGAAAACATGTATGCAACCTTTACATAACATCAGATTCTCCCCTGAACTAGAGTACGAATCTAAGGTAGAATGAAGCTTCCACCGATGCATCCGACTCAACCGCCAACAAGCCAGACAAATTGTTGACGAACAACGCCAAGCCGCCTTGGTTATGGAAAGAGTTAACGTGGCCATAGAAGCTCAAAGAGCACAACTTATTGCTGACACACGTGCTCAGATTCAAGCCGAGGTTCGAGCTGAAGAACATGCCCGCATTCAAGCTGAGAATGAAGTAGCCATAGATGCTGCTTAGATAGTGCTGAGAAACAAACAACTTCAGGATTATGCCGTTCCTAAGAACTTTGAAGATAATCACCCAGTTAGGCCCCAACTCATTAATGTTCCTAACTTCGAGATCCGCACGCAATGGATCCAGATCATACAAGACATTTCATTCTATGGAAGTGTTGGGGATGACTACATGGATCACCTGAAGAGATTCAAGTCTCTTTGTCGGCTAGTACTACATGCCGGAGTTCCTTTCGACGCAATCATGCTACACCTTTTTCACTTCACCTTATCCAGAAGGGTATTGAGCTGGTATAACACGCTAGATGGGGAGCCAATCACCACTTGGGCTCCCTTGAAAGAAAAGTTTCTAGAGAAATTTTTTCCACCTTCGTTGACTTATGAGATTAGGGGACAAATTAATCACTTTTCCCAACTCCCAGGGGAATCACTGGCAGAATCGTGGAAAAGATTCAAGGAACTTTTGAGGAAATGCCCGCATCACAGAATCTCCCAAAATCACCTGATAAAAACATTCTATAGAGGAGTAAGTGATGACATTAAGAAATTTTTGGATTCCTCATATGGGGGGAATTTCATGCGAAAGAACTATGAAGATGCCTGGAGGATTGTTACACTTGGAGCTGAGAACCAATCCAATAGGGGAAGGTCATCCATCGGGGGAATTCTAAAAGTTTGTAAAGTTGAAGAATAAATGGAAATGAAAGCCATCGCCGAAGCCCTAAAAACTATAGCTCACAAGCAACAAATCCTGGAAACGAAACTCAGAGAGAAGAAAATCCCCCAACAGGTCAAGGCACCTACTGGGACTTGTGAGGCATGTCATGCATCTGATCATCCCACACTATCATGTGGTCTCCTATACAATGTGATTATGGACATGTAGACACCGTAGCCGCAGTATGAACCGATCATCGAACATCCTGAGGATCTATCACCGGAGCAAGTCAATTCCATTCACACCATACCAGGACAAGATTATTATAACCCGAATCAACCAAGAAACCAAGAATCCTTCGGGGACTGCCAACCCGCAACACCAAACCCAAGGAGGAGTTTTTAATAGATCACCACCAGGTTTCCAGAACAACTATAATCGAAACTAGGGAAACTTCAGAGGAGGATTGCAAGGATTCACACAACCAAGAAACCCTTATGCATATTACCAATACACTCATCCGCCGTTGCACCCGCAATTGCAACAACCTCAGCTGCAACAACCACAAATTCAACAACCCCAATTACCCGCACCTCAGCAGCAGCAACCACAAAAGTATCAACAAAATCCACAAAAGAATAATCCACCTCCGCCAACAGATGAACCGTCATTGATAAGACAAATGTTGCAATCACAACAAACCATGCTAGCCAACCAACAAGCCCAACAAAAAGCCGTCGAAGAACAGTTAGCACATATTGTAGCCCAATTAAAACCTCAAGCAGGAACCTTTACTGGTGAACCAGGGATAAACCCAAGACACGATCAACTCATACAAGAACAATTGAAAGCCATCACCATAAGGTTAGGTCGTGTCCTCACTGAAGCTACACAAATCACTCAGGAAGATGAAGATATAGTTGTAATCGCCCCAATTGCAAGCACGAATCCAGAAACTGAAAAGACTGTATAAATCAAGAAGGGGAAGGAAAAGGAACTAGAATTCAAAGAACCTGAAGTCCCGTCACATAAGCCCAGAATACCATATCTAGACAGGCTGGGAGGGACTAAATTGGACACTAGATTCCAAAAATTTAAGGAAGCAATGAAGAAACTATATATTTATATCCTATTCCTTGATGCCCTCTCCGAAATACCAGCTTGGGCCAAATACCTAAAGACCTTACTATCAAGGAAATGTATGACCGAAGAACAAGAGACTGTTAAACTAGCTCAGACAACTTCTGATATTATTCTCAACAAAATGCTGAAAAAACAGAAGGATCCCGGTTCCTTTGGTATTCAATGCTCTATCGGAAATGCCTCTAGCAAAAAAGGATTAGCTGATCTGGGAGCTAGCATATCTATTATGCCCTTCTCAATGTGTAAAAGGTTGGGTTTTACCAAATTATTACCCACTACAATGACAATACAACTGGCTGATTCGACCATCACCGCACCATTGGGAATCATTGAAGATATTCTAGTCAGGATAGGAAAGGACTCTTATGTCCCTTGTGACTTTGTTATTATGGATATAAAGGAAGATCTAAGATATCCAATAATATTTGGCAAACCCTTCCTTACCACGGCCAGAGCACTTATCAATGTTGTAGCTGATACTATTATCTTAATACTAGGAAATGAAGCCATTCAATTCAGAATCCTTAACAGCCTAAAAGGTCCTAGCATCCAGGAAGAAGTTTTTCTTCTCGAGGCAATAGACAAAATGTCTCAATTACAACAGGAAACAACCGAACCATATGATTATCTAGAAAATGTCTTGACAAATCTAGAAGTTAAATTTTCAGTTAGCGAACTAGTACAACAATGTCAGTGATATTTAGACCAAGCCGAAGAAGCTCCAATAGCCACCTTCGAGGAATTGAAATCTGTCACCATTTTGGAAACAACAGAAGTACCCAAGGCCCCTGAAATGAAAGCCTTACCAATATGACTCAAACATGTCTTCCTGGACGAAGAAAAATTGTGCCCAGTCATAATCAGCTCTACCTTAATAGATGATCATGATGAAAGACTTCTTGCTGAGCTCAGGAAACACAAAAAAGCTATCATATATAAAATGACTGACCTAACAGGAATAAATCCAGCTCTGTGCATGCACAGACTACCCATGGTAGAAGAGTTTAAACCATCAAGGGAACATAAGAGGAAACTAAACCTGAACCTCAAAGAAGTGGTTCAACTTGAGGTCCTTAAACTCCTAAAAGCTGGTATCATATATCCCATTTCTGATTCTCAATGGGTTAGCCCGATTCAAGTGGTCCCTAAAAAGGGGGGGGGGACTACTGTCATTTTGAATGATAAAAATGAGCTAGTACCCACAAGGACTGTCACTGGATGGAGGATGTGTATCGATTATAGGAAGCTGAACAAAGCAACAAGAAAAGATCACTTTCATCTACCTTTTCTTGATGAAGTCCTCGAACGTTTGGCCCACCAAAAATTCTTTTGCTACCTTGACGATTATTTTGAGTTCTATCAAATCCCGATACACCCAGAAGACCAAGAAAAGACAACCTTCACTTGCCCCTTTGGAACTTACACCTTCGGAAGGATGCCTTTTGGGCTATGTAATGCACCTGCAACCTTCCAAAGGTGCATGTCTACAATATTTGCAGGATTAACTGAGTCAATCATGGAAATATTTATGGATGATTTTTCAGTCTACGGAAATTCTTTTGAAAACTGTCTACTTAACCCCGGGAAAGTTTTACAAAGATGCGAGGAAACAAACCTGATCCTAAATTGGGAGAAATGTCACTTTATGGTGACATAAGGTGTTGTCCTCGGGCACCGAGTGAGTGAAAGAGGAATTGAAGTGGATAAGGCAAAGATTGATGTCATTTCAAAATTATCACCACCTAAAGACATTAGAGGAGTGTGAGCATTTCTGGGCCACACTAGATTTTATCGAAGACTTTTTAAAGATTTCTCCAAAATAGCAAAGCCCATGACCTATTTGTTGACAAAAGATGCAAATTTCAATTTTGATCAAGAATGCTTAAATAGCTTCATGACCTTAAAAAATACTCTAATCTCTGCACCCATTCTGAGAGCACCCGATTGGTCACAACTGTTCGAGATAATGTGTGACGCAAGTGACTACTCTATAGGAGCGGTGCTAGGGCAAAGAATAGATAAGAAGCCCTATGTGATATACTATGCATCAAAGACGCTAGATGAGGCCCAAAAGAATTATACAACTACTGAAAAAGAATTTTTGGCTGTCATTTACGCCTTTGAGAAATTTCACTCTTATCTAATCAGATCAAAAGTCATAGTATACACAGACCATTCTGCAATTAAATACCTAATTCAAAAACAAGATGCATAACCAACGGATGAGTCTGGGTAGAATGAAGAAATACTATACCCCAGCTGACAAAATTCCAAGACAAACTATTGAGATTCATGATCTCGCTACATCAATCTAACCAAGTCAGAACTTTGTCGAGCCAGCGACGTAAAACCAAGACGCTACTTGGGAGACAACCCAAGAACTGAGTATCCCCTTTTATTTTATTTTACTTAGTTTTGATAATTTTCTAATTTCTTATTGACCTATCATAGCATCCAAAACATACATAAAAATATAAAACCCAAAAACCTTTTTAATCCTATCCAAACGGTTTTGAAACCGTTTGGATCCTTACGATCTCGAAACTGTTTGGGCTCCATACGGTCTCAAAACCATTTGGATCCACATGGTCTCGAAACCGTTTGGGCTCCATATGGTATCAAAATCGTTTGTATCCACACGGTCTAAAAACCGTTTGGGATCCATACAGTCCCAAAACCATTTGGACCCACACGGTCTCGAAACCTTTTTGATCCTTATGGTCTCGAAACTGTTTGGGATGCATACGGTCTCAAAACTATTTGCCCTTGAGAATTTGTAACGTCGCCCCTCCTTTTTCTATAAATACCGCTTCACCCCCTTCCCTTTCCTTTCCTTTGGTTTCTCGAATTTTCTCTCTCACGCGTAAGCCCTGTTCCATTCCCAGTTCACGTTGATTCCTCTCTACTCCATCCCGACTCCACTTCCGTCGTCTCCGTGCACATCCAAGTTTGCCTTCACCTGCTCCGTCATCCTTTCTGACGATACCACCACCGCGACACGTCCGCCATCTTCATCATCTAGCAGCAAGGTAGAATGCTGCTACGACAACCACCATCTGCACTAACGCCGGCGCTATTTTCGCCGCTTCTACCACGAACGAAGTTCCCAATTGCCACTGACGCTATCACCGCCATCAACACCTTAATCGATGGCGCCATTTTCACCGTTTTTTCCATCTTTTCACTGCTTGTCATCCTCACCATTTCATCTTCGTAGTGGTTTCGACCCAAACGGTCTTGAAACCGTTTGGACCGAAACGGTCGTAAAACCATTTGGAGCCAAATGGTAGTGAAACCGTTTGAGAGAAACCGTTTGGAGCCAAACGGTCTTGGAAACATAATTTCACCCTTAAAATGATTTCATACCTAAATATATTGCAATTCTTTCAACATTTTTTCCTCTTTAACATATATAATCTTCTGATTACAGAATGGCCTCACCTGCAAAAGAAGCCACCGGAACTACTGACGCTCCCTTCTGGACAAGGGAGAAACTATTGGAGGATTGCGCAAAGCTCGAGCAAATCATGGACACCTACAAAAATACTGGAAGGGTCCCACCAAAGGTTGACTTGATCAAGGTCATGCACGACCTTGAGCAAGTCAACATGTGCCTAACCGAGGACCCTGTTGAAGAAGTGGAAGAAATTTCCTCCAGTGATGAAGGTTCAGAGTACGCACCAAACTCCGAGGATGAATCCCAAGTCCCAAAGTCCAAAGCCAAGAGGAAGACTAAAGAAGCTGCCAAGGGACAACTATCAAAGAAAAGGGCAAGGAAGCAAGTCTGACACTCTACCACAAGGGAACAGATCTTGGTAGGACACGTCATCCCTGCTGTTGCAAATCCTGCCGCCACCACCACCACCGCAGAACCTACACCAGCCGACCTATACATCCAACACCTCCCAGCTGGTGACAAGGTGCTGTGACTGACAAAGTATGTCTGCCCCAACATACTGAAGAAGATGGGGATTTATGATAGAGTCCTTTCCCTACTCGACAACGCAAACCTCTCAAGACTCTGCTTTCTTGTAGAGACTTCTTGTGTCAAACCCACGATCGAGTTCTTCACACACCTCAACAAAGAAACCGTGGATGCAAAGGACAAATGGAAAGATGGAGGTGACCGCATGCTGGTAACCTTACTTTTTGGTAACAATGTTATCTTGACTGAGAACACATTGAATGAAATATTCATCGACCAAGATCAGATAAAAAAGGCTAAGGAGGCAAGCCTGAACCATCCCCAGTTTAACAGACATACCTTCTGGAAAGCTCTGATGGGGATTCCAAACTATGAGACGAAGACTTGCAAGGCCTCTAACATACATTCTGGCCTGGTGCACACACTGCACAAAATTATTACATACACTCTTTTCCCCAAGACAGAGGGTGGAAACGTCAGTATTTTCGATCTCTTTATTCTCTGGTCCATCCTCAAAGGGCTTCCGGTCAACATCAGATGACATCTGATACAAAAGCACTCAGCTTACGCCGTTGGAAAAGGAATCTGCATGGGAGGTCACATAGCATCAATATTGAAATTTCTCAAGATGGACAAACCACTACCCAAGTGCACGGTGATAAAGGGTGACATCCTTACAAATGAGAAGAGTTTAAAAAACTCATACATCATAAAGGAGAAGGATGCAAAACTCCACTACTCTTCTGCCCCACTGTCAAAGCATCTAGGACATTGCTGCCACTTCCAGAATTGGCAGATTACGACAAAGAAAAGCTTCTCTTCACTGAAGAGGAGCTTGCCAACCTTATAGCCTCAGTCAAAGCAAAGGCAGGGCAGACAGAGCACAACATCACTGCCCCCGCAACAAGGCCAAAGAAAATTCCAGTAACACAGTCTTCAAAGCTGCACATACAAAAACAATAGCAATTGGAGATGCCCACATCAAAGATCAACCCAGAGGCGGAGCCACCACACAACACCAAAAACATAGTAACCCCAACACCAGAACCTTTCATCCTTGATTTGGATGTTGGGTTCACCTCTACAACCACCACCACTACTACCACCTTCCCCCACTCTACCACCACACCACCACCTTCCACCATTCCACCATCCATCACTCTTCCCCCATTCTCCACAACAACGCCCACCATAATTTCTTCATCCACATCCACAATTTCACCCGCATACTCCGCCTCACTCTTTTCCTCTTCGGGCATTCCATTCTCCACCTCAACGCCCGATCTCACCTTCACTTCAACCACTTTCCCCTCAACATTCCCATTTCATCCCTTCTCACCCGGGATGTCACCACCATTCCCATCCACCACCTCATCTACCACCACCATCCCGATACCGCTAGTGACTCCATCAATAGTCACCACACAATTCGCGGGTCCATCAATAGTGTATCTTTTGCAAGGCACTACCACCCTTCCACCCCGACCCCAGCCACCTCACCCTTCCATCTCTGGGGTCCCCTTTTCACAAGTCGGTGAGGAATTCAGACGACAATTTGACACCATTCGAAACCTCCTCACCGACCCTTCTAACATATTATTATCTATTTTTTCTTGTGTGCAGGATATCGCTTCACAAGTCTCCAAGACCGACGAGCAGAACAACACCTTACCAGGCATCATCACAAGCATCCGACAATGACAAGAACTAATGACCCAACAAGTCGACCGCATCGACAACTGCTTACAAAACCTGTCGGAGTTGGTACTCGAGATGAAAGGATAGAAAGAGGCGTTGGCCTAGCAAGTTGACATGGTCTGTACACAAACTCAACCTTTTCCTGAGACCCTCCACAAGCTTCAACAGTAGCAAACTGCTCAAAGCACACATTTGGATGACATCAACAACAACCTAGTACAACTCATCCACCGCCAAGAGGAGGAATCCAACAAATAACTCAATGACCTTCACACACAAATAATCGATCTATCCGCACGACTCCGCTATGCCGAATCAAGATATATGGATCTCAAAGATAGCTGTGACGCACTGCTCGAAACCCATGAGCATGTGCAAGTGACACTCGAAGAGCTACAAGAAATCCATCGGAAGTGCAAGAAGAAGTCGATCACGAAGGCAGAAGAAAAGGTAGTGAATGACGACGACGATGACAGTGAAGATGATGATGAGGACTCTAATTCCTCGACTGACTCCAACGATGACAACTCCTCCTTAGACAATCAACCCGATGACCCAGGCAATACTGGGGAGGGCACCAGCTGAGGGCCAGAACCTGCAAAGAAAGGAGATGATAAAGACCACCAAGAGGGTGGAAACAAAGATCCCAAGCCCCCAACAATAATGACAATGTAACAATGTCATATGGGGACCAGTTCTTTAACTTTTCAACTATGGGATCCCTGGGGGACACTGCCAAAGATGCGGCTTTTGCTGAGTACCAACAATGCATACTAGGAACCAACATTAGCCCACCCACAACAGTTATTCACCAATACTCCGCTCCAGAGCAACCTGCACCTTCCCCCCTAGAGCAAGAAGAATCTGACCGAGTGAGTCTAGCTACAGACAATAGACTCGACTCTGACTATGATTCTGATAAAGATGAAGATCTGCCATTTTTCTTGGATGACAACGAGCACACTTCAATTCCTCCACCACAAGACCTTCCCCCGCCACCACCGCTACCTCACAAAATGCATGACTTGGACATGGTGGCCATATATATGTTAGATGTTCATGACATCTTCATCCTGAACACTATCGTAGACGATGCCAAAGATGGGGGGGCATCATCTACAACAATTCAAAGACAAAGCTCAAGTTGACATGAGAAGACTTCCGTATCATCCTTCGACCACAATCGAGGGTGAATATGTCTATCTTCCGTGTCTTCCTTGCCAATGCTATTGAGGAATTCCGGAGCCCAAAAAGGTTGCAGCCCGTCTTCAATGCTTCACCCCCTCTATCTTTAAGCTTATTACATAAGGACTTCCAGTCAAAGTCCATTGAGCGGCTACGAACTGGCCTTGCACGAAGGGCACACTACATTTTCGTGCCCTTCAGAGTTTCCAACCACTGGCTGCTCATGATTGTCGACACCACAACCTGCGACGCCAAGGTGTACAACTTCTGCGCCAGCGAAATAAAGGCCAGACAAATAAATTTTGTTGGATTGGAAGCCAGGGAAGCACAATGCATACCTTTTCGGCTTCTCAAAATAATATGGGCTGCTTGCCCATCTCTGTGACATGGTTGGAGCCAACCATGGTTCCAAATCATCAACCCAATAGTCCAAACTTTAGCTGGTTTAGGGGATTGCACTTTTTGTATAATACAATTCATAGAAGCGCTCAATAGACAAATCTCCTTTACTGAGCTTGCAACAAAGGATATGCACTCCTTACGAGGATGTTATGCCATGGAGCTCATTTGTGACAGGCGATTATTTAAGAATCTGACAATGGAACAAGACGACATACCTCAATATCTCTTCTCTGCTATCCAACATTCACAAAAGCGTCGATACATGACAATTCTAAAGGAGTTGGAGAAAAAGCAACAACAAACCGCCAAGGTATCGGAACAACACCAGTGGGAACCTTATGATTTCGATATGGTGGAGGACAAGGGGGACGTCGACTTGATAATAGGGGTTATCATCAATAGATCATTCCAACCAATGGTGCCCCTATCTGCCTTAGAACCAATGTTTCCAAATTTTGACCTTGCCGCATGCAAAAAACTTTCTGATAATGAACTCAGACTCATCATGTCTAGGCTTTATGCAAAGAAAGATGAGCTTGTCTTCATGCACAGAAACATCCTAATAATGGCAGATACTCTCCATGAAACTGTACAAACTAAATGTTCTTTATCCGTGAGATTAAAGACTGCCTACCAATTTCTTCTAGCACGGGACCTACCTGTAGTTTATATGGCGTCAACATACATGAAGGACGATTTACTTGGATCCAAGAACTTTGAAACCACGGAGGACCTTATCTCATATCTTCAAAACACAACTCTGATGTTCATTATGTTTCCTTTTCACTCTGAGCACTGGCTGCTACTGGCAACAAATTTGCATGAGGGAACTACAATCATTTACAATAGTTTCGATAGCCAGTTTGATCCAAACCAAAGATAGTATGATGTAACAGCAAAGACACCGACGGAGGAAGTGGCTAAGGATTGTGCTGAATGACTACACGATCTCCTGGGAAAACACACAAAGGTGTATGACAAAGAACATTTCCATCGCCCATCCTTCATCCACAGATGTCCCCAGCAGATTAGAGAATCAAATTACTGCGGTTTCCACGTCCTCTACTGAATGTATACCATCACTGTTCTTGATAAATAAGTGGAGGACATGAAGGATGTGGATTACCACACTTTACGTGGAAAATTCGCAACTAATCTCCTATGATATCATGGAGCAAACAAGGGATTAATAGAACCTTAATACCCTTGCCCATGTACTTCTCAACCTATCACTTTGACACCCTGAGGACCGAGTGAGTGATAAGTTAGGGGGGTACACTGGGCAAGGGCGAGGTATCATATTCAAACCCTTTTCTCTTTACTCTTTCTTTCACCTCTGTTCTTCTATACATATTTTTCCTTTCCTCTGACACTTAGATTTTTCAGTAATTCCTTTGATAGAATAACTCTTACATATAAAACAACTTTCGCTTCAGAAAAGAGTCACCCCTAGCTAAATTAGAGACAAAGTAGTCCTCAAACGCAACTACACAAGTAGCATTTAGGCATGTAATGGCGAATTAATAAATCACTTTCATACTCGATTTCTATACTTTTGCTTCAGTTCTGGATCAGACTCTCCACAGGTTAACATCATGGCTGAAACAAGCTAAACACTCTCAAGGACGGGAAGGAGCCAGGCAAAATCCAAATCAAGGAACCTCACAAGTGGACCACCAAGTACGAAACTGTAATAAGTGCATGTTAGGAAACCCTAAGAAACAGTTTTCTTATTTTCAAAAAGAGGCTTGGCAGCCCAAATAAAATCCTAAATACCCAATTCCTAAGCCTGTGAGCATATGAATAAAAGCCCGACCGGTACATTCAGCTGCCCGGCATAATAACATGAGAGTTGTGCCATGCATAAGGACTTATACAAAGAACCAATAAAGGTCTTGCCCACCCGGTACATTCAGCTTCCCTCACAAAGGCATATGTGTCACACCTAGTAGTGAGATCCTAAGGTCTCCAAGTATATGAAAAAGCTGATAAAGGACTCGCCCGACCGATACATTTAGCTGGACTCACAAAGGCAGATGTGTCGCGCCCGACAGTGAGATCCCAAAAGTTTAGATAAACCCTCCCCCACAAAAAAAGGGGAGTTACACAGAAGCCTTTAGCCAACCCTCATACCTATCTTAGCTTCTGGTAGGAATTTGAAAGAAGTATAAAACTGCTTAGAGTCGAAGACATGCATAGAATACGATAAAGGAAAAGGTGGTCCCAATGTGAGTTACGTGATACGGAAGAAACCTAAGATCCACACAACTCTCGATACCTGAAAGAGTTAGTGAAAGAGGAAGCCCTCATAAAACTCTAGGAGATCTCTAGTTTAGAATTTAAGCAAGAGTATTGAAATCTTCACTAAATAAAATCGCCTCACCACTACGTGACTTAGCTCTATCCAACTTGAGGACAAGCTAGACTCTAAGTTAGGGGGGTGATAACCTCCCATTTTGTGATGTTATCCTACTAGTTTTTCTTAATTTTCCATACTCTTTCTTAGATAAATTAGATATAATCCTTAACTCTCTACGTTATTACGAATTCACCATTAAAATAATATTTATCTTTTTCTTCTTACAGAACCCCCCCCCCCAAAATATTGCAAAAGCCCCAAACGGTCCCAAGACCGAATGAAGTCCAAAAAGTCCCAAGACCGAATGAACTCAAATGGTCCTAAGACCGAATGAAGTCCAAACGGTCCTAAGACCGAATGAACTCAAATGGTCCCAAGACTGAATAAAGGCAAACGGTCCCAAGACCGAATGAAGTCCAAACGGTCCCAGGACCGTATGAACTCAAACGATCCCAAGACCAAATAAAGGAAAACAGTCTGGAGACTGAATGAAGTCCAAATGGTCCCAAGACCGAATGAACTCAAACGGTCCCAAGACCGAATAAAGGCAAATAGTCTCAAGACCGAATGAAGTCCAAACGGTCCAAAGACCGAATGAACTCAAATGGTCCAAAGACCGAATAAAGGCAAACGGTTTGGAAACCGAATGAAGGAAAACGGTCCCAAGACCGTATGAACTCAAATGATCCCAAAACTAAATAAAAGCAAACGGTCTGGAGACGGCATGAAGTCAAACGGTCCCAAGACCGTATGAAGCCAAACGGTCCCGAGACTGTTTGAAGCCAAACGGCCCCGAGACTGCATGATGCCAAACAGTCTCCAAACCATTAAAGACCCAAATGGTCCCAAGACCATTTGGGAATCCTTGGAAGCCTATAAATAGAACCAAAGGAGTTCTCATTTGGCATCAAATTCTTTTACGCCCAAAGGCTTCCCCAACCGTTCCAGAGCTGTTTCATCTTCCATCCTCCGCCCCAAGGCTGCCGGTCCAAGATCCACACTTCATCAAGCTACTTTCTCTCTCATCGACATAGAAGGTGGGAAGTGAAGAAGTCTTCATCAAGTCAACCAAGTGGTGTGAAGGTAGTTGCTCTCTACTCCAAGGGGTCGACCTTCCTCCCTCCTATGTGGTGATGATGCTTTCTTTCTCACTTCCTGCCTCGTTCTTTGTTCTTGCCATGAGCAAGTAGTCCCATACACTAGGGCGCGGGGAGTAGCCCCGCTACCCATGTTTTCATTTCATACATTGTAATTCATGAGTTTGCAATAGAAAAATACTATCTTTTCAGTTCAACATCAATCGTTTAATGAATGCCAGTTGCTTGATCACCAACTTGTGTAGTGTATTATTTGTTAGTGCAAATTGTCTATGTTTGTACTTCTAGATTTGAATATCGACTACTTGTTGGTTCCAGATTGTATGTAGTCACCATACATTTGGTTTGGTATCTAGGAGCGTTTCTCGAGGAGTGGGGTAAACTCACCTCCATCATTGTACTTCCATACTATGAAATGGAATCAGTTGACGTATAAAAGTACAACCTTGATAGGTCGAGGAACACACTTTGTGAAGGGAGTGATGCAAAATAAGTGACCATTCATTAGGGGATGGCTGGCATTGCAATGCTTCCACGTTTCTCGTAGTTAGTTATCTGAAAGGAAGCTAAGTCGAAAAAGATACTAACTGTTTAGACCCTTTTCTTTGCCCCATGTTATTATGATGTATGTTTTGATCCATGCGTAGCGGTGGTGAAACTTGATCACATCCTAGTGGTTGCCAATTATCGTTTACAACCTTAAGTTTACTTTCTTGTTATTTACTTTCTCTGTACATTAGTTTAATCATCAAACCAACTCTTTGATCTAAATATCAAATTTTGAGTAGATAAGTAGAATTATTACGTTTTCCATCTTGTTAAACTCTTAACAAGACCGTTGTCTTGTGGATTTGACCGTTAATTATACTACGATAAGACTTCCACCTATCTTAGCATACATGGGTGGAGATCTTATTTTAGCATATGCAAGGATAAACTTAGAGACTTACTATCTCTATGATTTTTAGTGGTGCATGCAACTCCATGTAAGTGGAGGCTCCATCAGTAGAACACCTAAAGTGGTTGATAATGGTATATCAACAATGCCTTAACTTGAGATGAGTCTATATCACTTGATGATAGTTCGGTAATTCAATTGTGTGACTTATGGCCAATACACTACATGGTAAATGTGATGTGTTAGTGCACAAAATATTAGGATGGGATATACCCTAATATAAGATAAGTTGATGAACTTAAGTAAGTTAAAAGCAATGAGGGAAGTAATACACCAAGGCGTGATAAATATCACATCCAACACCTTAAGGTTGATACACCTTGATGCACCTTAAATCCAATATACTTGGATGAGTAACACATGTTGTGTGCCATGTGAATAAGTTGCTTCCTAGTGAGAGGTGACAACATGTGTAATGGCCTTGTGTGCCATGTGAATAAGTTGTTTCCTAGTGAGAGGTGACAATATGTATAATGGCCTTGTGAGCCATGTGAATAAGTTGTTGCCTAGTGAGAGGTGACAAGATGTGCAATGGCCTTGTCAGCCATGTGAATACTTGAACAACAAGTAAAATTAATACCTTGGTCTAAGGACCTAGAGGTAATAGTTACCTAAAAAGTGGTAACAATGTTCAGTAATGATCTAAGGGTTTGAATACCCAGATCTAGTAATCATAATTATGATAATGTTGAGGAATGAGAATTCCCAGTAATGAGATAAGGGATTGAGATCCTAAGTGTTATATGTGTTTTAAAGATTTGAAAAGTACTTGATACATGTATTGCACCTTTCTTTGTAGAATTTGTCATAATAATTCATGTTTGAAAACTTGACTGATGCTAAAAGAATATGGTAATGCACTTAATTAATCAAGTGGAATCTTATCATGTAGTGCCATGACCATAAATCCATCATCGTCAGTAGCTGGTGGTGGTGAAATAGGTTTTCCCACGGGATCTCCTGGAGAGCACATATTTTTGAATATGCGGGGGTGATGGGTGCAAATATCCTTACGCCCTAATGTGGGATTGACGTGAGATAAACATGAAATCTCTCAATCCTTCATTATATGTGCCAGGATAGATGTATCACGAATCTCCCGATGATGATGAATGCCGGGATTGATGGTAGATAAACACGAGATCTCTCAATCTCCAAAGGAGTGCATCCACCGCTGTAGCTCTATAGCAAAGTTGCCAATTTACACTAGAAAGCTATTTAAGCACTTGACGTAGTCCTGCTTGTGGTATCACACCGACCGAGACGGCAGAGGTCATGGCAGTTGACTCTCCCATTGACCTTGTATGGTACTGATTTTTACTTTGTAGTGGTTAGTTGGAGTATGAGTGGTATACCTCATCTCCTCAGGGCATAAGTGTGATTGTAAAATTTAATTAGTAGTGTAGCGTAATTGCTTAAGGATTGAATGCAGAAATCATTGGTTAATGTTACATTTCTTATTGCATCTTAAATAGATAGATGTTATACATGTTCTTCATATTCCTTATAAAATGAATAGATGAATTACTACTTTGTCATATATAGCTGCAATGTTCCAAAAGATGATATTGTTCTATTCTGCCTAAACATTGATTAAATCCAATCTATTAATATAAAAAGAACCTCTACTTAGTTTATAAATGCTTAATATATGATAATAATATGGTCAACGAAGACTTATATCTCTCGCTGGGACAATTGTCTCACCCCGTGGGATCCAAATTTTTTTAGGTGGACATGCATGAGGTGGCAAAGATCTCTTTCTACAGAGGAGGAACAACATCTGAGGTAGCAGTGACAACTTAGGTTGAGTGTACTGTCTATCATTTCTTGTAGATAGAATTCCTATGTATCAACTCTGTACTCTTAGGTCCTTAGAGTTGGTTCGTACTGGTTTCATGAATGATCTGAGATTTTGGCTTGAATGCCTCGAGGTCTTATGTTGTTCCAGTATGTGTTTTGATAGAGCAACTATTATATGTTGTCCTCAAGATGAGATGTTTTACTATGTAAACATGATATGTATGAGTTTTAGATCTTTCAGTAAACTTTTTCTGGAAAAGGATCTCCTTGCAAAATAGTTTTAAATTTTAGTGATTTTTGTTAATCTGCTTATTATGTTTATTCCACTTAATTAGTAACAATTTGTTTGTTGGTTTGATGATGGTCGTTTCAAGTTTTGGTATCAGAGCTTAAGGTTCGCTGAGTCTACATAGACATAGGACTAATGTGTTGAGTCTGTTCTAGTATCCTTCAGTATACACCATAGTGACTTCCGCTTATGCAGAAGAAAGGTTAAAGTTTATAAATGACTGGAGAACATGAGGAACACATTGCTAAGAGCAATGTTGTTGCACCAATAGAGGGCGCAATGGATCAGGCAAGAGAAGAACAAGTGCTTGAGAATTCCCATAATGATACGATCAAGATAAAGAATCCTATGTTTATGATCTTCATAGGCAGGTTAAGACAACAGTGATACATATAGCAGACTGGATACTAACATTACAACCTAGGTTACCGGTCCTTAATGCAGAAAATTTGGGTTCTGAAAGGGTTCCTGAATGATATGGTCATGTTGGAACAGTGGAAATGTGGGAAGGATTAACATATGGCAAGAAAAAAGACTCTGGCATAAGTACAGACAGATAGTACATATGTGATGGTAATGCTCAAGAAGGGGCAATAAGCTGAGAATTAAGGTAAGGTCTCTATAATTTTAGAGACATTTGCCTAGTTGTTCTAAAAATACAAAGTTTTTGGTGCCATCAATACAATAAATGCCTAGTGCACCCGGGTAGTAATCACTATGTAAAGGCAAAAGTCCTAACTTTCCACATGTAAGAACCCATGGCTTAGTTTTTACATCGGTAATAAGATCGATAAGACCATGGAATGAGGGTAAGACATGTTATAAGCAAGGACATGTTGAGCATACTAAACTCTTTTCTTTTAAAAGAAGGGAGGAAATGACTCAACAGCCGAGGTAGGCTCAGTAGGGATTACGAAATTTACAACCCAATAACGTAAAAAGGCAAGAGTAACAACATGAAACAACTAGACTCAATGTGTTTAGTCAACATGGAGCGGTAGATGACCGCGAGGGGTAACAGTCAGATAGAGCTTTTTCATTTTTATATGCATTCTCTTGATTTTATCTGATAATCATAAGAGGGATTGATGTTATGGATTTCCATATTGATTGTCCTATGGGGACATAGGGAAGAAATTATGAGAACTAGAATTTATATTCTATTCAGTATTCTTTTAAATGTTCTATAATTGCTCTTATCTGTGTGAAAGAGGATGAGGTATAGAAGTGATGCCTGGAGAAAATCCAAGAATTCTAAGCCCTCTGTTTTTGATGATATGAAAAGTAAGGAACATGATAGTAAACAAAGTGCATACTACCTAATATTAGTACTTGTATACCCTGCCCAGGTATTCAACTATTGAAGATAAGGTGAGTATGGAACTCTTAGATTGTTATCTTTCTGATTACTCTAATCAAGTAGTCATTCTGAGACAATATAGTGAGTATAATGAAACGAGAAATATGGAATGGATATTTGTATCACATCCTAAGTGCATTAAATGGAATCGGAAATGATCTCAGATCAATCTGTGTGTATAAGGAAGTAAAAAAAAGTATAATGCTCATGATAAGAGAATGAGAAAAAGGGAGATGATCCATGTCTGATAAAGCCTGTGTGAATAGTAAAGATCTTTTCCCATGATGTGGAAATGGGAAATGTGATAAAATCAAAAAATGATCACGAACATGTTAGACAATAACAAAGAAAGGAATATGTTTCTTTGTAAAGTATCCATTTGTCTTGGACTTTGGTTCCAAGATAAAGATATGTGTAACATATTATGTCCTAAGATAAAAGAAAGATCCTTTTGTATGTTTGACTAAGGTATTAACAATAGAGAGATGGAAATGATGAGGATGTGATGTGTTTTTGACACATGTGATAGATACCAAAGTAAGGAATTCTGGTATCTAAGAAATATCAGGTGATATGGGAAAGTAAAAACATAACTTGTAATCAGATGGTTATGTTGGTTACCTGGAATGGCCAACTGTGAAATCAGTCCAGTTACATAAAATAGTATGGACATCAATTGTTAGGGGTTTATGCTCTACATAAACATAATATCGATAAGGATGTACTAATTAAAGGAACGATTGTAAAATCATTGTGGGAAAATCTTATCAAGCTAAAAATAATTCCTTAGAATTCCCTTATCTAGACCTGTTAAGGCAACTTATACATAACATCTAAAGATACCTCTAAGATAAGTTCTTAATTGATAAGTAACCTTCCCTTATGACAAGAGAATGTACAACTAATGAAATAGTTGGTACAAGTTGTAAGAAAGTTTAGTGTTATGTCAGCAAATTAGATGGCACAACAGATGTATGATAAGACTTGTAGTCCCAAGTGGGTGATAGAATGCAACTCTGGTCTTTCCTTGGAAGTGAAATTCTAAACTGAATGAGGAGTATGGAAGACTCCCTAGAATCAAGAATCTTGTCACATAAAGTTGTAAGTTGAGAATGGTGACAAATCAGTGAGGTTTGACACCTGAGTTAAATAGGGTATGTATAATGTTTCTCTGACCAAGAAAAGTGTTACCTGACACAGAGTTGACTCTATAGTCAATAATGCAAATGACAATGGGGTATGTGTCTTGTGTGACAAATTCTATTATAACCTTGTGTGGAAGAAATTTTTTTTGATCAAAGTTCTATGGTATCTCCATGACATTAAGATGTTATGTGGAGACTTGATGATATGATGAATAAATAATATCTGTCTCCCTTTACCTAGGATTTCGGGGACAAAATCCTTGTTAGGGGTTTATAACTTGTAATGACCCTGACCAGGGTTATGAGGTAACCCTATTTGTTTTGGCTAAGTAAGTTGCTTAGAAATTTAATATAATCCTCTAAGGTGTTTTTTTTTATCATGTGACACACTTATGTTCCAAGTTTGGTCCTGATTGAATGCTGTTTGAGCAATGTTCCTTTGTTTTGGACCAAAGTGCAATTTACCCAAGATGAGGGGCTATATTGCAAAATGTCACATGTTGAACATTCATTAAGTGTTTTAGCATCATAAGAGAGAGAATGATGCTAAGTGGTGGCTTATGGAAAGCCTAAATTCCAAGTTTGAACTTGTTTGAATAATGCTAGTACCTTGTGCACCAATTTTGGTACAAATTGTAATTTACCCAAAATGTAGGGTTGATATGAAAATTGCCACCTATAGAGTGTTAATACTTCCTCTATGTATCACTTAGAGGAGATAGAAAGAAGGAGACACCATGTTTGTATCAATTATGAGTGATGGTAATCTTGGCAATGAAATGACCAAGAAAAGTGTTGAATATGAAACCTTAACTTGAGTTGTATCAAGTTGAAAAGCTTATATATGAGTACCTATCGGCCAAGGAGCCATAGGGGGAGTCTCATATCGTTTTATGGACTCTTGGAAAAGCCCATTACGTGCAAAGCACCTCAAGGAGGTGAAGTGTATCGGTTTACAACTTCCTTAGAAAAGTTGTATCGGGTTGTGGATAAAGTGGTGATTTTGTTGATATATTTTATTCAAAGGGACAAGTAATGGACGAAAATTCATCCCTAGATTATCCTCAAGAGTTTCAAATGTCAAGATAAATGTTAATTCATGCATGTACACGTGTCACCCATGCATGGACACGTGGCTCCTAGTAGTTCAAATTGATGACACCTCATTTTCACACTTCTTCATGAACAACAAGTATATATACCCCTACTTTCACCCCTTAGTGAAATTTTCGAATCTTACCACCCTACTTACCTAAGGTATCATGTATAGGGTTCTTGTATCGTGTACGAGTGAATTGGTATCGTGCATAGGGCCTTGTGTATCGTCCATAGCAAGATCATATCAGCCAAGTAGGGTGATATCAGCCTAGTGAGGTGATATCGGCCATAGCGAAGTGTTTTGGCCACAAGTGAGGGGGATATCGGACACAAGTGATGGAATATAGTGCAAGGGTAATAAGGTATCATGCAAGGTTCTAAGGAGCAAGAAGGATCTCAATACCTAACCGTAAGATGAGGCCATGGTCATCTTCAACCTTGGATTGAAGCATGATTTTAGGGTTATGATCTTCCTTTCTTTTCTTCTTCACCAATTGCTTATCTGTGGTGATTTCTTGTATATGAAGGAGTTGTAAACGAGTCTTGGACTTTTTATAAGTCATATTCAACCTTAGGAATGTGGAGCTTTGGAGCTTGGATCTTTGAAGTTGTTCTTAAGGTGGGTTATATAACTTGAACTCAACCATGTTATTATTCATAACCTAAATTGCTATACTTAATGAACTACTTTTAATTCCCAAATTTTCTGGAATAGTTGATGACATTATGCGTTCTAGTAGTTGCTTAGACCTATTTCCATGAACCGACCGCCAACATATGTTTTAGAAAGGAGCTAACGTCAACCCTTCTCCTCCTCTATAGGCAAGATTGACCAAAGGACATAAAGGTCAACCTACTCCACCTTCCCCTACCATTGTGTAGACCTAGCAAAGATGGAATTGGTGAGGTAGCAGTTCAAAACCTGAGAAAATGGGTGCTCAATGTCCATGACAGAGTTCTTGTGCTAGTTGATTGTGAATCCATGTGGCAAGTCTTTCAGGAGTCTCCACCCCCATGAATAGTCAAAGTCTCCAGTCATGTAGCGGATGTCACCATACTAGCCACCAGAGATGCATTGAACTCTGGCAATGTGAAGTAGTGGACAATGTTGAAGAGATGGAAACACACCCATCCTTCCTGCCAGTTTTACCCATGCTCGAGGATGCAGCAAGCCTCCAAGGATGCTAGGAACTTGCAGATGATCTCCTGGTAGGTGGGCCAATCACCTAAGAAGGGGTGATCACCCACCATGTCCTAGACAGCACAGTCCTCCTGAAGACTCTTCGTGAAGCCTATTTTGGTGAGGAAGGCACGATCATCGTACTATGTGGGTATCAAATCCCTCATCATCAGGCTGTCTTAGATATTCCTGTGGTCATCATTGATGTGAGCCATGCATTTCAGCTTGGGAACCATTATGCTGGCACCTGCCGCCGATGAATCTAACCTTCTTGTATCCATTGGTCTGACATGAGAAAAGGAGTGAAAAAAAAGAGTGCGGGGAAGACTTCGGGTGCCTTGGAGCTCTGGACTGTCTGTGAGTGAAATGGATAGGGTGTGAGTGTGTTTGAATCACTACCTACACCTCTCCTTTTATAGCTTTGAACTACCCTGATGTGACTTGTCGGTGGCACCAACTCACCCCCTACGATCTGTGTGAATTTGATATCAGTCGTTGATACCCAAAAGATCATGTCCCTTGATGTCGCGACACACATATTGCACACATCGTTTGTACTGACACCGTGTTAGTGGTACTGACTTCTGAAAAGCACTATCAGATCAGTACCACTGGCCGTTGGATGGAGATGATCTGGTTTGTTGATTTGCACATCCATGAATTCTATGTGTAAAATGTCATCTACCACTGATGATAGTGTTGATGATGTTGAGATGCTATTTGGCCATCACTGTTGAAGATGTTAGTGCCACCAACTTTATGGGTCAGTGGTGCTGAGTCATTTATTCTCTGTGTACTCTCAGATAAATCCTTGATATCCTAAACCTAGAGCATCATGGAGGTGTGTGCTATTGACTTTATGTCAATGGTACCGAGCCTGCACAATGGATCTGGTCTGTCTTTGCAAGGAATCGGTGCCACTGACTACTATGTCAGTGGTACCGAGCTGATTTTTGGGCATCCCTGTTGAAAAGTGTCTGTGCCACCAACTCAATGGGTAGTGGTATTGAGTTGATAATTCTCACCCCTGTAAATTTTTGCCAATTTTGGTGCCACCAAAATTCTTGTCGGTGATATCGTCTGTCTCTCGAAACTTCCCTATTGATTTTCACTTATGGTGTCATTGCCACCAACTACCTTTTTGGTGGCACCAACTTTTCTTCTGTCTGCACACCAAAGAAAAAAGATCAAGGTACCTTTTTTACATCTAAAAAGTTAAAATGAAAACTACAACAATCAAAGATCCTAAGACAAATGTAAAAGACAAAAACCAAAATACGATAAAAGAAAATTGGCTTTCCTCCCAACACATGCCCTTGTTTTATATCATAGGTTAGATGATCAGATCAATATTGACATCAATGAAGCTCAAGGAGTTTGAAATCCTCTCCCTCATGTATCAACTCTCCCCCAAAGTAGTGTTTCAACCGCTACCCATTCATAAGAAATGGATCAACCCCATTACTAATCTCCATTGCTCCATGAGGGAATGCTATAAACACCACATATGTGCCAGTCCATCTAGACCTTAATTCCTGGGGTGCAATCTCATCCTAGAATTGAATAGAAGAACCTTATGTCCTGGAGTGAATACTCTTTGCAAAATATGGAGGTCATACATCTTTTTGGTTCTATCCTTATATATCCTTGAGCTTTCATAGGAATCTAGACCAATCTCATATAATTGATTGATATCCACCATGTGCTTCTTCCCTGCATCATCAAGATTGTAATTGAACTTTCTCAAAGCCCATATGGCTCGGTGTTCCGATTCTACAAGTAAACATGGTCTCCCATAGATTAGCCTAAACAATGTTGTTCCTATAGGTGTTTTATAGGCTGTCCTATATGCCCAAAGAGCACCATTCGATTGCATGCTCCAATTGGTCCTATTTGTTGAGACTTATCTTTTCTAAGATCTTCTGAATCTCCCTATTAGACACCTCAACTTGACCTTGCATCTGTGGGTGATACGAGGTTCCAGCTCTGTGCCTCACACAATACTAGCTCAATAATGCTCCAAACTTTTTATTAGTAAAGTGAAATCCCCATCACTTATCATTACTCTTGGCATCCCAAACCTACAGAAAATATGGTCCTTCATAAATATAAAAACATGTGGATCATTGGTGTGGGTTGGAATTTCTTCCACCCACTTAGACATGCAGTCAACTCTAAGAAATATATATAAATTAGAATTAGAAGACACAAAGGGTCCTGTAAAATCAATTCCCCATAGATAAAAAACCTCAACATCTTGAAAAATGTTTAAGGGCTTTTGTGTCTCCTAGATATATTTCCTTCTTATTGACGTGCATCACAATTACTGTGACAAAGTGGATTTTCACCAATCCTTGCTCAAATAACTCTTTTTCCCTCATTATACTCACTCATGGTCCCCAATCATTTTTCTTGACTCCTAAATCAATGTTGAGACTCAAATCCAAAATATGGTGATCAATGTGATCTTTGTACACATTATAACACCTTAAATTTGATTAATTCATCACTTCGTCCAAACAATAAAACTAGTCAATCGAACTTCATCTTTTGGTTCCTAAACTTTTTTTAAATATTCTCCACATTTTTGTGAAGCTATGGTCCAAATTTCAACTCATTTGGACATTCCTACAACTATCTATGAATTTTTGAAGATAATATATTGAAAACCATTCATTTTCTTTTTATTTGCCCTCTTTTTGGCTATGCCACGTCAGCAATATGGGGCAAAGGGGTCAGGGGAAATTTCTGGCCCTTAGATTAGCCTCTCGCAGATTTGAGACTAATCTAATGGTAGCTGAGTTGTCATAAACAACCCGCTGATTGCGGGGAGGTGTTAATGCAACCCGATCAACCAAACTCGCGCCCTTGACCATGATTCAAGTTTCTAAGTGACCCAAAATCTTTGTGTCACGATTTCGAACTAATCTAGCCCTACTTTGACTGGGTTTCTCACCTTGTTGTGCCACCAAAACATCCCCCTCACCTTTCCATTCCCACTCCAGTGGCTATGGCTACACCTAGATCTTGAACTAGCCCTAAATCTACCCGCCAACCCTATAAAAAGGGTCCTTCATGATCACTAGATTCACACCAAGCTACGAGCCTTGCTTTTGCTAACTCTTTTGGTTACGAGCTCCCCCAAATCATTCCCAAACTCCTGCTACTTCAAGCAGTGTCGCCGCCAAGCCTTGTTGGGCGTCCTTCCTCCTCACCCCTTCTCCTCTTCCTTTGGCTCCCATCAGGTCCGCGAAGCCAAGGAAAGCCCGACCGGCCTGCTCATGCTCTGTCTCACCCCCTCCTAATCCCAGAATGCCTCCACTCCGGCGAGACCCACTGCCAAGTTTCTGGGCTCACGAGGGTGTGTTGCGTGAGAGAGAGATGGTCCTGTGAACCGCCAGTCCAACTAGTTGCAGCCAGCCCAAAATACACCGATCAATCGAGCGTTGAACCAGCTTATTAGAGGAGTGTGGACTAGACAGCCTCATGGCATGATCTAAGCCATCCAATTGACATCCAACAATCAAACGTTTTCACGAAATAAGGTATTTATCTCGCTCTCTGGAAAATATTCATTTAAATGCCTATATCTTATTTAAATAATAGAAAATGCATCTGAACTCCAAAAATGATGAACAAAGAGTCAATCTTGATCAGAAAAATCCAATGGATCGTTTAAAAATACGTTTGAGACAAAATTATAAATGTTGTTCACTGATATACCTATATTTGATATCTTGCTTATTTAGTTTATCTAATGGCTCAATAATGATGATAAATCCTTGAGAAACCCTAATTATGACTCTAATGCTCATCTTGAAACTGAACTTGACTATGTATGAGTTTAGATCTGATCATGCAACTCATCTCTCCTAGATAGTGAATCATGTTCATTGGACTAAGGATTAACCTTAATATTGTGATAATGGATCTAAATCTTGTGGAAAGATTGATCATGTGTATGATTCATGACTCTACTTTAATCAAACTGATCTTGATTCCCAATTATATTAAGTACCATGATGATAATCTAGAATTTGATGATGACTTGGATAACGATCATAAATTAGGGTTAACAAATATGATCCTAGAAAACCTAGGTAAGTCATTCACACTCACTTGATATTTGAAATAATGTTGGACACATTGAAATATTGGTTGATTCTAAGTGAATGACCGAACCCTAAGTTGACATAGGAAAAGTGTAACCCTAATCTCGAATATTAAAACATGATATCCAAATATCTTGATCTTGACCCTTGATCCAAACATTGTGTTTTAGGATCTAACTCGAAGGGTCAACCTATTACTAGTGGATCTGTACTCAAAATCTTTTGTGATATGTACGCTATTATATAACTCCTCCTTGATTGTATTGAAGATACTTTTATGTATCTCTTAAATGTATACTTAGCTATTTACTTGAATGAGCTACTGTTCCCTATGATCAGTCTTTCGTTTTTCTATACTATATTTTTAAAATCATGAAAACATAAATTGCATGCCCATTATGACTACCCGTATATTGATAATGATGATGATATTGATAATGTTGATAATGTTGATATTGAGTGCAACAATCCCCCCCCCCCCTCATTTGGAGGTGGGACTTGTACATTGATCTCCTATGTTCCTATGGTGAGAAGGAGCCTAGTGACCTTCCCCATCACATTGGGGTAATAGAGTCACACAAAATATATAAGCATGCTTATTTGATTACAACATAATGGGAACTCGTAATAAAAATTGAATTGTTGAATAACAAACATTTTTTCAAATGATATTGGTTTTGGAAATCATTTGTTATACTTTTGAATATAAGTCCTGCCAAGTATACTCTTTTGTTATAAACCACTTTACTTGATTTTGATAGCATACCGTGTAATTACATGATTGTGTCTCGATTTTCTTGATTTTAGGCAATAAAAATGGAATACTGAATAAGATCGCTTCCACACTCTACATACTCAGATGACAAAGATATATTGGAAAAATCTCCATATTGGGTTAGTTTGTTCTTTATATCTCCAGTTTTTGAGTTATTATTTCTTATTGTATATGCCAGTGTGATAGATCCTATCAGGCCACTCAGGGATAGGCACTTCAATCCTTTTACTACTGTCTACGTAGTGGGATTGGGATTGGGGTAAGAACGGTTTTGTGACTGTTGGTATCATAGCTTACACACTCCCATATACTTTAAGTAAATAATTTCTCAAGTCTCTTACACCTAAGAAACCCAAAAGTCCATAATGGTGAAAATTGAGGTGTCTAGGCTCAGGGTCTTGGCATAATATCTCCTATCCGTCTTCATGGTGGTTGAGATCTCCCGCTCTACCTGGCCTTAGTTAATCCAGAACTAGACCTAAAGGTTCTCTTGTGAAACCCTAGAGAGTCTTTTAGCATCTCATCTCTTCTTTAAGGACTATCCTAAGCCACCCATGTAGATGAAGATTAGGTAGTCTTCTCATCCCCTCATGTGGTCTTTTCTTGTGACCTTTTACTACTTGATGTCTCGATTATGGGTAGCTTGTGCATGGGAAAAAAGGAATATTGCTAAATTTTGAAAGTTGATACCATGATCTGACCTTAATGTGAAAACTCAAATTTTCATCAATGAAAATAAACTTTGAAATAAAATACTCATGCTTGACCCTTCATGAAAAGTATATTTAACCAAAACCTGACTACATGCTTTCTATGTTGAGGTAAATCATGATTTGGTGAAATAAGAAGGACTTATACCTTATACCTTATTGTTAAGGTCCCTATTTGATCAAGTCCATGTTGCATATATATTGACTAAACCTCAAACATAGTTAAGCAAATTCTTATCCTATTTGATGCACATTGTGACTATGCTATCAAGTGACTAAGTCTTGGACTCACATAACTATGATGTAAGACTATGATGCAGAAAAGATGTGACAAAGTGGATTTTCACCAATCCTTGCTCAAATTACTCTTTTTCCCTCGTTATACTCACTCATGGTCCCCAATCATTTTTCTTGACTCCTAAATCAATGTTGAGACTCAAATCCAAAATATGGTGATCAATGTGATCTTTGTACACATTATAACACCTTAAATTTGATTAATTCATCACTTCGTCCAAATAATAAAATTGGTCAGTCAAACTTCATCATTTGGTTCCTAAATGTTTTCTAAATATTCTCCACATTTTTGTGAAGCTATGATCCAAATTTCAACTCATTTGGACATTCTTATAGCCGTCTACAAATTTTTGAAGATAATATATTGAAAACCATTCATTTGCTTTTTATTTGCCCTCTTTTTGGCTATGCCACATCAGCAATCTGGGGCAAAGGGGCCAGGGGTGATTTCTAGCCCTTAGATCAGCCTCTCGCGGATCCGAGACTAATCCAATGGTAGCTGAGTTTTCATCAACCTCCCACTGATTGTGGGGAGGTGTAAATGCAACCCGATCAACCAAACTTGCGCCCTTAACCATGATTCATGTTTCTAAGCGAGCCAAAATCTTCGCGTCGCAATTTCGAACTAATATAGCCCTACTTTGACTAGGTTTCTAGCCTTGTTGTGCCACCAAAACAACCCCCTCTGCTTTCCATTCCCACTCTGGTGGCTATGGCTGCACCTAGATCTTGAACTAGCCCTAAATCTACCTCCCAACCCTATAATAAGGGTCCCTCATGATCGCAAGATTTACACCAAGATACGAGCCTTGCTTTTTCTTGCTCTTTTGGTTTCGAGCTCCCCCAAATCATTCTCAAACTCCTGCTACTTCAAGAAGCGCCTCTGCCAAGCCTGGCAAGGCGTCCTTCCTCCTCGCCCATTCTCCTCTTCCTTTGGCTCCCATTAGGTCTGCGAGGCCAAGGCAAGCTTGGTCGACCTGCTCATGCTCTGTCTCACCCCCTCCTACTCCCGGAATGCCTCCACTCTGGTGAGCCCCGCTGCCCAGTTTCTGGGCTCACGAGGGTGTGTTGTGTGAGCGAAAGATGGTCCTGTGAACCGCCAGTCCAACTAGTTGCAGCCAGCCCAAAATAAACCGATCAATCAAGCGTTGAACCAACTTATTAGAGGAGTGAACCGGCCAAATCAATAGCCTGAACTGGACCCTAGACCAGAAAACCTCGTGGCATGATCTAAGCCATCCAATCGACATCCAAAGATCAACCTTTTTCGTGAAATAAGGTATTTATCTCGCTCTCTGGAAAATATTCATTTAAATGTCTAGATCTTATTTAAATCGTAGAAAATGCATCCGAACTCCAAAAATGATGAACAAATACTCAATCTTGATTAGAAAAATCCAATGAATCGTTTAAAAATACTTTTGAGACTAGTTTTCAAATTTTGTTCACTTATATCCTATATTTGATATCTTTCTTATTTAGTTTATCTAATGGCTCAATAATGATGATTAATCCTTGAGAAACCCTAATTATGACTATGTATGAGTTTAGCTCTGATCTTGCAACTCATCTCTCCTAGAATGTGAATCATGTACATTGAACCATGGATTAATCTTAATATTGTGATAATGGATCTAAATCTTGTGGAAAGATAGATCATGTGTATGATTGATGACTCTACTTTAATCAAATCGATCTTTATTCCCAATTATATTAAGTACCATGATGATAATATAGAATTTGATGATGACTTATAATGATCATAAATTAGGGTTAACACATATGATCCTAGACAACCTAGGAAAGTCATTCACACTCACTTGATATTTGAAATAATGTTGGACACATGGAAATATTGGTTGATTATAAGTGAATGACCCAACCCTAAGGTTGACATAGGAAAAGTGTAACCCTAATATCGAATATTAAAACATGATATCCAAATATATTGATCTTGACCCTTGATCCAAACATTGTGTTTTAGGATCTAACTCGAAGGGTCGACCTATTACTAGTGGATCTATACTCGAAATATTTGGTGAAATGTATGCTATTATATAACTCCTCCTTGATTGTATTGAAGATACTTTTATGTATCTCTTGACTGTATACTTAGCTATTTGCTTGGATGAGCTACTGTTCCCTATGATTAGTCTTCCATTTTTCTATACTATATTTTGAAAAACATGAAAACATAAATTGCATGCCCATTATGACTGCTCAGATTTTGATAATGATGATGATATTGATAATGTTGATAATGTTGATATTGAGTACGTGCAACAACCCCCTCCCCCCTTCATTTGGAGGTGGGACTTATACATTGATCTCCTATGTTCCTATGGTGAAAAGGAGCCTAGTGACCTTCCCCATCACATTGGGGTAATAGAGTCACACAAAATATATAAGCATGCTTATATGATTACAACATAATGGGAACTCATAATAAAAATTGAAACGTTGAATAACAAACATGTTTTCGAATAATATTGGTTTTTGAAATCATTTGTAATTCTTTTGAATATACGTTCTGCAGAGTATACTCTTTTTTTATAAACCACTTTACTTGATTTTGATAACGTACCATGCAATTGCATGATTGTGTCTCAATTTTATTGATTTTAGGCAATACAAATGGAATACTGAATAAGATCGCTTCCACACTCTACATACTCAGATGACAAAGATGTATTGGAAAAATCTCCATATTGGGTTAGTTTGTTCTTTATATCTCTAGTTTTTGAGTTATTATTTCTTATTGTATATGCTGTGTGATAGATCCTATTGGGCCACTCAGGGACGGATGCTTCAATCTGTTTACTACTATCTAGGCAGTAGGATTGGGATTGGGGTAACAACGGTTCCGTGACAATTATGCACAAAATTATAAGATATTTAAAAAATGATGGACAATAGAACTCACTTTACAAAACCTTTGTCACTATCCTTGTGCTAGCATGGTGTCCCCCAATAGGTAGGGAGTGATAATGAACCAAGATACTCTGTATCTCACACTTAGGCACACACTTCTGCAAAATCCTATCCCTACATTGTTTGAGTAAGATGGGGTCATCCCACATATAGAATCTCAAGGAATGGAACAATTTCTTCTTATGTTGATAACCCCTATATTTTGGTATCTCTCCACATGCCAAGTAGTTCACAATATTTACAAACCATAGGTCCTTGTTTTTCATGGAAAACAACTGCTCATCTGAAAACTCCTCCACAATGGGTATCTCTAGTTCCTTTTCATCCACTCTCTGCCAACCTAGACAAATGATCCTCTACCACATTTCCATCCCTGCCTAATCCTTGATTTCTATATCAAACTCCTATAGTAGAAAAATCCAACTTATCAATCTAGGCTTGGCATCTTTCTTTTACAATAGATACTTTATCGATGCGTGGTCATTCCAAACAATAACCCTTCCCCCAATCAATTATTGGCAAAATTTTTCAAAAGCAAAAATATCATCAAAATCTATTTTTTAGTAGTATGTAATTAAGTTGGGCATTATTAAGGGTTTTTGACACTTAATAAATAATGGTAGGGGTTTTATCCTTGTATTGTCCTAGAACAACGCCTACTGCATAGTTCGACGCGTCACACATGAGCTCAAATAGTTGGCTCCAATCAAGAGCCTGTACCACAGGTGCGGAGACCAATTTCTCCTTCAACACCTACTGGAAAGAACTCTATGGAGTTGACTCTCCATAGTTGGTGGTTCTAGATTGAACCATACACTAGTACCTGAAAATAGTAAGATCAGTGTGAGAAATAGATACTAGGAATTGAATGAAGATTTGAATTTTCATCTTGAAACTAATGAAAAGAAAAATAAAATTGTGGCCTAGAGTGTCCGGTCATAGAACTTGTACTGCTGGATTTATAGTTTCCCCAACAATGATGCCAAAAAATTGATGTGTGTTTACTACACGTATTAAATGCAAGTGCACACATTAAAGTAATATAGGCCAAAAGACGCCCAAATATCTAATACAAGAAAACATGAGTCCAATGACTACTACTATCTATGACTCAATCAACTAGACCTAATGAAAAAGTGGTTGATTGATTAATTAACTAACTACAAGAATTAAAACGAAGGTATTGAGGTTGTGATCACAATTGGAATGGATTCCCTAGGAATAGAGTTTCACCACAGTTTATATTGCAATTAATATTGTTTATCAATATTCAATTCTTCTAACCATGGACCAAGGGACCTATAGCAAGAAGTACATGTGCTCGCAGTAAATTCACTACCTAATCTAATACAAATACCACTCTCATAGAGGTTTAATTATTAGTTAGGTACTTTAACGGTACCTATGGGCTCTACCCTTCACAGCCGTAAGCCTTCTCTCAAACCACAGTTTAGGTTATGTAAATCTACAACCTATCCAACCCTTAATCCCTTTCTTAAAGAAACTAACAGTATAAGAAATAAACTATGGTGATCAAGCATAGATAATCTTAAAGAAATCATAGAATTATGTCTAGAAATTAGGGAAACATAAATATTAATTCATAATTGTCAATTATAGTACATAACTGGGCTACTCCTGGTTCCCAAAGAATTAGGAGATTAACCCAACGTGATTTTGGTTTCCATACAAATAGATAGAGAAGGAAAAGATGGGAGAAACATTAAAGAATCAATGAAAACCCCTGGAGAAGACGATCTTATTGACTCCCTCAGATGAAATGGGTGATTTGTTGTCTTTCGGCTGCAAATGCATCCACTATAAGTGCTTAAATTGTCCAAAATGTACCTTTCTTCTTTCCTTTGTCTTCTCATGGCTCTCCTCTATTGCACAACAAACAAAAACATGATTCTTAGGTCAGCCCTTTATCCTTTCTAGTCATAAGATTGATTTACAACGTCCTTAAGTCATGGCCACTGGATTAATCACCATCTTTAATCTCATCTGGTCGTTACAAACCAGTACCATCGAAAGGATGTCATTGGCACGAAGACCTTTTCAAGATTGAAACCCCCTATGAAATGTCAGTACTACCTATTGAAGCATAGATAGCACCGAGTTTCTCTCTGACATCTCCTAGACATTTTTTTGGTACAAGTCAGTACCACTAACTAGAGGTCGGTGGCACAAAGACACTTCATATGAGTTATTGCTGACCACGTCAGTGGCACTGGTTCTTTTGTCAGTCCCACCGAGTCTCTCCTGACTCATATTTGTTCTTCTCTTCAATTGTAGGTACCACCGACAATGCTATCAGTAGCACTGAGCTAATCCAGGACTTGTCATTTTGCTTGAAATTCAACAAAGAAGAACACAAGCCCCATAAATAATGATACATCAATATGAAATGGTAGAAATTATAAACATTTGATGCAAATGTATGCCACATGAAAATAATAATAATTCATACACAAATAACAACAAAATGAGAAAATGTACACCAAATACATAATAAAATAGCCTATGAAAAAGTGACTAATAATCTACGCATCAAGCCCTGACCCTAATATCCAATGAAGAACCTCTACATTGGGTCCTCAGAGCCTTCCAGATTTGCTTTGATACCTACAAGCTCATATTCATATTGAGATGCCATTGAGAAGTCTTCCTGCTGTGTTGCTCGTTAGAGCTCATGCCTTCCAAGATGGCATAGTTTGTTGCCCATGGAGAAATGAAGGGGGAGGAAGAGGAGCATGGACTCGAGTTCACAAGGACAAATCATCTGGTTATTTCCTAGGGTCAATGGCTCATATTGGATCAGACTGTGAGTCATGTTCCCTATTGAAGCATTGAGGAAGCATCTAGGCATGTTGGCCTCAAGATCCAACTATCCCATTAATTCTCAATAAGGCAGATCTTATCTTATATCGATAAATAAAAATATTTTCCATAAATCATAGAATATAGCTCCCATATCCATATCATTCCCAAAAAATACCTATAGACTCAGGAAAACATGTAGACTTATGTAAAATCATGTGATTCAAGCTTAAACATTCATGTTTGATGATATTTAGTTTAGAAGTGGATGCTTCATTTTAAGATCTTTAAAATGGTATAAATAACAAATGATCAAAATCAAATATGATAGAAATACTACTAAACCTTAATAGCATTCAGAGACAATATGGTGACTCTAATATGAGTATTATTGATATATAATGTCTTTGCCTCATTAATGCCTAATCACATGTCTTAAACCCATATTCATTCTAAATAGATAAAGCAACACAAAATTATGAAAATTGAACCAGAGCCTAATTATGACACAAAGATCAGTATAAAAATATCAGAAACAAATATAAGGTCAATTTGAACATAGGTTTGGCTAAACCTGAATATGGACATAAATATGAAGAATAATCGTGGTCCTTTATTAATGATGATTAATCAATATCGATCAGGTGGTAACTAGACATATAGATGGTCCAAAATATATATACGAATATTTGAACTTAGGTACAAGCTTTAGTAATTATATGAATATGAATTTCTTACTTGAAATTTGATACATTTGTATGCTTGTTTACTTTCTCAAATATTACCATGTAGTATTATAGTATTGTATTCAATGTTTTTCTCGTTAACGTTGTTCTAAAACTTGTAACATAATATAGAAACTCCATTATACAAACCTTGTACACCTTCTTGTATTCTTGAGGTAAGGACACGAGGCTGGGCATCCTATTTGAGTTGTCAATAGAGGATGGACCATGTAGATAAAAGGGTTATCCATTGGCAATGGCCTTGAGGTCCCTCTCGTAGAAATGGGTTAGTTAATCTTGTGCACCCTTACAGACCCTTCTGATGGGAAGTTGGTCAAAGGCCTTATGATATATGTGTTTTTTTTATAATTGGATTAAAATGGCATAAAATACATGCCCTCATTTTTCTAATTACTAAACTTGTTTATTATAGTTTGTTACTTATGCAACTCTTTTAAATTATGCAAAGATTATATATATGTATCTTTCTATCCTATACTCAACACCTCTTGTGTTCACCTTCTTATTTCACACATTTTATAGGTCTAAATATGGGCATAGAGTTGATGGTTTGGTGAGCTATGTTAGGTGAACTTATTGTAAGATCCCTAGTGTATATGAGCAGACTTGTACAATTTGAGTCTTGAATATGTATCTAAAATCTTGTAATTAAACAATGTTGCTTAGTAATATTTGTGGATTGTTGAGATCATGTTTGTGCTTTTGTCTTGTTATATATTCATGTATGCTAAGATTTTAGTCTTTTGAATTTGTGCTTTGATAATACCAGGGTAGGGGAAGATGCCTAGATCCAATTGCCATTGAATTTTTAGTCATTTGGAGTTAGGATTTGGGTAATAAATGGTTCCATGACACTAGGTTTGCTTGTTGGTTAGATAGCATTACTTGTTTGTCAACTAGCATTTTATTGAGGGCATCCATCCCCTCATCTCTCCTAAGTGGATATTTATTTTCTTATTAAATAACTCCCACAATATTATTGACAATAGTCCACTTAATATGGATAATCATTTTCATAGAACAAATCCTCATACTTCCTTCAAAATATTTTTTATTACAATATGCTTTATGCATGCTTTTTAGGATCTTGACATTATACTTAATAGTGAGCCTACATGGTTGCTTGACATTGTGGATCCACCTTTCAATAGCCCCATATATCATGATTAAATTTGCCACATCTCCTACATTGTATTTGTGGTGCTAAGAATTCCATTTTATAATGAATGTTTGAAGAAACTTTTACTATCAGTACTCTTAAGAAAGAAAAAAAATACTTTAATGAATAAAGAAATAAATTTTGTTTTTTTTCTTTACAAAAAAATAGAAGTAATAAACTATAAAGAGTTAAAATAGAAAGGTCTAGGACAAAGGAATTATGGAACAAAACTAGAAGTTATAAAAAAATTAAAAAAACCTAAATAGTAAAGAAAGCTAAAAAATAAAAATCAAACTAAGAAATATAAAATTTAAATAAGCAAACTAAAATTATAGAAGAAAAGTTAGAAAGAAAAAATCCTAACTTTGTCATAATAGACAAAAATCCAAAAAGTCTTATTTTTCATGACAAGGATGAAAAAAATTGTTGTGACATAGGAATAAATTCCTAAGTTTTTACCTTAACTAATGTACAATAGGAACCACCCGCAAGTGGACAAGTCTTATCACAATATAGTTTAGGATCAAACCCAAAGGATGAAGTTTTAAATAATAATTCAGCTTTTTAGCCTAATTAAGAGAAAGAAATTAATAAGGATGTATTGATTGGTGGTTTGGTTTTATTTTATAATTCCATTAAGTAAGTAATAAATAAAAGAAAGAATTGAAACAAAGACTAATGAATGATAAAAGAATTGGGGCATGAGACTTCACCCCTGTTGCCTACGTATCCACTATATTACATTACATATCTCATACATATGTATATTTAGATTGGGGTCAAGGATATTCTCATCCCTATAGAGTATGATATTAATAAGAATATATTTCTAATTGGGCTCGAGGTCTCATTACCTACTGATCCTTACTGCATCAACCTGGAGAACTCCATTTTGTAATCTCATTTAGGATTCAAAAATATGGATCCGTATTCTAATAGTAGATTTCAAGGTATTTCCATATAATATTTTAACAATCATGCAAGATAGGTATCTAATATGTATAATATACAACCAATATATCAATAATCAATTCAAAAATCTATATAAATAGTATTTTATAACTTGAAAGTACCAGATACATGCAATGTAGATAATCCCCACACCCCAATAAAAGGTCCAATCCCTAATCATGTTCAAGATAGAAGAGAGAAGAGAGAAATTAAGGCTCATGGAGAAAGTAGCATTGTAGATGAGAAGCTCAATGGTCTCATCACCACTACTGATCTATAGATATAATCTCTAGTCACATCCTCTGGTGGAGCGTACCTCCACATTAAGACTTCAACTTCTATCTCGGGCTCTCTTCCTTAATGTCCAAGGTTGTAGATGGGAGATATAGGTTGTGCACACCTTCCCTAGATGTTCTCTGACTATTTTATCCTGACATGTTAAATATTGTAGGCATCCAATTTAATATGATAGATATTAGCCATTTTCTATAATTTATGACGTTTGTGAGTCAGGTGATTGGGGTGTCATTCCACCAACTAGAATTGCTTAGTAAATTTACTCGTTATGTAGATAATTGAAGTCTACTTCAAATGCGTCTTGACCTACAACATTGGATGTGCAACTTAGTGCCATTTTAGTGGTCGAGTATACTTTCTAGTCAGTTGACTGACCATTTGATGTTGAGGCATTTGGACCCCCAACTAGAAGACTCGCAAGTGGGTTGTTTGACCCTCTAGGAGCACCTTGTTTCAAACCTGCATGGGTAAACTTCTATTGAACAAGTCATGAGGAAAGTCAGGCGACTCATCATTTGCTAAGCAACTCTAAAGAAACACCAGTCAGTCGACTCGGTTGATGAATCGAGTGGCTAGTCTTTGCTTGGGGGAGAACTCTCATTGGTTAGTTGGGTGATTCAAAAGTGACTTGGGTGACTCAAGATGTCATTATTACTAATTTTCATGCAACTTTCCATCATTAAGCAAACACCGAGTAGTGGGACGAGTCAGATGACTAGTTTGGTGCATAACTTTGCTTCCTTTTCTCTAACCAATCAGATGAAGCTTTTGTTCCAACCAATCGGTCGAATAAGTGATCCAATAACCAAATTGGGGTCTATTGTGGTGCTAATTTTCTTGATGCAAAAGGGGTCATCATTTCAAACCTGAAAGATAGGAGGTGATGACATGCAATTTAGGTCCTTTTTCAGGCTCCATGTGGAGGGATAATTTAATTCTGGACGTTACTTGCATCAATCCTACAAATAAACACAAAGATACATTAAATACCAAATAAATCTCATAAACTAATAGAATTCTAAAATAAGTGAAAAATAATTTGAAATAAAATAGAAACTTGCAAAAACTATATATAAAATGCAATTAAAAACATGATGAATAGCCATTCACCATACCACCACTTTTGTTCTCTTTACCAAGCTAGAGATGAACCACCTCAACACTCTTCACTTTCTCATGTTTCTAAAGAAAGGCCATCAATCCTGTCCTTATATCCTAGCTAAAGGAGGATCACCACTATTTTTAGGCCAATTGGTTCTCACGCACCTTGAAGGACAACTAGAAGACTTCTTTATAAGTTAAAAGATTGGTGGAATGGAAATAGGATTCAAGAATGAAGCTAAATTATCGAATATATTTTGGAAAATGGAGACTCTCTAGATGAGCATTGTATGTATTGATAAGGAACATTATCACTAAATGCTTTTCTCAATGTATTCTATTTCCTAAGTGCATTATAAAGTGTCCACATGTTGTCGATATCTATAGTAATGCATTAGGGTTAGTACCTTGAAGATAATTGAGTGTCTAGGAGTGTCCTTAGTCAATGGAGACATCAATTTGGGTCAAAAACATAATCAAGAAGTCAATGTGCTCATACTGTCTCTTTCTTGCTCTATACTTTGATTGAGATTCACTTTGGTGGAAATGTACTTTGACCAAAGTACATATGGATGTGTATCGATTCAAAACAATGACTAGAATACTAAAATTAGGTCATTTGCTTCACCCTTCAGTCAACTACAATTCAGATGAGACGTGTTGGGTCAAACTACAAATTGGATGAACCCATTTCAATCAACCTATAATTTTGATTGAGATTTCTACTAACCCAAAAGGTGTTAAAAATTCAATTTTGGCTTTAGACACTTATGCAATAAGAGGTAGTAATTTATAAGGTTTCATGTGAAACTAAATAAGACAAAATGATCTATTAGGATCATTAATATTAATCCTATTACAATATGTAAATTAAATGACCTTTTTACAACTCTAAAATGCTTTTGTAATAATACAAGTACACATTTTCTCAGGGAATGCGAGGTGTCCATTCAACTATTAAATTATTTCATCTTGTAACACTAGAAAATGAATAAGTATGAAATATATGATTGATTTAGTCATTCTAAATATTAGTTTCCATGGTCGCATTCGCCAAGATTAACCCATGGTAAAAATAATTAATTACTTCATTAAAATCGACGATTTCTAAACGAAAAGCATCTATCTAAAAAGTAGTATAAAACCTCGATCTAATCAACACATGGATAAGGGGCTATTCCCCTTATCTCGATAGAGAAACTACTCACTAGCCATGGTTTAGAGTGGAGAAACAAGGGGAAGAAGGTAGGAAGCCATAGATCAGAAAGAAATAATCTCCAAGGAGACCAAGCTGGTGACTATGAAATGGATTTCTCTCTTAATCCCCCACTCTAAGAGAATGAAAAAGAACAAAATGAGAGAAAAAGTGAGATCCAAAACTGGAGACGAAGAACAAAATTTTATTGTAGAAAGAATATTACACCACTATAAATGGAAAATGATAGAGCTTAATTAAAAGATGGAAGTACAAAAATTAGGACATTTTTGTAGTGAAGTCCCCCCCTCCTTTTATAGGGGAAGGAGGGGTGGAAACCCTCAAAGGGGGGAGAAACAAATGGGAGAGGCAGCTACTGCCTTTTGCTATTCGCAGGCCACAAAACGACCATCTGGGCTAGCCAAGACGGTCGTTTGGTTGATGACGTGGTGCAGTTATGGAGGAAGAGGATCAAACCCAAGGCAAAGGGGGGTGGCAACACCTTTTGATTCATTTCTTGGTCTTGAAAAATTGTTTAAATGGATCCACAAAAGGTGAGAAGCCCAGTTGGCTATGCCTTACATGTGACCAAAGGTTGAAACCCCAACAGAGTGGAGGCACCTCTTAGATCTAAGTTGGTCTTTAAGTCATCTCGTAATGGCCGTATGGACTTCTTGAGTTGATCATCTCACATGCATGAGATGAGAATTTGGCGTGAATGTGACAAGAGCATGGTAAGTGAAGTGCTTCAACTAATTTATTAGAATGATGTTCGAGATGAGGGCCCTTCATGGTCGTATGGCTCTGGAGTTGGAAATTATTGGAGATGAACTAACCATCTGGTGTTGTGGGACAGAGGTCTCATGTGCTAAGAAGGTCAAAGTTTTTCTTTGATGGAAAAGCTACAAAAGTTTGATGGATCAGATCAATATTTGCACAAATAACTGGAAATTGGGTATATTACAAATTGTTCTTGAAATTACTAAAAAAGAGATAAGTTCTAAAAAAATATACTATGAAATTTATGATAAAAGATAGATAAGTTCTATCAAAAAAAGCATAGCTTGTTTATAAATCAAAATTTTGTAGAAAAAATAGGCTTAATCTTACTTCTGCTTTGACACTCTCATTTTTTCTTTTCTTTTCGTGTGTTGTTGCACAAGAAGAAGCCAAAAGGGGGGTGCAAAAGATGGGGACCCCTCCTCTATTTGACTCGAGATATATATTTCATTTATGGAGTTGTGGTTACATCAGTCACAATTTTTTTATTCTTGTGCTCTTTGGCATCTTTTAATGGTATGCCCCATTGAGTGGTATGGAATTTTGATATGGGAAGTAAGCCACCCCAAACTTGATTTTTGTCTAGAGGTAATTCTTTGCTTCTCTTTCTTAAGAAAGAAAATAAGCGGGGAAAGAAAAGGTGTCATTGTGCTTATAACTTCCAACTTTTGTTCTTTCGAAAGTGTCATTGCATCAGATAGAATATTCCTATCAATCACATTATTTGAAATTTATATCAAGTTAATCCATAATTTTGAAATAGATAAAAATTTTGTTTGGTTTTGATTGATTCCATATGACATGCTAACTTTTCCAAGGAGTGATGCTATTTTGGGGTCCTAGGTGACATAGTGGTTTTAGATATGGCAATTTGTTAAAGTTTTCACAAAATCTTTACTATAATCAATTGGGGTATAAGGATAAACATCTATTCATATTAGCTGACTAGATAATGGCCATTTTGCACATAAGGAAATAAAACATGGTCGACTAGATAAAGGCAATAAAAGTAAAGCAATTACATACAGAATAAACAAAAAGAGAAAAGAATGCAAGAAGGGAAAAGATAAGGGGGTGGAATAGAAACATACAACCCACCCCATCCCACCCCACCCCTGACTTTGATTTTTTCCCGTCCCGAGAAAAACCTAAATCAGAGATGCAGGGAAAATGATCACTCTAGCGGTGATTAATGAGAGGTAGATGGAGGATTGTAGTAGTAATTTACCCAGTTTGGGGAGTTGGGGTCAGGATAGGCCTGATGAGCCCCATACTCCTCAAACTGAGGTCGACTGACGGGGTAGTGGCCCTCGACTACATGCCAAGACTCCTGGGAGCACTGCATCAGGTACATATGGCCGAGTTGGTGATCCTGGCACTATTGCTCATGTTGAATAACATCCAACTGATCTCGGATCTGGTAAAACCCATAGGGCTCTTTGGGCCTTTTTTAGTATCAGTGCGCCTCCTGGTGCTACAATAAGAGGGCTGAGGAGGAGGTCCAGTTGCATCGTCATGTGAATCCAAAGAGATGGGTCGTGGGCTCAGGGATGTCTTCTGGGTTGGGAAATTCTAGAAGGAACCACACCATATGTGCTTACACATTGTTCAAATCAAAAATCAGGTTGGAGGTTGCAAACCTAGCATGTCGAGGTAGCTCGAGGATGATCTGGGTGCCTTTGAAGAGTAGGTAGTAGACACCATTGGCACCATGACGGATGTACTTACATCCTTTCAAATACAAGAGGTCAATTAGATGGTTCTTAAGCTCCAGTGGTCAGAAGGAGATGTGTGTGTAGTCCATAAAATACACTATGTAGGTGACTATATGGCCGATGCAAAAAGTGGAGGAAGTATTATGGATGGCCTGATAGTTGAGATGATCAATCATAACACTTCCTAAGTTGTAGGGCTTGTTGTTCAGAAGACACCACATGATGTAGAGCTCAAAAAGAGTAATGGCGCCCTGAGTGCCTTCCCTACTGAAGAAGGTGCGAGCCAAGATGCAGTGAAGGTAAAGAACCACTAGGTTGTGGATGCAAGATACCATCAGGCCTGGGGGTAGCTTGGGTGGAAGATTAGTAATGTCATCCTAGAACTTCACCATGTTGTAATTATCGGGGTAGACATTGTGAAGACTCCCCATACAATGAGAGATCTAGTAGTCGTCTCCCCCATCCAGTATCATGGAGGTAAGCTACCTGATGGAGATCTCAAAATCTTCACCAAAAACTTAGGACTTGCAGCTAGAATTTCCCCACAAATTATGGAATTGGTGATAAGTGGTGATAAACTCCAAGGTGAGGTCACTATATATTAAAGTGATGCAGTATGGAAAAAGGAGAATATGATTCTTGTGAAAGATTTTGTCAACTGCTTCCCTAATTTTGAGTGCATCAAGGGTAGTGATGCAGGCTGAATGAGGAAGTGAGACGTGAAATGCAGTTTTCTCCTTGAATCTGTCAAAATGATTGACGTTGAAGAAATGAGCATAACTCCCCAAAATAGGGGCTACGCAGGATGGATGCGGTATGGTGGATTCTGAATCACATCGAGATGCAGACTATCATGTCTCAGTCTCTTGGATGAATCTTTTGACCACATTGATGTCATGGAGTATCTCCTCGGAAACCTCAAGAAATGACTCACCATTAGGCTCCCAGAACGGGATGCCGAGACTTGAGGTAGAGAAGTTAGGAATATCATAATAAACTATCTTTTTGACGGGCTTCTTTCCCTTACAGAGATGGTCAAGGAAACAACGATGAGACCCACCTATAGACATAGTGAAAGGACTGCTAGAAGGATGAAACGACCATCTAGGTACAGTGAGACTATCGTCTCGCTTGCAAAATGGTCGTTTCAAAGGAACAAAATGGGCATCTAGGGTGGTGACGTTTCAGTGTATGTGGTGATTGATTCGTTCATTTGGAAGCCCATTCGGTCATCTCATCTAGGTGTCCGAGCACAAAAAACCACCTCAGGAAGAAGGTGGAGGAATAGGATAACAACTGTGATGGCGGCGGGACAAGTGTTCCAGAGGCAGAACAATCGAATGGATGTTGATGAATGAAGGTTGGAGCCCTTGGTCTGGAAGTGGTGGGATGACTGACTCACCTTACGAGACAACCAACTGGTGTTGCGGCTGTTGTGTGACGGGCTCGGCTAAGGTGGTGAGACAGCTGGTTAAAAGAAGGAGGAATCTATATATAATGGTAGAAACTGAGGAAGGTGGCTGTAGGTGGAGTCGAGATGGTGGAAAGACTATCTCATAGGTGAGACGACAAATTGGAAGATCCGGGGGTGTCCCATGCATGGGGTTAGATGGCCGTTTGGGGTTCTTGGGGTGGTCAGTTGGGTGTTGGTCACCAGAGAGACACCCACTACTAGGAGAGAGAAGAGGGAGATTTTGGCTTGAGGGGGGTAGATTTCTCAGTGAATATGAGAGGAGCCAACCCTCACTCGGTCATTTTATAAGCAGAAAGTAGGGGTGACATGATCATCTCGTTTTCCCCAACTGGTCATTTGGCAATTTTTGTGGGCCATGATCATTTCAAATTCCAAAACAACTGCATGTTTGAAACTTTCATTGAATGCACCTCTTGGTCTTTGAGATGACTATTTTTTTGCTACCAAACGATAGTTTGGCATGGATGGGGAGGCGACATTTCAAATTTTAAAATTCAAATGACTGCCAAAGTGGACTGGACACCTTAAAGGCTTAGATGCCTATTTCGTCTTTTCTAGATGGATATCTCGGTCAGTGGGGAGATTTGCTTTCATCAAAGTGAGATGTCAGGTTGGGTGGACAACCGTGTTTTTTTGGGATGCATTTTTGAAAATTAATCTGAAATCGAAACTACCAAGGTTTGCTAAAACAAAAATAAGGAAAATGAAAAAAAATAAATAAAAGATTGGGTTGCCTCCCAATAAGAGCCTAGTTTTATGTCGAAGGCTCGACAAGAGTGTATCATGGAGCCGATTCAAGATCAGGTGTAAGAGGAGGTGGAGGGTCTTTCAGGTCAAGGTCTTTGAGTAATGAAAGTTGATGTGCCTCAGAAGTAAAAAATTCCTCAATGCTAATACACTATTTTAGCCTATGTCTGTTGACTTTGAACTCTCCTAACACCTTGTCCCAAAGCAAAAAAGTGCCACAAGCATGTTTGACAAGATATGGTCCATACCATATAGATTTAATTTTTCCAGGAAAAAGCCTTAACCTAGAGTTATAAACTAGGAATTGGTCAACCTCTTGACTGTCCTTCATCCTAATGTAACCATAATGACATAATTTAATTTTGTCTTTGTATATTCTAGCATTCTCATAAGCTGTCATCTGAAGCTCAATCATATCCTACATTTGAAGAAAACAATCTTCACCTTCTGTAAATAAGTCAAAATTTAGAGCTTCAATGGCCCCATTAGCCTTATGTTCCAATCTTATGGGAATATGGCAAGATTTTCCATAAATTAATTTGAAAGTACTGGTGCCTATTGGAGTTTTTTAGGCAGTGCGGTTGACTATTTTTTCTAGGATGGATTTGATTTTCCTATTTGAAACCTCAACCTGACCATTAGTCTGAGAGTGGTAAGGGGAGGCAACTTTGTGATGGACTCCATATTGTTTCAACAAAGACTCAAAACTTTTCTCTAAGAAATGGGAACCTCCATCAGAAACCACGGTACAAGGTACCCTGCATCTAAGAAAATGATGTATTTGAAAAGTTTCTTCACTGGTTTGGAATCACATGTTTTGGTGGGGATGGATTCAACCCATTTTGATATGTAGTCTACAACCACTAAGATATATTTATACCCACAATAAGAAGGGAACAAGCCCATATAATCTACCCCCAAACGTCAAAGATTTCAATCTATTGCAAAGAAGTCATGGGAATTTGGTCTCTCTTAGATATGTTTTTGATCCTTTGACATTCATCACAAGTAAGAAAAAATTTGTTGGAGTAAATGAATAAGGTGGGACAAAAGAAATCAAACTACAATACTTTCCTAGTAGTTTTCTGAGAACTCATGTATGCTCCAGTGAGGTTGGAATGACACTGGTCAAGAATGTCATGTGCTTCTTTCTCAGTTACACACCTTCAATAAAGCCCATCAGAGCATAACCTAAAAAGGTAGGGGTCTTCCCAATAATATTTCTTTACATCATGCAAAAATTTAGCTTTAGAATGTGCCTTATATTTAGGGTGCAATACACCTACAGCTAAAAAATAGACATAATCTACAAACCAAGGATATTGGGATTCCATTTTCAACAATTTATCATCAGGAAGAGAGTCATTGATGGGGATACCATCATCATCAAAAAATTCAAGGTGACTGAGATGGTTGACAACTACATTCTCGCAACCTTTCTTATCAAGGATTTCCAAGTCAAACTCTTGAAGTAAAAGAATACAACAAAGAAGATGGGGTTTGGCATCCTTTTTGGTCATATAAAATCTAATTCCTGCATGGCCCGTATAGACAATAACCTTGGATCCTACCTATTAAGAGTGCAAGATTTCTAAGGCATAGACTATGAATAGCATCTCCTTCTCAGTGGCAGTGTAGTTCTATTGTGCGTTGTCTAGAATGTTGGATGCATAGTAAATGACATGGTGCTTTTTATCAACACGTTGTCCAAGAATATCATCAACAACATAATCACTCACATCACACATTAATTCAAAAGGCAAGGACCAATCAGGGGCCCTAATGATGGGGGCAGAAGTGAGATCATCTTTCAAACATAGAAAACTGGTTGTGAAGGGGGTGTATTTTGGAGAAGGTTAGTCAAGGATTTGGTGATTTTTGAGAAATCACAAATGAATCGTCAGTAGAAACTCGCATGCCCAAGGAAGGCATGAATGTATTTGACTAAAGAAGGGGGTGGGAGTTTGGAGATGACCCCAATCTTGGCTCTATCAAATTCTATGCCATAGTTTCTAACTCTATGTCCTAAGACAATCCCTTCTGTCATCATAAAGTGACATTTGCCATAGTTTAAAATCAAGTGCGCTTCCTCACACTTTCCAAAATAAGAGATAAATGTCTAAGTCAAGAGCCAAAGCTTTCTCCATAAATGGAGAAATCATCCATGAACACCTCCATCAAAATTTTAGTCAACCCAGTAAAGATAGCAGACATGCACTGTTGGAAGGTGGCTGGGGCATTGCACAACTCGAAAGGCATTTAAATGGAACATAAGCATCTTTCTCGACCCTTACATGTATATCTTCAATGATACATATAGGTTTTGTCATGGGTGAGTAGGACAACTAAATTTTCATGATAGTGGGAAGCATGCCAACAAATCCTAACCTCCTACAAAGACTATAGAGCATGATAGTAATACTTGAACCTAAATTTGCAAGGCCTTTCCTGCAAGCATTATCACCTAGGTAAAAACCAATTCTAAAAGAACCATGATATTTCTTCTCTTAGCCATCTTGCTTTGAATGATATCTGAAGTGGTTCTAGAAAGCGTTACCATCTCATGCTCTTCAGTTGTATACTTCCTAGTCAATAAATTTTTCATGTACTTGGACCAGACATGCATATCATCTAAAGCATCAAGGTAAGGAATATCCAAATGCAACTTTTTAATGGCATCCGAAACTTCATGAAATGGGTATCAAGCCTAGTTTTCTTAAGGCAGGCTTGTCATGGAGGTTGTGGTTTGTAAATAGGGATTCCTAGCTCGTCAGTCTCTACCAGTGGAACAAAAGGAGTAGGAACAACATGTTCAGGTGTAGGGGGAGTTTCAATGATCACGGTGTCATCATCCTCAAAATACAAAGGTACAACTACAATTTTTTATGGAGGAGGTGGAGGGGTATGAGTCTTTCCCAAATGAGTGGAGACAACCTTAAGTTGTTAAGGGTGTTTTGGGTTGTTTGTAGGCTGTCCAACAAATGTTTCGGTAGGCGGTTTCTGCTAGGCAATGAAGTGGGATAACTGAGCACAGTTGCCTTCTGGTGAGCTTGTTGCATTGTGCAAGGATGATTTGATCCAAGGTAGACACCCTATCATCAGTTGAGGGTGTGGGGGCATCCTTTGTGCTTGAGGTTGAGATGGTGGCTGATTAAGGTTTTAGAAATGTTGCCCTTGGTAGGGCCCATGATTATGGAAATTACCCCTATAATTCCCTTGGTTCCCAAAGTTCCTCTACTTGTTGTATGGAAGCCTGGTGGTGGACGATTGTTGTTTTGAGGGAATGATGGTCTCTATAGGGAAGTGACTTGAGAAGAATTTTCCTCTCCTAAAGGATTGCCATATTGAAATATGTGATGATTTCTAGCTTGATTAGGATTGTAGTAAGCCTTGCCCAGGATGCTATGGATGGAGTTTAGATCCACCACTTGCTGATCAACTTCTGCTTGCATAGGAGTGTTATAGAGATATTGACATTGAAGGGTAGCATGATCATATCCTTGGAAAATCCTATAGAGAGATTCTATGGATCTAACTTGTTGAGGCTGCCTCTTATAGTTGTTGAAGGAGGACTCTAGGCGATCCTATTTTAGAGAAATCAATTTAAGGGCTTCAACAATGTTTTAGATATCAAGGTTTATCTCAAACTTTGCTACCTTGAGGACCCCGCCATTCCTCGTCTTGCTTGGGTTTCAGAGGCACATTTTACTACATCCCAAGAGTTGCTTATGTTTTGAAACATGAAGTTTCCTCCAGTTGATATATCAAGGAATTTCTTAGTGTCATCATCAACACCATGATAGAATGTCTCAATGAGCTGAGATTGGGAAATGTCATGGTGAGGGAAACATCAAAGGAGTTCCCTCAATCTTTCCCAATCTTATCCTAGAGTTTCTCCTAGATCCATTAAAAAGGGAAGGATTTGTCCCTTAATTTTGTAAGTGAGGGAAGGGGGGAAATATTTTTTCAAAAACTTGGTTTGTAGGGCCTCCCAGGTGGTGAGTCATTCTCTAACCCCATGTCATTATACCAACTGCTGGCTTGCCTTGAAAGAGAGAGAGAGAGAGTATTTGAACAATCTAAGTCTAATGACATATTCAAAAATTCCTGGGATCTTGTGTAGGGAACAAAGATCAGTGAAACGTTGCAAGCGGTCTTGGAAACTCTCACCTTTATTATTAGAAAATAGATTATTTTGAAGGATGGTGATCCAATTGGTGCAGATCTCAAATGGGGGGGCTATAATTTTGGGTCACACAACAAGGTGTTGTGCATATCTAGTTTTGGGTGTAGAGAAACCTTTCAATTGTTTTTGTCTTTCTACCTCCCACCGTGCGGCTTCTAAGGCCTCATGTTCATCCATTTAGGCATATCTCAAAGAGGCTTATTGGGTCACGTGCTCGACCATTGTAACATCCCATGATTTGAGGCCTCGGATAATGATCTTAAAAGGAATGATTGGACTACCCATATCATCAAGGTGCACCTCCTTTTCTGGGATCCCATCACTAAGAACTCCATAGTTAAGCGTGCTCAGCTTGGAGTAGTACTAGGATGGGTGACCAGTCGGGAAGTTGATCCTGGCTTGCGCATCAGTGAGGATAAAGTGTGCAGTGAAGGCTAGTGGTGGTTTGTTGGGCCAGTCGTCATTCCTGAAACTCTACTAGAGCCTTGGGCAGTGGGCCCAGGCATTTACAAATGGTATCAGAGCCATAACCCCTCCAGTAGGTGGGGCCCACATGGGCATGTGGCATGCCAGTCTTGAGCCGTGCGGTCCAGGCAAGTTGGAAAGGACTATCCGTAGAGACGAGATGGAGCTGCCCTTGCGCTGGTAGCCGTCGACGGGAGCTGGGTGTCCATGGGCCATTGTGGGTCTGCACTGAAATGGGGTCAGATTATGAGGCCATATAGTTGAACCTTAACGAGGACATCAAGAGTCTAAGTGGGGGAGATTGTAACATCCCAGGATTTGAGGCCTGGGATAATGATCTTAAAAGGAATGATTGGACTACCCATATCACCAAGGTGCACCTCCTTTTCCGGGAGCCCATCACTAATAACTCCATAGTTAAGTATTCTCAGCTTGGAGTAGTACTAGGATGGGTGACCAGTCGGGAAGTTGATCCTAGCTTGCACGTCAGTGTGAACAAAGTGCACAGTGAAGGCTAGTGGTGGTTTGTGGGGCCAGTCGTCATTCCTAAAATTCTACTAGAGCCTAGGGGAGTGGGCCTAGACGTTTACAACCATCATGCTCTCTCTTTGAGTAGAGAGTGCTTGCTCAATCCTACGGTTAACTTCCTCATCATCCATCCTAATATGATTTTGTTAGTTTGAATGATGGAATGTTCTTTTTGGTTTTGGGTCAAAAACTGGTGGCATGGAATCAACATTCGGTGGGCGTCGCATGCATAATTATAATTGATAGATATATTTGAGTGTAGAAAAAAATGTACTATTGGAATGGAAACTTAGTAGAAGGAGGACATAGCACTTCCAAAATGGTACTCAGAAGGCAGAAAAAATGAAAAAAAGTTTAAAAATTTATTGGGGTTCGTCAAAACGATCCATTGTCCCCAACAACGATGCCAAAATTGATATGTGTCATTTAGCACACCAATTCACTAAGATAATTATCCTAGAGTTTAACCTTTTTCTACTTTCCAATTAAGGCTTAGTATAGAAGGGTTGATCCCACATGACAACATTTTTAAGTTTGTTTCTCTAAACCCAATTGATTTTCAAAATTTGTTTCTTTTTGGAGTTTTTGAATATTTGAACAAGAAAGTAAATTTCATGATTTGGAGGGTTATTACACTAGTACAAGAATGTAAATTGCAAATGAATAAAAGATTACACTAATAGCAATGAAATGAAAGGATTGTACTAAGGCAAGAAAAGGAAAGAGACTGTTAGTATAATAAAAAGATTATCTAAAGACAAGAACTAAAGTGCAAGAATGAAAGAAATAGGTTGCAAACAAGCGGTTGAATGAAAATGATTTGAATTAGATGGGAAAATCATCTAGGCTTAGGGGTTTCACCCCCATAGCCAAAGTGAAAAGATGATCGGAGAAACACACGACAAGCAAGATAGAAGAAGGTATGTGAATCATTCATAAATGAAACACAATAGACAAACTCCATGTGAACCCATTGGTCCTGGCGTTACACATCCTCGTTCATCATCCTAACAGGGAAATTTTTGCAGTCACTCCCAAATCTCTATGCGACTGGTTTAGTCATTCTAAATCTTAGTTTCTACGGTTGCATCCGCCAAGATTAACCAATGACAAAAATGATTAATTACTTCATTAAAATTGACGATTTCTAAACCAAAAACCATATATCTAAAAATTTGTATAAAACCTGGATCTAATCAACACATGGCCAAGGGGCATTCCCCTTGCCTTGATAGAGAAACTACTCACTAGCCACGGTAAGGAATGGAGAAACAAGGGGAAGAAGGTAGGAAGCCATAGACCAAAAAGACAAAATCTTCAAGGAGACCAAGATGGTGACTATGGAATGGCTTGCTCTCTTAATCCCCCGCTCCAAGAGAATGAATGAGAACATAATGAGAAAAAAAAGCAAGATTCAAATCCAGAGACGAAGAACAAAATTTTATTATAAAAAGAAGATTACACCACTATGAATGGAAAATGATAGCGCTTAACTAAAAGATGCAAGTACAAAAATCAGGCCCTTTTATTAGTGGAGTCCCCCTCCTTTTATAGAGGAAGGAGGTGTGGAAATCCTGAAAGGGGGGAGAAATAAACGGGCGAGGTGGTTGCTGTCTTTTGCTATTTTTGAGACATGAAACAACCATCTGGGCTAGCTGAGACGGTCGTCTGGATGATGACATGATGTAGTTATGGATGAAGCAGATCGAGCCCTAGGCAAGGGGGTGGCAACACCCTTTGATTCAATTTCTTGGTCTTTAAAAATTCTTTGAATCAGTTGTCTGAAGGTGAGACATTCAGTTAGCTCCTCCTTGCTCATGAAAAAGGGTTGAAAACCCTAACATGAGTGTCGACGTCTCTTAGATCTGAGTTGTCCTTTAAGTCAGCTCAACACAGCCATTTGGATTCTGTGAGTTGAGCATCTTATATGCATGAGATGACCATTTGGAGCGAAAGAGATGGGTGCCTATTAAGTGGAGTTCTTCTGTTGATTTATGAGCATGAAGGTCAAGCCTAGGACCCAACATGGCCATTTGGATCTGGGGTTGGAACTTATTGGAGTCAAATCATCTATCTGGTGATGCGAGACAGTTGTGTCGTCTGCTCAGAAGGTTAAAATTTTGCTTTGAAAGAAAAACCTACAAAGTGTGACAGGTAACATTAATATTTGCACAAATAATTGAAAATTGGGTAGATTATAAATTGTATGAGAAATTAATAAAAAAGAGGAGTTCTAATTCAAAGGACTATGAAATTTATGCAAAAAGATAGATGAATATGCATTCATCATTGACTTTCAAGTATTACTACAATTCCTACATGGACAATAGAACCTATCTCCACGATGTTTGCTATGGTCCTCCACAAATACTATAAACAGATCAAGACTATTAATGAATTCTGAAGTATAGCAATTTGGAATGGACAATGATGATCATTCCATTCTATGATCACCGAGAGAACAAGTATTGAGTAAGGGATTTATAGTTCATGGTTTAGAGATTAGGGGTTTAGGGATTAGGGTTTATTGTGTAGGGATTACAAATTAGGGTTTAGGGTTTAAGATTAAATGTGTACCACCTATTCCATTCTTGAACACCAAATCTCACTAGTAAGTGTATAATGTTTATTTAATTTTTAGTAATATTTCAGTCCGCATTCTCCACACACATCGATGTAGATGGAAACATACCGACCTACATATGTACTTTGAGAACAATTGGGGAAGTGTCGATGAAACATCTTGAGAATGGAATACAGAGTATACACTTATCTCCTAAGTGAGATAAAATGTTCAAGAATAATCTCAACCAGGGACTATCCAAGATTTACTCCTAATGAATAAATCTCAAATGGGTTTCTAGGAAAACACCATGATTTAGAAATGAAGGTTTAGATATTAGGGTTGCTCTTTATGCGACACATATTATATCATTTATTTAGATCATCATTAATTAGGTTGGGGTTGGTTTCATAAACAATGCTAGATATAATTTCATACCAAATATACATAATGATACCAAACAAAATATTCAAAGTCTATATCAAAAAATCAAAACAAAACAAACAAACAACTATACATGAATTTTAATAAGTTATAGATAAACAAACCAAACAATTGAACAAATAAGTAGATAAAAAGTAAAAAGTAAAAAGAAAACAATACATCTTATCCGTAGAGCAGAGAGGAGAGTGTGGAAGCAAGAAACTCAAGTAGCATCAATAGCGGTGGTTGTAGTGGCGGCTCAAGCAGCAATAGCAGTGGAAACAGTCAAATAAGTAGAAACAGAGATGATGATGACAACAACATTAGAGGAGTGCGATGGAGTGGACTTTAAAAATCCCTAAATGTTCAATGACATAAGTGAACTTATTTCATGTTGAGTTATCTTTAGTGTTACAAGTGCTTTGGTATGGTTTGGATGAGGGTTGATGTTCATATCATGATTAAGATCCCCCTTTTTAATGTATTTTTAGGAATTTAATTAGATGATCTAGGAGTTGAATTTTGACACCAAATCCGTGTACAAGGTAGCTTGAGTGGTGAGGAAGCTATGTTTAAATTTTGGTGGTGATTAGGTATTCTTAGAAGAAGTTATGTAGATTTGAATGTTGTACAATAATGTGTATATTTGAGGATTTATAGACCTAAGTTGAGGGTAATCCGGTGTCACACACCCCATTGTTTGAGAGAAGATTGCACAGTCGAATCATGGTCATTCATGACTAATCGGGTGGTTTAGGCCTTCAACTCAAGTGAGCCCCGGATCCTGCTTTGGGTGAGTTCCATAGTAGTCGTTGGATGTACTTTGGATGGTTAGAACCTCATCCCCTACCTCTGGTTACACTGGAGATCGTGGGGTTACAACGAGCAGGAAGCTTTAGCCTCGCCCCATGTTGTGGTCATGGCCCGAATGAGGAAGTGAAGTGGACAATTGCTCTTCACTCGAGTAGAGGAGTGCGGAGTCCCCTAAAATGAGTTGTGCGATGGCTCCAGTAGGGAGAACAGAAGCCAACTCCCCAGTGTCTCTCTTGCGTAGCCTACTGGTGGTGGACAGAGGTGGATAAGAGGGGGTAGAGGGATGATCAAAAGAAGATGAAGTGAGGGGAAGTGACAAGGAAGGCTATGGGAGAAGGATCATGGTGTTTCCAGTGACCTTCATGGTGGTTTCTAGGGTGGTCAAAGGGCTTTTCGTCGGAGATGAAGTTCGGGTTAGGGAATGGACTCACAGACCTCCCCACTACAATCGAAGGGCATAGGGGTGTTCCTGGAGGTATAAAGATCATTCGTGTTGCTCCAATCCTGAGCTCCATCAAGAAGAGGTAGGGTGCCTCTTTTCTCAGTCGCAATAGAGGCTAGGTGACGGTGAGCTTCAGGTCCCAGAGACTCGAAGCCGAAGGTGAAACTCTAAGCAGCCGTGAAGGTCTAGTTGATGGTGCCTAAGTTGGTGGTGGAATTGGAATCTGGTGATGAGCTTCATCGTTGTTGTGATTCCATGTCAGAGTTAACCCAAGCGGCAGTGTGAGATCTTTGAAGCACGCAGGCACATCGTTGCTATTCTAGATGTCGTGTTACGCGTGGGAGAGAGAGGAGCAAATTGGGTCGCTCAAACCTGGGGCCCTTGAACCGGATTGGCCTAGCTAAAATGAGAAAGAAAACCTAGTGGAACCCCGATCAGACCAAGTGGATCTAGACTGGAGATCCGGAGGCTCTGTCTGAGATCCGTGCCACTTGGCAGCATGCGATTGGCCCACAAAGGTAATCAACGTTTAATTACCCAGAAATGTACATTTCTTAGATAATTCACAATAAATAACTCAATTATCATAAAAATACAAATAAGGTACCATTATTCTCAAAAAAATGTGTAGAATACAATGAAATAGAAAAATTAGGCTTTTGATGCACAAATATCAGTGATATCATGTAATTTGTGAAATGCTTATATTATGTGTTATAAATAACAAATGATGGCTAAAAATTATGATAATTTACCAGTAACCCTATAACATGATATAGAATTGATGTGATGTCAAATATTATGATGTTGATGCACAAAAATCATGTAATTTTCTTAATGTGTCTAATTAGGGCTTTTAACCCTAAATAAAATGTGATAAATACATACATGCTCAATAAATGATGAAATTCACAGAACACCCTCATATCAATAACCGGAAGATAATATGTAAATATGAGATCAGTTTATACACAAAATCCATGTTATATGAAGATGACCCTTAATACATGGGCTGTAACCCGAATGTGAATAATGTATATAAATTATGGTTAATATGTGCACAAAAAGGATATGGAACCTAATGTTTAGATAATGAACCATAATTTGGAAAACGACATCAGTAAGATAAATCTAAGACAAGAATACAAGTAATGATGGGAACATCCTAGTAAGATAAGCAAACCCTATTGAACATGAATAGGGTTAAGATGGTGAGAATCTGATAATAGTATATGATCTTGTCTTTATCAGGTTTAACAAAGATATGTATGACATGAGGAATATGTGATTACGATGTCTCTTTGGAAGGTACACCATTACCTCTTACTTGGCTTATTATACATTACACTTGTGTTATATGTAGTAAAATACTTGGCATATGGTATTGGATGAAATGATTGTTCTTGTATGATATCTTGCTTGATTTTCCATACATATGGCTATGAACACATGAAACATAAGAATTCTGATCCATCATATGATAGCACTAAATCTTTGGTTGTACGGTGCATGGAAGTGATCTCGAACTCTTTGGTTGTAGATCACATGTGTTAGATCTCAAACTCTTGGGTAGTAGATCACACGTAAAATGATCTCAAACTCTTTGGTAGTAGATCATAAGGCCTAAAAACATCAATCCCTTGGGGGTAGATGTACAAGATATATGATGGAAATGTGCTTAAAATATATGTGTTCTCTTTTGTTGATGAATATCTTTTTGCTAGTATACACTTTTCTTATATTTATTTATAACCACCAAGTATTAGTTTTATCTTATTACCAAGATATGATGAGAGGTATATAAAAGACACGTATGTGTACTCAGTACAATGTTCTTGAATATTGTGCTGATGTGTACCACATGTAATCTTTTGTTTAGGTTGTGGACATGTTCTTGAAGATCCAGGATAGTTGAGAGTTGTGTGGCGAGCTGATGTACAGGTGGACCTGTTGTCTTAAGATCCTGTAGTTTAGTGGTAGTACATGTATATTTAGAAGTTTGCCATTCAATATATAATATCAAATGTTGTAACAGTTCATTATGTAATTATGTGTTGAATGGTGATCATGTGTTGTATGGTTTTATTATTGTTCATGTACATGTGCTACTGTTGTTTCCTTCTGACTTCCTTTGATTTTCTTCTTCTTAGCCTAGTATGTGGTGTTTAAATTGGGATTCTCATTGAGGTGAGGTTTCAATTTGAACATCACACATCATATTAAGTTTTAGAAAATCTGGGGATGTCACAGGTGGTATCAGAGCATGAACAATAGCAAAGCCTGACATTTTCTCATTATGCAACTCAAAACTAAAGAACCTTGAACTTAAAAGAAATTTTAGGGTTAGATTAGTCATCTTTTAGAGACTAGATTTTACTTAGCCTCTAAGTTTGCACCTAGATGTCTGATAACTAGGTCTAGACTGGTGCTTGTTGTATAACAAGTCCTTAGATGTCGTACTTTCTGTATAGTGTAGTAGTATGGGACGTTGCATTATTTGGAAATGATGTACATCAAGGGAGGAGAAACCCTAGACATATGGCGCTCATTGTCTAGATTAGATACGCTAGTCTACAAAATGTTCTCACCCTTTTCACTAGTTTCCATGACACTGTACTCTATACTTTGTGTGGGACACTCATTTCTAGATTTGGTTTTTGATTTCAATCGGATCGAACCTTGATAGTGTTCTCTGACGTATGTTTTATCGAAGAAAAACTATATAATATTTTATTATATATGTATTACAAAAATGTGTCCCCACACAAGTATGAGTAGGAGGTGGTCATGTAACCTAAGTGAAAGTGAATGACATCAGTCTGGAAGAGAGAATAGTTATAGATTAGATGTCTAGAGCCTTGTTGGAATATATGATAGATGGAATAGATGAAATAAGTTTTGATGATATGATCAAAGTCTTATATAGATGATATAAGATGGTTTATGATGATCAATGTTTGTATATAAGGATTAAGGTTTAGTTATGAGGATTTGAGATAGGCCTTGATGATGAAAGTATGTGTTCTTTTCTGAGATAAGATATGTTAAGTTAAGACAAGGTTGTTAGTCAGCATGAGCCTCAATATCTTTTATGAAGTAGGACCTCTAGTGTTAGGACTAGTTTTAGGGTTAACTCCAGAGAGAGTGAGACCCATTGAGAGAAGGTTAGATAACCTAAACTCCAAGAAATGAGAATGATGAGAAATATGTGATATGATATGTCCTAAACTAGACTACTCCTAAGTGAACGAGTTGAGTTTCTCTACATGTGATTCCTATAGTTTTGTTGAACCCTAGATTTCCTTTTTGGGGACCAAACCTAGATTCAAAGAGAGGCTAGTTATGTATGTGCATGTGAACATGAGTACGAGTACCTACCATCTGGGTGAGGGAGAGAGAGTCCCAAGACCCTGGAGGAGGTAACTATGTTAGCTTCTATGAAGCCTCATACTCGGGTTGGTGGTTTCCCCACAAAGGAATCTAGTGGTGTATATAAGAGAGTTTTAGTTATGTATGTCTCATGGGTAAAGACCTATGAAGAGAATGCATAGCATGTTTTGGTTTGTGCTTGTGTGGCTACAACTTGTAATGCTATCTGTAGTGCCAATGAGGTAGACCCAGAAACCCTAGACTAAAAAGAGGGAGGATAAAGTGTATGCATATGAGATACCCATAGAGTGGAATTAGCTCAGAGAGACTGTGCATGGTAATGCCCTCATGATATAGGTTAGGAGAACCTCAATTGGACTAAAAAGTTTTGATATATGTTAAACAAGCCACTCATATAAGTTTCTTTATCACAACCATGATATAATATATGTAAGGATGTGATCTAATATTGAGATGTTATACATGAAGGAAAACTAGAGATGGTTTAATACATATCGATGCATAAATGGTTTACCATATACATGAATAATGATGATAATGTGAAATTGTTGGTTAATCTTGTAATGAAATCACTTGTAAATGTTGCAATTTATTATGAGCAATGAAATAATATCAAATGAATGAAACATGTTACATGAGGTGTTAATCTTAGTGCTTAATAAAGACGAAATATAGTAGAACAGTTAGCAAAACTAATGATTATGACACTATGATATGATCTATATGGATAAAGTGGGTTAACTATAATTAACTCCATCTTAAAAGGCATATGCTAATATTAAACTTGTTATAAGAATTATCTCGATAAAATGGTGATGACACCTTGATATAATGGGTTAATTTTAATTAAATCCTTTAGAACATGATAATATGATGTGGGAATCCTAATGCATGTGTAAAGATAAGGATGCAACCCTAACATATGAGATATGTAATGACATAACCTAAGCTTCTAAACCGTTGGTTGAGCCTTCTATGAAGTGAGGCTTCACCCAAGTTGCTTTTGAAACCTCCTAAGAGTGGTTTGGATATGATCATGGAACTTGGTTTTGTGAATATGCTGCATCTAGAATAGTGATATATATGTGGTGGAAGACATGCTTAGTTTTTCCTTGGAGTACGAGTATAGCTTAATTTCAAGGATGAAATTTCTTTTAAGATGTATATGATATGACAAAGTGGGTTTTGGCTTAATTTTGAGGATGAAATATCTTTTAAGGTGTGTAGGATGTGATGGAGTGGACTTTTGGAATCCCTAAATGTTCAATGACATAAGTGAACTTATTCCATGTTGAGTTATATTAAGTGTTACAAGTGATTTGGTAAGGTTTGGATGGGGATCGATGTTCATATAATGATTAAGATCCCTCTTTTTAATGTGTTTTGAGGAATCTAATTAGATGATCAAAAAGTTGAGTTTTGACACCAAATCCGTGTACAAGGTAGCTTGAGTGGTGAGGAAGCTATGTTTAAATTTTGGTGGTGATTGGGTATTTCTAGAAGACGTTATGTAGGTTTGAATGTTGTACAATAATGTATATATTTGAGGATTTATAGACCTAAGTTGAGGGTAATCTGGTGTCACACACCCCATTGTTTGAGAGAAGATTGCACACTCGAATCATGGTCATTCATGACTAATCGGGTGGTTGAGGCCTTCAACTCAAGTGAGACCCGGATCCTGCTTTAGGCAAGTTCCTTGGTAGTCGTTGGATGTACTTTAGATGGTTAGATCATAATTCCCTACCTCCGGTCAGATTGGAGATCGTGGGGTTACGACAAGCGGGAATCCTTAGCCTCACCCCACATTGTGGTCATGGCCTGAATGAGGAAATGAAGTGGGTGATTTCTCTTGACTTGAGTAGAGGAGTGCAGAGACCCCTAAAACGAGCTATGTGACGGCTCCAGTAGGGAGAACGGAAGCCAACTCCCCAGTGTCTCTCCACTGTAGCCTGCAGGTGGTGGACGGAGGTGGAGAAGAGGGTTATAGGGGTTATCATAAGAAGATGAAGTGAGGGGAAATGACAAGGAAGGCTAGGGGAGAAGGATCGTGGTGTTTCCAGTGACCTTCATGGTGGTTTCTAGGGTGGCCAAAGGGATTTTCACAGGAGATGATGTTGTGGTTGGGGAATGGACTCACAGACCTCCCCACTACAATTGAAGGGCATAGGGGTGTTCCTGGGGGTCTATGAAAAACCACTAGAGGGGGGTGAATAGGGTTTTAAAATTAATTTAAAAATTATTTAACCCAAACAACCACAAATGAAAAAGTAAGAAGGAGACAAGGGATTTAGAGTGGTTCCTACCTTAGCAAATACTAAGGCAGTCAGTCCACTACCCGGTTGCTTACCCAACCGGGATTTTGAAAGTATTAATTTTATTACCTTCACAAGGAATTACACAAAATACAATACTTTCTTACACCCCTTTGAACAGCCTTCACTTTGAAGTAGATGCACCAACTTGAGGTAGCCTTCTGGAAGTAACTCCAAGCTCCCCCTTGAAGTAGCCTTCCTCTTTGAAGTAACCTCCCATTGCACCAGCCTTCTTGAAGTAGTTCAAAGTCTCCTTCTTCACCAAGAAGATCACGACCCTCTCCAATCCGCAGCCTCCAACCTAGGAGTAGCAAGGAGAGTACAAGCAATAAAAGTGAACAAGAAAGAAAAATGGAAATTACAACTTATCCTTTGAAGCACAAGGCTTGATTTGCCTATATCAAGCGTGTAGATCTCCTAACCAATGTATATGGAAGTGTGATTGCTGTGGATAGGAGATACTAGCCTATAGGACACGAATTTAGAGCAAGATGAAGAGTAGCCAATTGCAAGTATTGCTCAATTTCTCAAAATAGGTTGCTAATGAAAGTGTATGCTTAAAGATTGCTCAAGTATGGAATCAAGTGAGTTTAGGTGTCCTAAGGCATGCCCTATTTATAGGAATGACCTACAAGTGCTTAAGGACGTTCTAGACACTTTCTAGGGGTTTCCAAGTGCTTAACTAGCCGTTAGGTATAAGTTAGTTGCATTAGCAACGACTAGTTAATTAATTCAGCAGTTGCTGTCAGAGTCCATCTCGGTTGAGAAATTGTCGACCGAGATACCTACTCGGTCGAAGTTTTGTCGACCGACAGGCTCTCTGGATCAAGTGTTTGCAACGTTCATTTCCAACTACCAACTACCTTGTCAGCTGTGTCTAACGACTACCTGGGTCTTTCTCGGTCGAGAAGCTTGTCGACCGAGAGTGTCTCGGTCGAGTATTTTGTTGACCGATATTGACCCTGTTTCAATATTTCAATTAAAGTACTAAGTGTGTATGTGAGTGTGCATATGTGACACTATTGAAGGGGATGACCTATCTAACTGTAGTATTTAGTTAGGAAAGATCTAACGCTTGATTTACATGATGTCTAAGTACTTGTACATTATATTTTTGTACAAGATTTGCAATTGATTACATTCATGAAATTAAACCAATCTAGCATATAGATCTTCCATAATATTTGTCATCCACCTTATTCCTGCAACACTCATGTAGCACGTTATATCAACAAGAATGAAATGTTTGTCATTATAAAAACAAATTGATTTACTGATGTCCATTTAGCCAACAATCTCCCCCTTTTTGAAGATGATAAACATTTCCTTAAAAAAAATAAGAAAATATAAAACATGTAAGTTTCATACCTGAAGGTTACCTTTGTAGCAATTCTTGTTGTGCAAGTGAGTGCTGCCCGAGATGTTATGAAACTTATTTTATATTTTTGATTTTATATTCTTTCTCCCCCTTTGTCATTTCAAAAAGATATCCAGGATGAATATTTGTGTCTTGTAGTCATAAGTAATTACTCAATCACTTGCAAAGGATGTTAAGCCTTGAAGGTGATACGAGAATCCTTTTAAGCTTTAGATTATATGAAAAGTATTGCTAACCAAATGCACGAAATGTTAGGCCCTGATTTGTTAAAAAAAAATTCCATTAAGAACAAGATGTGTAACATGAAATATGTATATTTCTTCCTTATGCATTGCTCCCCCTTAAATAGATAACCTAGTTATAATCAAGGAAGTAATGCACTCCAATAGATGGTCAATTTTGCCACAATTTTAAATTTCAGTTATTTGCAAAAATTTTATCCTTTGTAATTCATTGCATATATATTACTCCTCTTACTTTGTATGCTTTACTATAATAGTCTTATAAGCCATGTTCAAATGATGCCATAGAAAGAACACATTAATAACATTTTACAAGATGACTCATATGCTTTGAAAAATATCCAATATAATCAGGCAAAGATAACCAATTCATTACAATCATGTAAAGATAACCATTACAATCATGCAAAATAACCATTTCATTACAACTATTACAACGGACACTCATGATCTCACTGAAAAGACCTAAGTATTACATCAATATCTGGGTCTTTTCCAAGAAATGGCTCAGCTCCATAATACTTGACTAAAGTTTGCCACTCCAAAGCACCTGTCTTGGTTAAGGCATATGCTTCCAAGAAGGTGGGAATACAATCAAAGTGGAAATGAGCAGCAATATCTTGTAGTTGCATGTGAGAAAACTGAGTATGTGTGAGATCAGGAGATGGTGGAGGTGGAGTTTGGTAGTAGTTGTAGGAGGGATTATATGAGTTGATCATGCCAGGATTTAGAGAATAAGGATATTCATCTGGTTGATTTGGAGAGAGGGTTTGCATCCTTTGGTTTAAGTAGGTCATGGCATGGTGGCTATAATCTAATTGTCTACTTAGATGATATTGGGATCCATCAATGTAGGTTAGGGTGTTTTGGATGGGATCATCGGGTAGGTTGGTAGGAGGAGGTGGTGGAGGTATGTCTTGAGTGGATGTCTCCCCTTCCGTCCTAGTCCTCTTGTGACCAAAATCAATTCCCATCTTTTCTATTGTGTTTTTGCTTATTTTTTGTGGTTTTCTTTCCCATGTGTATCCTAGATCCTCTATATTTTTCTTAAGAAAGTGTTGAGTGATTTGGCATACAAAATCAGCATAAGGAGGATTGCCAGAAAACTCAAGCATATTCTTAATGATGAGGCGGATAAAATTTATGGGAATGCGTTTAATAATGGCATAGATTAGATACATGCGAAAGGTAGGGACTTCAGACTTGTTTGCTCTAGGATGTATGTTTGTGGAAACAATAAGATTGATAATCCTAGTTGCAGGTTTGAGGTTAATGGCATAGTAGGTACCCCTATCTTCGTGACAAGTTGTGTTGGATTGAAAAATGACTCGTTTAATGTCACTAAGATTGACCGTATTGTCAGTTTGGGAAAGTGTATTGAGTGGATTTCCAGTGGTAAGGTCAAGAGCGTCTTCGTATTCTTCTAAGTCTATGTTGAGCATGTCAAGGATACCCTCCTCGGTAAAGTGAAAGCTATGCCCATTGACCATAGAGGAGAAGGAGTTATTTTCGGGATGGGAGGTTAAGTTTGCATAGAACTCATTTACCACTTTGGAAGAATAGAAAGGGAAGGAAGGGTTCAGAAAATCTTTCAAATTTTGAACCTCAAAGAGATCCTCCAGGTCGACGATGCTGTAGAAGTCCATGACGTCAACCGGCCATCGTGGAAGAGGAGTTTTGGAGGAGAGCCTTAGGTAGCGATCACCAGCAGCAGCGTCGATGAAGGGGATGTCGTTGATGATCGGGAATGGTGGGGAGGCCGCCCTTCCTTTCCTGCCAGCAACTTGCTTCTTTCCACGCACAGATGATGAAGCCATTGCTTTGCTTTGAGGTGAAGAAGAAGCAAGAAGGTCTTGGAGGTGAAAAAGCTAAAGAGTTGCACAAAAATGCACTAGAGAGAAGCTAAAGAAGTAAGAATGTGAAAGTGTGATGCAATGACCCATTTTTGGTCCTTTTTATAGCAATCCAGTAACCAGTTCGGTCGACAAATTGTCGACTGACGACCGCAACGGTCATATCCTAGGCACGCCTCTCGGTCGCCCAATGGTCGACTGGCAATAGTTATATTCAAACGGTCAGATTCCAACGGTCGTATTCCAACGGTCAATTCGTGGTCGAGCAATTTGTCGACCGACATGGTCTCGGTCGAACAATTGTCGACCGGAAGTGTGTCTGAGTTTTGCCCGTGTAGTTCTTTCTTGAAGTCTGTCGATCGAAAAGGGATAGCTGACCAACATTGTCTCGGTCGAGCAATTCGTCGACCGAGAAACTTTATGTTAATGAAATTTTAAGATGATTTTTGATGCAAATGATAGACTGAATTTGTAGAGCATATCTACATTTTCTAAGGGAATAATATTGTGATTATTATTACCAATATTTGGAAAATTTTTGTGGTCATGATTTTAATTGGTCTTTTGATCACAATTTTTATAGAGATTGATTATCCAAATAAGTATTGTGTCAAGCTTATTTTAGGTCGACCTTGACTACGACCATAGCGCCCCTTGGTCAAATTTGATTTCAACCAAGAGGCAATTTCCTGCATTTTTACAGTTTGAATACTCATAATGTCAACATGTAACTTAAATGGATATCAATTTGTAGCATTTTGATACTTAATGTGAGGATGTTTGTTCTTGATTGCTTTAGAAAAGCATGTAGTGAAGTTCTTGTTCTAAGCAATACATCAACAACAAATCATTTTGCTTGCCTATGTATCATCAAAGATCATTCATGTATTACATGGGATGACATAATCTATGTGTACAATTATCTATTTGTGCTATAGAGTTTTATACAAAATGGCACTTTCAATAATAACATTGTCTGTAGAGAGCTTAAATTATTATGATCATTGTGAGAACAATTATTATTCATGGTTTGTATGTATATATAGGTCAAGGATTATTTTAGACAAACCAAGTAAGAACACAACGATCATGATGAAATAGTGAAAGCATGAAATTTAACACACATGGTTTCTATGTAAATAGATCAAGGAATGCTTAGAATAGACCATGAAAGTAGTAATTTTCCTTGATCATGATTCATAATTTTTAGTTTTAAGCAAAAGCATGCAGATAGTAAAACCAAAGTAATCTCATATAAGTTTTCAATTTCAAGGGTTTTATTTTTGATTTTCATGTTAAATCAATAATAAAGTTATAGCAAGCTAGATCAATTGAAAACAAGTTCCGTAGATTTATTTCAGACTTGTCAACAAAAACCTGCTCGGTCGACCATTTCTCGACCGACATTTCTTATCGGTCGACAGTGTCTTCGACCGAGAAAAGTTCTGTACTGCTTCAGAACTGTTTTCAGTAATTATTTCCAAGTAACAACAAAGGTCATTTTCTATTCAATTATGCAATTTGAAAATTTAGCTTGGTTGAGATAGATCATATGAATATCAAAGTAATATTTAGATCAAATCTCAACTAATTATATATTAAGTCTTTATGCTTTCAGAACTTTGATTTGTAGATTTAAATGAATTGTATACTTTCAAGTTAGAGGTTTTAGATACTTGAATTAATTTGTTAACTCATCATGTTAAGTTGAGATAGACATGGAAATATGCAACTAGGGTCCTTGGTCATATCTCAACTTATTTTTGCTCATTTAGTTTTGGGGTTTTGGAACCCAAACTAACTCGACATCCTTTTTCTTGTAAGGACATGAAAAGGAATAGTGTCCAAGGCGCAAACAGTAATGACAACATATAGAATCAACCTCATATCTCTTTCTATGATTTTGTTCTAGGTTGTTCGTGGGTACATATGTATTTGTGCCTTTAGATACATACATAGATTGACTCTTTGGCACTTGTGTTCTTCTCCAACTAGGTTTTTGATAAGATTTTCCTTTAGGCTTGTAACCTAGTCCTCTCCTTCCAACTTGATGGTAAGAATCATTTAAGATTTTATTAAGAATATCATTGTTACTCAAACTATTAACTTCTTGTTGCAGCTTAACAATCTCATCCATTCTTTTATTTATGTCTAACTTTGCTTGATCTAGATTAGATAACAATGAATCTCTTTCTTTCACTATAGTATCATAATCTAGATGTGTACACAGAACATGTTGTTTTTGAAGATTATTTACTTGAGTTTGCAAATTTAACTTTTCTAGAGAAAGAAAATTGCAATTTGCTTCTACAGATTTTATCTTAATATCATGATCTTCAATAACCTTTTTGAGATCTTCATTTTCAGATTTAAGAGCAAGAAGCATAGCATGTAACTCATCATTTGCTTTATTAGATTTCTTTAATTTCTTCTTGCACTCAATATATTTATTATGTGTCTCTTCAAGACTAGCAACTAGCTCTTCTTTAGATAAATCAAAAAGGCTTACCTCTTCTTCTTCTTCTTCTTCACTTATTGTAGCAATAAGGCATTCTTTATGTGTATCTTCCTTCTTTGACCTCCATGGGAAACCAAGTGTTGTGTGGTTTGTTCCTAAGCACCAACTGCAACTTGTTGAAGATTGGTCCATACTTTTCCTTTATTTGCGGTTGTAGACATCACCACCCTTCATACTTCAAGACTCGATTAGAGCTCCTTGAAGCCTGCTCTGATACCAATTGAAAAACCACTAGAGGGGGGGGGGTGAATAGGGTTTTAAATTAATTTAACAATTATTTAACCCAAACAACCACAAATGAAAAAGTAAGAAGGAGACAATGGATTTAGAGTGGTTCCTACCTTAGCAAATACTAAGGCAGTCAGTCCACTACCCGGTTGCTTACCCAACTGGGATTCTGAAAGTATTAATTTTATTACCTTCACAAGGAATTACACAAAATACAATACTTTCTTACAATCCTTTGAACAGCCTTCACTTTGAAGTAGATGCACCAACTTGAGGTAGCCTTCTTGAAGTAACTCCAAGCTCCCCCTTGAAGTAGCCTTCCTCTTTGAAGTAACCTCCCATTGCACCAGCCTTCTTGAAGTAGTTCAAAGTCTCCTTCTTCACCAAGAAGATAACGACCCTCTCCAATCCGCAGCCTCCAACCAAGGAGTAGCAAGGAGAGTACAAGTAATAAAAGTGAACAAGAAAGGAAAATGGAAATTACAACTTATCCTTTGAAGCACAAGGCTTGATTTGCCTATATCAAGCGTGTAGATCTCCTAACCAATGTATATGGAAGTGTGATTGCTGTGGATAGGAGATACTAGCCTATAGGACACGAATTTAGAGCTAGATGAAGAGTAGCCAATTGCAAGTATTGCTCAATTTCTCAAAATAGGTTGCTAATGCAAGTGTATGCTTAAAGATTGCTCAAGTATGGAATCAAGTGAGTTTAGGTGTCCTAAGGCATGTCCTATTTATAGGAATGACCTACAAGTGCTTAAGGACGTTCTAGACACCTTCTAGGGGTTTCCAAGTGCTTAACTAGCCGTTAGGTATAAGTTAGTTGCATTAGCAACGACTAGTTAATTAATTCTACAGTTGCTGTCAGAGTCCATCTCGGTCGAGAAATTGTCGACCGAGATACCTACTCGGTCGAAGTTTTGTCGACCGACAGGCTCTCTGGATCAAGTGTTTGCAACGTTCATTTCCAACTGCCAACTACCTTGTCAGCTGTGTCTAACGGCTACCTGGGTCTTTCTCGGTCGAGAAGCTTGTCGACCGAGAGTGTCTCAGTCGAGGATTTTGTCGGCCGAGATTGACCCTGTTTCAATATTTCAATTAAAGTACTAAGTGTGTATGTGAGTGTGCATATGTGACACTATTGAAGGGGATGACCTATCTAACTGTAGTGTTTAGTTAGGAAAGATCTAACGCTTGATTAACCTGGGGCCCTTGAACCAGACTGGCCTAGCTGAAATGAGAAAGCAAACCTAGAGAAACCCTAATTAGAACAAGTGGATCTAGACTAGAGAATCAGTGGCTCTGGCTGAGATCCGTGTGACTTGGAAGCATGTGATTGGCCCACAAAGGTAATCAACATTTAATTACCCAGAAATGTACAGTTCTTAGATAATTCACAATAATAACTCGATTATTAGAAAAATACAAATAAGGTACCGATATTCTCAGAAAAATGTGTAGAATACAATAAAATAGAAAAATTAAGCTTTTGATGCACACATATTAGTGATATCATGTAATTTGTGAGATGCTTATATTATATGTTATAAATAACAAATGATGGCTAAAAATTATGATAATTTACTAGTAACACTATAGCATGATATATAATTGATGTGATGTCAAATATTACGATGTTGATGCAAAAAAAATCATGTAATTTGCTTAATGTGTCTAATTAGGGATTTTTTTGTTTTTAATTAAGCCAATGGTCGCTATTATTTATCCCACACCCCTCTGGTGGGCTAAAATCAGAAAAAAGAATACAACTCCCGCTCTTATAACTCGGGTATCTTCCCAAAAAAACAAAAACCCCACTAGAAACAACTTGAACAAAACTGGAACATCAAAGCTTCTCCTCTAACAGCCTAGGTCAATCCATGAAGGCCTTTAGAGCAATATAAGGAACTAGCTTCTTCTCTAACAGAACCATACCTCTAATCTTACTGGGAATCATATTGATATCCGTAGTAACCATAATGTCATCATTGTTCCTGCATCCCCATCTCCCTATCTCTCTGGGAATAGAGTTGATCACTCTATGAACAACCGAACCAGTGATGTGTGTCTTCATGAGTTCCTCTCTCAGCTCTTTTACCCAAGATCTCAGTCTCCATGGCTCGTCAGCATGCTTCCAAAGAATATTAAAGATCTGCATGCTATCTATCTCTATGCTCGATATCTGTAGCATCTGATCCCTTGCCAGCTTAAGCCCTATGATGCAGGCCTGAATATAAGCAAGGGTAAAGTCCATCGTCTTCAACCAAACATGGAATATCATACAAACATTCGCGTGATGGTTGCGTATAATGCCTGCCGCCCATCTCCTCTCAGTACCATCACAACATCGTCCTCTCCCTATCAATACATTTAGCTTCAAGTTATATATGTCCGGAGTGGACCACCTCAGAAGCTGTATCTCCTTCAGTCTCGTCTTCGATTCTACAAAACCAGCCGATATCATCTTGCCATACAGCTGTGTCCCTCTGATGATGGCAAACGCCTTCTTTTTAAGCGATTGGTTTATAGTAGCAACCAATCGTTTCCATTCTGTCAGCTCCGATCTTCTAGTGTCATCAAAACGCGCCGCGCACCTGATACGCCATATGCATAAAGGAATCATCAATGCGATGTGCCCTGCTAGCCATTCATCCAACCTGGTTGAATATCCCTTGCTGCACGCATCCAACAGACTTGTGATGTCTCCTGGCGCCTCCATGTCCGTTAGGTCCTCATATCTAGACCAGAAGACCCTCGCCGTCTGACCTTGGAAGAGGAGGTGGTTAACATCTTCTGAAAGAGGCTCCTCACAGCAACTACACCTAGATACAATCGGAATACAACATAGATCACAGATGTTATCGTCGGTTGGGATAGCTCCCCTCGCCATCTTCCATATAATGGCACTGGCCTTGGGAATATCTAGGCCCCATATCTTATCGAGTCCTGGTGGCCCTTCCGTATGGACATTAGCTAACAACCTCTTAGCTGATCTCAGTGTGAACCGACCTCTCAGGTCAAGATTCCAAACCACCTTATCCTCCTCCTCATCGATCCATCCCTCCATCTCCTGTATGAGTTCAACTCCTCTCTCACTAAACAGCTGCTTAATAGAGTCCCAATCCCACCCCTCGTCGCCGATCCAAAGATCCTTGACCATTAAAGGGAGTCTTCTATCACTAGCATAGATAGCATGGTTCGTGATCCTCTCTTCACACCACCAAGCATCCCAAAAAGGAATATCACCTCTCCCGATCGTCCACCTACAAAGGGGAAAAACCTTAGGAAACATATCCCACACCTTCTTCCAATATGGAGACAGAGTATTGCTGAGCCTGAGGTTGCTGGGATAGTAAGCTGATCTGCCCACAGCCGGGTTAGAGTACTTGTCTCTGCAAAACGTCGCCCATAGCGTCTCTCCAGTGATGAGCTTCCAACATGCCTTCGCTATAAATGCCTCATCTATCGTCTTCAGAGATGTAAGGCCCAGACCTCCACTACCCATCGGCGTTGCAACCCTCTGCCACCCGATCCATGCCCTCTTATGATGGTTATCTCTATCCGCCCAAAGGAAATTAGATAGTCTTCTCTCAATGCGATGAGCGATGCCTGCTAGTAACCCCACCGCTGCGGCCGCGTACACGGTGATGGAGGAAATAACATTGGCTATCAGCAGCCGCCGACCCGCAAAGGAAAGCACCCTCGATCTCCATGAAGCTACCTTAGCATTGACCTTTTGTAATAGGAAATCGTAATCAGATAGTTTGTATCTGCCTTTACATATGGGAATCCCAAGATAGGAGAAAGAGTCAGCAGCCATACTGAACCCAAAGGCATGGGCAATTGTATCGGCCTCTGTCAGGTTGGATCCCCCTATGATCGCCATTGATTTGTCTCTGTTAACTTTCTGACCAGTCCCGTGCTCATATTGCCAAAAGGTCTTCTTCACCTCCTCAATCGATGTCGGGTCTGCATTTGCAAGAACTACAATGTCATCCACATACATAAGAGTAAGTGGAGCCACACCACATCCTATGGTTATGAAACGCGCAATCCGACCTTCATCTGCTAGCCTGTTAAATCTTCTGCACAACATTTCTTTGAATAAAATGAACAAAAATGGTGAGATGGCACTGCCTTGTTTAAGACCTCTTCTAACCAAGAAGAAACCAGCTGTATTGTCACCAATGGAAACCGTGGCCCACGTGTGTTCAAAAAATCTCATACAGAGATCAACGGACTCCGGAATGAAACCAAACGCAGAAAGGCATCTTCTCATGACCTGCCAATCAATTCTGTCATAGGCCTTGGCCATATCAACTTTTAGGATGGCATTGGGTATACCTTGCCCCTGATTAATATCGTGAGCAAGCTCCTTAATCAGTCGCACATGGTGAGTAATGTCCTCCCCTCTCACAAAAGCTCCTTGATTCTTAGATATCAGCCTCTTCATAGTGGTCTCCATCCTATTGCTTAAGACCCTGGCGAGAATCCTTAGAGCTAGCGTTTCAATCGAAATGGGTCTGAAATCAGCATTCAAATGCTTGGGGGAATTCTTCTTGGGTATAAGTAGGATTCTGCAGCAAAACAACGATCGATGACATGTCTCTCCTTTGTAGAAGGATAGTGCCATATTGGCAAAATCTCTCTGTATGATGTGCCACACAGCTGTATAGAACGCGCGGTTAAAGCTGTCTGGACCCGGCGCTGCCGAGGAGTCCATCTCCTTAATGGCCTACCAAATTTCATCAGTAGAGGGGGGGGGGCGTCAACGAAGTACATTTATCCAGAGTAACAACCTCCAGAATCTCCTGTATGAGACCCGCATGGACCTCTCCATTCAAAAGAGCCTCCTCGTTGTAAAAACTCTGAAAGTGATGCGCCGCCTTATCTTCCATCTCCTGTGGATCCGTCACAGTAGTGCCATCATGTAATATTAGAGTATCTATCTTCTTAAGCCTTCTTCTGTTCTTGACGACGGTAAGGTAGAAGGGGGTGTTTCTTTCCCCATCCTGTAGACAATCTATTCTGGCCTTCTCTTTCCATAGAGCTTCCTCCATATTTAGCAACATCTCTAGTTCTTCTTCCGCCTCCCTTAGATTCCTCTCATTGATCGAGATCGGGTTTTCATCAAAATCCACCTGCGTAGTATGGACAATATCCTCCAGGTCTTTAATCCGCTGAGTGGTGTTTCCGAACATAGCTTTACTCCAGTCCCGCAAAACTCTTCTCAACTTCTTTAGTTTGTGGAAAAAACAAAAGAGGTATGTCCAACGATATCTTCAGCCCACACCTCCTCAATGATCTTCAAGCATTCATCATTCTGTAGCCACACTTCCCGGAAGGAAAAATGAGCTATCTTTCGCGAAACAGCCTGATCTCCAGGGATTATGATAATAGGGTAGTGGTCTGATACTCGATATCGGGTAAGATGCACCGATCTCGTTGTGGGTCTATCCCCGAGCCATGCTCCGTTAACTAAAGCTCTGTCAATTCTCTCCCAGACAGTGGGAGTCATGATATGTTTGTTAACCCACGTGAACCGGCTCCCCTCAAAAGGAATTTCCTTCAATTGAGCATCTGCAATACTAGAATTGAAATCGACCATGTCTTGGAAAATCGGGGCAGAACCACCCCTCTTCTCACAAGCCTCCCGAATCACATTAAAATCCCCAGCAACAAGCCATTTCTCATCTCCAAGCTCAACAGACAGCTTATCAATCTCTTCCCACATGTTCCTTCTACCAGCCGAATCACACACTGCATAAATCGCGGTGATGAAAAAACTGGATCCATCTCCCGATTCACATCTAACAGTAACGTGCTGCTTGTGGCTTCTAAAAACCTCAGGTTTGAGATCAGAATCAGCAAAAAACCAGACTTTACCTTCATCTCCTTGATTGTCCGTCACCCAGTCCAAACGGACTACATCCAGAAGTTCCTCTGCTGCTTCCACATGGAGAAACGACTCAAAAAGGCAGACAATATTGGGTCTGAAATGACCACAAAGGCGGCTAAGCACTCTTCTCGTTGGGTTATTAGCTGCACCCCTTATATTCCAAACTAAAGCTGTGGAATTCATAAGGCAGACGAAAGTCTCTTGATACTCCTCCTGCTGATCATCAGCGACTGAACCAACACTCATCTTCCCCACTGAAATCATCAAAGAAGCCCCTGTCATCTACGGAAGTCCTTCTATAGAAATCTTGATGCGCATAATATCTGCTATGGTGATGTCCACGCTGTCGTCTAGCACTTCTGTCTCTTCTTGTAGAACTCGACCTGACGCGAGTTCTTCCCGCTCTTCTATGTGCTCTATCCTCTTCTCTCTCAAAGTGAATGAAATCCTCCAAACACCTATCATGCAGATACGTTCTGTTGCCTTCTCTATCAAAAATAAATCTTCTAGGAGAACGAGCCTCTCTTCTATGTAGTCTATCGGGGGATGAGTTGCGGTGCCCAGAACTCTCCATAACTGTCCGTGGTCTCATCGTCTCATTCAGCGTCAACACTGTTACTGGTTTTTCCATGGGTCTAACCAGCACCTCCCGCGGTATACCAAAGTCAGCTCCGATCTCGGTAAGGTTAAAATCATCAGAGTCAAGCGGTCCTCTAGCCAGCATCGCTAGTTGCACTGATGTCCTTCGCACCCCGTACGCCAGAGAGATAAACTGTGGGACATCCTCACTGAAGGCTTCCACCAACAAAAGAATACCCGCAAGATCGTCCGCTTCCTTATGCCAGTCGGATATATGAACAAGCTTGCCAAAAGGTTTAATCAAGGCTGCGATAAATTCATCATCCCGACAGATTATCGGTAAATCTGACGCCCAGAACCAAAACACTTCTTTTCGACTGTGTCTCTCTCCGTCTATCATATGTTCAACTCCCACTTTAGCACCTCGAAATGATGGCAAACCCCTCTCCTCCATCGCTTTCGTCTCCTCCGCGCAGGAGAAGAAAGCTATCGCCCTTTTAGCTGAACTCCTATACAAATCCGTCGCGCCTGGCCAGCAGTGCTTCAGAAAAGGTCCAACGTCCGTCCAAGCAAAACCATTGTTCCATGATACTTCAACCGCCCTTTCTAGGGCTACTCGCTTGCTCTTCCGCATGTCATCATCAGGTCCAATGTCCACAACGATCCTCCTCGGGACGTGTTGTGGTGCTCCCCTAGCCGGGATGCCTGATCCAAGCGGCGGGAAGGCCGTTCTAGAGTGCACATTAGGAGGCCTAGGTGGGGCTGGTGGTGCCGTCAGAATCTATCTGCACCTCACCGTGATATGTCCCGACTTGTGGCAAGTATAGCAGACCTTGGGTCTAGAACATTGTGCCTGCCAGTGACCCCTGCCCATACATCTGTAGAAGGTATCATGAGGTATGGCGTATAACCCTAAATAAAATGTAATAAATGCATACATTCTCAATAAATGATGAAATTCACATAACACCATCATATCAGTAACTGGAAGATAATATGTAAATATGAGATCCGTTTATACATAAAATCCATGTTATATGAAGATGACCCTTAATACATGGGTTGTGACCCTAATGTGAATAATGTATATAAACTAGGGTTAATATGTGCACAAAAAGGATATGGAACCTAATGTTCAAATAATGAACCATAATCTGGAAAATGACATCAGTAAGATAAATCTAAGACAAGAATACAAGTAATGATGGGAACATCCTAATGAGATAATCAAACCCTAATGAACACGACTAGGGTTAAGATGATGAGAATCTGATAATAGTATATGATCTTGTCTTGATCAGGTTTAACAAAGATATAGATGACATGAGGAATATGTGATTAGGATGTCTCTTTGGAAGGTACACCATTACCTCTTACTTGGCTTATTATACGTTATGCTTGTGTTATATGTAGTAAAATACTTGGCATATGGTATTGGATGAAATGATTGTTCTTGTATGATATCGTGCTTGATTTTCCATACTTATGGCTATGAACTCATGAAACATAAGACATTTGATCCATCATATGATAGCACTAAAATCTTTGGTAGTACAGTGCAATAAAGTGATCTCAAACTCTTTGGTAGTAAATCACATGTGTTAGATCTCAAACTCTTTGGTAGTAGATCAGACGTAAAATGATCTCAAACTCTTTGGTAGTAGATCATAAGGCCTAAAAACATCAAGCCCTTGGGGATAGATGTACGGATATATGATGGAAATGTGCTTAAAATATATGTGTTCTCTTTTGTTAATGAATATCTTTTTGCTAGTATACACTTTTCTTATATTTCTTTATAACTGCCAAGTATTAGTTTTATCTTATTACCAAGATATGATGAGAGGTATATAAAAGACACGTAGGCATACTCAGTACAATATTCTTGAATATTGTGTTGATGTGTACCACATGTAATCTTTTGTTTAGGTTGTGGACATGCTCTTGAAGATCCTGGATAGTTCAGAGTTGTGTGGCGAGCTGATTTATAGGTGGACCTATTGTCTTAAGATCCTATAATTTAGTGGTAGTACATGTATATGTAGAAGTTTGTTGTTCAATATATAATATCAAATGTTGTAACAATTCATTATGTAATTATGTGTTGAATGGTGAACATGTGTAGTATGGTTTTATTATTGTTCATGAACATGTGCTACTATTGTTTCCTTCTGAATTCCTCTAATTTTCTTCTTATGAACCTAGTGTGGGTGTTTAAATTGGGATTCTCACTGAGGTGAGGTTTCAATTTGAACGTCACACATCAGATTAAGTTTTAGAAAATTTGGGGACGTCACAAGGAGGAAGAACAGTTTGAGACAGTGGTGGTGGAACTGATGACGAGACAGTAGTAGTGGTGGTAAAGAGCAACGAAGGTAGCTGAGCACATGATTGAAAAAGCACAAGGAGAGACCTAATAGCGAATGAAACAGAGAATGGGGAAAAGAAAGTTTTGTGTGTTTTTTATTTAAAAATTAGTCATCAGTAGTTCAGAAAAATTGATGACTAAGACCTTACCCGTTGGTTCACTCATAAAAACCAAAGATAGATATGCTTATCTATCATCATTTAGACACCTAGAAACTGATGATAGATGTCCTTATCCCTAATAAAAATTACCAATCTCACTAAGGACTTAGTCAAATGTTCCTTCATAAAAAATAATGACAAGGGGTACACTCTATTATTGGTTGGACAAATAGAAACCAACAAAGATGTCCTTAAGAATAATAGAAATACGAACCTCACTAAGACATGTGACGTTGGTTTCTAGGAAAACAACCAATGACATAACCTGATTTGGGGAGAAATATTTTTATGGAGCGCGCGGCAGGAACCCAATATCACCGGTTCTTTAAAAAGGAACTGACACCACCAGCGTTTTGAGGCAAAATTTTTCACAGTGGATTTGTCCTACGACGTCAAATTTTATATAGAACAACTGATGATAAAGAATGTTAGAGGAAAAAGTTTATTTTGTGGGAAGGGTTGTGTCGTCAGTTTTTGTACAACCAACACTAAACGTGTATTTCAAAATTTCCCCCGAAAAATCAAAATTTATGGATCACCTGTGGCATAGGATATACCTCAGAAAACTAATGCTATATGAAAAGCAGCAACCGTATTTTATTTAATCAGAAAGATTTGACCAATAGATACGACGACATAGGCATGGTATCAATTTTCTATGAAAACCAATGTAATGAAAAGTGACAACAAATGTTAAAAATGTACTAGCGATCACCAAACATAGTGGCTCTAACCCCGACATTGACACCAAATTACTAAGATCTGGCATCAGATATGAGGACTCCCTTGAGGGTGAAATTTGATAGGTCCTGACCATGATATGTCCCACAAAGGTTTACACTTATTGGCTTTTACTATGCATCTCTATTAATCAAAACTAAGATCTTGCTCAAATTGCTAATGCAACAACCACTTCCAAACTTACTCCCAGACAATTTGTATTAGATTTTTTTTAATACCATCATTCTCTACAATACCTTATACATGGGATCAATCCTTCATGCCCTAGGGTGTAATATATCATCGATCACGACAATCTTGAGTTGGCTCATGAACTCCATGCAGTGGATATGGTGACAATGATAATGAAGGATCTTCTAGATGCCTCATCAATTACTCCATCTCCAACTCCATTAAAGAATTGGAGCTTCTCCATGTCATGAATGACTAAAAGAGGAATGGTCCTTCTCTTTTAAAGATATAAGGATGTGTATGATGGTAGGACTGGACTTTATTGTCTGAAGGACCCCTTAAAGTTTTATTCAACTCCATAAAAGAATGGATGAAGGAAACCCTATATACATCACAACTTGCTTTTAACAGATTCTAGAGTTGGAGTAAGAAGAGAAATAGTAATAGAAATCATATATAGAACGTCACCCTGAGCGACATACTCCTCCAAATTAGTAGTTAACATCACAAAACTACAAACCAATATTGTCCAAAGGCTCCTAAAAACTTATAGTACCAACATATGTTAAAGGCTTGAAGGTTTCCCAACATGATCTCTTGCAAGAACTGTGAGAAAACCTACGATATAAAAAATAGAAGGGTATTGCATCTTATTTGTCAAAAATACAAGCCGCATGTATTCCATCATCTTGAAGGTCATGACATTATTGAGTGTAAGGCCTTACAAAGGGATATCACCTGATATAGGGAAGACAATAAATATGCCTTCTATTGGTCATAAAAGTTCATCCTTTTGAAACATCACACCTTTATTGAGGCCATCCAAGATTCTAGTCAAAGAAGAACATCCTCAACATAGCCTGTAATAAAGATTCATGCAACTCCTACAATAGGGTTAGCACCTTTGATACACATCAAGATTTTGGAAGCATTCATGACTACACTAGAGAAAGATTCTACCAACATACACATTTGATTCATTTCCATGAGGCAATATTGTTCCCACCTTGACAATTTCAGGTGAGAATTTTGTCAATCACATATTTCACCGTATTTGAATCCAAGGTATGAAACCAACAAGATTGATTCCAATTCTCATGAGTAGTTTTCATATCTAGATGAAGACAAGGTTCTCCTAAAATCTCATGCACTACAAGCCCATCATCTAGTTGGTTTCCATATGATGAATGGATTGTTGACAAGGAGAAGACAAAGGTCACTACCTATATATGGGAGGCTTCAAAATGGACACCTGGTTCATAAAAAGATAATTTCATGGTGATCGTGCATAAAACACCCATCAAGATTCTAGGGCTACTCGAGTTGAATCAGGTTCTATAATCACCAAATGTTTACTCTCCTACATCATTAAGCAAGCTCACATCATCACACAATTTCATTAACAAAAGAATACACCTAGGATGACAGACTGCACAATATAGTAGGGCACATAATGAAGACATGTATGGACATATCCATGTGGGACCTGCTCTTAAACTCAATGCCACGTTGATTGGCTATTTTGAAGGTCCTAGAGGGGGCCATCATTTCAAGGGACATCCAACTCAAGAAAGGTAGTTGATACCATCCCTCTGATCATCAATTCAAAGATCATCACCATTTTTTAATATGATATCCCAACAAGATCTAGTCCACCTCTATATATTACAATCAAGACTAGTGACATGAAGGTTCACCTCATGTTTGTTAGAAATGGCTTTGGTCTCAACTATTGCTCTTTAAAGATGCTCATCATGCTAAGCATCGAAGTGAGTGAAATCGAAGCTATAGAGCCACACCAAGAAATTTCGATGGATTCTCAAATGAAGTTTTCAGTGATGTTTAACTACAAATACAAGTGGGATAGAGGATATGTAAGGATGTGTTCATCATTGTGATTACTAATGTGTCTTTCAACCTATTCTTGGGATGCCCAAAGATATATAGCCACAAGTTCAAACATTATTTTCTCTATCAATGTCTTAAATTTAGAAATGACAACATGGTCTTCATTGTCACTGGAGACATCCTACCGAAAATGTTAAACCCCAATCATGTCTTCTAACCTAGACTTGTGTTTCTGTTCATGGTCAGTTGAAATGATAAACTCTATAATTTAGCAATCTTGTTCATTTTCTCTGGTCCAATACAATCACAACCACTACATGATAGTGTTGAAGCACATGCTCCTAGAATTTAGACCAAGGCCTAGGTAAACAATGACATGACCTCTTTGGATGTGTATTTGTCCCCAAGAAGCATGACATGACATGACTCAGATATATGTACCATCATGTTAAAAGGGTAATTATCTCACCTATTGTTTTACATATTGGAATCCAAACATAGTATGACCAACCAAGGAGTACTTGGACCACCAGAAAAGGAATAGGTAGTGGAATAACATGAGACATCCATTCAATGCCATAAGGATTAGGAGTATGCACACTTCCATCATTATGTACTAAAAGGAGATCACTACAACCAACCCTAAGTTGTTGTTAGAGAAGCAAGAAGATACCAAATAATTTGTAGTTATTCACCACAGTCCTTGAGCCACCATGTTGCCTTCAGAAAAATGAAGCATAGTTAAATCCTAAGAAACTGTTGTACAAAAGTGTGAGCCAACCTATGCTCACTGATGACTAGGCTGTAAAGAAATGAGAAATTACCAGAGAGGAGGTCTGATACTAGTTCCATCACTAGAATCCTCCTATGGTCGCACATTAGTCCCACCATTCTCATTGCAAGCACCTCTATTTAAAGCTCAAAAAGACAAAGATGGTAGTATTCCATTACATGCACCAGTCCAACATGGGTTGTTTAAAGATATTGTGACTGCTTCTATAAATAACCTCTAGAGGACATATTCATTCCATAGATGACTATTGAACACTATACATCCCATGTCACATATGTGAAATGACATCAACATAGGATCAATCTCTTGTCCTTTGAAAGTGGATGCCATCCTACAACCATCATTAAGATCTACTTTGATCAAGATCCTCTATTAGCAAATAAATGACTTTGCCACCAAGTATGTGGATGTGCCATGGCTTGATGAATTTATCTTTGTGCATCAGATCCTAAACACATTGGGGATGTGTTCCATCAAGAAGAAGCCCATAAACATCAAACAATATAGAGGATGAAAATGCTTACAAAGTGTTTTAGAAGAAACATGATGCAATCTTCATATGCCTTTTATCATATCCTACATGCCTAGACAAAATCTTATCAGTCCCAAAGAAAGACATACACGTATTCATGTGCATTGACTACATGGAACTCAATTAATACATCCTAAAAGAAAGCTACACGTTCAACACATTGATTTTCTAAAGAAAAGTAAAAATTGGTCATGAAAATCGCAGTACAATCAATTTAATATGGAATCATCCACATGGAGAAAACTACCTTTACCATAGAGTGAGTCACTTCATACTATAAATTTATGATGTTCAGGCTCAAGAACTCAGGTGAAATGTGTCACTAAGCCATGGGGGCTCTTTTTATAACCTCATACACAAAAAAAAACTAGAGTCTACATAGATGATATGATTGCCAAGTCAAAGTAAGAAGAAGACCACATATCCTATTTGTAAAATTTGTTTCAAAGACTACTACATCAGTCAGAACAACACATTGAGCATTCTCTTTTAATGGTGCCTTGGAACATTATGGCAATGACATAGTTGTAGTACTCATCAATTAAATAGGAAAATACACCCCTATCGCCTGATGAATATATCTCAACACCATCAACAACATCATAGAGTATGAGGCTTGCATCTTAGGGCTATAGGAAACCAAGAGGATGGGCATTCAAGGGCTTGACGTCATTAGAAATCTATGTTCATCATGTCACAAGTCAATTGTGAGTCCAAGATAAATAACGAAAACCTAATTATGCACCACGAGTTCCTCCCTAAACTAGATGGGGAGTTTTAGGGGATAAAATCCACTCATTACTAGTAAGGTAGGAACAAATATGTTGACACACTAGAAACTATAGCCTCCTAGGTTGACACTAAAGACACATACAATTTCACCATAAAAGTGAAAACAATACCTCAACCATCCTACTATATAAAATTGAACAACCCATAAAGCTAACAATGAACCATGGTCTATCAATAAATGGATAAAGGAACCAAGGGCTGTAATCGGAAAACAATCATATATTTGGAAGTCAACTACGCCTTGGGATTTGACAAGTTGTATTTACACTCTACTAATCAGACACTCCTATATTTCCTCAATGGGACAGAAGGCAAGGACGTCATGAGAGAAGTTTACAAAGGCATGTGTGGGATTCATGTGAGTGGAATTTCCCTCTCCAAGATCAACTAACTCCTTGTCTATTACGAGAGTACAATGGAGTCAGATTGCAAACAATATCTACAACTGCCAAATTTTCTAGCTGGATGTCTATCACATACAGATACATTTGGCACATATATACAACATGACCATGTCATTGCCATTCATATTATGGGGAGTTGACATGGTTGAAAAGATCCGTCCAAATACCTCCAATGATAATCTGTCTCCATCAACCACTTCCCAAAATCTGTTGAAGCAATCTCTATTTCCATCGTGCTGGAGTCATATTTTAGGAAGTTCATCTACAACTAAAAAATCACATGTATGATTTTGTCAGTAAAATTATTTCCAACAATGGTAGAAATCTATGAAGAAATCTATAAAAGCATAAATGGACCAGTTGAAGAAGCCAACAAGAATCTCATCAGGATACTAAAGAAAACTATCGAGGTCACTTGGGACTAGAATAAACAACTTCTAACAGCTATATGGGCATAGTGGACAAACATTAATTCCCACATCAATAGATGCAACATTGTACTCTCTCATATGTGAGGTTGAGGTTGTTTTACTAGTTGAAATAGAAGTTCCCTTTATGTGTATACTTCAAACAATAGACATCCTAGGAAAATCGGTTTAGGATAGTGTATACATTCTCAATGCGATTGAAGAACAAAACTCAAAACCTTACACCATGTGAGGTGGCACCAAGAATAAATGGCTTAAAACTCCTCCAAGAAGGTACATGCATGATGCTTCCACAATGATGTTCTCATGTTATGCATGCATCTCAACCCGTACACTCAAGTTAAGGTAAACCCAAAATTGGGAAGGGACATACATCAAACATGAAGGCTACATCAATAGTGCCTTGTGATTCAAAGATGTGGATGAAGACATGTATCTGGCACCAATAAATGCTATCTACATCAATGGGTACTATTGCAATGATAGGGAAACTGGATATGAATGCATCCAAGTTATTCTCATAAATTGCTTCTTGTCTAAGACATTGAAGATCATGGGTCACCAAGGAAGACACGAGTCAACCAACTAGAATTTGTAAGGATGAGACCGAACATCCCATGACCACCATCCTCAACCTCATCATATTAGAAACCAAGAATTGATAAAAATTCACACACTTAATCAATTTACACTAATCCATAAAATAGTACAAGATTACACATCTACCCTAGGTAATGAAAATGCCCTTGACAGAATGTTGAAAAACATGATTTGTTCACTACCCTTAAAAAAGGGTGATGATGAGCCAACTTCACTTAAGTGCTCCCAAAAAGGAGTACTTCACTGGTATATTTAAGCATCATCCGATGAAGGTCAGTCATCCACCTCATTCAACACCTAATACATCTAAAGGAAATATGACTCCTAAAACTAACATCCTTTACATTAGTGTTCATAGTCCTAATACATCCTTAACCCTCAAAACATCAATCATAGGAGGTTAAAATCTGGGTCATCCACATGGATTCTTTTCCCCAGAATCTCACCACCATCCTATGACTTTGAGAACCACTACACAACACACCCAAAAGTTATAAAATAAGAACCATCTTTTCTACACAACGTCACCAACCAAGGATGAACCGACCTCCATACTAAATTCATAAGTTTCAATGTGAAACATTTTTAGTAGAGGCTAATAAAAACACCACAACAAGTACTTGTCCCTAAGTTTCACCCTAAAAGAAACCACCACTTGGTCCAAATCGATGAGAAAATCAATGTCGAGCTAGCGGAAGAACCAAGTATTCTCTATATCCCAGGAGTGAACACTCATCTTGTGGGAGTTATAGGGAATAAAGGATTCACGACCCCTATATAACCCCCTACTTGTTAGGTATAATGGTAATAGGAGTTATAGAGGAAAGTAGGTGGAACCCATCCACTCAAACTCAGTATCCTCAGCCACATCAACATACCCTCAAGGGATACCTACATAAAAAGAAGTTTATTACTACTTCCAAAAGTTATATACCCAAACATAAAATTATGCTACAAATTGCAAGAGAAGCATCTTTTGAACTAATGATGCATTAAAAGGCAAAAGATTTCATGGTATTTCAATTAGTTTTCATTGACACAACTACATGACAAATATAATAGATATAAAAATATAAAAAATAGAAACAATGTCCTAAATAACAAGAATAAATCTATGTATACTCTCCCTCTTGCCAATTTCCATAATTAGTACATGTAACTTCTACACATGGAAACCTCAAATGAAATAGCTCATACCCCTATGTGGTGATGTTAAATTGTGGATATGCCCTAGGGTCAACATCACCTGATGACTTTAACGTCATAAGAGATTATGAAGGTCAAATTAATTGGTGGATAGGTACTACCACCATCTCATTGATAGTTTGTCTTAGTATTTAAAAAAGCATTATCTATTATGCATACAGACATGTCACCTTATAGGGTAAATGTGGTATGCAAGGGTATATGCAATTTTCTATTTTTTAAATATTACCTACTATAAATAATTTCTCAAAAAATTGTTGCATTGATTTTTAATACATATTTGAACCCTAAAACTTCAAATAGATTGAATTAAAAATTTTCAAAGTAAAGAACTATTTAAAATTCATTCTAATATCATTTAATCATAAAATCCAATGAAGTGCACACAAAATGGTTTAAAACAAGTACATTACAATAGAGACTAACTATATCATACAAAACAATGATCACATCGCCTAGAGGTCCAAAACAACAAACACTAAATAAGCATGCACTCATGTACAAAACATACAACAAAAACATTGAAGAGATCTAGAGGGGCGGTGACTAGATTCTTATAAAAATTTAAAGCAATAATAGAATGAAAAATGCAAGCAACCAAAAATGAAGACGTGATTTAGAGTGGTTCTGTCTAAGATGTCAGTCCACTACCTAGTTGTTTCCAAGTAGGATTTTGCAACAAATAATTTTATTAGTTATCTGTTAGGAAAAATTACAAAAGTACTTCTTGCACTAATCCCTCTTCTTTACTGGCCACAAAAGAGCACCAAGAAAACCTCTTCTTTGATGGACAAAGGAAGAGAACCTGTGGCAACACATCCCATTATCACACAGATAACGAGGTGTTACGCGAAAACGTGCGGAAAACACCATAACCACAGATTATCAAAAACACGGGTTAATTAAAACCGATTGCGGAAAACTGATAAACTGTGAAACTATTACTTTCCAGTCCTCATCCTGCACAGAAACATGTCACATACATATGTACATACACAAGATCTGACATGTGTCCACAGCTCAGGAACAGCTGTCCATCCATCACATGAGTTCACCACCTGTTCATATACATAAAGGCCCATATCCGGCCAATAGCAGGATCTACAACATCATCGAGCGATCATCGTGAAACATCGTCAAAACACCGCCAAGGACCTGAGAGTACAAGGACGACTCTAGACTCTACTACAAAACATCCAAAACAGCAGCATGTCCATCGCTTGCCTTCTACTGCTCCTCAAGCTGCTCGTCCGCAACACCACAACCACGACCACGTCTACCTCGACCACCTAAAAAGGGTGAAAACCAGCGGGGTGAGACAATTGAACAATTGTCCCAGCGGGAAACATAGCTCCCCACAACAAATATAGAACCTCAGCAAAATAAACTATAGCAGCAGTTAACTAACAACAGGTATAACAAGAGCAGTTATATATATAGCAAGAGTTACTATTACCGGCAAGCATACCAGCTGTACCAAAGCATATAACCAGATGTCTTTCAAAAGAATATGATTATCAAGATAAGGTATATCAACATGTAACAGGATTATTAGAACAGAATATAATGCCATATAACCTAATTATCAAGATAAGACAGATTGCCACATAACCTGCAAGGTATAACAAACAAGGCCTCAACCAATGTTTCGTGTTTGATTTAATCAGTAAATACTAAACGGCTGTATTACGTTTTATTATGCCCTGAGGATTTGAACCGTACCGTTCAAATCCAACCTTCGGTTATGAAACCCAAGCCGGTGCCATACAAGGTCAATGGAAGAGCCGGACTCCACGACCTCTCACCTCGTGGTCAGTACACGAATACAACACAAGCAGGACCGCAGTCACATGGTGAAGTGGTTTAAGCCACAGGGTTAGCTCCATAGGCTACCCATTCTCTAGCCCGCCTTGGTACAGGTCACGGCGCTAGTAAAGCTGAGCCACGGGCCTGATCACCGTGCTCTGAGCCATGAACGTATTCATGCTCCATACATCACATATCCTGAGCCATGGGCCTGTTCACCATGCTCTACACACATATCTGAGTCTGCAACCGAAGTTACACTCTTACCTCCTCATTTTTAGGCTAGGAGCAACCTACACATATTCAACAATATGCGCTTCCAGGTTAACCCGTAGGAAAACCTGTTTCACCATCACCAAGTCCTGACGATGATGGATCTATGGCCAGGGCAAGCTACATGATGTATTTCACTGTGCTTAATTAATATCTTTTAGATGGATTGCAAGATTCAACCAAGTTATATAACATGCAAGATATAACAGAAAGTAAAGAACATTATATTAGGATCTGATCACATCAACCTGATCCATCTCAAGGATCCAACATCACATGTTACCACTTGGCCTCTTGCCAACCATCCAGATCCATCTCAAGGATCCTCACATACCACAGGATCTCAATCCTTCATCATGTACTGTCATTGCCTCTTAAGGCCCACATCATCATCATGGGACCAACACATCACATACATAATCTTATAGAGCAATTATCAAAATACTGTTACTCATTACATATGTCACATAGCCCTTTCATGGCTAAGTCATCACCTGCATGGTTAGGGTACACAATAATCGTAGATTCAACATAAGGAATATGCTCACTTATCATGAAATATCATTCGAGATAATCTACTTATCAATATGACACTTATTTGGTAACCAAGTATGTTAAGTACATCATTCACGAACCATACTGATGCTTACCCTTATCTCAAGATTATACAAATAATCAAGGTATACCAACATTATTATTACCCAAGTTATTATTGTTGCCATCAACTATTTTCATCTTTATCATGAAGCAACCATTAATATAACTGTCACTTAGCATCATTATTACCATTAAACAAACTACTAAAGTAGTTATCACCATTCTCATTATCATTAACAATTAAGCATAACGGGTCACATCATGCATCTATTACATGAGGGCTATCATCACATATACTACTACCATTAGCATCCTTATTATTTGCAAGGCAACATATTACATATTGATGATATCACAAACACCACCATCATTTTATTAGTTAATGGATAAACATCCACTTTTATCACATGAGGAACCGTCACCAAAGAAACTCATACCCTCACTATAGTCTCACAACCCTCATCTAATAACCTATCATCCAACATGGGTATCGGCCAACCTCACTTAACCCTATCGACCATCACCCACTACTACCCTATCGGCCAACACACACTACTACCCTATCGGCCAACACACTCTACTAACCCTATCGACCATCACACTCATGTACATAGGGTAGGGTATCGCCCAACATGGCTATCGGCCATTAGGGTATCGCCCACCATGGTGTCGGCCATTAGGGTATCGCCCACCATGGTGTCGGCCATTAGGGCACATAGCCTATCGTCCAACATGCCACGCCATGCTTGGCCCTAACGTCCACCACAAGGCCTATCGTTCAAAAGAAGAACAAGGGAACCATATCACCCAACAAGAGAGAGAGAGGGAGAGAGAGAGAGAGTATCGCCCATCTCCAAGGGTACTCACCATATCGGCCAACAAACCCTAGCTCACCCTATCGCCCAACTCAAGGGCAAGGGTATCGGCCACCAACAAGGACTCATCCTATCGTTCACCCAAGGTGCCATGTCGCCCAACATGGTCACCATGGAGAGCACCATGTCGCCCAACATGGTCACCATGTCGGCCAACACTCAAGCTAGGTCAACCTATCGACCTCCAACTCAAGGAACTCAAACCCTAAATCATCATATCGGCCAACACAAAGAACAAAGGGGTCCATGTCGGCCAACCCAGAGACAAAGGTGTTGCTCAACCCAAGGTTACTCATATCGTTCAACTTAGGGCAAGTGTGTCACCCAACACACCCACAAGGAAGGGGTATCGCCCAACCCTAGGTCACCTTCAACCTCCAACACAAGGGAGCACAAACCCTAAAAAGCAAAGGTATACAAAGGAACCTTAAAACCCTAGAGGGGGATATCGGCCACTAAGGTACATAAACAAGATGTACAAGCTAAAAAAAAGATGTACAAGCAAGGAACTAGGCTAGTCTACTAACATGTAACAAGGTTAAAGCTAGAGGTAGAGAGTTAGGGTTAGAAACTATGCAACCCGCCTTAAGCTCCAAGCTCCAAAGCACTCCAAGGTCCAAGCTATCGTCCACCAGGCTGCTCCAGGAAGGTGTATCGGCCACCACTTCAGCTCCAAGGAAGTGTATCGGCCAACACAAGCAAGATGGAGAGGGGTATCGTGCACCAAGGGTGGAGGGGAGACCAAAGGACCAAAAGAGACTAAGGCAAAGAAAAGAGCTACCTATATAGGAAGAAGGGGAGGAGAAACCAAGGTACAACCATGCTATGTGTTGCCCACCCAAGGGACACATGTCCACCAACTCAAGCCACCTCTCATGCAAGCCATAAGGAACTTGTCCAAGATGTGCACCATGTGTCCATCAACCAAGCCAAGCCATCTGGGCGACACAACAAGAGCTACTGGGTGACACACCAAGCAACTGGGCGACACACCACCTGCCCTGGGCGACACAAGGCTCAAGCAAGCCCAAACAAGGAACTCCAAGGCCCAAACAAGCTCAACTCAGGCCCAAAGGACTCAAACAACAAGCCCAAGCCTTCCTCTCAACCCTAGAGGAAGCAAAGAGGAAAAGCATCTCAAAAGATAGCAAACTTGCACACAAAACCCTAGACTTGGGTTATTTGCAAGTAGCCCCTCGAACTCTCAACAAAGCTCAACAAAAACCTAATCACCACCTAAGGTGATTAGCAAGCACCAAAGCACCAAGATCAAGCAAAACAAACAGGGTTAACCCTAAACGCAGGTCAGGGTCCTTACAGGCATAACCCTCTACAAAAGGATTTCGTCCCCAAAATCCGAAGAGAAAAGCGAGGGATACTTCCTCCTCATCTCTTCCTCAAGCTCCCACGTGGCTTCCTCAACGCCACGGTGATGCCAAAGGACCTTCACAAGAACCAGATCCTTTCTCTTCAGCTTCTTGATTCTTCTATCAAGGATCATCATAGGACCCTCTTCATAAGTCACATCTTTGTCAAGCTCAACTTCAACTGGTTGTATCACTGTTCCTATATCCGGATGACTTTTCTTCAGCATACTGACATGGAACATTGGATGTAACCTGTGCAACTCTGGAGGCAATTCTAACTCATAAGCCAACTTGCCAACACGTGCTATGACTGAGTAAGGCCCCATATATCTGGGAGCTAACTTACCTTTCCGTCCAAACCTCAACACACCTTTCCACTGAGTGACTTTAAGATACACCTTGTCTCCCACCTGGAACTCCAAGGGTCGTCGGCGATTGTCTGCATAAGACTTCTGCCTGTCTTGTGCCGCTTTCAACTGTTGTTGTATCACCTTGATCTTTTCTGTCGTTTGCTGTACTAACTCAGGGCCCAAAAGCTGATATTCACCTGATTCATACCAACATAAAGGAGATCTGCACTTCCTCCCATACAAAGCCTCATAGGGAGCCATGTCAATGCTCCGCTGATAGCTATTGTTGTAGGCAAACTCTATCAAACTGAGATGTACGTCCCAACTGCCTAGGAACTGCAAAACACAAGCACGAAGAAGATCCTCCAAAGTCTGAATAGTCCTCTCAGACTGTCCATCTGTCTGCGGATGGAAAGCGGTGCTGAACTTCAACTGCGTTCCCATCGCCCTGTGCAACTGTTCCCAAAAACGACTTGTAAACTGAGGACCTCTATCAGAAACTATCGTTGCTGGCACACCATGCAAACGAACTATCTCATCCACATATACTCGAGCGAGCTTTTCGGCTGTGTACGTGGTCTTCACAGGTATGAAATGGGCAGACTTCGTTAATCTGTCCACTATCACCCAAATGGAATAATGATTCCTAGTTGTCCTGGGTAGACCAACTACGAAATCCATGGTTATATGATCCCATTTCCACTATGGTATAGGCAAAGGTTGCAACGTACCTGCCGGCTTTTGATGCTCAACCTTGACTTGTTGACACACCGCACACCTAGCCACAAACTCAGCTACATCTTTCTTCAAGCCGGGCCACCAGTACAAGTCCTTCAGACTATGATACATCTTGGTGACACCTGGATGCATAGCATACATCGACGTGTGTGCTTCCTCAAGCACCAACTTCCTCAGATTATCAGCATCTGGAACCACCATCCTATTATGATAGCAAACCACTCAATCCTCGGACTCATGAAACCCATCACGCTTTTCGCTGCCAAACTCTGATCTGATTAGCTGTACTGCATCATCCGTTTGTTGTGCATCCTTGATCTACTGTCTCAACGTGGGCTTGATTTGCATCTGTGCTAAAAGTCCAGCTAACGAGGAAACCTCCATATGTACGTTCATCTGCCATAAGGAGACTAACATGTCCCGCCTATGGCATACCAAAGAACTCATCTGTGCCTTTTTGGGAGTAGAAGACTTTCTGTTAAGTGCATCCGCTACCACATTCGCCTTACCAGGATAATACTCGATAGTGGAATCATAATCATTGATCAACTCCGTCCACCGACGCTGTCTCATGTTCAACTCTTGCTGTGAGAAGATGTACTTCAGATTCTTGTGATCTGTAAAGATCTGACACACTTCCCCATAAAGATAGTGTCTCCAAATCTTTAACGCATGAACCACTGCTGCCAGCTCCAAGTCATGGGTCGGATAGTTCTCCTCGTGTTTCTTAACCTGTCGCGAAGCAAAAGAAACCACATGATCTTCCTGCATTAGCACACAACCCAAACCTTTCTTGGACGCATCACAGAAAACAACATAGCCTTTTCCAGATTCTGGCAAGATCAACACTGGAGCACTGGTTAACTTTTCCTTCAAACTTTGGAAAGCTTGCTGACATCGATCATTCCAAACAAAAGGTACATCCTTTCTGGTCAAATTCGTCATTGGTAGAGCTATCGAACTGAAGTCCTTGATAAACCTCCGGTAGTATCCTGCTAGACCAAGGAAACTACAAACTTCCGTCGGCGTCTTCGGCTGTTCCCAATCTGCAACGGATTCCACTTTCTTCGGATCTACTTTGACTCCTTCAGCAGATATCACATGACCTAAGAAAGTCACTTCATCCAGCCAGAACTCACACTTACTAAACTTAGCATATAACTGATGTTGACGAAGGAGAGTCAACGCTTGACGAAGATGTTGCTCATGCTCTAGCCGGTTCTGACTATAGATCAAGATGTCGTCTATAAAAACTACAAAAAACTGATCTAAGAACGGACGAAACACTCTGTTCATCAGGTCCATGAAAGCAACAGGTGCATTGGTTAATCCAAATGGCATAACCACAAACTCATAATGACCATACCTCGTCCTAAAAGCTGACTTTGGTATGTCATCCGCCTTTATCCTCAACTGATGATATCCAGACCGTAGATCGATCTTCAAAAACACTGTAGTACAACGCAACTGATCGAACATGTCATCTATCCTCGGCAACATGTACTTATTCTTGATCGTGACCTTGTTCAACTGCCGGTAATCTATACACAACCGCATCGAACCATCCTTCTTCTTAACGAACAACACGGGAGCACCCCAAGGTGACGTGCTCGGTCTGATGAAACCTTTCTCCAACAACTCTTGTAACTGCTTCTTCAACTCTACCATCTCTGCTGGAGCCATCCTATAAGGTGTCTGTGCAATCGGCTGGGTTCCCGGAACCAGATTGATCTCAAAATCAATCTCTCGGGGTGGAGGAACACCAGGAAACTCCTCGGGAAACACATATGCAAACTCTCGGACCACTGACACTTCTTCAAGGTTAAGGCCTTTCACCTTGGTATCCACAACGGTATCCACAACGTGAGCTAATAACGCCTCACATCCTTGTCGCAACAACCTATCTGCCACCAAGGCTGACACCAGACACGTCGGAAGAATCTTCCTATCTCCCTGGAAGATCCACTTCTCTCCAGCAACATCAAACACCGCCTGCTTGGAACCACAGTCCAAGACAACCTTATACTTCTGTAAGGTATCCATCCCAAGGATAACATCGAAACCATGCATATCAAGTGGTATGAGATCCACCTGAATGCTGTGTCCCGAAAAAGACAAAACACAAGATGGACACTCTTCTCGAAGCAAAGAGGAACCATCAAGAGGGGTTTCTAGCAACAAGCTATCCTTCTTACAACTAACATGTAGATGATAGTTTTCAAGCATACTATAGGCAATAAAAGAGTGTGTAGCACCCGGGTCAACTGGAACAGATATAAAGCAAGAAGAAGACATATCAGAATGAAATAACTCCATCTGACCTGTCACCACTCGCGGGTTGACTATCGCCTCCGGCTGATTCATGGCATAGAATCGAGCCGTAGCTTGCTGTCCACGACCTCTGCTCCCTTGAGCAGACGATCCATCTTAGGACGCTTGACCGCGTCCTCGTCCTCTGCTACTACTGGGCTGTGGTCTCTCAGACTTCTGGAAACTCTGCCTCGGTTGCTGCGTCACTTCAACATCTCTATTCGGGCAATTGAACTTCCAATGGCCGACTTGTCCACAGAGATGACATGCTCTATTGTCAACTCGTGGCCTAGATGGCCCTGTCACTGCCACCGAAACTGAACTGGGCGCCTTAGATGGTGAAGAAACATAACCTTTTCCCTTACTCGGAGACCACTGAGATGGTACACCAGCACTTCTTATCACTGACGGTGCTGAAAACCTGGGCTTCTTGAAGCCACCAAACCTTCGTCCTTGAAACTGAGCAGGTCTTTTAAGAGACACCGACTCTCTTTTCTCCCTTACTGTCCTCTCGATCCGTCGAACTGATTCCACAAACGTAGCAAACCACTCTCCGTTTTCCAGCGCAGACACAGGGGTTGTCAACTCAGCACTCAAACCCTTCTCGAAACGTCTGATCCGTTCATCATCTATCGCCGCCATGTGAGGACAGAACCTCAAAAGATCCATAAACTTAGCTTCATACTCGGTGATGTTCATCGTTCCTTGCCGCAACTTCTCAAACTGACTGATCTTCTCATCCAGGTACGTCTTCGGAAAGTATCTGGTGACAAACTCGTGCCGAAACACTTCCCAACAGATCACCTCACCAGGCCGCTTCTCTTCCTCGATGGTCCACCAGTGACCAGAACTACCCTTCAAAAGGTAGACAACATGCTTTACTTTGTCTGCTTCGGGGATGTCGAGGATCCGGAAAGCCTTTTCAAGACTCGTCAGCCACAGATCTACATCCGCTGGATCAATCGTTCCAGCATAATCTGAAGCTCCGACTCGGCGAAGCCGCTCAAAGGTCTTCCCGATACCCGATGCTTCTCCATGGGGAACCTGTGCTCGCGGAGGAGGCACTGGTAACCGCTCAACCATGAGATTCATCGTAGCCATTAACTGCCCCATAAGTTGTTGGTAGGCAGGGTGTTCAAGTATGGCTGGGTCTGGTTGGGGGGACCTCAGGCACCCGATCTTCATGTGCCCGTCTATCTGCTCCATCAACTGATGCAGCAACACTATGCTCAGGAGCATGTTCTTCATGGTTTCCAGACATCTTGGCTTTTCTTCTGCTGAGGGCAGAAGATTTTTGTAAGATAACCTGGAAAACTCATAAGAACAGACTCAACCTAGTCCTAGATCCCTGTAGACTCAGCGAACCTAAAGCTCTGATACCAAAACTTGTGGCAACACATCCCATTATCACACAGATAACGAGGTGTTATGCGAAAACGTGCGGAAAACACCATAACCACAGATTATCAAAAACACGGGTTAATTAAAACCGATTGCGGAAAACTGATAAACTGTGAAACTATTACTTTCCAGTCCTCATCCTGCACAGAAACATGTCACATACATATGTACATACACAAGATCTGACATGTGTCCACAGCTCAGGAACAGCTGTCCATCCATCACATGAGTTCACCACCTGTTCATATACATAAAGGCCCATATCCGTCCAACAGCAGGATCTACAACATCATCGAGCGATCATCGTGAAACATCGTCAAAACACTGCCAAGGACCTGAGAGTACAGGGACGACTCTAGCCTCTACTACAAAACATCCAAAACAGCAGCATGTCCATCGCTTGCCTTCTACTGCTCCTCAAGCTGCTCGTCCGCAACACCACAACCACGACCAGGTCTACCTCGACCAACTAAAAAGGGTGAAAACCAGCGGGGTGAGACAATTGAACAATTGTCCCAACGGGAAACATAGCTCCCCACAGCAACTATAGAACCTCAGCAAAATAAACTATAGCAGCAGTTAACTAACAATAGGTATAACAAGAGCAGTTATATATATAGCAAGATTTACTCTTACCGGCAAGCATACCTGCTGTACCAAAGCATATAACCAGATGTCTTTCAAAAGAATATGATTATCAAGATAAGGTATATCAACATGTAACAGGATTATTAGAACAGAATATAATGCTATATAACCTGATTATCAAGATAAGACAGATTGCCACATAACCTGCAAGGTATAACAAACAAGGCCTCAACCAATGTTTCATGTTTGATTTAATCAGTAAATACTAAACGACTGTATTACGTTTTATTATGCCCTGAGGATTTGAACCGTACCGTTCAAATCCAACCTTCGGTTACGAAACCCAAGTCGGTGCCATACAAGGTCAATGGAAGAGCCGGACTCCACGACCTCTCACCTCGTGGTCAGTACACGAATACAACACAAGCAGGACCGCAGTCACATGCTGAAGTGGTTTAAGCCACAGGGTTAGCTCCATAGGCTACCCATTCTCTAGCCCGCCTTGGTACAGGTCACGACGCTAGTAAAGCTGAGCCACGGGCCTGATCACCGTGCTCTGAGCCATGAACGTATTCATGCTCCATACATCACATATCCGGAGCCATGGGCCTCTTCACCATGCTCTACACACATATCTGAGTCTGGAACCGAAGTTACACTCTTACCTCCTCATTTTCAGGCTAGGAGCAACCTACACATATTCAACAATATGCGCTTCCAGGTTAACCCGTAGGAAAACCTATTTCACCATCACCAAGTCCTGACGATGATGGATCTATGGCCAGGGCAAGCTACATGATGTATTTCACTGTGCTTAATTAATATCTTTTAGATGGATTGCAAGATTCAACCAAGTTATATAACATGCAAGATATAACAGAAAGTAAAGAACATTATATTAGGATCTGATCACATCAACCTGATCCATCTCAAGGATCCAACATCACATGTTACCACTTGGCCTCTTGCCAACCATCCAGATCCATCTCAAGGATCCTCACATACCACATGATCTCAATCCTTCATCATGTACTGTCATTGCCTCTTAAGGCCCACATCATCATCATGGGACCAACACATCACATACATAATCTTATAGAGCAATTATCAAAATACTGTTACTCATTACATATGTCACATAGCCCTTTCATGGCTAAGTCATCACCTGCATGGTTAAGGTACACAATAATCGTAGATTCAACATAAGGAATATGCTCACTTATCATGAAATATCATTCGAGATAATCTACTTATCAATATGACACTTATTTGGTAACCAAGTATGTTAAGTACATCATTCACGAACCATACTGATGCTTACCCTTATCTCAAGATTATACAAATAATCAAGGTATACCAACATTATTATTACCCAAGTTATTATTGTTGCCATCAACTATTTTCATCTTTATCATGAAGCAACCATTAATATAACTGTCACTTAGCATCATTATTACCATTAAACAAACTACTAAAGTAGTTATCACCATTCTCATTATCATTAACAATTAAGCATAACGGGTCACATCATGCATCTATTACATGAGGGCTATCATCACATATACTACTACCATTAGCATCCTTATTATTTGCAAGGCAACATATTACATATTGATGATATCACAAACACCACCATCGTTTTATTAGTTAATGGATAAACATCCACTTTTATCACATGAGGAACCGTCACCAAAGAAACTCATACCCTCACTATAGTCTCACAACCCTCATCTAATAACCTATCATCCAACATGGGTATCGGCCAACCTCACTTAACCCTATCGACCATCACCCACTACTACCCTATCGGCCAACACACACTACTACCATATCGGCCAACACAATCTACTAACCCTATCGACCATCACACTCATGTACATAGGGTAGGGTATCGCCCAACATGGCTATCGGCCATTAGGGTATCGCCCACCATGGTGTCGGCCATTAGGGTATCGCCCACCATGGTGTCGGCCATTAGGGCACATAGCCTATCGTCCAACATGCCACGCCATGCTTGGCCCTAACGTCCACCACAAGGCCTATCGTTCAAAAGAAGAACAAGGGAACCATATCGCCCAACAAGAGAGAGAGAGGGAGAGAGAGAGAGTATCACCCATCTCCAAGGGTACTCACCATATCGGCCAACAAACCCTAGCTCACCCTATCGCCCAACTCAAGGGCAAGGGTATCAGCCACCCACAAGGACTCATCCTATCGTTCACCCAAGGTGCCATGTCACCCAACATGGTCACCATGGAGAGCACCATGTCGCCCAACATGGTCACCATGTCGGCCAACACTCAAGCTAGGTCAACCTATCGACCTCCAACTCAAGGAACTCAAACCCTAAATCATCATATCGGCCAACACAAAGAACAAAGGGGTCCATGTCGGCCAACCCAGAGACAAAGGTGTTGCTCAACCCAAGGTTACTCATATCGTTCAACTTAAGGCAAGTGTGTCACCCAACACACCCACAAGGAAGGGGTATCGCCCAACCCTAGGTCACCTTCAACCTCCAACACAAGGGAGCACAAACCCTAAAAAGCAAAGGTATACAAAGGAACCTTAAAACCCTAGAGGGGGATATCGGCCACTAAGGTACATAAACAAGATGTACAAGCAAAAAAAAAGATGTACAAGCAAGGAACTAGGATAGTCTACTAACATGTAACAAGGTTAAAGCTAGAGGTAGAGAGTTAGGGTTAGAAACTATGCAACCCGCCTTAAGCTCCAAGCTCCAAAGCACTCCAAGGTCCAAGCTATCGTCCACCAGGCTGCTCCAGGAAGGTGTATCGGCCACCACTTCAGCTCCAAGGAAGTGTATCGGCCAACACAAGCAAGATGGAGAGGGGTATCGTGCACCAAGGGTGGAGGGGAGACCAAAGGACCAAAAGAGACTAAGGCAAAGAAAAGAGCTACCTATATAGGAAGAAGGGGAGGAGAAACCAAGGTACAACCATGCTATGTGTTGCCCACCCAAGGGACACATGTCCACCAACTCAAGCCACCTCTCATGCAAGCCATAAGGCACTTGTCCAAGATGTGCACCATGTGTCCATCAACCAAGCCAAGCCATCTGGGCGACACAACAAGAGCTACTGGGCGACACACCAAGCAACTGGGCGACACACCACCTGCCCTGGGCGACACAAGGCTCAAGCAAGCCCAAACAAGGAACTCCAAGGCCCAAACAAGCTCAACTCAGGCCCAAAGGAGTCAAACAACAAGCCCAAGCCTTCCTCTCAACCCTAGAGGAAGCAAAGAGGAAAAGCATCTCAAAAGATAGCAAACTTGCACACAAAACCCTAGACTTGGGTTATTTGCAAGTAGCCCCTCGAACTCTCAACAAAGCTCAACAAAAACCTAATCACCACTTAAGGTGATTAGCAAGCACCAAAGCACCAAGATCAAGCAAAACAAACAGGGTGAACCCTAAACGCAGGTCAGGGTCCTTACAGCCATAACCCTCTACAAAAGGATTTCGTCCCCAAAATCTAAAGAGAAAAGCGAGGGATACTTCCTCCTCATCTCTTCCTCAAGCTCCCACGTGGCTTCCTCAACGCCACGGTGATGCCAAAGGACCTTCACAAGAACCAGATCCTTTCTCTTCAGCTTCTTGATTCTTTTATCAAGGATCATCATAGGACCCTCGTCATAAGTCACATCTTTGTCAAGCTCAACTTCAACTGGTTGTATCACTGTTCCTGTATCCGGATGACTTTTCTTCAGCATACTGACATGGAACATTGGATGTAACCTGTGCAACTCTGGAGGCAATTCTAACTCATAAGCCAACTTGCCAACACGTGCTATGACTGAGTAAGGCCCCATATATCTGGGAGCTAACTTACCTTTCCGTCCAAACCTCAGCACACCTTTCCACTGAGAGACTTTAAGATACACCTTGTCTCCCACCTGGAACTCCAAGGGTCGTCGGCGATTGTCTGCATAAGACTTCTGCCTGTCTTGTGCCGCTTTCAACTGTTGTTGTATCACCTTGATCTTTTCTGTCGTTTGTTGTACTAACTCAGGGCCCAAAAGCTGATATTCACCTGATTCATACCAACACAAAGGAGATCTGCACTTCCTCCCATACAAAGCCTCATAGGGAGCCATGTCAATGCTCCGCTGATAGCTATTGTTGTAGGCAAACTCTATCAAACTGAGATGTACGTCCCAACTGCCTAGGAACAGCAAAACACAAGCACGAAGAAGATCCTCCAAAGTCTGAATAGTCCTCTCAGACTGTCCATCTGTCTGCGGATGGAAAGCGGTCCTGAACTTCAACTGCGTTCCCATCGCCCTGTGCAACTGTTCCCAAAAACGACTTGTAAACTGAGGACCTCTATCAGAAACTATCGTTGCTGGCACACCATGCAAACGAACTATCTCATCCACATATACTCGAGCGAGCTTTTCGGCTGTGTACGTGGTCTTCACAGGTATGAAATGGGCAGACTTCATTAATCTGTCCACTATCACCCAAATGGAATCATGATTCCTAGTTGTCCTGGGTAGACCAACTACGAAATCCATGGTTATATGATCCCATTTCCACTGTGGTATAGGCAAAGGTTGCAACGTACCTGCCGACTTTTGATGCTCAGCCTTGACTTGTTGACACACCGCACACCTAGCCACAAACTCAGCTACATCTTTCTTCAAGCCGGGCCACCAGTACAAGTCCTTCAGACTATGATACATCTTGGTGACACCTGGATGCATAGCATACATCGACATGTGTGCTTCCTCAAGCACCAACTTCCTCAGATTATCAGCATCTGGAACCACCATCCTATTATGATAGCAAACCACTCCATCCTCGGACTCATGGAACCCATCACGCTTTTCGCTGCCAAACTATGATCTGATTAGCTGTACTGCATCTTCCGTTTGCTGTGCATCCTTGATCTGCTGTCTCAACGTGGGCTTGATTTGCATCTGTGCTAAAAGTCCAGCTAACGAGGAAACCTCCATCTGTATGTTCATCTGCCGTAAGGAGACTAACATGTCCCGCCTATGGCATACCAAAGAACTCATCTGTGCCTTTTTGGGAGTAGAAGACTTTCTGCTAAGCGCATCCGCTACCACATTCGCCTTACCAGGATGATACTCGATAGTGGAATCATAATCATTGATCAACTCCGTCCACCGACGCTGTCGCATGTTCAACTCTTACTGTGAGAAGATGTACTTCAGATTCTTGTGATCTGTAAAGATCTGACACACTTCCCCATAAAGATAGTGTCTCCAAATCTTTAACGCATGAACCACTGCTGCCAGCTCCAAGTCATGGGTCGGATAGTTCTCCTCATGTTTCTTAAGCTGTCGCGAAGCAAAAGAAACCACATGATCTTCCTACATTAGCACACAACCCAAACCTTTCTTGGACGCATCACAGAAAACAACATAGCCTTTTCCAGATTCTGGCAAGATCAACACTGGAGCACTGGTTAACTTTTCCTTCAAACTTTGGAAAGCTTGCTGACATCGATCATTCCAAACAAAAGGTACATCCTTTCTGGTCAAATTCGTCATTGGTAGAGCTATCGAGCTGAAGTCCTTGATAAACCTCCGGTAGTATCCTGCTAGACCAAGGAAACTACAAACTTCCGTCGGCGTCTTCGGCTGTTCCCAATCTGCAACGGATTCCACTTTCTTCGGATCTACTTTGACTCCTTCAGCAGATATCACATGACCTAAGAAAGTCACTTCATCCAGCCAAAACTCACACTTACTAAACTTAGCATATAACTGATGTTGACGAAGGAGAGTCAACGCTTGACGAAGATGTCGTCTATAAAAACTACAACAAACTGATGATCAAGATCAGTTTATAAAAACTACAGATCAAGATGTCGTCTTGATCAGCATATAACTGATGTTCCGACTATAGATCAAGATGTCGTCTATAAAAACTACAACAAACTGATCTAAGAACAGACAAAACACTCTGTTCATCAGGTCCATGAAAGCAACAGGTGCATTGGTTAATCCAAATGGCATAACCACAAACTCAAAATGACCATACCTCGTCCTAAAAGCTGACTTTGGTATGTCATCCGCCTTTATCCTCAACTGATGATATCCAGACCGTAGATCGATCTTCGAAAACACTGTAGCACAACACAACTGATCGAACATGTCATCTATCCTCGGCAACGGGTACTTATTCTTGATCGTGACCTTGTTCAACTGCCGGTAATCTATACACAATCACATCGAACCATCCTTCTTCTTAACGAACAACACGGGAGCACCCCAAGGTGACGTGCTCGGTCTGATGAAACCTTTCTTCAACAACTCTTGTAACTGCTTCTTCAACTCTACCATCTCTGCTGGAGCCATCCTATAAGGTGTCTGTGCAATCGGCTGGGTTCCCGGAACCAGATTGATCTCAAAATCAATCTCTCGGGGTGGAGGAACACCAGGAAACTCCTCGGGAAACACATATGCAAACTCTCGGACCACTGACACTTCTTCAAGTTTAAGGCCTTTCGCCTTGGTATCCACAACGGTATCCACAACGTGAGCTAATAACGCCTCACATCCTTGTCGCAACAACCTATCTGCCACCAAGGCTGACACCAGACACGTCGGAAGAATCTTCCTATCTCCCTGGAAGATCCACTTCTCTCCAGCAACATCAAACACCGCCTGCTTGGAACCACAGTCCAAGACAACCTTATACTTCTCTAAGGTATCCATCCCAAGGATAACGTCGAAACCATGCATATCAAGTGGTATGAGATCCACCTGAATGCTGTGTCCCGAAAAAGACAAAACACAAGATGGACACTCTTCTCGAAGCAAAGAGGAACCATCAAGAGGGGTTTCTAGCAACAAGCTATCCTTCTTACAACTAACAGGTAGATGATAGTTTTCAAGCATACTATAGGCGATAAAAGAGTGTGTAGCACCCGGGTCAACCAGAACAGATATAAAGCAAGAAGAAGACATATCAGAATGAAATAACTCCATCTGACCTGTCACCACTCGCGGGTTGACTATCGCCTCCGGCTGATTCATGGCATAGAATCGAGCCGTAGCTTGCTGTCCACGACCTCTGCTCCCTTGAGCAGACGATCCAGCTTGGGACGCTTGACCGCGTCCTCGTCCTCTGCTACTACTGGGCTGTGGTCTCTCAGACTTCTGGAAACTCTGCCTCGGTTGTTGCGTCACTTCAACATCTCTATTCGGGCAATTGAACTTCCAATGCCCGACTTGTCCACAAAGATGACATGCTCTATTGTCAACTCGTGGCCTAGATGGCCCTGTCACTGCCACCGAAACTGAACTGGGTGCCTTAGATGGTGAAGAAACATAACCTTTTCCCTTACTCGGAGACCACTGAGATGGTACACCAGCACTTCTTATCACTGACGGTGCTGAAAACCTCGGCTTCTTGAAGCCACCAAACCTTCGTCCTTGAAACTGAGCAGGTCTTTTAAGAGACACCGACTCTCTTTTCTCCCTTACTGTCCTCTCGATCCGTCGAACTGATTCCACAAATGTAGCAAACCGCTCTCGGTTTTCCAGCGCAGACACAGGGGTTGTCAACTCAGCACTCAAACCCTTCTCGAAACGTCTGATCCGTTCATCATCTATCGCCGCCATGTGAGGACAGAACCTCAAAAGATCCATAAACTTAGCTTCATACTCGGTTATGTTCATCGTTCCTTGCCGCAACTTCTCAAACTGACTGATCTTCTCATCCAGGTACATCTTCGGAAAGTATCTGGTGACGAACTCGCGCCGAAACACTTCCCAACAGATCACCTCCCCAGGCCGCTTCTCTTCCTCGATGGTCCACCAGTGACCAGCACTACCCTTCAAAAGGTAGACATCATGCTTTAATTTGTCTTCTTCGGGGATGTCGAGGATCCGGAAAGCCTTTTCAAGACTCGTCAGCCACATATCTGCATCCGCTGGATCAGCCGTTCCAGCATAATCTGAAGCTCCGACTCGGCGAAGCCGCTCAAAGGTCTTCCCGATACCCGATGCTTCTCCATGGGGAACCTGTGCTCGCGGAGGAGGCACTGGTAACCGCTCAACCATGAGATTCATCGTAGCCATTAACTGCCCCATAAGCTGTTGGTAGGCAGGGTGTTCAAGTATGGCTGGGTCTGGTTGGGGGACCTCAGGCACCCGATCTTCATGTGCCCGTCTATCTGCTCCATCAACTGATGCAACATCACTATGCTCAGGAGCATGTTCTTCGTGGTTTCCAGACATCTTGGCTTTTCTTCTACTGAGGGTAGAAGATTTTTGTAAGATAACCTGGAAAACTCATAAGAACAGACTCAACCTAGTCCTAGATCCCTGTAGACTCAGTGAACCTAAAGCTCTGATACCAAAACTTGTGGCAACACATCCCATTATCACACAGATAACGAGGTGTTACGCGAAAACGTGCGGAAAACACCATAACCACAGATTATCAAAAACACGGGTTAATTAAAACCGATTGCGGAAAACTGATAAACTGTGAAACTATTACTTTCCAGTCCTCATCCTGCACAGAAACATGTCACATACATATGTACATACACAAGATCTGACATGTGTCCACAGCTCAGGAACATCTGTCCATCCATCACATGAGTTCACCACCTGTTCATATACATAAAGGCCCATATCCGGCCAACAGCAGGATCTACAACATCATCGAGCGATCATCGTGAAACATCGTCAAAACACTGCCAAGGACCTGAGAGTACAGGGACGACTCTCACTGTCACTTAGCATCATTATTACCATTAAACAAACTACTAAAGTAGTTATCACCATTCTCATTATCATTAACAATTAAGCATAACGGGTCACATCATGCATCTATTACATGAGGGCTATCATCACATATACTACTACCATTAGCATCCTTATTATTTGCAAGGCAACATATTACATATTGATGATATCACAAACACCACCATCGTTTTATTAGTTAATGGATAAACATCCACTTTTATCACATGAGGAACCGTCACCAAAGAAACTCATACCCTCACTATAGTCTCACAACCCTCATCTAATAACCTATCATCCAACATGGGTATCGGCCAACCTCACTTAACCCTATCGACCATCACCCACTACTACCCTATCGGCCAACACACACTACTACCCTATCGACCAACACACTCTACTAACCCTATCGACCATCACACTCATGTACATAGGGTAGGGTATCGCCCAACATGGCTATCGGCCATTAGGGTATTGCCCACCATGGTGTCGGCCATTAGGGTATCGCCCACCATGGTGTCGGCCATTAGGGCACATAGCCTATCGTCCAACATGCCACGCCATGCTTGGCCCTAACGTCCACCACAAGGCCTATCATTCAAAATAAGAACAAGGGAACCATATCGCCCAACAAGAGAGAGAGAGGAAGAGAGAGAGAGAGTATCACCCATCTCCAAGGGTACTCACCATATCGGCCAACAAACCCTAGCTCACCCTATCGCCCAACTCAAGGGCAAGGGTATCGGCCACCCACAAGGACTCATCCTATCGTTCACCCAAGGTGCCATGTCGCCCAACATGGTCACCATGGAGAGCACCATGTCGCCCAACATGGTCACCATGTCGGCCAACACTCAAGCTAGGTCAACCTATCGACCTCCAACTCAAGGAACTCAAACCCTAAATCATCATATCGGCCAACACAAAGAACAAAGGGGTCCATGTCAGCCAACCCAGAGACAAAGGTGTTGCTCAACCCAAGGTTACTCATATCGTTCAACTTAGGGCAAGTGTGTCGCCCAACACACCCACAAGGAAGGGGTATCGCCCAACCCTAGGTCACCTTCAACCTCCAACACAAGGGAGCACAAACCCTAAAAAGCAAAGGTATACAAAGGAACCTTAAAACCCTAGAGGGGGATATCGGCCACTAAGGTACATAAACAAGATGTACAAGCAAGGAACTAGGCTAGTCTACTAACATGTAACAAAGTTAAAGCTAGAGGTAGAGAGTTAGGGTTAGAAACTATGCAACCTGCCTTAAGCTCCAAGCTCCAAAGCACTCCAAGGTCCAAGCTATCGTCCACCAGGCTGCTCCAGGAAGGTGTATCGGCCACCACTTCAGCTCCAAGGAAGTGTATCGGCCAACACAAGCAAGATGGAGAGGGGTATCGTGCACCAAGGGTGGAGGGGAGACCAAAGGACCAAAAGAGACTAAGGCAAAGAAAAGAGCTACCTATATAGGAAGAAGGGGAGGAGAAACCAAGGTACAACCATGCTATGTGTCGCCCACCCAAGGGACACATGTCCACCAACTCAAGCCACCTCTCATGCAAGCCATAAGGCACTTGTCCAAGATGTGCACCATGTGTCCATCAACCAAGCCAAGCCATCTGGGCGACACAACAAGAGCTACTGGGCGACACACCAAGCAACTGGGTGACACACCACCTGCCCTGGGCGACACAAGTCTCAAGCAAGCCCAAACGAGGAACTCCAAGGCCCAAACAAGCTCAACTCAGGCCCAAAGGACTCAAACAACAAGCCCAAGCCTTCCTCTCAACCCTAGAGGAAGCAAAGAGGAAAAACATCTCAAAAGATAGCAAACTTGCACACAAAACCCTAGACTTGGGTTATTTGCAAGTAGCCCCTCGAACTCTCAACAAAGCTCAACAAAAACCTAATCACCACTTAAGGAGATTAGCAAGCACCAAAGCACCAAGATCAAGCAAAACAAACAGGGTGAACCCTAAACGCAGGTCAGGGTCCTTACAGAACTGATCTCCTCTTCTTTAACAAACGATTGAAGAGCACCACAACAATCCCTCTTCTTTAACGAATGATGGAAGAGCACTGTTTCCTCTTCTTTGACGGCCATAGAAGAGCACCAAAAGTGAAGACTCCTTCTTTACTTGCAAGATCTTGGACAACCTCTTCTCTTTGGAGTAGTCCCACCATGAATTACAAATGAAGGAAGAAGATTGGAGAAAGGAAAAAATACCAATGTTGCTCACATTGTCCTAGATCAAGCTTATGGACCAATACCACTATGGATTAGGAAACGATGAAGTGGCGGTGTTTGAGAACTATGACTAGGACACGAATTTGGCACCTATAGATGATTAAAAATGAAAACTATGACTCATGATTGCTCAAATGTTGCTCAAGTGTTGTATTGCAAGCATGTAAGTTATGTTTGGGATGCCCCTAGACCACTACTATTTATATATTGGAGTTCAAGTGTTAGGACATATTAGGGTAGTGTCTAGAGTGTTCTATGGTGATATATAGCCATTATAGATGGGTCAATGTAGGAGTAATGGCTGGTTTATTTGTCAATAGGGTTGGCACTTCATAACCTATCTTGGTCGAGAAATTTTTCAACCGGGGTTGGTCTAAGGGTCAAACTCATATAACGACTAAATATCATTCTAACTTCTTGGTCAGATGAACTAACAGTCTTTTCTCAGTTCACAAAAACCTCAATCTCAATCAACAATTTCTTTGATTGGGAATGACTCAAGGCTAGGAAATATTGAGGGTTTGTCTGGTGTTTTGGATCTTTGACTGAGGGTACTCGGTCGACAATATGGTTGGTCGAGTTTGTCTGGGCTGACAATGTCTTCAACCAACCAAGTCCCTAAAAATGGTTTAACACAAGTTGGAAGACATGTCTAATAGTGTTTCTAATATGACCAACCTACCCTAGACACTTGGTTTAGACATATGGTTAGGTTTGGGATAGGTGGGATTGGTCCATAGCTTGATTTACATGAGTTCTAAGAAATTTTACATTTATATTACAAATAAGCACAAGTACACAATAATTCAAGTATCTGATATTCCAATCTTGATCAAATTTTCTCAACCATGCTCTTTTGTTCTTAAAACACTTAGATATAATGTTAATAATAAAAAATATGAAATGTTTGTCTTCATCAAAAGATAAGATGAGCTAATGACCAATTTAGTCAACAATCTCCCCCTTTTTGAAGATGACAAACATTTCGATAGACACAAATTTGAAATGAAAATTTTCATACCTTGAGGATATATTTCTTGAGTGTCAATAATGTGTGCACACGTGTACTAGAGAGTTATGGAATATGTCATCCATCTCTCAAAGTAAGGTGCACCAATTTGCTTTATGGTAGTGTGATTCTCGTTTCAAAAATTCAATTTAGAAAATATAGAAACTCAAGAAATCAAGTGTTTCTATTGAAATTTATTTCTCCCCCTTTGTCATTTTAGAAAGGTAAATGAATACTCCCCCTTAGTTGAATACTCCTCCTTAATATAATGCTTAAAAATGTGCAATTTATCCATTAATCAATACCCAAGCAATCTTACTTCATTGTCCAAAGAGATCAAAATATACATTTTTAAGAGGTACGATATTTAACTTATCTCTTATTATTCTTAATTGTTCTAAACCAAGGAGTTTGTAAAAATATCAGCTAATTGGTTTTGAATATCAACATGATGAAGGCATATGTTACTTTTAGCAATATCATCCAAAAGAAAATGATGTCTTACTTCAATATGTTTAGAGAGACTATGCAAATTTGGGTTATGAGCTAAACTGATTGCACTTATATTATCACAAAAAATTGGCATTGTAGATAATGAAAATCCATAATTGCTTAGAACTTGTTCAATCCATTAAACTTGTGTGCAACATGAGCCAGCTACCATATATTTTGCATCAATGGTGGATAAAGCAACAATATTTTGTTTCTTACTAAACCAAGATACAAGCAATTTTTTGAGTAAGAAACAACCTCCACTAGTACTTTTGCGATTAGATGAGAATTCATAGGATTCAATTGAAAACATATGCATAATCCAACGACAAACATAATATCTGGTCAAGATGTTGTTAAGTATAGTAAACTACCAATCATACCTCTATATAAGGAGTTGTCAATGGGTTCTCCAGCCTCATCTTTGTCAATTTATGTTGAGGTGCCCATTGGAGTGGAAGCATGCTTAAAATTTTCCATATTAAATCATTCCAATAGTTCTTTTGCATATTTTTCTTGGTTGAGGAAAATACCACGCGAAGTTTGTTTAATTTAAAAATCCAAGAAAAATGTTAACTCTCCCATAAGACTCATTTCAAATTCCTTTTACATAAAATCACTAAATTGTGTGCAATTGATTCATTTGAAGCACCAAAAATAATTTCATCAACATATATTTGAATGATAAGAAAATTTGATTCATATTTTTGATAAATAATGTAGGATCTGATTTTCCCACAGAGAAATCATTTTCAAAAAGATAATTCTTTAAGCGTTTATACCAATTTCTAGGGGCTTGTTTTAGACCATATAATGCTTTCTTTAATTTGTAAACGTGATCAAAATGTTTTGGGATCTTCAAAGCCAGGAGGTTGAGCAGCATATACTTCCTCTTGAATTATTCCATTAAAAATGCACTTTTAACATCCATTTGAAAGAGTTTGATATTTTTTTGTGCAGCTAGAGCTAATAGCATGCTAATTGATTCATGTCTAGCAACATGAGCATAGGTTTCATCAAAGTCAATTCCTTCCTATTGATTATACCCTTGAGCAACCAATCTAGCTTTATTCCTCACGACTTCTCCAACTTCATTTAATTTGTTACGAAATACCCATTTAGTTCCAATAATGGTTTTATCTTTAGGTCTAGGTACTAAATCCCACATGTCATTTTTAGCAAATTGATTTAGTTCTTCTTGAATAGAAATTGTCCAAAAATCATCTTTAAGAGATTCATGAATCTTTTTAGGTTCAATGATGGATACAAAAGTTGTGTTAGCTACATCTCGAAAAGAGGATCTAGTTTTTACTTTATCAAAAGGATCATCAATTATTAGGTCTTGTGAATGGTCTTTTATTAGTCTTGGAATGGGTTGATGAGGTTCTTCATTTTGAGTTTGATTTTATTCATTTTCAACGTTGTTATCTTCTTTAGTTGATATGGTTAAATCTTCAAATAGTTGTGGAATATCATTTTTTATTTCGTTGTTTGTTTGATTTTTTTCATGAAATGTTACATGAATTAATTCTTCTAACCTTTTAGTTACAATATTAAAGATTTTATACGCCTTACATGAGGTTGATTAGCCCAAGAAGAATCCTTTTTATAATTCTGGATCTAATTTGTCTATCATCTCTAGTATTCAAAATGTAGCATGCTGTTCTAAAGGTGTGAAAGTAATCCACTCTTGGTTTCTCAGAGAAGAGTATTTCATAAGGAGTCTTTTTAAGTTGTGGATGAATTGAAATCCTATTTTGAAAATAGCATGTAGTATTAAAAACTTCAACCCAAAAAAATTTAGGTATGCCATGTTCTAATATCATGGTTCTAGCCATTTCTTTCATAGAGAGATTTTTCTAGAATGGAACTGTTTTGTTGTGGGGTGTTGGTGTAGAAAAATGGTGACTGTAACCTTTCGATGAGCAAAAAGCTTCAAATGAATGGTTTTCAAATTCTCCTCCATAATCACTCCTAATGGTGCAAATTTTATTTTGAAGTTGATTTTCAATTTTTAAACAAAAATGAATAAATATTTCAATAGTATCATCTTTGCCAGCAAGAAAATGTACCCAAGTATATCTACTATAATCATCAATAATAAAAAGGCAATATCTCTTTCCACCTATAGATTATTTTCTCATTGGTCCAAATAAATCCATATGTATGAGTTCAAGAGGTCTAGATGTGCTAAGGATTTGTTTTATCTTAAAAGAATTTTCAGTTTGTTTACCTAATAAGCAAGGTTCATAATTTTTAGGATTATTAAAAGAAATTTTAGGCAGACCATGAACTAGATCATGTTTAATTAATTTTTTAATAGCATGAATACATGCATGTCCTAATTTTCTATGCCATATATTTTGAGTATTATCATTCACAATAAGACATTTTCCAACAATTGATTTCATGGAATTAGACCTAATAACATAAAGATTGCCTACTCTTTTTCCTTCATATACAATGTTGTTGGTGTCTTCTTCAAGCAATTTGCAGCAAGTTTTATTGAAAAGCAAATCATATCCACTATCACACAATTGACTAACACTTAGAAAATTGTGATGTAAATCATTTACTAATAGCACATTTTTAATTGTGAGATTAGTTCCAATTTTACCTATCCCCATGATGGTGCCTTTTCTGTTGTCTCTGAATGTAATTGATCCTCCTTTTTTATTTTTGATTATTATTTGAAGGCCTTTTTTATCTCTGGTCATATGCTTGGAGCATCCAATATCAACCACCCAATCCTGCAAGTTTAGAAGGTTTTGGTACACAAGTAGAGTCCATGATAGTTAATTAATGACAATATCTCATTATTTCAAATATTTAGAACAAACTAATATGTAGAGTTTATAGTTTTGAGTCACCTAAGTTAATTTCAATTGATATTTTATTTTTATCAAACAATTCTTCTAGAACTATTCTCAGTCAAGAATTTCTTCGACCGAAAGTTCACCTGGAAGTTTTGCCAGTAATAGTAACTTTTGACAGAACTACCTTTGGTCAAAATTTTCTTCAACCAAAAAAGATCTCGGTCGAGATCTTTGTCGACTGAGTTGAAGTTCAGTACATTTTTAGTAAATTTAGAATTTCCAATGTAAACAAATCATTTATATTTGGATAACATAACTAAGCAATCAAATCATACAAGATTATATAAGTTAAGGCTTATTGTAGTTGAGATAAGACAATATGATTTTCAAATTAGGTTTAGGTCAAATCTTAACTAAATATTCCATGTTTCTAAGTTTGAGGTTTTGGAACCCAAACTAAATCTTTATCCTTGTTTTTCTTATAAGTGCATGAAACGAGTAATGTCCAATATGTAAGCAATAATGATATCAAATGAAATCAGTTTCATTCCTCTTTTTGACAATGCAATCTTGAACAAGATTGTTTTTAGGTACATACATGCGTTTGGTCGTGGGAATATATGCTTTTCTAGTTTGATTTTTAGGTACATATCCTAGACCTCTTTTTCCTATTTGTTTATAAGAGTTATCTAGTATATTATCAATATTTTTTTTTCCTTGCATTAACCTAGACACTTGTTTTTGTAGTTCAACATTTTTAGCAAGATTTTTAGTTATATTTAAATTTTCTTGGTCTAGTTTTGGTAAAAAAATATCTCCTTCTTTGATAATAACATCATAATCCAAATGAGTGCATAAAATAAGTTGAGTTTGAAGATCATTCATTTTAGTAAGCAATTCAACTTTTCTTGAGAGAGTAGATTATTATTATTTTTAAGAGCAAGTAATTGTGCTTTATAATTTTCAATGGATTATTTTAATGTATTATTTGAATACTTTAGAGTATCATTTTAAATATTGAGGTTATATAAATTTATGTGAAGTTCATCAATAATTTTACTAAGTTTTTACTTTTGTTTCTTCAAGTCAATGTATTTTGCATGAATATCTTCTAGACTAGTAACTAATTCTTCTTTAGATAATTCAAAAATATCTACCTCATCATTTCTTCTTCATCTTCTCTTTCCATTAGACATTCTATCTCTTCTTCTTTGCTGCTTCCACATTCATCACTTGATTTCCCAGGTGGCTTTGTAGGATTTTCACTTTTTTTCTTTATTCCTTAATGATGACTTCTGGTTTTTGAGCTTTGAACAATCATTCTTCAAGTGGCCCTTTTTCCCGCATTCAAAGAACCTGGAAGAACGAAAATGTTTATTTTTCTTACCGTTTACAATTAGATCATTTTCTTCATCATCGCTGCTTGCGTCGTTGTTGTCTTGTATGCTATTTCTTGGAGGTGTCTTGGAGGTAGATTTAAACATAAGTTCCTTCTTTCTTCCCTTTTTTTTCTCTACCTTGATCCTTTATTCTTCTTCTAAGGTGACTTCATGTGTCTCCAAGTTCTCGATGAGCTGCTCCATCTTAAGTGTTGTGAGATCATTTGCTTCCTCAATGGCAGTTACCTTTAACTTGTACCTTGGAGGCAACGACCTAAATATCTTTGATACTTGATCTTCCTCACTGATGTTTTTCTCAAGTGCACTTAGGATGTTAACAATGTTAGAGAATCTAGCATACATTTATGCAATAGTTTCATCAGATTGCATACAAAATAATTTGAATTTATGTTTTAACATACTAATTTTAGTATTTTTGACTTATGTAGTTCCTTCATGCATTACAGGATAATTTGTGCCATATTTCATAGCTATTTCACATGAAGATATGTGATAAAATTCACTAATAGATAACGAACAATAAAGAATATTTACTGCCTTTACATTGAGTGTGGCATGTTTTACCATATTTGCGTCCCATGTTTCCAATTCTGTTATTGAGAGTTCATATGGACGAGCTATCATCTTCCATAAATTAAAGCTAATGCCTTGAAAGTAGAATTTCATCCTCCTTTTCCAGTAGGTGTAGTTAGACCCATCGAACACTGGAGGCCTTCTCACATGCGATCCTTCCAAATTGAGGTTGCCAAGAATGCCATCCCCCATACTTTAAGACCAGTTAAGGTTCCTTGAAGACCCGCTCTAATACCAAATGAAGAGATCTAGAGGGGGGTGAATATATTCTTATAAAAATTTAAAGCAATAATAGAATTAAAAATGCAATCAACCAAAAATGAAGATGATATTTAGAGTGGTTCTGTCTAAAATATCAGTTCACTACCTAGTTGTTTCCAACTAGGATTTTGCAACAAATAATTTTATTACTTATCTGTTAGTACAAATTATAAAAGTACTTGTTGTAGTAATCCCTCTTCTTTACCGGCCATGGAAGAGCACCAAGAAAACCTCTTCTTTGACAGACGAAGGAAGAGCACCGATCTCCTCTTCTTTAATGGACGATGGAAGAGCACGACAACAATCCCTCTTCTTTAACAAATGATGAAAGACCACCACTTCCTCTTCTTTGACGGCCATGGAAGAGCACCAAAAGTGAAGACTCCTTCTTCACTTGCAAGATCTTGGATAGCCTACTCTCCTTGGAGTAGTCCCACCGTGAAACATGAATGAAGGAAGAAGATTGGGGAAAGGAAAAACACCAATGTAGCTCACAATGTCCTAGATCAAGCTTATGGACCAATACCACTATGGATTAGGCAACAATGAAGTGGTGGTGTTTGAGAACTATGTCTAGGACACACATTTGGCACCTATAGAAGATTGAAATGAAAACTATGGCTCAAGATTTCTCAAATGTTGCTTAAGTGTTGTATTGCAAGCATGTAAGTTATATTTGGGATGCCCCTAGATCACTATTATTTATAGGAATGGAGTGCAATTGTTAGGACATTTTAGGGTAGTGTCTAGAGTGTTCTATCATGAGATATAGTCGTTATATATGGGTCAATCTAGGAGTAATGGCTGATTTAGTTAATATGGTTGGCATTCTAGAAGCTATCTCAGTCAACAAACTTGTCAACTAAAGGTAACTCGATCGAGCAATTTTTTGACCGAGTTTGGTCTAAGGGTTAAACTCAGAGAATGGTTAATTGTCGTTCTAAATTCTTGGTTAGATGAACTAATAGTATTTTCTCAGTTCATAATAACCTCTATCTCGGTCAACAATTTCTCCGATCAGGAATGACTCAAGGCTAGGAAATATTGAGGGTTTATCTAGTATTTTGGATCTTCGACCTATGAGGTACTCTGTCAAAAATATGGTCGACCGAGTTTGTCTCAGTTGACAATGTCTTCGACCGACCAAGTCCCTGAAAAATGGTTTAACACAAGTTGGAAGACATGTCTAATAGTGTTTCTAATATGACCAACCTACACTAGACACTTGGTTTAGACATATGGTTAGGTTTGGGATAGGTGGGGTTGGTCCATATCTTGATTTTACATGAGTTCTAAGAAATTTTACATTTGTATTACAAATAAGCACAAGTACATAAGAATTCAAGTATCTGATATTCCAATCTTGATTAATTTTTCTCTACCATGCTCTTTTGTTCCTAAAACACTTAGATAGAATGTTAATTATCACAAATACAAAATGTTTGTCTTCATTAAAAGATAAGATGAGCTAATGTCCAATTCAGCCAACAAACATACATTAAGAAAATGTTATCAATACAAATTTAATCTAGCTTGGTCTGACATAAAAGATGCCATATAAAAATTCCCGACTAGTCTACCTTATAAGCAGTTGAGTATATCGGGCCACTTATGCGGCCCATGAGGATTTTTCTAAAACACTGGTTTGTCTTCTACAATGTAATCTATTTGGGGCCATCTAAATTTCTAAAGGAAAACCATAGGGTAGTAGGCCGTGAAATTTCTTAACCCATGAAGCACAATGATAGTTTGGTATGCCTCCATCACTAGAGCATGGGACTCAACACTCCCACATTCCACTACCTAATGCCAACATATATTTTGATTGGTTAAACCTACTAGACATCATGCTAGAGACCTCGATATCTAGAAGGCCCAACTCTAACAACCTTAGAAGAATCATTATAATGACCCACCACATTCATACTTCTAAAGTAGTATATAGTAAATATTACACAACTAACATGAATTTCCAAAAAGATTTGAACAAGATGATGGTCTGGCTCTCTATGATCCTACTACATTTGGCATTCATCAAACAATGAAATAATTTGAAAATACCAATGGAAGGTTGCATTCACCTCTGATAAGAACTTCAATAGATGATAGAACTTACAAAAACACCTATTACCGAAGTTGAAAAAACAACATATGCCTAAATTTTATAGTTAGAAAAATTTCTTAATGTCCGAATAGATCGAGACAATTAGAAGGGAACTTTGCTAACTTGAAGAAGTCACATAACTTCCATATTGGGTAAGGAAAGACACAACTAGGGTTTTCTTTACATCACCAAGCTAGACATGTAATATAGAGTTAAAAGAAAATTGCAATGATCATATATCATGCAAAGGAAGTTAGGTAGGCCTAGACAAACTTTACTTCATTGACCTCCAAATATCAATATTGTATTGCCACACTAAGAAATTAGGTGTTACTCAGATGTCGGTCAAGTCAAACAATCCCTACAAACAAAATCCAGTGAAACACCTCTTGTCTTCATCTGACATATCTTACTTCCAATGCAAAGAAACCCATGTGTCAAAGAGTAGTGTAGGGGTGACTGTTCGGTTAATTCGGTCGACTATGGTCAATTCAGTTTGCTTAAATGGTTAATTTATAGTTTGAGATAATAACCATTAATCTAACTGAATTAGCGTCATTTAAAATGGTTTATGGTTAATTGGTTAATGATTAGTTTGGTTAACCAAATAACACTCTTTGAATAATATCTTATAAAAATACTCATAAGATTTTAAACCATTTTTATATTATAGATTTATTGCATATAAATATAGCGTTATATAGTTCATCAAAACTAGATTACTGTATAAATAAAGGTGTTGTTTGAAATAAAATTTCAATTATGTATGTACATAGATGTGTTGGTTGTTTTTCTTGAGTAAATTGTGACTATTCAGTTAATAAAAAAGAAAATAGTTTTAACCAACAAATTAACAATTTAACCAATTAACAAAAATAAATTAACCAAATCAACCGAATTAGCCAAATTGTCCAAATAAAATTAACCATTTGGTTTTAACCTTTCGTTCAATTGATTTTTAACCAATTTTGCTCACCCCTAGAGTAGTGACAGAGAGATCATACTTTAGTCACGTAACACACATCCCCCAATACTAGTGGAAAAGCCATACATACAAATAAAACCCATCTTCGTAACCCAAAAGGAGAGGATATCAATTATGAGGTAACACACTCAAGACATAGAAGGTAGTTTGGGATGAGACTCCTTCTCTTTCATCATGGATTTGCTACACCAAAAGAACCAAATATGCCCTTGTAGATGTGATGTAATTTCTTCTCAAAGGCATGCTTATAAAGGCGATCAAAATGGGGGTGCATTAAACATGATCCCTCATTTATTGTGGCATTAGAAGACGGGCAAGAGGCACCCCACTCCATGTTCCCAACTCCAATGCTTAAACACAAGAGGGTGACTAGATGTGTGTCCCACCAAGGTCTGGTCCCCTAGTTGGGTCATTGTGCTCTCCACATGACCCACATACTACCTAGTGAATCATGTTGTCCCCAAGAAAATCCCCAATTGTGATGTTATAAGACCTGTCTAAAGTCCCTTTGGAGCTCTTGTGTATTTTCCAAGTAAAGATACTCTTCAAATCCCTAGGATTTAGCCAATCGATTCGTTATGGGAAATGCTTAAGCCTAATTAAAATAAGAAACTCGATTGAAAAGACTTATCTTATAAGAAATCACACTTCAATCCTTGCTTCTAACATCTATTTTCATCAATTAACTATTGGCTTGCATTTAGAAAGCATGATTATTCCATCACTCATTTGATCCATGCTATTATCAAAATCTTAGTAAAGTAATAAACTTACACATGCCTAGACAACTTATACTCCCACAAAGATTATCATCATGCTTAGACATTATCCTATATCATGTGTCACCAAACTAACTTCCATGACCAAAGATAGCAGTCTTATAGTCTCAAGACTTCAACCCTTATCATGAATAGCTTTACCCGCCATGCCTTGGTCCCAGTCTTGAGAGGGGCAAACAATTGACATTTTATTTTTGAGTCAACCTGATCCTATATCTAAACTAGTAAAGTAGTATTGTTAGCTAGAATGATGTGAGAATAAGACATGGATATGTGAACAACTTTAAAACTTGAATGAATTCAGCAAAAAAATATGGGTGTAATTATAGTACCAAAATGTGTTTGTAAGGCCACAAATGTAATTACTTGGTTTCATCTTAGCATCTAGTTGGAGTTCACATGGATAATTACATGCTTAACTAGAGTAATTGTTTTTTAAGATTCATTAATAATCAGATGCATAATTATGATGTTAAGAAACTCTAAAAGTGGTTTAAATTTTGAATAATTAGGGTTTGAGAAGTATAAACCCTAGTCGACCAAAATTAGGTTTTCAGTAGTATATGAATGCATAATTTGATAGATACATTGGTGTAGTAAATTACTTATAGTATTTTATGGCTAACATGGATTTATTTGAAATTTGTTTATAACTTGGATGATTCAATTATGTGTGTTAGTGAAGATTTGCATACTATTTTGATGTTTTTTGAATCTATTGGTCGATTGAATTGTAATTTGATTGACCATGTTGCAGACTACAATATAATAGTGTAGTGATTGGTTTTTATATATTTATTGATAACTCTGAACGAGCTTAAATTTTTACTTTAAAACTATATTTAAAATAACTTAATAAATTTTCATAATTGTTGGAGCAGTATTGATGTATTCAGATAACATTTCCAATATAGTTTTTGATAGAAAATTCTACTGAAATGAAAGAAAATGTAAGGTAGGGTTAATTTACAATTGTCCCAAGGACCTTAAATGCTTTATATGAGTAACATAACACACTAATAGATCTCACATTTCATGATTCTATCTAGAGAAAAGAAATCCTAGAGAGAGACAGAAAATTAGGATTTGAGTGAAGAGGGAGGTGGAGATGTCGATCAAGGACTTTATCTTTGGAGGAGTGCTGAAAGCAAGTAAGTTTACCTTATTTAGATAGATTTTCATGGTGATCTCCTCTTTTATGTCTAGATTCCATCACTTCTCTGATTTAATTCAAGATGGAATGAAATCTTCCTCTTTTCTAATTTTTTCTCTAGAATTCTTCATTCTTAGGGTTTCTGAGTTGGAAGGAAGAAGAAAATGATGGATTGCATGAAGCTTGATATGGATACAAGTATTTCAGATGTTGGGAAAAAAAATTTGAGGTGTTGTATTATGTGATTGGATCCTTCCATTTAATAGTAAATTTCACTAAAATGGATTGAATCCACTAAAATCTTTGGTTCTTTCTATAAGCGACGATAAACCCTAAATATGTCTTTCAGTTCTAGCTAACTTTTTTAAGATGGTTTATTTCTTGATGTGGTGAATTTCAGATGATGAAATCATATTAGAAATGGATACAAATCATATAAAATATAATTCATAAGTTATTTCAGAAGTTAGAAGAATATGATGTAACCTAGCATTTCTAGTTATATCTGAATTTGCAGTATATAGCTAAGTTAAAGAACATCGCCGATCTAAGTCTCATTATATATTATTTGATTGTTTTATTTGAATGTTTAGTATAAATGTATTAGATATTATTGAGGGACTTAATTGAAGCTATTAGTCTTTTCTTGATATCTCAATAGAGAGGGAAAAACCCTTGATGAGTGAAAACTTGAGAGTTTGTGAATAAGAAGAATGAAGGTTAGTAAAAAAATTCATTTGAAGATTTCTTTTTATTTAATCAGTTAATTCTTGATGCATGATAATATTTTGAATGATATGGAGAACTCTAGTTATTATCATATGAGGATTTCAGGTACATGTTAAGTTATATGTGAGCTAATAAATATAGTCTTTTTACTAGTTATCATGATATTTCCATGAGTGATATGGGAATCCCAATTCAGTTTTATAGAAGGATTTCATATACAAATGGTAACGCCTGAGCCCACTGCCCAAGGCTCTAGTAGAGTTTCAGGAATGACGATTGTCCCCACATACCACCACTAGCCTTAACTTCACGCTTTGTCCTCACTCACGTGCATGCCAGGATCAACTTCTCGACAAATCATCCATCCCAATACTATTCCAAGCTGAGCACGCTTAAGTATGGAGTTCTTTTAGTGATGGGCTCCTGGAAAAGGAGGTGCACCTTGGTGATCTGGGTAGTCCAATCATTCCTTTTAAGATCAACTTATTCGAGGCCTCAAATCCTGGGATGTTACAATCTCCCCCACTTAGACTCTTGACGTCCTCATCAAGTCTCAACTATATGGCCTCATAATCTGACCCCATTTCAGTGTAGACCCACAATGGCCCATTGACACCCAACTCCTGATCATGGAATACCAGCGTAAGGGTGGCTACGTCAACCATGGACAACCCTTTCCTACATGCCTGGACCGCACAACTCAAGACTGGCATGTCACATGCCCATGTGGGCCCCACCTACTGGAGGGGTTATGACTTTGATACCATTTGTAACGCTCAGGCCCACTGCCCAAGGATCTAGTAGAGTTTCAGGAATGACGACTGTCCCCACATACCACCACTAGCCTTAACTGCGTGCTTTTTCCTCACTCATGTGCATACCTGGATCAACTTCCCAATAGGTCACCCATCCCAGTACTACTCCAAGTTGAGCACGCTTAACTATGGAGTTCTTTTAGTGATGGGCTCCCAGAAAGGGAGGTGCACCTTGGTGATATGGGTAGTCCAATCATTCCTTTTAAGATCAACTTATCTGAGGCCTCAAATCCTAGGATGTTACACAAATTTAGTCAAATGTGAGCTAATAGAAACAATATTCTTCTCAATTTAACCTTATGTTGTAGTATATTCTTGTATGTGAGCCATTTTAAATGTGAATGTGGAAAATGAAACCCTAAGTATTAGGAAACCAGTAAATCAAGTACTTTCATTCTAATGTTTCTCAGAATGATAAGTATAGTAGCTCAGTAGCTCATATTACAGTAAAAATTATAGAAAACTATGAAAAGAACTTAATACAAGGTTGAGATAATAAATGTTTATTATATGATAATACAATGGAATTGAATACGGAATCATACATTCGATGCCCTGAACACTATAGATTCCCTATGTAAGTCTACGCCATAGTGGTGTAAATGATTTACCCACTAGCAGTGTCTAGAAGAGGAATCCACAACATACTAGAGATGTATGAGAGTCTAGGCCCAATGTGGAAGGACTCCTCAAAACACAGGGGTACCCAACATTAATAAGAGATCTTGGTGATACTCATTTTAGTTTAGTACTATTCAGTTAGGTTCCTAACATCTACTGGAGATCCTAGTGATACCTAGTTTAGTTACTACTTAATGAGTCATCTCTTATGGAACTAATGGAGTAGATAGGTTTAGCAGGAGTGCTTTTAATTCTTCCCTAAGTACCTAGGTTTAATATAGGAGTCCAATTCATCCATTCGTTGACATTAGCGGATGAGTCCATATTTGTTGAAGCCTATTGTAGACCGTGTAGCTAGTTAGTAGACTAAGAGTGCCAAGTTTACTTGAAGTCTTTTATAATGAAATCATAGCTTTATACTATGATTTCACATGGTTCAGTACACTTCATGTGGGTTTAGGACATAATAAAATGAATAGATATCAATCAAGTATGTTCAAGTACTAATTTACTTTTTGTAGTTATCTAGAATAACCTACCATTTGTATGTTTTGAGTTACTAGTTCCCATTGAGATTATTCCAGTATGTTTAGAAATTGATTTACCCCTTGTAGTTATGTAGAGTAATCCGGCCATTCATATGTTTGTGAATTGATAATTTCTTTATAGTTATTTACGGTCATTCTTTAAATTCAATTGCTTAATATTATATCCATTGACTATATGTGATTTAAATTGTTTCTTAGAAGTACTCATTCATTGGGAGAGTATCTTATCACTCTACTCACACAATTTTAGGTACACATAAATATATGGAGATTTAAATGTATTTTCGAATTTCTACCACAAGTCAGATGCTACATAAGTTTAGATAGTCAATCGTTGTCACTCTAGGTCCTTGTTTAGAAGTACAAAGATTTGTATACGATGTTGTAATAGTGATTCTTCATGACAATGTCTGTATTTAATAGTCAATCCAACAATCATGTAACATTTAAAGATAATATATATAATCTAATTACATTCTTTATGTTTTATATCAAATCCAAGAATGATGGTTTTACTTCTTCTACAAGTTAATTCATGTGGTTGTATTTCATATGTGATTCAGTTTTCCAAAAATAGAGAAAATAAATTTGGAGTGTTGTTTAGGATTCCTTATAACTCATGGCGTGCCCTAATTGTAGAAATTGGGTATGAGAACTTAGTATCAGATCTTAGGCTGAGCTGTCAAGGACCATTATGTTAGTAATTTAGAGTCATGTGTGTGGCATTTAGGAAGTGTGGCAATAGCTTAAGGAAGTATGAGTATTTTGATACCCTGACCTGATATCTGAATACTTAGGTTGACTACTATCAAGCTACTTTGTCTATTTTCTCTGGATGCTCTGGCTAGCTATGTAGAGAAATGATGGGCTAGAGGGAAAATCCAGATATATTAACATTAGAAAACCAAAATGTTACAAAAGAATATGATCATAAAGATAAAATGTGATACAAATTCTATTATTCATTGGTGTTTTAATTTGAGATGAATATAAATGCTCTTATACTTATGAATCCATATATTTAGTCTTTAGAATATATAAAGTGTTCTTCAAAACTATTGTACATTATGAAGTTATTTTTTTTTATATGCTTGAATCATGTAGACCAAAAATTATCTTTAAACTAGTTTGCCTTAAGTAGATATTATTTTCATATGTTTGAGACAAATAGGAGTTGGTTAATCCTGTGTGGATCTTGTCTTAGGGACTATAGGCTCAGTCTAGTCTGGCTGGAAGGATGTGTTACTAGGATATAATGATTATATTCACAATCTAATAAGAGTAAACTATGGTGAGGAAAAACTAGAATGTTATGAGAATCTACATACACAAATATACTGAAATATAAGGGAAAGACTGGAATAAGTAAAAATAGGTTGGAATTAATAACTATGTTCAAGGTTTAGGGATCAAATAAGAAACCTTAATTTGAAAATAAAGGAAGTAGGAATATAGATTCAAAACACATATTAGTATACAACATATAAATAAATAAGAAAAAATGGACAAGGAGAAATGAATCATATAATTCATTGAGGAATTTTATTCAATTTAAAGAAAACAAAAATAATGAAGAATAGAGTTAAATAATATTTAAAGACTCGTAAGAAATGGATCAATTGAGAAAACCCTCATGATAGTAAAGTAAGTCAAATTAAAAGACATGATAAAGAAATCAAAAGAGAATGATATTAGGTTGTGATTAAGGCTTAATGATAAGTATTACATGAACTCTCTAAAATGAAATATGTGCAAGATAAGAGAAAAGTACATAAAGGCCATGATATATAGAATCAATTATGAATTATGGATCCTTGATTAAAATGCATTTATGTATTTCAAAACAAAGGAAAAATTGAAGAAAATATTTGAAGTATACAATAAGTACTTGAAAGTGAAGAATTTTTAGAATAATTAAAGTAAATAGGACTAGATGACCATGTAAAATATAAGTTTAGGATAAGGACTCAGATAAAACAAGAGGAAAAGATGGAAATGAATATCTTGATCAAGGAAAGAGGGTTATGTGTTATAGTAAGGAATATCTAGTGTGCACTTCTATAATGAACTCCAATGCATTTCAACCTTACTACCATTTGAAATAAATTATATATAGAGTAAATACTTAGTTTCAATCATATGTACTCAATAAGTTCCCCATGATGAAATGATACTAAGTTTCAAAAAAAGAAGAGAAGGGATGATGAAATATAGATAAGAAACTCATATAAATGATTTGTATGTAGAATAGAAAAGCTTGATAAAAGGATGTTTGACCCTAGTGTGAGCCATTTGATTTGAAATGAAGGACATGTAATGTATTAGATATAAATGCAACTAGTAGAGAATGTTAGTTGAAAATTCAACTGAAAAAGTAAAAAGAAAATAGGAAATATATGAAATGGAATATATCATAGTACTCACGAATGAGAACATCGATGTTGAGAGATAAATAAAAGTTGAATATGATAGATGGATGAGTAGCATACATGGAAAGAATGATGGAAAATAAGGAAATAGTCTAAACCATGAGCAAGTAATATAGACAAAGAGACTGTGAGATGTGATAAAATACTAAATAAGTAAGTCTCTGTGATGGCAACTTATTATTAAGCCTAGACCTGAGAAATGTGTTAACTGATCACTTGAAGAAAAATAGAATTTTAAATCTCAAGATCATCTTCTCTTTTTAATTTTTCCTGAATGAGTGTAATGGGGGGATGAAGTGACAAGAAACAATGAATTTTAAATGGTGCATAATTGCAGTTGTCGATGCATCTAGTGAATGTAATGACGACCAATTATGGAATGATGATGCCCCAACACAATAAATAAATTAGGTAACTTACTATAAATCTCAAATAATAGAAAATAAATTCTTTAGAAAACTGCAAGACAACTATAGTTTGAAATTTAAAATAAAGGAGGTAAAATTATATTTCTATGAGGTTAGGTTACAAATAAGGACCACATGTTTGTATATTTGGAGTTTTAGCAATTCAAGGAATGCCACTAGTGATTTGACCTTGAGTATTGAAAATATTATAAAATAAGATTTGTAAAATGAGAAGTAAACTAGCAGTGATAGTAATCCAGGGTTTAAAGGTAGCAAATTATAAACATAGATAAAAAACATGGAAAAGGCTAAGAACAAAGGATAAGAAATAAATTTGAATTGTAGGAAACATGATCTGAACACAAGGAGATGTGTGATATGACCAATGTGTGATCTGAAATTGATTGTTGTAGTGAATCAAGGATAATGAATAATCCCTTACGACCTCATATATTTCAATGTTAGAGACATTTTATTTTACATGATTAAAAGGAGTAGGATAAATAAGAAGAAGTACTTATGGATAAGAAATAAGTAAGAGAAAACAAGTGGTCTTTTAGTAATAAATTAATTTGTTTTCAGAAATATAAACTGTTAAAGGCATACCAAGGATGTACATTTGTTTATATATGATTCCATTCATATATGTACAAGAAATATATTAAATTGAAAGGATAGTTATTATGATTCTATTCATTCAAACTAGTAATCTAGTTCTATATTATACAATTGTTATTAATTCTAGTCTTGCAACTTATGAATACTTTGATATAGGAGTAGCACAATAGTAAACTTCAAAACCACAAAGTGAACTCTTTCTAATAACTTAGATGTGATACATATATGTAGTACAATATGAACTGAAAAAACTGAGATAGTTAGATTGGATTACTAGTACTTAGCTAACACCTCCATAGAGTATGACAAGTTTGAAGATGATTCATTTTTCGTTCTCTTGTATAGTAATTGATTGTGACAAAGAAAATTCTTTTCATTGAACAAATTTGTTTTAAATATATTATTATTGGAAGATAAACAAAGGACTTAGTATTGAATTCAATATCCAAATAAGAAATACAAGAGTAAATGAAATATAAGAATTAGATTTTGAAAAGAAATTCTGAATATACTTTTCTTGCATATTTATCTTTCAAGGACTAAACCTATTAAGGAGGGGATATTGTAATGGCATAGTTTCGTCTTAGCATCTATTAGGGTTTACATGGATAATTACATATTTAACTGGGGTGATGATTATTCAAGATTAATTAATAATGAGATGTATAATTATGATATTTTAACCTAATTAGGAACTCTAAACATGTTTTTAATTTGAATAACTATAGTTTGAGAATTATAAACCCTACTCAACCAAAATTAGGGTTTTAGTAGTATATGGATATAAAATTGGATATATACAATGGTGCAATAAATTCTTTTTATTATTTGATAGGTAAATTGGATTTATTTGAGATTTGGATATAGTTTGGATAAATCAGTAATTAGTGTTAGTGATTTTTTTCTAGAATATTATGATATTCTTTGAATCTGTTGGTCGGTGAAATTTCCTTTCGACTGACCATGCTAAAGACTGCAGTATAGCATTGTAGGATTTTATTTTAAATTACTTACGAGTAACTTTGAATGAGATGAAACTTTTATTGGAAACCAAAATCTTTATTTAAGACAAATGTTGATGTTTTATAATTATTGAAGGAATATTGACTTATTCCGATACGTCTTCACTATTGTTTTATGACAGCAAATTATGCTAAAGAAAATAGTATGTAAGGTAGGGTTAATTTACATTTGACCCAGGAACCTTAATTGTTCTATATGAGTAACCTAACACACTTGTAGCACTCACATTTTGTGATTCATTCCAAAGAAACATAATCCTAGAGAGATATGGAGAATTAGAGTATGAGTAAGGAGGGAGGTAGAGATGTCAATCTAGGGTTTTATCTTCCAAGAAATGTTGTAAGCAAGTAAATTTACCTTCAATAGATAGGTTTTAATGATGAATCTTCTATTTCATGTCTAGATTTCATGCCTCCTCTAATTCGATTCAAGATGGTATGAAATCATCCTCTTTTCTCATTCTCAATAAAATTTCTTTCTAGGTTTTTTGCATTGGAAGGAAGAAAAAAAATGGTGGATTGCTTGAATTTTGATATAGATTTCAGAATTTTAGATGTTGGGCTACAAAATTTAAGATGTTTTACACCTTAGATGAATGGGTAATTCCATGTAATAGTGGATTGCACTAAAATTGGATCGTATCCAATAGAAACTTTAGTTCGTTCTATATATGACAATAATCACTAAATTTGCCTATAGTTCTAGATTTACTAGACAATTCAAAAATGTATTATTTACTAGTGTGATGAACTTTAGATGATGAATTCTTATAAGAAATAGATACAAATCAAATAGAAAAGAATTCCTAAAGCTATTTTAGAAGTTAGAAGAATATACTAAAACCTAGGATTTTGTGTTATATCCAAATTTGCAATATATGCTCAGTTGAAGAACATTGTCGATCTGAATCTTATTATATATTATTCAATTGTTTTCTATGAATGTTTACTATAGGTACATCAAATATTATCGAGGAATTTAATTGAAGTTATTAGTGTTTGCTTGATATCTAAGTAAACAGGGTGAAATCCTAGACAAGTGAAAACTTGTCAGTTTGTAAATAAATAGAATGAAAATCAGTAAAAAGACTCATTTGAATAATTTCATTTTATTTAATCACTTAATTCTTGATGCATGATGATTCAATAAATGACATGTAAAATCATTTTTTTGGGATGACGTGGGAACCACCCCCAAGGAAGTGCCACAATTGTGACCCCCCTGGCGGCGTAAACCCCCGGCTTTCCCCAACTACCCGCACATCAGGATCAGCAAGGTAAACTCACGCAGAAGCCGAGGTGCGTGACGGGTCCAAGGATCACTGAAGCTACACAACCGGGGATTTGAACCCGGGTCCCTACTCTGGGGAGCCTGGGCTTTCTCCACCGAGCTACAACCCCCTCGTCCATGTCATGTGAGGATTTCATATATAGGTTCAGTTCTAAGTGAGCTAGTAGAAATAGTCTTTTTACCTCTTAAAGATTATCATGATATTTTCGTGAGTGATATGGAAACCCCAATTTAGTTTCATACTAGGATTTCATATATGAGTTTCGTCATATGTAAATTAATAGAAATAGTCTTCTTATCATTTTAAGATTATGCTATAATGAATTCTTATATGTGCGTTGCGCTAAATGTGAATTGGAAAAAAGAAGCCCTAAGTATACATGTTCCACATTTTTCACCCATTTTAGGCTCGCTAGATCCATGCTTCTGTGTTCAGAATTCCTAGAGGGGGATAACAATCAATTTTGCATTCTTCATAGCTTCCTACTTTTGATTCAACTAAACTACATTTGAAATGCATTTTGAATCTCCAAAAGGGGCACATGGTTGCCATGCTCTATGCAGTCCCCATGCTCCATGTTGATGGAGTTAGCCAGATTGTGTTCTAAATGTGTTTGGAAGACTGTAGAGTTAGGTTCCCCTTGTTGTTCCCAACCACCTTTAGGGCTCCCCTCTTGAACCCTAACCCTATATTAACCTCAACAATATAAATATAGCCATCCTTAAGCCATTTACAAAGGTTGAAGATTTTTAGAGAGTGAGAAAAGGCTGACACCTAGGAAGAGCTATCCAAAAAGGCATCCACCCAGAGGTTGGTCCTCTTTATAAAAAGTCGACCCTTTTGAGATCCAAACACCTAGATATATCCTTTCCTACCTCCAAACCCAAGAAAGAAAGAAAGGAGAGATCAAACTCTATCCCCTAAGATGTAAAAAAAAGATAGTTTGGGCCTAACAACAACGTAGATATGTTTCCTTCCCCCCTTTCAAACCCCCATGGTGTGATGATATGATCACCTAGAATAGATGATCTTTGCTATTATAATAATATCTCCAATCCTCTTCCGCGTATCGTTATCTTATTATCCTTGCATGCTCTCTATCCCCTTCCAACCTTCTAGTGGTGAGAATATGAGCACCCTGGTTCACGATCGCACATATAACTTTTATATATAATATTTGATTAGTAATTGATTTCTTATCATTTTATCATGCACCTATAAGACTTACTATACAAAATAACTTATATGACCCCATGGGGATTTATGATTCATATGGATGTCGTGGGGCTTCTAAATTCTCCATGCAGAACTTGATGCCTTATTCGATCTTCAATATTTCTTTCCTTATCCCCCTGCTTTTTAATGCTTTTTGATGGGTTTACTCATTTCTCCTTACAAATGTGGTGTCAACTCTTCTTTTCTTATTCGTCCATCGACATCCACCTATTGGCTTCACAAGAAACCCATTCTCTTTGCACTTGAAATCACACCATGGAAATATAGGGATATGATAGTTCATATGCGAAGGAAGATGAGAGGTTGGAGGATCCAAATTTTGGGATGATTACTATACAATAATGAGTTATCATGGATATAGTCAATATGGATTTGGAGTATGGAGGGATTATTAATTAATTTTCCAACAAGATCATCGACCTTACAAGAATACATAAAAGAGTCTATTTTTTTTAGCTCTTCATTGAACGATTGTTATCTCCCATAGACTATTCTAGTCTTTAGATTTCACAACCCCCTCACTTTGCATCTGAAATTAGACAAGAGATCGTCTAGACGAGAACCGAGAGGGTACATGCTAGGATCTTTGTAGAGGGAGCATCATCCTATTCACACCTAGAAGTTGGAATGAACAAAATGCCTCCTTTTTCTGTGAGTAGAGAGTGCTATTGGCTGACGCAATACTTATAATCGGGCAAATTTATTGTGATGGGAGTGAATCCTGGCCAAGCCTTGATCAATTCAATCATGTCGTCAAATGCGGCGAAAGTTGGTGATTGGGTGATCAACAAGAGACCAAATGGAACATATGTTGGTGATTGGAGAATAAAAAAGAGATGAGGTACTCCAAACCCTTGTTGGCAAACACTAGGGTTAAATGTTTATATTAATTCAATCTCCTTGATGTCACATTCATAGTCCGGATTGGGCTTAATCCACGTCTGATAGAAAAATCTCTCCCTAGTTGGTTTCAGTCAGAATATTATGACACATTAATGTCAGAACAAAGAAGAAAATGGTGATTGATTTTCTGATCCCAAAAATAACATGACTGGAAAAAGTGAAGTTCAGTCCTGAAAGAGGGGCTGAAACTGCACTTGAGGGTCCCGTCAGTTTACTTTCAACTTTTGTATGACCAAACACAAGCATGACTGAAATGCAATCACATCGCAAATCGAGTTTGAATCTGAGTTTACTGCTACACCAAGCATGGCATAATAGATTTGAATAAGGATAGATGTTCTGTAATTGCTGCCTTTACGAATAAGATTGACATTAACCCCCCTCCTCTCTTATAATTGCATTCTTTCTCGCGTTTTTGTTCTTGTCGTTCTTTCCAAGCAAACAGTATGCATATTACATTTGAAAACAAAAGCTTGGATGCAGAGGGATGTAAGTTCCCTACCAGTCTACCGTTGCCACATGCGCGACCGCTGCCTCTCAAATGCACACCACACAACAATGAATAGGTTGCACGTGCCCAACGGCAGACAGGAAAACGTCGTGAAAGATTGAGCAGCCTTTCGGCCATTACATTATAGCTAGCTTTGTGCGCCGTCATCATTGCAAGATTTATTTTTCAATAAATCCATCACCATCGCCCCACCACCGATGTTTTGTAAGTAAACTCTCCAACCATAGCAAATAAAGAGATCGTATGCTCGCACACATTGACAAACTGTCGGCGTTGGTCGATTTTCAAACTGATGTCCGCCGCGTGGAGGGTCCATGCAGGAGAATGAGACAATGAGGTAGATCCAAAAGAAAGAAAAAAAAACATGTTTTGAAAATCAGAGTAGATCTTAAATATTTTTTAATTGGGACTCCGTACATAATTAGAAGGAATTTGATAAAAAAAACAACAACTAATCAAAGTGATCATGATTCATGAGGTGACGGACGGCGTGGCCCCACTAGCCGCACAACCCTGCGAAAGCTAAAACATGACTTTTCTTTTGTGACCTAATAGGAGCGGGAACGGGACTGGCTGCTAGGGATGAGACGGGACATTTGGTGGGAATTGCAGGGAAGAAAGTCACTTGAGGAACGGGGGTAGCCATCACTGAAATGCTAGCAGCGAGAGCAGCACTCGTATGGGCAAAGGAAGCAGGATACGACATCATAGAGGTCGAGACGGACTCAATGGAAGCAGTTCAAGCATGCACATCTAAGAAGCAACGGCGGCACTACCTAGGAGCAATCGCTGAAGATTTCAAAGCGTTGCGAGATCAGTTTTCTTCTTGTAGTTTTGCTTATGTTAGTCGTAGGTGTAATAGGGTTGCCCATGCGGTAGCCAACCTAGCACGTAGAGGTCTAGTAACTAGTTTTTCATATACGCATTCTTTTCCTTCAAACTTGTTAGATCTTGTAAACCTTGATTTATCTAGTTGAATAGTTTTTGTGTCGGGGAATCCACCTTGGGTTTCCCGTCCCACCCTCAAAAAAAAAAAATAGGGGAAAAAGTAGATTCTTTGTGTGATGAGACATCCATACAGATCTTGAATGGCAAGGACAGGGATCAAACTACCACAGCGAAAGCAATCAACAAGCGATCTGACAAACACCTAATGAAAGACACTCGGTTATGTTATAGTTAGAGGTTGGGCAGTAGGGTTATCAACGTGGACGGTATGTGAGGGTAAGAGTTTTTATTTATTCTTAACCAATAAGTTTCACGAGTAAAGAAATTGATAGTTTGCCACTCCACTAATACCTTTATGTGTTATGCATGTGGAGAGGTTGCCTTCTAGAATATATGCAGAAGTATATGTAGTTTTAGATTCTTAATAATTTAATTGCTTTGTATAAATTAACCACAAAATTGCACATTTAATTAGTAAAATGGCATATTTGGACCCTAAATTTGAGATAGATTCAGATATAAGGTTACATGAAAAGTAAAGCACCATTTAGGATTGTATACTAGAATCATTTAAGCATAAACTCTAATGAAGCACACATAAAACAATTTAACACAAGTACAAAATAGTGAAGACTAACCTAATCATATAAAAAGATGCATTATGTCCTATAGGTCCAAATCGACAAATCTTAAATAAACATGCAACTTATGTAGAAAACATAAAACAAAACAGTACATCAAGAGAATGTTATCAATAAAAGTATAATCTCTTTTGGGCCAAGATAACAAATCTTCATCTATAAATCACCTGATGTAACAGAGGTGTCTGGGATAAGAGAGTCAAGGCATACGTTGCACCATTGTCATACATCACTAGTTGCAGTCACACAGTTCAAAGTAAAACATTACTAAATTACAATCAAGTTTTTATTAGCTCAACACATTTAAGGTTGGCCGACACTATGTGCTCTAATGTGATAGTTTCCAACGAGCAAGAATATATCCAAGAGACATGAGTTTTCCTTGCAATCCATGTTGGAGGTGGAGTTGTTTTATTGACATTATAAGGTCTTTTACCACCATCTAATGAGCATGTGTATATTCTTGTGGCAGCCTGTTATGTATCTAAATTAGTAGAAGTTGTCTCAACTAATGCTAATGTTGTGTGTGCATATCAAGAAGAATATCATTTCTTGATTTGGCACACTTCAAGCTATTATTTAGTGATGGTGAGAATACTCATTTGCAATAAGAGTTTTGAAAAAGTTTTGATATGGTATGGTGTTACCCATAAGATCTGAACCCCTTCCCATATATAGCCTTGTTGTCGAGTGGATATTTCAAAGAGAGAGAAAATCAAGAGAAAACAATTCACTTCTATAAGGGATTGGTCACACTCCTTGATGATGTTCTTTGGGTATACTGAATTGTCTTTGAAACACTAATAAGAATGTCCATGTAGATGCCAGTTTATTAGAAAGCTTGTCATTTACTCATTAAATTATAACACAAATCACATTGGGTCATTAAAAACTAGACTTTGACATCAATGTTTCCAAATGGGTGAGATTGCTCCAATCAAGTCAATGAGATTAGACATGATGCTTATGCATAGACCTGTCAAAATGGGTTATTGACCCGTAGGCACCCGCCGGTTGACACATTTAATGTGGGTATGGGTAGCATTTTTAACAACTCATTTAATTATGGCTCAAACCAACCCAACTCATTTATTAGGCAGGTTCATGGGTTAACCTGCGGGCACTTGTGGATGATCCAATTTAAAAGGACATAAATTAAAAATTAAATTCTATATATGAGTTCTTATGAGAATCTATAGATATGACTATAGATTTTTAGAGTGTTTATATATTGTGTTTTGTAATTACATGTCATATATAATAACAAAACGTTCTACTTTATACCGATAGAAATGATAATATCATCATAATTTGTTCTTATCTTTACATTAAAGTAGTTTATTTATATATGTTGAACATCTGCATGCATCGATAAATTGGTCATCTTTTATATTTTCCATTACATACAATAATTTAGTATGTTTTTGTGTTTTAAACACAAATCTATAACACAATATATAGTTTTCTACTATGGTTGACATAAAATGTAATAAACTAAATGTTATAGTTTGCGTTATACATAAAATGATAATTGCTTCACGAAAACAATATAGAAAGTCATATTTATATTATTCTAACAAGAGTTTTGAGTTGTACTACAATTATATGGGTATCTGCAGGTCGACCCTTTACCCACCATGTTGGGTTTGGGTGGAGTTCTGTGTGACCCATTAAGAAGTGGGTCTTTTTTAACCCACACCCGACTCACCCCTTTGACAGATCTCCTTATGAAAATTCTAACATATAAAAGAGAAGACCAAGAAATGACATGATAGTAAAAACCTAAGTAGGACTTTTAACCTGGTCAACTCGTGTTCCTTTACTATACTCGCTTGATATTTTTTCCTAGAAAGTTGAAACCAAGATGGTCGTGCATATTTTGAATTAAAATGTGTTTTCTTTGATGCTATTGAACTCAATAACAATACATGTGAACCATTCAAAGCCATTGGACTACAGATGAATGTTTATTATGGTAACATGATATTGCAAAATGCATAATTATTCTACCATTTGTTTATTTTTCAGACAAACATTTGTTTATTTTCTACCATTAGAATCATGATGATATTTGTGTTATGATGCTAATGGTAGAAATAAACAAATGTTTGTGTAAAAAATATCTTTGTATATCAAGATTATTGCCAAGCATGACATGCCCCTATCCATAATGACTTTGGTTCACAATTGATAAGGGTGCACGATGTGTTCATGATGGGCACGTTGTGCACATGTTTGCATAAATTTTCAAAACAAATCCTTACATGTGTGCCTGACAGGCCATCTAAGTTACATAAGATGCACAACTTTCCTAGAATTTCCACCAAGACTTCTAAAGCTAAACATGTTGTTATAGTTATCAAACACTACATGTAGCAATGATTCCTTTGACAACCCACTTCTTAACACAATGCATGATGTACCTAAATCTTAGCATGTGGTGTCGTAGCCATGCATTATTGATATTTCTCTATGAAAAGAGGTACTTCATGCACATTCTTATTCATATCAAGTGTTTCCATACTTGCATGCTTCTCATGGAGGAGAAACACTCTAGGAAACCAGGACGCCTACACATGGAATTCATGTCCTAGACAACATCCAAGGTCATTGGACCCCAACACCCCACATTTAGTGTTCAATTGTGACTTACACAAGCTTAATCTTGTAATGTAGACAATGTTTTATGTAAGTTTAGGTTGGGGTGCATGTTAGATTTCCTTTTACATTGTATGTTGCTTATTTTGCATTCCTATCATTATGTATGTCATGTTAATGTATCGTGTTATCAAGTTTGAGCTTTCCATTTTTGTTTGTACATTTTGCATTTAGTGTAGCACATTTATTTCTATTGTGTGTTTGTGACATTGTACATTTAGTGTTAGCCAATATGAATTGAATTTGAAATTTATGATCAACTTTGCCAGGTAAGTGGGATACAATTTTATTTTAGAAATTGTTCATCAATTTATTTGATTTTTTTTATACCATGATCTTGTCCATTCTTTTGATGATATAATGTTGATATAAGCATAGTGTACTATGAAATTTTTAAAATTGAACTTGTCAACCCGAAATTGTTGTAGTGCTGCAATTGCAATTGAACCAAGTCCATGAATGACTAAATGACTATAAAAGTTATTACAATAAATGTAATTTTATAATAATTTCTCTTGAGATAAGGAGCCAACCTTCTCTGTTACCATCTTAAACCAACAAATCTAGAGTACTTCATTACTAAACACAAACATTACACCACTTGTAGAAACTCATCTCTTGAACCAACCCATTTTTATCTTCAATTAATTGCTGAAGAGGACATACATTTCCCACTTAGTATGCTAACCTTGATTAAAGCTATGATTTGGTTGTGGTATTTGTCAAAAACCCTTGAAGTGAAATGTAAATCCTTATAATAAGGAAAAGTGGCCATAATGGCCCACTTGGTATGCAAACCTAATATACAATATTGTTCATGTCTAGACAGTTTGGTAGCTTAAGCTTAATTGAAAATAGAGAGGGTGTCAATTTGGAACAAATGTGATATGTTAGGATTCTTTGGTTTTGAAAATAGGAAGACAAATATGGGCTAAGATGAAGAGTTTCCATGTGGGAGACTTGGTTTTTGATTGGGGGTAAACTTTATAGAATAGTGGATTACTAAGGGTGAGGGATTTCCTGGCTATATTTTTCTCACTTGAAAAGAACCACACTTAGATAATAGCATTTTTCATTCATGTTAGCAATCCATTGATTAAAATATGTGGTTGGTGTTTTTCATTTTAATCTTTTAAATACATGCTACACGCTTTGAATCTTATTTTGGATTGGTGGTTTGAGAAACATTGTTCATACTACCTTTTATTCTCTAATCATATGCACTTGTAAATTTCATGCTTTGGCTCTATTTTAATCTTGTAATTTTATAAATATAGTAACTAGTCTTTTTGTTGTCAATTGAACTAATTAAAGGAATTTAATGCATATATTTTAAATCTTTGTTCATATGGAATAAATGACTCCTTCATCACTAACAATGAAACTCCAAAAAATGAAGATAAGACATATATATGATGCAACACATCATGCACTCGTGTTTGCACCACATGAACCTATCCAAATGCTCACTTCACTTTTTAGGTTTGTTGCATTAAAATAAACTCAATTTTACCACACAATATGCCATATTTTTGCACATCATGTACCACATCAATAATAACAACTTTGGCAATCATCATCATGGACAACGTGTCAGGCTACAACACATCATGCAATCTAATCATAACTACTCCCCACGACCTCAAGCTGACTACATAGAGTGTTGAATGGTTTTAAGCCTTGTCTTTGGTAACCATTGGGGTGCATGAGATGCACCTTTGTGTAAGTGAAAAAAAAAAGAGTGTGAAGATAATTTTGGAAGGATATATTTCTTTTGGTTTGTTCAAATGTGGGAAAATTAGGGGAAGCAATAGGGGAGGAAACTCAATTTTGGAAGAGGTTGAAAGGAGTAAGAAGGTGGTTCTGGAATTAGATTTCTTTTTCTCCAAACAGTTGAAACTTCATGTGCCACTCAATTGTAGAGGATAAATCCTCTAAGTGTTTTTTTTCTCTTCTTCCTTTGCTATATTTTCTTCCCTTACCTTCTGGGAAGTTGTTAATTTTGTGATTGTTGACCTTGCTTATGCATCATTAATCGATACGTAGTACATTTATTTATATTTGGAGCCCAAATGGAAACTATGATTCATGTAATGAATAAGAACTTTAACTTTTGTAGTTTTTCTTTCTTGTTTCTCTAATTCTTGTTACTTTCTTATGAGAATCAAAGGTATAGGTTCTCTGGTGTCCTAAAATTTTTATCTTATGAGAGATACAAATTTAGTAGAGGGTAATGATAGTTGTAGTTTATATTACATGAAGATAGATAGAGATTCATGCATGCTATAGTCTCCTTGTTTGTGCGTTCAATGCAGATTTATGACTCCCTTTGGAGACATCTAAAATAGTTGAATATCTTATGCTAGAATCGTGATCATAGATATGATTAATGTATCCACCTAGTTGATTAGTAGGTGAAAATGATTAATCATAACATAGTGCTTTTTGTGTACAAGAGAGAGAATTAAATCTATTATATTAAATTATTCCTCATGTGATTAATAGGTACTTTTGTACCAAATACATTTGTTTGAATTTATTTTTTGGAAGATAACCTCTGACAATTTTTGTCAATTTAGGACTAAATTATTCAAACAACTTTTCGTATTGAATTTCATGTCTAATTGGAATTGTTTAATGTTCAAATTCATTGGTTTCATGTGGATTTTACCCAATGGATATACTTTTGTTGGCCCATCCAATGTAGGTGGAAGAGTGTTCTTTAGTTTTATTATTGATAGGACACACTCTCTGTCGAGGCTGTTGGACTTGACCCAAAACTCTTCTGACTAAGTCTTATTGGAATAGAATAAGCATGAGGAATTAGTCTAACAATTCCATCCAAACAAACTAATATTTACTAATAATGTGATGCTATATTATTATATATTATATTTAAATATATGTGTATCTGTACTACTGGAGAAATAATATCTTGTGGTGGTTATAAGTGATACTTGTGACATTGTATATCCAACATCCAGGTGAGTGACAAAAGAAATAAATCATGTGTCAACGACTAAAAGATTGTTGCATTTACACTTATTGGGTACAGTTTGGTTCATTAGTCATATGTTTTTTTTGTGTTGGTGGTTTTCTTTCCTAAAATTATCATGTTTATTTTTGTACATGTTTTTTGACTAATAATCATTGCGAGAGTTTGGGTCATTTATAGTAGTGTAGGTTGCAATACCTACATAATTGTTGCAATAAAATTCTATAGCCCCACATAGTGTAGACTACACATATTGAAAGAAACATCCCTATCACACTTAATATAGTTTAGAAAACAAAAAGACTATATATATCACAACTCAAGCAATCATTCATCAACACCACACTGAATGAATACCATACTGAATAAATACAAGAAAAAAAAACCAAAATTTATCTTATTTACAAATAAAGTCTCTAATCAATTTTTCATTTCACTCGCATCACATTGCACTGAACTGAATACCATAAGTTCACAACGACATCTCTTAAATGCAAAAATAGTGACTTATGTTGTGTTTGATCTGGTTATATGCCTCGAGAGCTATCTTGTAATGATTGTAAAAGGGATATTTGTACTTGATTCGATTATTAAAAAAGTCAATTCTGATTATTATGTTTGTTTGAATATTGAGATAATGAATGAACTTAATATTTTGCTAAGAATGTTTAATACCAATGAAATATGGTTTGGGTTAGGGACCTAATTTGAGATCATATGTACAATAAGAGTATGCATTCTTGTTATACCCCTAGTCGGTTGTTACTATGGATAGTACTGGACCACAATAATACAAAAATATTAGCGTGTACGGTGAGTGATGACTATGTCTCTTTAGTCATGATATCAAATATCAACTAAGATGCATGGGTTACTTGTTAGAGAACAAGTTGTAAAAGACAGACCCACCTTGACATTGACACATGGAAGTCATGTATTGACATATCATAGTCATATCTCAATGTAACAACGGTGATCATGATCCTTAGACCTTAATTCACTACAATAAAACATGTTGTTAAGTGTACTTTGACACTAGCCCAACGTTCTCTAAAGTACAAGTTGCCAAAAAGGTGGTGATTGGGAACATTGTGACACATGGGCCATACTATGAGTGATGTAGTGGAATTTGTCCCTCATTTGGAGTTATATCCCTGACCACTTGATGATTGGGACTTTGAACTGCATGGTCATTCTCATGTGTCAATAAATGATATTTAGCTCACATTATTTGGAATAGTCTATTGTATTTCAAGAAATAAGATTGATGTTAAAACTATGACATTCTATGCCTCAATTTCAATATGGATATCCGTGATAAAGATATCATATAGTCATGATAAAATTATTCACTTTATAGATTGTAGTTTCTCTCCAAATCATTCCTATTACTTGGGTGGAAATGATGTGTGGCTAGACACCAATTTTTTCTTATGTTGTTTTGAACATCACTACCATCGTATTAACACTTTAAAAAATATGGTCTTTAAATATAAAAAAATTGTAGTAGAAACCCCAAAATTTGTAGCTAAAAGCTTTGGATACATTTATCCTTACATTCAGAATATGAAGCTAATACCCGTGTAGCTAATTGTTTAGGCTACATTTTTCAAATTTGTAGTTAGTTATTCCTTTGGATACAAATTCATATGTAACCCTATTGTAGGTAAAAAATGTCCTTACATAGAAAAATATAGTTGCCATTACAACTAAATGTATGACTACAATTCTATTTGTAGCTATGATATGTAGGGAGAAATGACATTGGTTACAATTTTTATATGCAGTTAATGTGTAGCAAAAATTATCACTTACTACACTTGGAATTCACTACTACAGAAATAGCATTCAGTGACACTTTTCTGGGCGTCGGTTATTAAGGAAAACCGACGCCTTCTATGTTACGCGTCGGTTGTTTACGAAAACCGACGTCTATATTCGAAGACCAGCCAGACACGGGTACCGCTTTGTCTTCAGCGTCGGTTGTTTATAACAAACCGACGCTTAAAGTCGCCCGCGAAATCCAAATTTTGATCAAAAAAAATAGTGTCATTTTCAGCGTCGGTTATTAAGGTAGAAACCGACGCCTATGTGCGATGAAAATTTGTGCGAAAAGTGTCACCTTCAGCGTCGGTTATTCAAGGATAACCGACGCTGAAGGTGGTTCCCGCCAAACAATTTCATGAAAATATCGTCCAATTGGACGTCGGTTTTTTCAAACAACCGACGCTAAAGAGTTTAGGCGTCGGTTGTTTTAAACAACCGACACTATTTGGGAACTTCATTACCCTCGATCGCCCGACTCTTCCCCTTTCTTCTGTTTCATTGTGAGCGATTTCTTCTCTATTGCCGCCGATTTCTCTCCGGTGATTTCTTCTCCAGCTCCCCTTCTCCGGCGCCCCCTTCTCCCACGCCCCTTTCTCCGCCACCACTCCTGCTCGCCGCCGCTCCTGCCGCCGTTGGACACCTGCTAGCCGCCGCTCCTGCTCGCCGAAGATCCTGCTGCTCTGCGTCGCCGCCGCCTAGCTGCTCGCCGCCGCTCCTGCTCGCCGCCTGCTCGCCGCCCTGCTCGCCGCCTGCTCGCCACCACTCCTGCTCGCCGCCGCCGCCGCTTGCTCCTTCCTCCTTGTTGCTGCTCTGCTCTGCGTCTCCTTGATCACGCCCTAACTCCGTTGCTCACAAGGTACTAGCATCAAGCCCTTCCTCTGCCATTCTTTCCATTCAGTAATAGTCTCATCTCCTCGTTCCACACCATAACTTGGCTGATGTCAAGCCCATGCTAAAAAACATCTACCTATTCTATCCATGTTCGTGTGGCATTCCCATTTTCAGGAGTCAATGACCATCCTTTACAGAAATATCTGCATCTCAAGCATAATTGATCCAAAAAAAATACTACTAACTAACATGATTTAAATTGGCTATAATTAGAATCCCAAAACTCAAGAACACATATGTGTTTATGAATGAAACATTCTAAATAGGAGAATGTCAATTTAGACACATATACTATGTGGATGTGCACACAAGGAAGCATTCTAAATAGGTAGAAGATAGATTATCCTCCCGTGGACCAAGACCCAATGGTAACTATTTGTCGTGCATCAAAACAAAATCAGCAACCAAGGTATGATGCATAATATATATCCATTACTTTTGGGGGTGCGCCTTATACTATTTGAAATCCTTGATTTTATCTTCTATCCTAAATAAAATTAAGGGACCCATGATTAGAAAACAATTCCAAACTTGGCACCCACACTAATTGGAAGGAAATAAAATATGATTATTGAAATGCACATTTGTGACGTGATACCTTTTTTAGGATGCATATATTAGATTCAACCTTTGAGACATCCTTTTATGAGTTCCAATACAATTAGGGTTTCATTTCATTGCCATTGTATGTATTATAATATTACATCTTTCACATAAAAATTAATTAAATTGAATCCTATTGGAACCCTAATTTAAATCCTAATTTGATTTAAACTTGTCCATTCTAGCATCCTAATTTGATTTGATTAAACCCTAACATTGTTTAAACCCTAACATCAATTGTGATGAAACCCTAACATTTACATATCTATTATTGTGTTTGTTGGCCTAGAAACCCGTCCAAGATTGACTCATTAGGAGTAAATCTTGGATAGTCCCCAGTTTGGGACTGTTCTTGAACACTTAATCTCACTTAGGATGTAAGTGTATAATGTGTATTGGGTTTTTGAGAAAATTTTGGTAGCATTTCCCCGTTTGTTCTCTAAGTACATATGTACTTAGAGAACAGCGGGGAAATGCTGCCGAAATTTTCTCGAAAACCCAATACACATTATACACTTACTAGTGAGATTATGTGTTCAAGGATGGGATAGGTGGTACACATTTATTATATATAAGAATGACATCACATGTGTTTGTTGTCCTAGAATGTGAACAATCATTGTTTTTTATATTACTTGTACATTGGTATAAATTAGAATGAACAATCACTAAATTATATACTGTTTGTATGGAGTCCGGCTTCATTGTAGATATCTATTATTGTGTTTGTTGGCCTAGAAACCCGTCCAAGATTGACTCATTAGGAGTAAATCTTGGATAGTCCCCGGTTTGGGACTGTTCTTGAACACCTAATCTCACTTAGGATGTAAGTGTATAATGTGTATTGGGTTTTCGAGAAAATTTTGGTAGCATTTCCCCGTTTGTTCTCTAAGTACATATGTACTTAGAGAACAGCGGGGAAATGCTGCCGAAATTTTCTCGAAAACCCAATACACATTATACACTTACTAGTGAGATTAGGTGTTCAAGGATGGGATAGGTGGTACACATTTATTATATATAAGAATGACATCACATGTGTTTGTTGGCATTTCCCCGTTTGTTCTCTAAGTATATATGTACTTAGAGAACAGCGGGGAAATGCTGCCTAATCTTTTCCTAATATATACTTGTTTCCTAATATATACTTGTTTTCTGTGATCATAGAATGGATAGATCATGGATGTCCATTCGTAATCGTTGCACCCCAGAGTTTATATCTGGTCTTGATCAGTTTATTAGATTTGCCGAGGAACATAGGAAAAAACCTACAGATAGGTTCTACTGTCCATGTAGGCATTGCGGTAACAACTTGAAAGTCAACACTGGTGAGGAAATCAAAAGTCATGTCATGTGCAACGGGATTGTACAAGGCTATACAGAATGGCACTGGCATGGAGAGATTTCAAAATCGAAACCAGTAGATGTCGATAGCAGTGCTTGGGTGGAAGAAGAAATTGCCTCTGATGACGTAAATGTGAACGAACCAGTTCCAGCAGACATCGTTGATGCGATGCTGGATAGTTGTAGGGTAGAGCACACCGATCCACCTCCTATCTTTACAAACATTGTGCATGATGCTGAGATACCGTTATACACAGGCTGTGCTAAGTTTACGAAGCTTAGCACTGTGTTGAGATTGTATAAGTTGAAAGCTAACAATAGATGGAGCGACAAAAGCTTCACTTCATTGTTGACTTTGTTGAAAGAAATTCTTCCTGAAGGAAACAAGCTTCCAATCTCAACATACCAGGTAAAGAAAATGTTGTGGTATCTACCTATAATATCACGGTTTCAACGCTTGTTTGCAAATCCGAAAGATGCGAAGAATTTGAGGTGGCATGCAGATGTTAAGAAAAATAATGATGGGATCCTACGACATGCGTCTGATTCCCCACAGTGGAAGAAGATTGATCTATTGTACCCTAAATTTGGTGAAGAAGATAGGAATCTAAGACTTGGGCTTTGTACAGATGGGATGAATCCGTACGGGACATTGAGCAGCCAACATAGAACTTGGCCAGTCATGCTTGTTATATACAATCTTCCTCCCTGGATGTGTATGAAAAATAAGTACGTTATGTTGTCATTGTTGATATCAGGCCCTAAACAACCCATAAATGATATCGATGTTTATCTTGAACCTTTGATTGATGACTTAAAGAAACTTTGGGCTGAAGGTGTGATGACCTATGATGCTTCAGCAAGAGAGACATTTCGTTTGCACGCTATGTTGTTTTGCACTATTAATGACTTTCCAGCATATGGGAATTTGTCTGGATATAGTGTCAAAGGAGCTAAAGCGTGTCCTATATGTGAAGAAAACACTGATTCAATAAGACTAAAACATGGCGGCAAGACTGTATATCTTGGTCATCGAAGCTTTCTTTCAAAATTCCATCCGTATCGTAGGAAGCGCAAAGCATTCAATGGATGGAATGATGAACGGAGTGCACCTAAACCTATACCAGGGGATGTTGTTTATGAAAGAGTAAAAGAAATTGTCAATGAATTTGGTAAGAAATCACAATGTAGTATGGCCACATGGAGTGACAATTCTTCATTCAAGAAGAAGTCAATATTTTGGGATCTTCCTTATTGGAGTTCTTTGACATTCAGGCATTGTATCGATGTAATGCACGTTGAGCAAAATGTCTGTGATAGCATCATTGGTACTCTATTAAATATACCAGGTAAGACTAAAGATGGGATAAAATCCAGACTGGACCTACGTGAAATGGGAATAAGGTCAGACTTAACAGAATTACGTGAAATGGGTAATAAAAGAACATACTTACCTCCCGCTTGTTACACGTTGTCTAGAAAGGAGAAGAAAACTTTTTGTGAATGCTTGGTAAATGTTAAGGTGCCACATGGTTACTCATCCAACATCCGTAGATTGGTATCAATGAAAGATCTGAAGTTGATAGGTCTTAAATCTCATGATTGTCACACTCTAATGCAACAAATATTGCCCGTGGCAATTCGATCTATATTGCCGAAGCATGTAAGGTTTGCAATTACCAGACTTTGTTTCTTTTTCAACAGTCTATGCAGCAAAGTTATTGACCCTGATACTCTCGATAATTTGCAAAGAGAAGTGGTTGTTACCCTATGTCAGCTTGAGATGTATTTCCCTCCTTCGTTCTTTGATATCATGGTACATCTTGTTGTCCACTTGACTAGGGAAGTGAAAATGTTGGGACCAGTTTTCTTGCATTGGATGTATCCCTTTGAACGATACATGAGCGTTTTTAAAGGTGATGTTCGAAACCGTTATCGGCCTGAAGGGAGTATTATTGAAGGTTATGTGGCGAGAGAGGTTATGGATTTTTGCAATGACTTTCTCAGTGGTAATGACACTCCTGATAATGACAAGAATATTGAGGAGGGCAAAGGAATTTTGGGATCACGGGTGAAAGTAATCAACCGTGAGCAGTTGGAACAAGCTCACTTGTATATTTTACACAATATGGACGAAGTGAGTGTTTATATCGAGGAACATACCAATTTCATAAAGAGACAACATCCTCGAGCAAGTTCAATGTGGCTTGCTAGAGAGCATAATAAGACTTTTACTAAGTGGTTTGAAGATAAAGTCTTACATCAACTATCTCAAACACCAAATGATATTACAGAAACTATCAAATGCCTCGCCTTTAAACCAAAACCAAATGTTATGTCTTATGAAGGGTTTGACATTAATGGATTCACATATTACACAAAGCGCCAAGATGATAAGAGTTTCGTCCAAAATAGTGGGGTCACTCTTCAAGCGTCGACTATGTACTTTGCAAGTGCAAAGGATAAGAGTCCACGTGAAGCTAAAATGTCATATTACGGTGTCATTGAGGACATTTGGGAGTTTGACTACATAGATTTCAAAATTCCGCTCTTTAAATGTAATTGGGTTGATAACACCAAAGGAGTTATAGTGGATGAATTGGGTTTCACTTTGGTGAACTTTGAAAAGATTGGCGAGAAGGGTGAACCATTCATATTGGCATCACAGGCGAAACAAATATTCTATATCGATGATCCTGCAAATGATAAATGGTCGGTTGTTCTTCATGGTAAAAGACAGTTCATTGAAGATCCTATAGATGAAGAAGAGTACTATGATAAGTATGATGACTCCAGTCCATTCTCAGTTGGGTTGCCCACTCCACAAAATATTGAAGCTAATGATGACTTATATGTGCGCGGAGATCACAATGAAGGATTGTTAATTGATAAAAGATCACAATTTTAGAGACATGTATGTTTATACAAATGCTAAATGTTTGCCTTTTTCTAGTTAATACAAATGCTAAATGTTTGCCTTTTTCTAGTTAATACAAATGCTAAATGTTTGCCTTTTTCTAGTTAATAGAAATGCTAAATGTTTGCCTTTTTAATGACATTTTCAGATGGCTGACCATGATGAGCATGATGTCCATGATGAGCATGAAGTCCATGATGAGCATGCTGTCCATGACGATCATGGCGAGGATACTAATGTAAGTTCTAAAAACATATCCTGTATTTCTATAAAATTCATTATCTTCTAGTTATGTCATATATCCTATATTTCTATATTGGGCTAATTTAGTGTGTTTTATTTTTGTCAAATTTTAGGTTGATGCACCTGTACCCACTGAAGCACTGGAGCAACTTGATGCGCAACACCAGACACTTAACAAGAAAAGGGGCATCACTCTGTTGAAGAAGTTATTAGCGCTAAGTGGTAGTGGATCCAAATTGGTGGTGGAGTTTGATAATGGAGGAAATCCAATTGGAGTGAACCGCAAAAAATTTGTGAACTATCTTGGGTGTACCACTCGGAGCCATTGTGGTGTTAAGTATGACAATTGGCATAAAGTTCCTCAAGGGAAAAAAGACTTGATATGGAAGGATTTATGTGTGAGTTATTATTATTTGCAATTCTATTTTGTAGATTACAAATTCTATTATTTTCAATTCTATTTTGGATACTAGTTAATAACATTTCTATTTTACAGAATCTGTTTGCATTGGATGAGAAGTTGCATCGTAAAAATGTGATGCAACGCGCTGGAAAGATGCTTAGGAATTATAGGATAAATCTGAACAGAGAATACATAAAAGAGGGTGATAAGAAGAAGAAGTCAGCCCTTGAACAATGGAACTTCTTGGACAAAGAAGATTGGGACAATTTTGTTGCTTCAAGAAAATCTGAAGAATTCAAGGTATTAGGCGTCACTCCTAATTTAATTAATATACATTGTATTCACCTATTCAAGATTAGCATTTAGTGCTACTAACCAAATCATTAATGTGCATACTAACTAGGCCCTCAGTGACGCACAAAAAGCAAGACGTGCACTGAATGTGCATGACCACACTATGGGTCCAAAAGGCTATGCAAGCGTTCGCCAAAGACTACAGGCGGAGTCTGCGGCTACTCAGGAGTCTGCTCCTACTCAGGAGTCTGCCACACCCATGCCTCGCCATGATATCTGGATAGATGGCAGGCAAAACAAGAAGGGTGAAATAAAGAAGCCTGTAACTGCTGAGGCGGCTGCAAAAATGGTAAAATAACACTCTTAGAGAAATCGTTTGAATATTGATTATTTGTGGTGTTAACTTACCAATTTCTGTTTATGGTGATTAGCGGGAGCTGCACGAGCAGAGGAAACAAGGCACGTTCATTCCTCAGGGCACAAGGGATGAATTGACAGTTGCTCTGGGTAACCCAGAGCATCCTGGACATGTTAGAGGTGTCGGGGCTGGTGTTGGCATCAAAGCATTCTTTGGGCCATCCCAGCGCAAACCCAGAGCGGGACTTTCTCAAGAAGAGGTAACCTATTCTTTTTTTAGAATGTTACTGCAAAAGGAAATTCATTAATAAGAAGCTAATGTTTCTTTTATCCATGTATAGGAGAATAAGAGAGTTGAGGATTTAGTTGCTAAGAAGATCAACGATGTAGTTGCTGAGAAGGTCAAGGAAGAATTGCTGCGGTGGCAGGCATCTCAGGCTTCCAATACACCTATGGCGACCCACTCTTCTCCTGATGCACAAACTACGAGTAATCATGGAGACCCATCGCCTAGCACGTCTGCTGTAAGTATTGTTTATGGCATTGTAGTTAGTCTTTTCAAGTTGTTATGTTTTCAAGATGATATGTATATATGTATAATATTCTTTACGTAAATTTGTAGGCATTGAAGCCATGCCGCTTAAGAATGCAAGACTACGTTGTTGCAGAGGCACAAGCTTACCCGTCCCTTCCTGGGGAAAGGTTTCACGGGACTCCAATGCCACATGGCTATGTTCGTGTGGGCCCATTACGTGTGTTACCCGATTGGAGGGAAGTTGCGTTGCCATATGCCCACCCAGATATTGATACACTTGGTGAGTCAGAAGGCGGGGTGATATTGTGGCCCAAAGCAGATGTCGTCTACACGACTGAAATTGTAAGATAAATTTACATTGATTTAGACTGTTAATGTGTATATATGATGTCAACTGATCTGAAATTATATGTACAGGTTAAAAAGAAGACACCAGGAGAACCTAGGCCTCCACTTCCACTTCCCGCATTACCCGATTGGGTTCCAACTGACCTAACATACCCGTTAGGTCCTGCTTGTAGGGGAATGGCATGTTGGCTACGGGCACATAATGTACATTGCCCTATAATTATTTCTTTAGATGCAGATTATGAAGGTCAATCATACGATAGCTCTTTATTTATACAAGATATTATTGAGCTGTTTATGTATGATTGGCTGAATACATCAATGATAGAGACATGGATAAGGTGAGATCTTGTTTATACATCCATATACCTTGTGTAAGATCCGGTGATCTGGTTTCTTATATATTAATGCATACGCCTATATGTTTTGCAGCTACCTAGTCGAATATGATTGCAAACAATTTGCATTTGATCATGTGGGATTTTTGATTCCATCATTGATTAGTTTGGTAGCTAAAGACCCTGATAATGTTCAACAATACTGTATAGATGCTTTTACAATTTTTGGTCAGTAAAAGAAGATGATAATAATAGCTCCATTCAATGTCAAGTAAGTTTACTTTATTTATAATTTGGACTTAAGAAAATTCCATTTTTATTTTGCATTTTGAGTTATTAATTGTTAACTTCTTACTTCTAGCGGTAAACATTGGGAGTTACTAGTTATTGTCCCCGGGACATTCACTGTTTATTATCTAGATCCTGCGGGGAGTACATTGAACACTAAAATTGGACACGTAATGAGAATGCCATTATTCTGGTGAGAAATATTTCATTTTTATATCCGTTAACATCTTTTATTACATTACTATTTACTTATACAATTTATTGTGTTATATTAACATGTAGGGGTTTAGATGCATTCAAAAAGGCTGGAGGAACGGTCCCAAGGAAAAAGAACCAGCCAATAAATTGGCAGAACGTACAAGTAAGTTCCCGATTCGAATATATATATTATTGATGTGAATTGTGCTTAGTTGTATTATTTTGTATGTTTCAATTTATAGTGTGCTACACAAGACAATGGTTGGGCATGCGCATACTATGTGATGCGATTTATGCAGATGATTATCAAATATGCCGCATTGGACATCGATACCATACATGAGGTATTATATATAGTCTCATTAGTTAGTATGAAATATATCAATCTTATCTTATTTTTTATATTATTACTTATATATATACATCATTCTCTTTGCAGGTGTTTAAAACTGACAACACTACAGGTAAACGCTTAAAAAATATACATGCTCCATATACGATGGAAGCATTAAATGAAGTAAGAGAAGAATGGGCAAAAGCCATACAAGCAGTGGCAACTGTAAGATATAATTGGGATGTTGATAGCGATAATGAATGATACTTTGTAAATAAATATTTCTGAATGTTAATACATGTTTTTGAATGTTTCTATATGTGTGAATGTGAGAATTGAATTGATGTCTGAATGTATGTACTTGTGTAGAATTTTGCTTGTGACTTTTGCAGGTTTGCGGTCTGTTTGTAGGCTGATATCAATGGATGTCGTAAACCTGCAGTTCAGAAAACTGAACTGCAGGTTCTCATCCTGCTGACCAGCCACAGCAGGCCTGCAAACTGATGAAAAAAAAAATATAAATAGGCGTCGGTTATTTATAGAAAACCGTCAGCAAAGACATACAACGTCGGTTATTTGATAAAACCGCCGCCTAATAGTACAAACAACCCGACCGTGCAGGATAGCACGGCCGTGGTGTAAATGGCGTCGGTTATTCATATAAAACCGACGCCTATAGTACTAACACGGCCGTGCAGGGAAGCACGGCCGTGTCGTCTTGAAGTACAGGCGTCGGTGGTTTAGTATATAACCGACGCCAAAAGTGTTCGCGCCACAGAAAATGGCGTCATCTAGGGCACTTTATGTGTCGGTTATCTACTAAAACACTGACGCTATATTCTATATAGGCGTCGGTTGTGTAGTAAATAACCGACGCACAAAGTTCCCTAGATGACGCCATTTTCTGTGGCACGAACACTTTTGGCGGCGGTTATTTACTAAACAACCGACGCCTATAGGACAAATAGGCGTCGGTTAAAAAACCGACGCCGAAGTGTTCGACCTTTAGCGGCGCCCACATAGGTGTCGGTCGGAAACCGACGCCAAATGGGGTTAAACGACCGACGCCAAAGGCCGTTTCTGTAGTAGTGATTATAGCTAGTATGTAGTGAAAGACATCATGTACTACACGTACATATGTAGTGAGAGACATTATGTATCAAGCTAGTAGTTTGCCAATATAGAGGGGTTTTCAAAAAGTAGAAAAATGAATAGTGATCAAGATACAATTGTTCTTATAATGTAAACAATGATACTTTTATTTATATTTGAACAATCGATACACATGGGGAGGACATTAGCCTGGCCCCTATTTTACAATATGCATGGAAAAAGGATACATGTATACAATATCTTCTTCTCACTGCCTCTATCCACTGCAGACTCTATATGCCACATGATCATGTGCATTTTCTTCTATCTTGATTTTTCTTTTGTATTAATTCCACCACTTGTATCGTCAACGAATATGATAACGTTGATAAATTCATAAGAAGAGAAAGATTGCTAAGGTATTGCTCTTCTTGATTGAAAATAGAGAACTTCTCCATGCTCTGCTTTTGATTGGCCATAGGAAGCTCATGTAGTTGATATTGATATTCATGGAGATTCTTTAAAGACAAATCATTCTCATCAATGATTGGCAGTTCCACCCAGTCCCCAAGTTTAAGGTTTCCATATATCTTGTTGGATCCTAGATGGGTGATTAGATGCTCTAGAGGGGGGGTGAATAGAGTTGAAAGCACTTAAACAAAATTCATTAAACCTTCTAGATATATGACAAGATAAGGTTGCTAAATAGGTAATTTGAGTGCAACTAAAACATGCATAGCAAGGATGAGAGAGATTGAACATCCACCAATTGGACAAGCTATTTAGAGTGGTTCCACACTTCAAACTAGAAGTGTGTCAGTCCACTTGCCTAGAGAGGTCAACCTCTAGGACTTCCAAACTATTGCACTCTTATATTCATTTATAAGACTTACAATACATGACCAACCAAAGGACTTACCTATCCAATACAAAGAGTCTTCAACCTTACCAAGGACTTACCCACTTTGCAAGAGTCTTCCACCTTTCTTCCAAGGACTTACCTACTCTTGCCCAAGTCCGCAGCCTTGCAGGAATTACCCACACTTCTTGGATCTTCCACCTTTGACTTCACCTTCACTCGGAGATGCTTCCACCAAGGTCTTACCCACTTGATCTTGAGTCTTCTGCCTTCTCCAAGGGCTTACCCACTCTAGCTCCAAGTCTTCAGCCTTGATCTTCACCAAGGGACTCCTTCCCTTGTTCTTCTTCACCTCTCTTGGACAAGAGAGAGAACCTTCATCTTCATGATTGCAAATGAGAGATGGAGAGGTGGTGGAAGTGAGAGCCTCACAAGATATACATGTAGGACTAGCTCTCTTACAGATTTCCTACTCACTCTAATGGATGTAGCAAGTGATTAAGCTTAAAGAGAGAGAGGAGTTTGTAGGAAGCACTCAGCTATAGAATAGGAACCTCACATAGAGTTTGCAATGAATACTCAACCTTGAAATGAAGCCCAAAAGGTCCTATTTATACATGGGGATGCCTCTTAGCCTTTGGGAACACTTGTGAATGAAAACTAGCCATTTTGTGGCTTGCAACAGATCTATTTTCACTTGTTGGAACTTCACAATGGCTAGAAGCACTTTTCTGCACTTTTCCGTACAGTGCAATTGGTTGAGTTTCTATAAAGGTAACTCGACCGATAGAGTAAAAGATAAAGTCGATATTCATACCATCGGTCGAGTTTGTCCTGAGGAAACTCGACCGACCAATGAAAATCGATTTGGTCAATTACTCCATCGGTCGAGTTATGTGAAAACACAACTCGACTGATGCAATCTCCAGAAAATTGATCAAGGATGATCGGTCGAGTTTTCAGGCTGGGAAACTCGACCGACAAAGTACATGTAATCAACTTTCAAAGTTGCATCTAAAGTGCTCTAATATTCAATCTAAGTGCTCCTTATATTTTTCTAAGCTTAATTACAAGTCATACAATCATTACAAGTGATTTACAACATGATTCTAATGGATATACATCATATTACAAAAATGTGCACTTGTATGACTTTGACTTCTCTTTTCTCCAATTTGATATGTGCAAGTTAGGGCAATTGGAGTGTGTCTATACCTAATCTGAAATCACTCAAGTAGAGACATTAGACACCACTATGTGGAATTGTTAGTCATCATCAAAACACGGGTTTAGTCAATTTAGACGTGAGTCAACATTGACCTAATTGACCTTGAGTCAACAATCTCCCCCTTTTTCAAGATGACAAACTATTCCATAAATGTATTCAAAGATTTTAAGTAAATCCATACCTTTGGAGAAACCTAGGGGTTTCAATGGAATTGAGTTCATATGCTCCCCCTCAATTGATGCACATGGAGTTTTCATACTCCCCCTCAATTGATGCTATTTCTCCTGCATGGTTAGCTTTCATAACATTTATAGAAACAATGTCTTCTACTCATATATGTTCTACACATATATGTATTCTCCCCTTTACCTTCTCTCTTTACATGAACATGCTTCTCCCCTTCATGTAAGACATACCTTCTTCCTCTTTTCAAAGAAGACATACCTTTCTCCCCCTTTGTCATTTCAAAAAGTGGGGTTATGAAGAAAGTAAGAAACATCACTTGTTAAAGAGAAAGGATATAACACAAATATATATAAGGAGAGTAGAAGAGCACATATAGGGTCTTGTCCAAGCATAGAAAGAAAAGCAAGTTAAAGCATATACTTGAACATCCCAAAATGCAAGATAAAGTGCTGCAGAAAAACAATAACATGCAATGTTGACCCTAAAGATGATAGAATTTGACCAAAAACCATCAGAGTTCATTGCAAAAGCAATGAGTCTTGCTCAGAAGGTCATTTCTGCATGAAAAGAACTAGTCTTTCACCAAAAACTGAAACTGGAGCAAATCTGCATAAAATCCAAAAATAAACTCCAATTTCTACATATAATGTAGATCTATGTACCCTGCATCACAAAGTTATGCAAGCAACTCAAGATAGTAGAAATGCAATTCAAGGAACAAACTTGAGCATGTATGAGACAAGATAAAAGCATAGCATGTAGATGAGCAAAGATGCCAATTATAAACAAGGTTAGAACTACATGTATATGAACTACTAGTAGATGATATCACAAGTTAGGACTACTAGTAGGATCTAGATCATAGCAAGAGATACCAAAAGATACACAAGATAAAGAAAGCTATGAGTAGATGTAGAGACATATCCAAACAAAGAGATATGCAACTTTAGAAGCATGAAAGGATATAACTCACTAGATATGCATCCTTACCATAAGATGATTACCTCTAAGAACCTCAAGGTTTTATCAAAACAAGATATACACCTAGATAGATGTAGCAAGTTAGAGTACAACATAAGCAATTTAAGACACAACCAAGAGATCCAAAGAGATGATCATCAAAACCTGCACAACAACTCAAAGCAAGTAATTGCAAGATATAGATATACCAATTTAGAGCAATTTGAACAAGGCAATATGCATATATAAAGGTACCAAAAGGAGTGCCAAAGAATAAGGCTATAGGTAGAGAAAATCTAGTTGAGAGAGAAATTCTCATTCAATAATCCAACTGTGAATTATGTGCACAGTGTTATCGGTCGAGTTCTGTGCATTGACAACTCGATCGATGACAGCTATTGGCAACACCCATTGGTGCCTATCGGTCGAGTTTCAATAGGGAAAACTCGACCGACAGACCAGCTGTCAAAAGGCACATATATTTCATAAGAACATATATAGAGGAATGCTAAATATACAAACCATATCAAAACATGTCTAAGCAAGTTAGTAATGCACTATAGAAGCATTAGGAGCAGTTTTTGAGCAAGTGTGAGAAGAGAATCACAAAAAGCCACTTTTGACTCAAAAACCATATGCATAGTGCACACTAACTTGACAAAAACAAGTTAGATATGTTTATAAGCAATAGAAATTTACCTTTTTTCTTACCATTCCTTTTCCACTTGTTGTCACCCTCTACACATCTCACCTTTCTTCTTTCATGTGGATTGAGAAGTCAATTTGCAATTCAATAGCTCAAGTCAATCCATTTGCAAGTACCTACAAGAAGAAAGATGAAATGGTCCCCAATCATGTTTTTGGGTATGGAGGGGTTAGTTTAGCAACCCAAGTCCTATTTCTCTTGGGTGCTTTCCTAAAAGTTCAACAAGTAGAATAATGACCAATTTCATTGCAATAGTTGCATGTTCCCATAGTCTTGGAACTAGAGGACTCTCCATGGAAGATTGGAAGTCCTTTATCTTTGTTGTTCCCTTGACTACTATCATACCCTAAACCATGTCTACCAATTTGTTTAGTAGTATGTTGTAGGATGTCATTAAGACTATTTTTACCAACCAAGAATCTTTGTAAAGAAGATCTCAAACTATCATTATCATGCTTAAGAGAAGCAATAGTAGAAGACAATTGATTAATATTATCTCTAGCATGCAGAAGATCATTTTCTAAGCAAATAGCTTTAGTTAAATAAGAATCTCTATCAATATGAAGAGCAGCAACATCATTCTCTCTACTAGTAGAACTAGAACAAAAATCATGCACATTGATTTTAGCAAGCAAGGAGGAATTTTCTGTTTCTAATTCTTGCAAAACAAAATCTTTGTCCTTGTTTTCAGATTTAAGAACATCAATATCATGCATGAGAGAATCAACAATTAAAGTATGCTCTTCATTTGAACTAGTCATGAGAGGTTGAGCTTCTAGAAATCTAATCTTATCAAGCAAACTAGCATTTTCAAGTTTAAGAGAATCTACTTGACTAAGACAATCATTTATATCATCAAGCAAGTAAGAATTAGCATGTTCAAGATCATCTAATTCTACATGCAAATTATCAACAATTTTAGCAAGCTTTTTCTTTTTCCTTTTAGAAAACTTAACAGAGGCACAAATATCATGAATAATAGCAATCCAAGATTCTTTATCTAAAGAGTTTAGATTTACCTCACTTGAGTCTTCACTTGTTGATGCTATAAGAGCAAAATGGCATTCTCCTTCATCACTAGAGCTTGAGCTTGATCCTTCACTTGAATCTTCACTTGAGCTTGAGTTGGAGGAGCCACTTGAGCTGGATTGCCATTTCTTCTTGTGAAGATGGGTCTTTTTGCCTTGTGGGATTTCTTCCTTGTAGTGACCCTTCTTTCCACATGTGAAGCACCGGATGGAGGAGGACTTGCCTTTGTAGAATTTACCCTTGGAGTACATGGCATCTTCTATAGCTTGAGAGGATGGATAGACTTGTTACATGATAGCTACAATTTGAGCCTTCATTTCAGCCTTCTTCATTCTCTTTAGCTCTTTCTTTTCTTGTCTTTCTACTTCCTTCCTCTTGTCAAGTGTAGCTTCATGTGCTTGTAGATTTCCAATGAGCTCTTCAATAGGAATATCACTAAGAGACCTTGCTTCTTCAATGGAGGTCACCTTGGGTTCCCACCGCTTGGGGAGTTCTAAGGATCTTTGAGTTGATCTCTCCACTAGACATAGGATGTCCTAGAACAGCAAGACCATTCAAAATGGTGTTGAGCCTTGAGTACATGTTGGCTATACTCTCCTCCTTTCCCATCTTGAAGTTCTCAAGCAACCTTTTGAGCATTTAGACTTTGCTTTCCTTCACTTGATCTGTTCCTTCATAAGTGATGCAAAGCTTTCTCCATACCTCATAGGCTGTTTCACATGAAGAAATCTGGTTAAACTCGGTGGGGGTCATGGAGGCATATAGGATGTGCATGGCTCTAGCATTCAAGGTTGCTTTCATCAAGGTAGCTTCATCCCATTCTTCAATCTTTGTCTTTGGTAGCATGTATGGGCTGTTCACCATTTGCCACATCTCAAGACTTGATCCTTGGATTTAGAATTCAAGCCTTCTTTTCCAATAGAGGAAATTGCTCCCATCAAAGATTGGAAGGCTGGTCGGGAATCTCGCTCCTAGGTAGTCACCCATCTTCTCCTACTTGTTGAGGTATACTTGGAGAAGACCCACTCTGATACCAATTGTTGGATCCTAGATGGGTGATTAGATACTCTAGAGGGGGGTGAATAGAGCTGAAATCACTTAAACAAAATTCATTAAACCTTCAAGATATATGACAAGATAAGGTTGCTAAATAGGTAATTTGAGTGCAAATAAAACATGCATAGCAAGGATGAGAGAGATTGAACATGCACCAATTATACAAGCTATTTAGAGTGGTTCCACACTTCAAACTAGAAGTGTGTCAGTCCACTTGCCTAGAGAGGTCAACATCCAGGACTTCAAAACTATTGCACTCTTATATTCATTTATAAGACTTATAATACATGACCAACCAAAGGACTTACCTATCCAATACAAAGAGTCTTCAACCTTACCAAGGACTTACCAACTTTGCAAGAGTCTTCTGCCTTTCTTCCAAGGACTTACCTACTCTTGCCAAAGTCTTCAACCTTGCAGGAATTACCCACTCTTCTTGGATCTTCCGCCTTTGACTTCACCTTCACTCGGAGAAGCTTCCACCAAGGTTTTACCCACTTGATCTTGAGTCTTCTGCCTTCTCCAAGGGCTTACCCACTCTAGTTCCAAGTCTTCAACCTTGATCTTCACCAAGGGACTCCTTCTCTTGTTCTTCTTCACCTCTCTTGGACAAGAGAGAGAACCTTCATCTTCATGATTGCAAATGAGAGATAGGGAGGTGGTGGAAGTGAGAGCCTCACAAGATATACATGTAGGACTAGCTCTCTTATAGATTTCCTACTCACTCTAATGGATGTAGCAAGTGATTAAGCTTAGAGAGAGAGAGGAGGTTGTAGGAAGCACTCAGCTATAGAATAGGAACCTCACATAGAGTTTGCAATGAATGCTCAACCTTGGAAGGAAGCCCAAGAGGTCCTATTTATAGCTGGGGATGTCTCTTAGCCTTTGGGAACACTTGTGAACGAAAACTAGCCATTATGTGGCTCTCAACGGATCTATTTTCACTTGTTGCAACTTCACAATGGCTAGAAGCACTTTTCTGCACTTTTCCGTACAATGCAATCGGTCGAGTTTCTATAAAGGTAACTCGACCGATAGAGTAAAAGACAAAGCCGATATTCAGACCATCAGTCGAGTTTGTCCTGAGGAAACTCGACCGACCAATGAAAATCGATTTGGTCAATTACTCCATCGGTCGAGTTCTGTGAAAACACAACTCGACCGATGCAATCTCCAGAAAATTGATCAAGGATGATCGGTCGAGTTTTCAGACTGGGAAACTCGACCGACAAAGCGCCTGTAATCAATTTTCAAAGTTGCATATAAAGTGCTCTAATATTCGATCTAAGTGCTCCTGATATTTTTCTAAGCTTAATTACAAGTCATATAATCATTACAAGTGATTTACAACATGATTCTAATGGATATACATCATATTACAAAAACATGCACTTGTATGACTTTGACTTGTCTTTTCTCCAATTTGATATGCACAAGTTAGGGCAATTGGAGTGTGTATATACCTAATCTAAAATCACTCAAGTGGAGACATTAGACACCAATATGTGGAATGGTTATTCATCATCAAAACACAGGTTTAGTCAATTTAGACGTGAGTCAACATTGACCTCATTGACCTTGAGTCAACAATCTCCCCCTTTTTGAAGATGACAAACCATTCCATAAATGTATTGAAAGCTTTTAAGTAAACTCATACCTTTGGAGAAACCTAGGGGTTTCAATGGAATTGAGTTCATATGCTGCCCTCAATTGATGCACATGGAGTTTTCATACTCCCTCTCAATTGATGCTATTTCTCCTTCATGGTTAGCTTTCATAACATTTATAGAAACTATGTCTTCTACTCATATATGTTCTACACATATATGTCTTCTCCCCTTTACCTTCTCTCTTTACATGAACATGCTTCTCCTCTTCATGTAAGACATACCTTCTTCCTCTTTTAAAAGAAGACATACCTTTCTCCCCCTTTGTCATTTCAAAAAGTGGGGTTATGAAAAAAGTAAGAAACATCACTTGTTAAAGAGAAAGGAGATAACACAAATATATATAAAAAGAGTAGAAGAGCACATATAGGGTCTTGTCCAAGCATAGAAAGAAAAGCAAGTTAAAGAATATACTTGAACATCTCAAAATGCAAGATAAAGTGCTGTAGAAAAACAATAACATGCAATTTTGACCCTCAAGATGATAGAATTTGACCAAAAACCATCAGAGCTAATCCTAAAGCAATGATTCTTTCTCAGAAGGTCATTTATGCATGAAAAGCACTAGTATTCACCAAAAACTGAAATTGGAGAAAATCTACATAAAATCCAAGAATAAACTCCAATTTCTACATATAATGTAGATCTATGTACCCTGCATCACAAAGTTATGCAAGCAACTCAAGATAGTAGATATGCAATTCAAGGAACAAGCTTGATCATGTATGAGACAAGATACAAGCATAACATGTAGATGAGCAAAGATGCCAATTATAAACAAGGTCAGAACTACATGTATATGAACTACTAGTAGATGATATCACAAGTTAGGACTACTAGTAGGATCTAGATCATAGCAAGAGATACCAAAAGATACACAAGATAAAGCAAGCTATGAGTAGATGTAGAGATATATCCAAACAAAGAGATATGCAACTTTAGAAGCATGAAAGGATATAACTCACTAGATATGCATCCTTACCATAAGATGATTACTCCTAAGAACCTCAAGGTTGTATCAAAACAAGATATACACCTAGATAGATGTAGAAAGTTAGAGCACAACAGAAGCAATTTAAGACACAACCAAGAGATCCAAAGAGATCATCATCAAAACCTGCACAACAACTCAAAGCAAGTAATTGCAAGATATAGATATACCAATTTAGAGCAATTTGAAAGATAGAGTTGTAAGAAAGATAGGCAATTTAGAACAAGGCAATATGCATATATAAAGGTACCAAAAGGAGTGCCAAAGAATAAGGCTATTGGTTGAGAAAATCTAGTTGAGAGAGAAATTCTCATTCAATAAGCCAACTGTGAATTATGTGCACAGTGTTATCGGTCGAGTTCTGTGCATTGACAACTCGATCGATGACAGCTGTTGGCAACACCCATTGGTGCCTATCGGTCGAGTTTCAATAGGGAAAACTCGACCGACAGACCAGCTGTCAAAAGGCACATATATTTCATAAAAACATATATAGAGGAATGCTAAATATACAAACCATATCCAAACATGTCTAAGCAAGTTAGTAATGCACTATAGAAGCATTAGGTGCAGTTTTTGAGCAAGTGTGTGAAGAGAATCACAAAAAGCCACTTTTGACTCAAAAACCATATGCATAGTGCACACTAACTGGACAAAAACAAGTTAGATATGTTTATAAGCAATAGAAACTTTACCTTTGTTCTTACCATTCCTTTTCCACTTGTTGTCACCCTCTACACATCTCACCTTTCTTCTTTCATGTGGATTGAGAAGTCAATTTGCAATTCAATAGCTCAAGTCAATCCATTTGCAAGTACCTACAAGAAGAAAGATGAAATGGTCCCCAATCATGTTTTTGGGTATGGAGGGGTTAGTTTAGCAACCCAAGTCCTATTTCTCTTGGGTGCTTTCCTAAAAGGACAACAAGTAGAATAATGACCAATTTCATTGCAATAGTTGCATGTGCCCATAGTCTTGGAACTAGAGGACTCTCCATGGAAGTTTGGAAGTCCTTTATCTTTGTTGTTCTCTTGACTACTATCATACCCTAAACCATGTCTACCAATTTGTTTAGTAGTATGCTGTAGGATGTCATTAAGACTCTTTTTACCAACCAAGAATCTTTGAAAAGAAGATCTCAAACTATCATTATCATGCTTAAGAGAAGCAATAGTAGAAGACAATTGATTAATATTATCTCTAGCATGCAGAAGATCATTTTCTAAGCAAAGAGCTTTAGTTAAGTAAGAATCTCTATCAATATGAAGAGCAGAAACACCATTCTCTCTACTAGTAGAACTAGAACAAGAATCATGCACATTGATTTTAGCAAGCAAGGAGGAATTTTCTGTTTCTAATTCTTGCAAAACAAAATCTTTGTCCTTGTTTTCAGATTTAAGAACATCAATATCATGCATGAGAGAATCAACAATTAAAGTATGCTCTTCATTTGAACTAGTCATGAGAGGTTGAGCTTCTAGAAATCTAATCTTATCAAGCAAACTAGCATTTTCAAGTTTAAGAGAATCTACTTGACTAAGACAATCATTTTTATCATCAAGCAAGTAAAAATTAGCATGTTCAAGATCATCTAATTCTACATGAAAATTATCAACAATTTTAGCAAGCTTTTTCTTTTTCCATTTAGAAGACTTAACAGAGGCAGAAATATCATGAATAATAGCAATCCAAGATTCTTTATCTAAAGAGTTTAGATTTACCTCACTTGAGTCTTCACTTGTTGATGCTATAAGAGCAAAATGGCATTCTCCTTCATCACTAGAGCTTAAGCTTGATCCTTCACTTGAATCTTCACTTGAGCTTGAGTTGGAGGAGTCACTTGAGCTTGATTGCCATTTCTTCTTGTGAAGATGGGTCTTTTTGCCTTGTGGGCAATCTTCCTTGTAGTGACCCTTCTTTCCACATGTGAAGCACCGGATGGAGGAGGACTTGCCTTTATAGAATTTACCCTTGGAGTACATGGCATCTTCTTTAGCTTGAGAGGATGTAGAGACTTGTTCCATGATAGCTTCAATTTGAGCCTTCATTTCAGCCTTCTTCATTCTCTTTAGCTCTTTCTTTTCTTGTCTTTATACTTCCTTCCTCTTGTCAAGTGTAGCTTCATGTGCTTGTAGATTTCCAATGAGCTCTTCAATAGGAATATCACTAAGAGACCTTGCTTCTTCAATGGAGGTCACCTTGGGTTCCCACCGCTTGGGGAGTTCTAAGGATCTTTGAGTTGATCTCTCCACTAGACATAGGATGTCCTAGAACAGCAAGACCATTCAAAATGGTGTTGAGCCTTGAGTACATGTTGGCTATACTCTCCTCCTTTCCCATCTTGAAGTTCTCAAGCAACCTTTTGAGCATTTAGACACTTCTTTCCTTCACTTGATCTGTTTCTTTATAAGTGATGCAAAGCTTTCTCCATACCTCATAGGCTGTTTCACATGAAGAAATCTGGTTAAACTCGGTGGGGGTCATGGAGGCATATAGGATGTGCATGGCTCTAGCATTCAAGGTTGCTTTCATCAAGGTAGCTTCATCCCATTCTTCAATCTTTGTCTTTGGTAGCATGTATGGGCTGTTCACCATTTGCCACATCTCAAGACTTGATCCTTGGATGTAGAATTCAAGCCTTCTTTTCCAATAGAGGAAATTGCTCCCATCAAAGATTGGAAGGCTGGTCGGGAATCTCGCTCCTAGGTAGTCACCCATCTTCTCCTACTTGTTGAAGTATGCTTGGAGAAGACCCGCTCTGATACCAATTGTTGGATCCTAGATGGGTGATTAGATACTCTAGAGGGGGGTGAATAGAGCTGAAATCACTTAAACAAAATTCATTAAACCTTCAAGATATATGACAAGATAAGGTTGCTAAATAGGTAATTTGAGTGCAACTAAAACATGCATAGCAAGGATGAGAGAGATTGAACATGCACCAATTATACAAGCTATTTAGAGTGGTTCCACACTTCAAACTAGAAGTGTGTCAGTCCACTTGCCTAGAGAGGTCAACATCTAGGACTTCAAAGCTATTGCACTCTTATATTCATTTATAAGACTTATAATACATTACCAACCAAAGGACTTACCTATCCAATACAAAGAGTCTTCAACCTTACCAAGGACTTACCAACTTTGCAAGAGTCTTCTGCCTTTCTTCCAAGGACTTACCTACTCTTGCCAAAGTCTTCAGCCTTGCAGGAATTACCCACTCTTCTTGGATCTTCCGCCTTTGACTTCACCTTCACTCGGAGAAGATTCCACCAAGGTCTTACCCACTTGAGCTTGAGTCTTCCGCCTTCTCCAAGGGCTTACCCACTCTAGCTCCAAGTCTTCAGTCTTGATCTTCACCAAGGGACTCCTTCCCTTGTTCTTCTTCACCTCTCTTGGACAAGAGAGAGAACCTTCATCTTCATGATTGCAAATGAGAGATGGGGAGGTGGTGGAAGTGAGAGCCTCACAAGATATACATGTAGGACTAGCTCTCTTACAGATTTCTTACTCACTCTAATGGATGTAGCAAGTGATTAAGCTTAGAGAGAGAGAGGAGGCTCTAGGAAGCACTCAGCTATAGAATAGGAACCTCACATAGAGTTTGCAATGAATGCTCAACCTTGGAAGGAAGCCCAAGAGGTCCTATTTATAGCTGGGGATGTCTCTTAGCCTTTGGGAACACTTGTGAACGAAAACTAGCCATTATGTGGCTTTCAACGGATCTATTTTCACTTGTTGCAACTTCACAATGGCTAGAAGCACTTTTCTGCACTTTTCCGTACAGTGCAATCGGTCGAGTTTCTATAAAGGTAACTCGACCGATAGAGTAAAAGACAAAGCCGATATTCAGACCATCAGTCGAGTTTGTCCTGAGGAAACTCGACCGACCAATGAAAATCGATTTGGTCAATTACTCCATCAGTCGAGTTCTGTGAAAACACAACTCGACCGATGCAATCTCCAGAAAATTGATCAAGAATGATCGGTCGAGTTTTCAGACTGGGAAACTCGACCGAAAAAGCGCCTGTAATCAATTTTCAAAGTTGCATATAAAGTGCTCTAATATTCGTTCTAAGTGCTCCTGATATTTTTCTAAGCTTAATTACAATTCATATAATCATTACAAGTGATTTACAACATGATTCTAATGGATATACATCATATTACAAAAACATGCACTTGTATGACTTTGACTTGTCTTTTCTCCAATTTGATATGCACAAGTTAGGGCAATTGGAGTGTGTATATACCTAATCTAAAATCACTCAAGTGGAGACATTAGACACCAATATGTGGAATGGTTATTCATCATGAAAACACAGGTTTAGTCAATTTAGACGTGAGTCAACATTGACCTCATTGACCTTGAGTCAACAATCTCCCCCTTTTTGAAGATGACAAACCATTCCATAAATGTATTGAAAGCTTTTAAGTAAATTCATACCTTTGGAGAAACCTAGGGGTTTCAATGGAATTGAGTTCATATTCTGCCCTCAATTGATGCACATGGAGTTTTCATACTCCCTCTCAATTGATGCTTTTTCTCCTTCATGGTTAGCTTTCATAACATTTATAGAAACTATGTCTTCTACTCATATATGTTATACACATATATGTCTTCTCCCCTTTACCTTCTCTCTTTACATGAACATGCTTCTCCTCTTCATGTAAGACATACCTTCTTCCTCTTTTAAAAGAAGACATACCTTTCTCCCCCTTTGCATTTCAAAAAGTGGGGTTATGAAAAAAGTAAGAAACATCACTTGTTAAAGAGAAAGGAGATAACACAAATATATATAAAAAGAGTAGAAGAGCACATATAGGGTCTTGTCCAAGCATAGAAAGAAAAGCAAGTTAAAGCATATACTTGAACATCTCAAAATGCAAGATAAAGTGCTGTAGAAAAACAATAACATGCAATTTTGACCCTCAAGATGATAGAATTTGACCAAAAACCATCAGAGCTAATCCCAAAGCAATGATTCTTGCTCAAAAGGTCATTTATGCATGAAAAGCACTAGTCTTGCACCAAAAACTGAAACTGGAGCAAATCTACATAAAATCCAAGAATAAACTCCAATTTCTACATATAATGTAGATCTATGTACCCTGCATCACAAAGTTATGCAAGCAACTCAAGATAGTAGATATGCAATTCAAGGAACAAGCTTGAGCATGTATGAGACAAGATACAAGCATAACATGTAGATGAGCAAAGATGCCAATTATAAACAAGGTTAGAACTACATGTATATGAACTACTAGTAGATGATATCACAAGTTAGGACTACTAGTAGGATCTAGATCATAGCAAGAGATACCAAAAGATACACAAGATAAAGCAAGCTATGAGTAGATGTAGAGATATATCCAAACAAAGAGATATGCAACTTTAGAAGCATGAAAGGATATAACTCACTAGATATGCATCCTTACCATAAGATGATTACTCCTAAGAACCTCAAGGTTGTATCAAAACAAGATATACACCTAGATAGATGTAGAAAGTTAGAGCACAACAGAAGCAATTTAAGACACAACCAAGAGATCCAAAGAGATCATCATCAAAACCTGCACAACAACTCAAAGCAAGTAATTGCAAGATATAGATATACCAATTTAGAGCAATTTGAAAGATAGAGTTGTAAGAAAGATAGGCAATTTAGAACAAGGCAATATGCATATATAAAGGTACCAAAAGGAGTGCCAAAGAATAAGGCTATTGGTTGAGAAAATCTAGTTGAGAGAGAAATTCTCATTCAATAAGCCAACTGTGAATTATGTGCACAGTGTTATCGGTCGAGTTCTGTGCATTGACAACTCGATCGATGACAGCTGTTGGCAACACCCATTGGTGCCTATCGGTCGAGTTTCAATAGGGAAAACTCGACCGACAGACCAGCTGTCAAAAGGCACATATATTTCATAAAAACATATATAGAGGAATGCTAAATATACAAACCATATCCAAACATGTCTAAGCAAGTTAGTAATGCACTATAGAAGCATTAGGTGCAGTTTTTGAGCAAGTGTGTGAAGAGAATCACAAAAAGCCACTTTTGACTCAAAAACCATATGCATAGTGCACACTAACTGGACAAAAACAAGTTAGATATGTTTATAAGCAATAGAAACTTTACCTTTGTTCTTACCATTCCTTTTCCACTTGTTGTCACCCTCTACACATCTCACCTTTCTTCTTTCATGTGGATTGAGAAGTCAATTTGCAATTCAATAGCTCAAGTCAATCCATTTGCAAGTACCTACAAGAAGAAAGATGAAATGGTCCCCAATCATGTTTTTGGGTATGGAGGGGTTAGTTTAGCAACCCAAGTCCTATTTCTCTTGGGTGCTTTCCTAAAAGGACAACAAGTAGAATAATGACCAATTTCATTGCAATAGTTGCATGTGCCCATAGTCTTGGAACTAGAGGACTCTCCATGGAAGTTTGGAAGTCCTTTATCTTTGTTGTTCTCTTGACTACTATCATACCCTAAACCATGTCTACCAATTTGTTTAGTAGTATGCTGTAGGATGTCATTAAGACTCTTTTTACCAACCAAGAATCTTTGAAAAGAAGATCTCAAACTATCATTATCATGCTTAAGAGAAGCAATAGTAGAAGACAATTGATTAATATTATCTCTAGCATGCAGAAGATCATTTTCTAAGCAAAGAGCTTTAGTTAAGTAAGAATCTCTATCAATATGAAGAGCAGAAACACCATTCTCTCTACTAGTAGAACTAGAACAAGAATCATGCACATTGATTTTAGCAAGCAAGGAGGAATTTTCTGTTTCTAATTCTTGCAAAACAAAATCTTTGTCCTTGTTTTCAGATTTAAGAACATCAATATCATGCATGAGAGAATCAACAATTAAAGTATGCTCTTCATTTGAACTAGTCATGAGAGGTTGAGCTTCTAGAAATCTAATCTTATCAAGCAAACTAGCATTTTCAAGTTTAAGAGAATCTACTTGACTAAGACAATCATTTTTATCATCAAGCAAGTAAAAATTAGCATGTTCAAGATCATCTAATTCTACATGAAAATTATCAACAATTTTAGCAAGCTTTTTCTTTTTCCATTTAGAAGACTTAACAGAGGCAGAAATATCATGAATAATAGCAATCCAAGATTCTTTATCTAAAGAGTTTAGATTTACCTCACTTGAGTCTTCACTTGTTGATGCTATAAGAGCAAAATGGCATTCTCCTTCATCACTAGAGCTTAAGCTTGATCCTTCACTTGAATCTTCACTTGAGCTTGAGTTGGAGGAGTCACTTGAGCTTGATTGCCATTTCTTCTTGTGAAGATGGGTCTTTTTGCCTTGTGGGCAATCTTCCTTGTAGTGACCCTTCTTTCCACATGTGAAGCACCGGATGGAGGAGGACTTGCCTTTATAGAATTTACCCTTGGAGTACATGGCATCTTCTTTAGCTTGAGAGGATGTAGAGACTTGTTCCATGATAGCTTCAATTTGAGCCTTCATTTCAGCCTTCTTCATTCTCTTTAGCTCTTTCTTTTCTTGTCTTTATACTTCCTTCCTCTTGTCAAGTGTAGCTTCATGTGCTTGTAGATTTCCAATGAGCTCTTCAATAGGAATATCACTAAGAGACCTTGCTTCTTCAATGGAGGTCACCTTGGGTTCCCACCGCTTGGGGAGTTCTAAGGATCTTTGAGTTGATCTCTCCACTAGACATAGGATGTCCTAGAACAGCAAGACCATTCAAAATGGTGTTGAGCCTTGAGTACATGTTGGCTATACTCTCCTCCTTTCCCATCTTGAAGTTCTCAAGCAACCTTTTGAGCATTTAGACACTTCTTTCCTTCACTTGATCTGTTTCTTTATAAGTGATGCAAAGCTTTCTCCATACCTCATAGGCTGTTTCACATGAAGAAATCTGGTTAAACTCGGTGGGGGTCATGGAGGCATATAGGATGTGCATGGCTCTAGCATTCAAGGTTGCTTTCATCAAGGTAGCTTCATCCCATTCTTCAATCTTTGTCTTTGGTAGCATGTATGGGCTGTTCACCATTTGCCACATCTCAAGACTTGATCCTTGGATGTAGAATTCAAGCCTTCTTTTCCAATAGAGGAAATTGCTCCCATCAAAGATTGGAAGGCTGGTCGGGAATCTCGCTCCTAGGTAGTCACCCATCTTCTCCTACTTGTTGAAGTATGCTTGGAGAAGACCCGCTCTGATACCAATTGTTGGATCCTAGATGGGTGATTAGATACTCTAGAGGGGGGTGAATAGAGCTGAAATCACTTAAACAAAATTCATTAAACCTTCAAGATATATGACAAGATAAGGTTGCTAAATAGGTAATTTGAGTGCAACTAAAACATGCATAGCAAGGATGAGAGAGATTGAACATGCACCAATTATACAAGCTATTTAGAGTGGTTCCACACTTCAAACTAGAAGTGTGTCAGTCCACTTGCCTAGAGAGGTCAACATCTAGGACTTCAAAACTATTGCACTCTTATATTCATTTATAAGACTTATAATACATTACCAACCAAAGGACTTACCTATCCAATACAAAGAGTCTTCAACCTTACCAAGGACTTACCAACTTTGCAAGAGTCTTCTGCCTTTCTTCCAAGGACTTACCTACTGTTGCCAAAGTCTTCAGCCTTGCAGGAATTACCCACTCTTCTTGGATCTTCCGCCTTTGACTTCACCTTCACTCGGAGAAGATTCCACCAAGGTCTTACCCACTTGAGCTTGAGTCTTCCGCCTTCTCCAAGGGCTTACCCACTCTAGCTCCAAGTCTTCAGTCTTGATCTTCACCAAGGGACTCCTTCCCTTGTTCTTCTTCACCTCTCTTGGACAAGAGAGAGAACCTTCATCTTCATGATTGCAAATGAGAGATGGGGAGGTGGTGGAAGTGAGAGCCTCACAAGATATACATGTAGGACTAGCTCTCTTACAGATTTCTTACTCACTCTAATGGATGTAGCAAGTGATTAAGCTTAGAGAGAGAGAGGAGGCTCTAGGAAGCACTCAGCTATAGAATAGGAACCTCACATAGAGTTTGCAATGAATGCTCAACCTTGGAAGGAAGCCCAAGAGGTCCTATTTATAGCTGGGGATGTCTCTTAGCCTTTGGGAACACTTGTGAACGAAAACTAGCCATTATGTGGCTTTCAACGGATCTATTTTCACTTGTTGCAACTTCACAATGGCTAGAAGCACTTTTCTTCACTTTTCCGTACAGTGCAATCGGTCGAGTTTCTATAAAGGTAACTCGACCGATAGAGTAAAAGACAAAGCCGATATTCAGACCATCAGTCGAGTTTGTCCTGAGGAAACTCGACCGACCAATGAAAATCGATTTGGTCAATTACTCCATCAGTCGAGTTCTGTGAAAACACAACTCGACCGATGCAATCTCCAGAAAATTGATCAAGAATGATCGGTCGAGTTTTCAGACTGGGAAACTCGACCGAAAAAGCGCCTGTAATCAATTTTCAAAGTTGCATATAAAGTGCTCTAATATTCGTTCTAAGTGCTCCTGATATTTTTCTAAGCTTAATTACAAGTCATATAATCATTACAAGTGATTTACAACATGATTCTAATGGATATACATCATATTACAAAAACATGCACTTGTATGACTTTGACTTGTCTTTTCTCCAATTTGATATGCACAAGTTAGGGCAATTGGAGTGTGTATATACCTAATCTAAAATCACTCAAGTGGAGACATTAGACACCAATATGTGGAATGGTTATTCATCATGAAAACACAGGTTTAGTCAATTTAGACGTGAGTCAACATTGACCTCATTGACCTTGAGTCAACAATCTCCCCCTTTTTGAAGATGACAAACCATTCCATAAATGTATTGAAAGCTTTTAAGTAAATTCATACCTTTGGAGAAACCTAGGGGTTTCAATGGAATTGAGTTCATATTCTGCCCTCAATTGATGCACATGGAGTTTTCATACTCCCTCTCAATTGATGCTTTTTCTCCTTCATGGTTAGCTTTCATAACATTTATAGAAACTATGTCTTCTACTCGTATATGTTATACACATATATGTCTTCTCCCCTTTACCTTCTCTCTTTACATGAACATGCTTCTCCTCTTCATGTAAGACATACCTTCTTCCTCTTTTAAAAGAAGACATACCTTTCTCCCCCTTTGCATTTCAAAAAGTGGGGTTATGAAAAAAGTAAGAAACATCACTTGTTAAAGAGAAAGGAGATAACACAAATATATATAAAAAGAGTAGAAGAGCACATATAGGGTCTTGTCCAAGCATAGAAAGAAAAGCAAGTTAAAGCATATACTTGAACATCTCAAAATGCAAGATAAAGTGCTGTAGAAAAACAATAACATGCAATTTTGACCCTCAAGATGATAGAATTTGACCAAAAACCATCAGAGCTAATCCCAAAGCAATGATTCTTGCTCAAAAGGTCATTTATGCATGAAAAACACTAGTCTTGCACCAAAAACTGAAACTGGAGCAAATCTACATAAAATCCAAGAATAAACTCCAATTTCTACATATAATGTAGATCTATGTACCCTGCATCACAAAGTTATGCAAGCAACTCAAGATAGTAGATATGCAATTCAAGGAACAAGCTTGAGCATGTATGAGACAAGATACAAGCATAACATGTAGATGAGCAAAGATGCCAATTATAAACAAGGTTAGAACTACATGTATATGAACTACTAGTAGATGATATCACAAGTTAGGACTACTAGTAGGATCTAGATCATAGCAAGAGATACCAAAAGATACACAAGATAAAGCAAGCTATGAGTAGATGTAGAGATATATCCAAACAAAGAGATATGCAACTTTAGAAGCATGAAAGGATATAACTCACTAGATATGCATCCTTACCATAAGATGATTACCCCTAAGAACCTCAAGGTTGTATCAAAACAAGATATACACCTAGATAGATGTAGAAAGTTAGAGCACAACGGAAGCAATTTAAGACACAACCAAGAGATCCAAAGAGATCATCATCAAAACCTGCACAACAACTCAAAGCAAGTAATTGCAAGATATAGATATACCAATTTAGAGCAATTTGAAAGATAGAGTTGTAAGCAAGATAGGCAATTTAGAACAAGGCAATATGCATATATAAAGGTACCAAAAGGAGTGCCAAAGAATAAGGCTATTGGTTGAGAAAATCTAGTTGAGAGAGAAATTCTCATTCAATTAGCCAACTGTGAATTCTGTGCATAGTGTTATTGGTCGAGTTCTATGCATTGACAACTCGACCGATGACAGCTGTTGGCAACACCCATTGGTGCCTATCGGTTGAGTTTCAATAGTGCAAACTCGACCGACAGACCAGCTGTCAAAAGGCACATATGTTTCATAAAAACATATATAGAGGCATGCTAAAAATACAAACCATATCCAAACATGTCTAAGCAAGTTAGTAATGCACTATAGAAGCATTAGGAGCAGTGTTTGAGCAAGTGTGTGAAGAGAATCACAAAAAGCCACTTTTGACTCAAAAACCATATGCATAGTGCACACTAACTTGACAAAAACAAGTTAGATATGTTTATAAGCAATAAAAACTTTACCTTTGTTGTTACCATTCCTTTTCCACTTGTTGTCACCCTCTACACATCTCACCTTTCTTCTTTCATGTGGATTGAGAAGTCAATTTGCAATTCAACAGCTCAAGTCAATCCATTTGCAAGTACCTACAAGAAGAAAGATGAAATGGTCCCCAATCATGTTTTGGGTCTGTAGGGGTTAGTTTAGAAACCCAAGTCCTATTGCTCTTGGGTGCTTTCCTAAAAGGACTACAAGTAGAATAATGACCAATTTCATTGAAATAGTTGCATGTGCCCATAGTCTTGGAACTAGAGGACTCTCCATGGAAGATTGGAGGTCCTTTATCTTTGTTGTTCGCTTGACTACTATAATACTAAACCATCTTTACCAATTTGTTTAGTAGTATGGTGTAGGATGTCATTAAGACTCTTTTTACCAACCAAGAATATTTGCAAAGAAGATCTCAAACTATCATTATCATGCTTAAGAGAAGCAATAGTAGAAGACAATTGATTAATATTATCTCTAGCATGTAGAAGATCATTTCCTAAGCAAAGAGCTTTAGTTAAATAAGAATCTCTATCAATATGAAGAGCAACAACATCATTCTCTCTACTAGTAGAACTAGAACAAGAATCATGCACATTTATTTTAGCAAGCAAGGAGGCATTTTCTGTTTCTAATTCTTGCAAAACATAATCTTTGTCCTTATTTTTAGATTTAAGAACATCAATATCACGCATGAGAGAATCAACAATTAAAGTATGCTCTTCATTTGAACTAGTCATGAGAGGTTGAGCTTCTAGAAATCTAATCTTATCAAGCAAACTAGCATTTTCAAGTTTAAGAGAATCTACTTGACTAAGACAATCATTTTTATCATCAAGCAAGTAAAAATTAGCATGTTCAAGATCATCTAATTCTACATGAAAATTATCAACAATTTTAGCAAGCTTTTTCTTTTTCCATTTAGAAGACTTAACAGAGGCAGAAATATCATGAATAATAGCAATCCAAGATTCTTTATCTAAAGAGTTTAGATTTACCTCACTTGAGTCTTCACTTGTTGATGCTATAAGAGCAAAATGGCATTCTCCTTCATCACTAGAGCTTGAGCTTGATCCTTCACTTGAATCTTCACTTGAGCTTGAGTTGGAGGAGCCACTTGAGCTTGATTTCCATTTCTTCTTATGAAGATGGGTCTTTTTGCCTTGTGGGCAATCTTCCTTGTAGTGAACCTTCTTTCCACATGTGAAGCACCAGATGGAGGAGGACTTGCCTTTGTAGAATTTACCCTTGGAGTACATGGCATCTTCTTTAGCTTGAGAGGATGGAGAGACTTGTTCTATGATAGCTTCAATTTGAGCCTTCATTTCAGCCTTCTTCATTCTCTTTAGCTCTTTCTTTTCTTGTCTTTCTACTTCCTTCCTCTTGTCAAGTGTAGCTTCATGTGCTTGTAGATTTCCAATGAGCTCTTCAATAGGAATATCACTAAGAGACCTTGCTTCTTCAATGGAGGTCACCTTGGGTTCCCACCGCTTGGGGAGTTCTAAGGATCTTTGAGTTGATGTCTCCACTAGACATAGGATGTCCTAGAACAGCAAGACCATTCAAAATGGTGTTGATCCTTGAGTACATGTTGGCTATACTCTCCTCCTTTCCCATCTTGAAGTTCTCAAGAAACCTTTTGAGCATTTAGACTTTGCTTTCGTTCACTTGATCTGTTCCTTCATAAGTGATGCAAAGCTTTCTCCATACCTCATAGGCTGTTTCACATGAAGATATCTGGTTAAACTCGGTGGGGGTCATGGAGGCATATAGGATGTGCATGGCTCTAGCATTCAAGGTTGCTTTCATCAAGGTAGCTTCATCCCATTCTTCAATCTTTGTCTTTGGTAGCATGTATGGGCTGTTCACCATTTGCCACATCTCAAGACTTGATCCTTGGATGTAGAATTCAAGCCTTCTTTTCCAATAGAGGAAATTGCTCCCATCAAAGATTGGAAGGCTGGTCGGGAATCTCGCTCCTAGGTAGTCACCCATCTTCTCCTACTTGTTGAAGTATGCTTGGAGAAGACCCGCTCTGATACCAATTGTTGGATCCTAGATGGGTGATTAGATACTCTAGAGGGGGGTGAATAGAGATGAAATCACTTAAACAAAATTCATTAAACCTTCAAGATATATGACAAGATAAGGTTGTTAAATAGGTAATTTGAGTGCAACTAAAACATGCATAGCAAGGATGAGAGAGATTGAACATGCACCAATTATACAAGCTATTTAGAGTGGTTCCGCACTTCAAACTAGAAGTGTGTCAGTCCACTTGCCTAGAGAGGTCAACCTCTAGGACTTCAAAACTATTGCACTCTTATATTCATTTATAAGACTTATAATACATGTCCAACCAAAGGAATTACCTATCCAATACAAAGAGTCTTCAACCTTACCAAGGACTTACCAACTTTGCAAGAGTCTTCTGCCTTTCTTCCAAGGACTTACCTACTCTTGCCAAAGTCTTCAACCTTGCAGGAATTACCCACTCTTCTTGGATCTTCTGCCTTTGACTTCACCTTCACTCGGAGAAGATTCCACCAAGGTCTTACCCACTTGAGCTTGAGTCTTCCGCCTTCTCCAAGGGCTTACCCACTCTAGCTCCAAGTATTCAGTCTTGATCTTCACCAAGGGACTCCTTCCCTTGTTCTTCTTCACCTCTCTTGGACAAGAGAGAGAACCTTCATCTTCATGATTGCAAATTAGAGATGGGGAGGTGGTGGAAGTGAGAGCCTCACAAGATATACATGTAGTACTAGCTCTCTTACAGATTTCCTACTCACTCTAATGGATGTAGCAAGTGATTAAGCTTAGAGAGAGAGAGGAGGCTGTAGAAAGCACTCAGCTATAGAATAGGAACCTCACATAGAGTTTGCAATGAATGCTCAACCTTGGAACGAAACCCAAGAGGTCCTATTTATAGCTGGGGATGTCTCTTAGCCTTTGGGAACACTTGTGAACGAAAACTAGCCATTCTGTGGCTTTCAACGGATCTATTTTCACTTGTTGCAACTTCACAATGGCTAGAAGCACTTTTCTGCACTTTTCCGTACGGTGCAATCGGTCGAGTTTCTATAAAGGTAACTCGACTGATAGAGTAAAAGACAAAGCCGATATTCAGACCATCATTCGAGTTTGTCCTGAGGAAACTCGACTGACCAATGAAAATCGATTTGGTCAATTACTCCATCGGTCGAGTTCTGTGAAAACACAACTCGACCGATGCAATCTCTAGAAAATTGATCAAGGATGATCGGTCGAGTTTTCAGGCTGGGAAACTCGACCGACAAAGCGCATGTAATCAATTTTCAAAGTTGCATATAAAGTGCTCTAATATTCAATCTAAGTGCTCATGATATTTTTCTAAGCTTAATTACAAGTCATATAATCATTACAAGTGATTTACAACATGATTCTAATGGATATACATCATATTACAAAAACATGCACTTGTATGACTTTGACTTGTCTTTTCTCCAATTTGATATGCGCAAGTTAGGGCAATTGGAGTGTGTCTATACCTAATCTGAAATCACTCAAGTGGAGACATTAGACACCAATATGTGGAATGGTTAGTCATCATCAAAACACAGGTTTAGTCAATTTAGACGTGAGTCAACATTGACCTCATTGACCTTGAGTCAACAATCTCCCCCTTTTTGAAGATGACAAACCATTCCGTAAATGTATTGAAAGCTTTTAAGTAAATTCATATCTTTGGAAAAACCTAGGGGTTTCAATGGAATTGAGTTCATATGCTGCCCTCAATTGATGCGCATGGAGTTTTCATACTCCCTCTCAATTGATGCTATTTCTCCTTCATGGTTAGCTTTCATAACATATATAGAAACTATGTCTTCTACTCATATATGATCTATACATATATGTCTTCTCCCCTTTACCTTTTCTCTTTACATGAACATGCTTCTCCTCTTCATGTAAGACATACCTTCTTCCTCTTTTAAAAGAAGACATACCTTTCTCCCCCTTTGTCATTTCAAAGGGTGGGGTTATGAAAAAAGTAAGAAACATCACTTGTTAAAGAGAAAGGAGATAACACAAATATATATAAAAAGAGTAGAAGAGCACATATAGGGTCTTGTCCAAGCATAGAAAGAAAAGCAAGTTAAAGCATATACTTGAACATCTCAAAATGCAAGATAAAGTGCTGTAGAAAAACAATAACATGCAATTTTGGCACTCAAGATGATAGAATTTGACCAAAAACCATCAGAGCTCATCGCAAAGCAATGATTCTTGCTCAGAAGGTCATTTATGCATGAAAAGCACTAGTCTTGCACCAAAACCTGAAACTGGAGCAAATCTACATAAAATCCAAGAATAAACTCCAATTTCTACATATAATGTAGATCTATGTACCCTGCATCACAAAGTTATGCAAGCAACTCAAGATAGTAGATATGCAATTCAAGGAACAAGCTTGAGCATGTACGAGACAAGATACAAGCATAACATGTAGATGAGCAAAGATTCCAATTATAAACAAGGTTAGAACTACATGTATATGAACTACTAGTAGATGATATCACAAGTTAGGACTACTAGTAGGATCTAGATCATAGCAAGAGATACCAAAAGATACACAAGATAAAGCAATCTATGAGTAGATGTAGAGATATATCCAAACAAAGAGATATGCAACTTTAGAAGCATGAAAGGATATAACTCACTAGATATGCATCCTTACCATAAGATGATTACCCCTAAGAACCTCAAGGTTGTATCAAAACAAGATATACACCTAGATAGATGTAGAAAGTTATAGAACAACGGAAGCAATTTAAGACACAACCAAGAGATCCAAAGAGATCATCATCAAAACCTGCACAACAACTCAAAGCAAGTAATTGCAAGATATAGATATACCAATTTAGATCAATTTGAAAGATAGAGTTGTAAGCAAGATAGGAAATTTAGAACAAGGCAATATGCATATATAAAGGTACCAAAAGGAGTGCCAAAGAATAAGGCTATTGGTTGAGAAAATCTAGTTGAGAGAGAAATTCTCATTCAATAAGCCAACTGTGAATTCTGTGCACAATGTTATCAGTCGAGTTCTGTGCATTGACAACTCGACCGATGACAGTTGTTGGCAACACCCATTGGTGCCTATCAGTCGAGTTTCAATAGGGAAAACTCGACTGACAGACTAGCTATCAAAAGGCACATATATTTCATAAAAACATATATAGAGGCATGCTAAATATACAAACCATATCCAAACATGTCTAAGCAAGTTAGTAATGCACTATAGAAGCATTACGAGCGGTTTTTGAGCAAGTGTGTGAAGAGAATCACAAAAATCCCCTTTTAACTCAAAAACCATATGCATAGTGCACACTAACTTGACAAAAATAAGTTAGAAATGTTTATAAGCAATAAAAACTTTACCTTTGTTCTTACCATTCCTTTTCCACTTGTTGTCACCCTCTACACATCTCACCTTTCTTCTTTCATGTGCATTGAGAAGTCAATTTGCAATTCAATAGCTCAAGTCAATCCATTTGCAAGTACCTACAAGAAGAAAGATGAAATGGTCCGCAATCATGTTTTTGGGTCCAGAGGGGTTAGTTTAGCAAACCAAGTCCTATTGCACTTGGGTGCTTTCCTACAAGGACAACAAGTAGAATAATGACCAATTTCATTGCAATAGTTGCATGTGCCCATAGTCTTGGAACTAGAGGACTCTCCATGGAAGATTGGAGGTCCTTTATCTTTATTGTTCCCTTGACTACTATCATACCCTAAACTATGTCTACCAATTTGTTTAGTAGTATGGTGTAGTGTGTCATTAAGACTCTTTTTACCAACCAAGAATCTTTGCAAAGAAGATCTCAAACTATCATTATCATGCTTAAGAGAAGCAATAGTAGAAGACAATTGATTAATATTATCTCTAGCATGCAGAAGATCATTTTCTAAGCAAAGAGCTTTAGTTAAATAAGAATCTCTATCAATATGAAGAGCAGCAACATCATTCTCTCTACTAGTAGAACTAGAACAAGAATCATGCACATTGATTTTAGCAAGCAAGGAGGCATTTTCTGTTTCTAATTCTTGCAAAACATAATCTTTGTCCTTGTTTTCAGATTGAAGATAATCAATATCATGCACGAGAGAATCAACAATTAAAGTATGCTCTTCATTAGAACTAGTCATGAGAGGTTGAGCTTCTAGAAATCTAATCTTATCAAGCAAACTAGCATTTTCAAGTTTAAGAGAATCTACTTGACTAAGACAATCATTTTTATCATCAAGCAAGGAAGAATTAGCATGTTCAAGATCATCTAATTCTACATGCAAATTATCAACAATTTTAGCAAGCTTTTTCCTTTTACTTTTAGAAGACTTAAGAGAGGCACAAATATCATGAATAATAGCAATCAAAGATTCTTTATCTAAAGAGTTTAGATTTAACTCACTTAAATCTTCACTTGTTGATGCTATAAGAGCAAAATGGCATTCTCCTTCATCACTAGAGCTTGAGCTTGATCCTTCACTTGAATATTCACTTGAGCTTGAGTTGGAGGAGCCACTTGAGCTTGATTGCCATTTCTTCTTGTGAAGATGGGTCTTTTTGCCTTGTGGGCAATCTTCCTTGTAGTGACCCTTCTTTCCACATGTAAAGCACCGGATGGAGGAGGACTTGCCTTTGTAGAATTTACCCTTGGAGTACATGGCATCTTCTTTAGCTTGAGAGGATGAAGAGACTTGTTCCATGATAGTTTCAATTTGAGCCTTCATTTCAGCCTTCTTCATTCTCTTTAGCTCTTTCTTTTCTTGTCTTTCTACTTCCTTCCTCTTGTCAAGTATAGCTTCATGTGCTTCTAGATTTCCAATGAGCTCTTCAATAGAAATATCCCGAAGAGACCTTTCTTCTTCAATGGAGGTCACCTTGGGTTCCCACCGCTAGGGGAGAGTTCTAAGGATCTTTGAGTTGATCTCTCCACTAGACATAGGATGTCCTAGAACAGCAAAACCATTCAAAATGTTGTTGAGCCTTGAGTACATGTTGTCTATACTCTCCTCCTTTCCCATCTTGAAGTTCTCAAGCAGCCCTTTGAGCATGTAGACTTTGCTTTCCTTCACTTGATCTGTTCCTTCATAAGTGATGCAAAGCTTTCTCCATACCTCATAGGCTGTTTCACATGAAGAAATCTGGTTGAAATCAATGGGGGTCATGGAGGCATATAGGATGTGCATGGATCTAGCATTCAAGGTTGCTTTCATCAAGGTAGCTTCATCCCATTCTTCAATCTTTGTCTTTGGTAGCATGTATGGGCTGTTCACCATTTGCCACATCTCAAGACTTGATCCTTGGATGTAGAATTGAAGCCTTCTTCTCCAATAGAGGAAATCGCTCCCATCAAAGATTGAAGGCTGGTCGAGAATCTCCCTCCTAGGTAGTCACCCATCTTCTCCTACTTGTTGAAGTATGCTTGGAGAAGACCCGCTCTGATACCAATTGTTGGATCCTAGATGGGTGATTAGATGCTCTAGAGGGGGGGATGAATAGAGCTGAAAGCACTTAAACAAAATTCATTAAACCTTCAAGATATATGACAAGATAAGGTTGATAAATAGGTAATTTGAGTGCAACTAAAACATGCATAGAAAGGATGAGAGAGATTGAACATGCACCAATTAGACAGGCTATTTAGAGTGGTTCCACACTTCAAACTAGAAGTGTGTCAGTCCACTTGCCTAGAGAGGTCAACCTCTAGTATTTCCAAACTATTGCACTCTTATATTCATTTATAAGACTTACAATACATGACCAACCAAATGACTTACCTATCCAATACAAAGAGTCCTCAACCTTACCAAGGACTTACCCACTTTGCAAGAGTCTTCTGCCTTTCTTCCAAGGACTTACCTACTCTTGCCCAAGTCTTCAGCCTTGCAGGAATTACCCACTCTTCTTGGATCTTCCGCCTTTGACTTCACCTTCACTCGGAGAAGCTTCCACCAAGGTTTTACCCACTTGATCTTGAGTCTTCTGCCTTCTCCATGGGCTTACCCACTCTAGTTCCAAGTCTTCAACCTTGATCTTCACCAAGGGACTCCTTCCCTTGTTCTTTTTCACCTCTCTTGGACAAGAGAGAGAACCTTCATCTTCATGATTGCAAATGAGAGATGGGGAGGTGGTGGAAGTGAGAGCCTCACAAGATATACATGTAGGACTAGCTCTCTTATAGATTTCCTACTCACTCTAATGGATGTAGAAAGTGATTAAGCTTAGAGAGAGAGAGGAGGCTGTAGGAAGCACTCAGCTATAGAATAGGAACCTCACATAGAGTTTGCAATGAATGCTCAACCTTGGAATGAAGCCCAAGAGGTCCTATTTATAGCTGGGGATGCCTCTTAGCCTTTGGGAACACTTGTGAACGAAAACTAGCCGTTTTGTGGCTTGCAACAAATCTATTTTCACTTGTTGCAACTTCACAACGGCTAGAAGCACTTTTCTGCACTTTTTCGTACAGTGCAATCGGTCGAGTTTCGATAAAGGTAACTCGACCGATAGAGTAAAAGACAAAGCCGATATTCAGACCATCGGTCGAGTTTGTCTTGAGGAAACTCGACCGACCAATGAAAATCGATTTGGTCAATTACTCCATCGGTCGAGTTCTGTGAAAATACAACTCGATCGATGCAATCTCTAGAAAATTGATCAAGGATGATCGGTCGAGTTTTCAGGCTGGGAAACTCGACCGACAAAGTGCCTGTAATCAATTTTCAAAGTTGCATCTAAAGTGCTCTAATATTCGATCTAATTGCTCATGATATTTTTCTAAGCTTAATTACAAGTCATACAATCATTACAAGTGATTTACAACATGATTCTAATGGATATACATCATATTACAAAAATGTGCACTTGTATGACTTTGACTTGTCTTTTCTCCAATTTGATATGCGCAAATTAGGGCAATTGGAGTGTGTCTATACCTAATTTGAAATCACTCAAGTAGAGACATTAGACACCAATATGTGGAATGGTTAGTCATCATCGAAACACAGGTTTAGTCAATTTAGACGTGAGTCAACATTGACCTAATTGACCTTGAGTCAACAATCTCCCCCTTTTTGAAGATGACAAACCATTCCATAAATGTATTGAAAGCTTTTTAGTAAATTCATATCTTTGGAAAAACCTAGGGGTTTCAATGGAATTGAGTTCATATGCTCCCCCTAAATTTATGTGCATGGAGTTTTCATACTCCCCCTCAATTGATACTATTTATCCTGCATGGTTAGCTTTCATAACATTTATAGAAACTATGTCTTCTACTCATATATGTTCTACACATATATGTCTTCTCCCCTTTACCTTCTGTCTTTACATGAACATGCTTCTCCTCTTCATGTATGACATACCTTCTTCCTATTTTAAAAGAAGACATACCTTTCTCCCCCTTTGTCATTTCAAAAAGTGGGGTTATGAAGAAAGTAAGAAACATCACTTGTTAAATAGAAAGGAGATAACACAAACATATATAAGGAGAGTAGAAGAGCACAGATAGGGTCTTGTCCAAGCATAGAAAGAAAAGCAAGTTAAAGCATATACTTGAACATCCCAAAATGTAAGATAAAGTGCTGCAGAAAAACAATAACATGCAATTTTGACCCTCAAGATGATAGAATTGGACCAAAAACCATCAGAGCTCATCGCAAATCAATGAGTCTTGCTCAGAAGGTCATTTGTACATGAAAAGCACTAGTCTTGCACCAAAAACTGAAACTGGAGCAAATCTGCATAAAATCCAAAAATAAACTCCAATTTCTACATATAATGTAGATCTATGTACCCTGCATCACAAAGTAATGCAAGCAACTCAAGATAGTAGATATGCAATTCAAGGAACAAGCTTGAGCATGTATGAGACAAGATACAAGCATAGCATGTAGATGAGCAAAGATGCCAATTATAAACAAGGTTAGAACTACATGTATATGAACTACTAGTAGATGATATCACAAGTTAGGACTACTAGTAGGATCTAGATCATAGCAAGAGATACCAAAAGATACACAAGATAAAGCAAGCTATGAGTAGATGTAGAGATATATCCACACAAAGAGATATGCAATTTTAGAAGCATGAAAGGATATAACTCACTAGATATGCATCCTTACCATAAGATGATCACCCCTAAGAACCTCAAGGTTGTATCAAAACAAGATATACACCTAGATAGATGTAGCAAGTTAGAGCACAACGGAAGCAATTTAAGACACAACCAAGAGATCTAAAGAGATCATCATCAAAACCTGCACAACAACTCAAAGCAAGTAATTGCAAGATATAGATATACCAATTTAGATCAATTTAAAAGATAGAGTTGTAAGCAAGATAGGAAATTTAGAACAAGGCAATATGCATATATAAAGGTACCAAAAGGAGTGCCAAAGAATAAGGCTAATGGTTGAGAAAATCTAGTTGAGAGAGAAATTCTCATTCAATAAGCCAAATGTGAATTCTGTGCACAATGTTATCGGTCGAGTTCTGTGCATTGACAACTCGACCGATGACAGTTGTTGGCAACACCCATTGGTGCCAATCAGTCGAGTTTCAATAGGGAAAACTCGACCGACAGACCAGCTATCAAAAGGCACATATATTTCATAGAAACATATATAGAGGCATGCTAAATATACAAACCATATCCAAACATGTCTAAGCAAGTTAGTAATGCACTATAGAAGCATTAGGAGCAGTTTTTGAGCAAGTGTGTGAAGAGAATCGCAAAAATCCACTTTTGACTCAAAAACCATATGCATAGTGCACACTAACTTGACAAAAACAAGTTAGATATGTTTATAAGCAATAAAAACTTTACCTTTGTTCTTACCATTCCTTTTCCACTTGTTGTCACCCTCTACACATCTCACCTTTCTTCTTTCATGTGGATTGAGAAGTCAATTTGCAATTCAATAGATCAAGTCAATCCATTTGCAAGTACCTACAAGAAGAAAGATGAAATGGTCCCCAATCATGTTTTTGGGTCCAGAGGGGTTAGTTTAGAAAACCAAGTCCTATTGCACTTGGGTGCTTTCCTACAAGGACAACAAGTAGAATAATGACCAATTTCATTGCAATAGTTGCATGTGCCCATAGTCTTGGAACTAGAGGACTCTCCATGGAAGATTGGAGGTCCTTTATCTTTGTTGTTCCCTTGGCTACTATCATACCCTAAACTATGTCTACCAATTTGTTTAGTAGTATGGTGTAGTTTGTCATTAAGACTCTTTTTACCAACCAAGAATCTTTGCAAAGAAGATCTCAAACTATCATTATCATGCTTAAGAGAAGCAATAGTAGAAGACAATTGATTAATATTATCTCTAGCATGCAGAAGATCATTTTCTAAGCAAAGAGCTTTAGTTAAATAAGAATATCTATCAATATGAAGAGCAACAACATCATTCTCTCTACTAGTAGAACTAGAACAAGAATCATGCACATTGATTTTAGCAAGCAAGGAGGCATTTTCTGTTTCTAATTCTTGCAAAACATAATCTTTGTCCTTGTTTTCAAATTTAAGATAATCAATATCATGCACGAGAGAATCAACAATTAAAGTATGCTCTTCATTAGAACTAGTCATGAGAGGTTGAGCTTCTAGAAATCTAATCTTATCAAGCAAACTAGCATTTTCAAGTTTAAGAGAATCTACTTGACTAAGACAAATATTTTTATCATCAAGCAAGTAAGAATTAGCATGTTCAAGATCATCTAATTCTACATGCAAATTATCAACAATTTTAGCAAGCTTTTTCCTTTTACTTTTAGAAGACTTAAGAGAGGCACAAATATCATGAATAATAGCAATCAAAGATTCTTTATCTAAAGAGTTTAGATTTAACTCACTTGAATCTTCACTTGTTGATGCTATAAGAGCAAAATGGCATTCTCCTTCATCACTAGAGCTTGAGCTTGATCCTTCACTTGAATCTTCACTTGAGCTTGAGTTGGAGGAGCCACTTGAGCTTGATTGCCATTTATTCTTGTGAAGATGGGTCTTTTTGTCCTGTGGGAAATCTTCCTTGTAGTGACCCTTCTTTCCACATGTGAAGCACCGGATGGAGGAGGACTTGCCTTTGTAGAATTTACCCTTGGAGTACATGGCATCTTCTTTAGCTTGAGAGGATGGAGAGACTTGTTCCATGATAGTTTCAATTTGAGCCTTCATTTCAGCCTTCTTCATTCTCTTTAGCTCTTTCTTTTCTTGTCTTTCTACTTCCTTCCTCTTGTCAAGTGTAGCTTCATGTGCTTGTAGATTTCCAATGAGCTGTTCAATAGGAATATCCCGAAGAGACCTTACTTCTTCAATGGAGGTCACCTTGGGTTCCCACCGCTAGGGGAGAGTTCTAAGGATCTTTGAGTTGATCTCTCCACTAGACATAGGATGTCCTAGAACATCAAAACCATTCAAAATGTTGTTGATCCTTGAGTACATGTTGGCTATACTCTCCTCCTTTCCCATCTTGAAGTTCTCAAGCAGCCCTTTGAGCATGTAGACTTTGCTTTCCTTCACTTGATCTGTTCCTTCATAAGTGATGCAAAGCTTTCTCCATACCTCATAGGCCGTTTCACATGAAGAAATCCGGTTGAAATCAATGGGGGTCATGGAGGCATATAGGATGTGCATGGCTCTAGCATTCAAGGTTGCTTTCATCAAGGTAGCTTCATCCCATTCTTCAATCTTTGTTTTTGGTAGCATGTATGGGCTGTTCACCATTTGCCACATCTCAAGACTTGATCCTTGGATGTAGAATTGAAGCCTTCTTCTCCAATAGAGGAAATCACTCCCATCAAAGATGGGAAGGCTGGTCGAGAATCTCCCTCCTAGGTAGTCACCCATATTCTCCTACTTGTTGAAGTATGCTTGGAGAAGACCCACTCTAATACCAATTGTTGGATCCTAGATGGGTGATTAGATGCTCTAGAGGGGGGTGAATAGAGCTGAAAGCACTTTAACAAAATTCATTAAACCTTCAAAATATATGACAAGATAAGGTTTATAAATAGGTAATTTGAGTGCAACTAAAACATGCATAGCAAGGATGAGAGAGATTGAACATGCACCAATTAGACAGGCTATTTAGAGTGGTTCCACACTTCAAACTAGAAGTGTGTCAGTCCACTTGCCTAGAGAGGTCAACCTCTATGACTTCCTAACTATTTCACTCTTATATTCATTTATAAGACTTACAATACATGACCAACCAAAGGACTTACCTATCCAATACAAAGAGTCTTCAACCTTACCAAGGACTTACCCACTTTGTAAGAGTCTTCCGCCTTTCTTCCAAGGACTTACCTACTCTTGCCCAAGTCTTTAGCCTTGCAGGAATTACCCACTCTTCTTGAATCTTCCGCCTTTGACTTCACCTTCACTCGGAGAAGCTTCCACCATGGTCTTACCCACTCGAGCTTGAGTCTTCTGCCTTCTCTAAGGGCTTACCCACTCTAGGTCCAAGTCTTTAGCCTTGATCTTCACCAAGGGACTCCTTCCCTTGTTTTTCTTCACCTCTCTTGGACAAGAGAGAGAACCTTCATCTTCATGATTGTAAATGAGAGATGGGGAGGTGGTGGAAGTGAGAGCCTCACAAGATATACATGTAGGACTAGCTCTCTTATAGATTTCCTACTCACTCTAATGGATGTAGCAAGTGATTAAGCTTAGAGAGAGAGAGGAGGATGTAGGAAGCACTCAGCTATAGAATAGGAACCTCACATAGAGTTTGCAATGAATGCTCAACCTTGGAATGAAGCCCAAGAGGTCTTATTTATAGCTGGAGATGCCTCTTAGCCTTTGGGAACACTTGTGAACGAAAACTAGCCGTTTTCTGGCTTACAACAGATCTATTCTCACTTGTTGCAACCTCACAACGACTAGAAGCACTTTTCTGCACTTTTCCGTACAGTGCAATCGGTCGAGTTTCTATAAAGGTAACTCGACCGATAGAGTAAAAGACAAAGCCGATATTCAGACCATCGGTCAAGTTTGTCCTGAGGAAACTCGACCGACCAATGAAAATCAATTTGGTCAATTAATCCATCGATCGAGTTCTGTTAAAACACAACTCGACCGATGCAATCTCTAGAAAAATTGATCAAGGATGATCGGTCGAGTTTTCAGGCTGGGAAACTCGACCGACAAAGTGCCTGTAATCAATTTTCAAAGTTGCATCTAAAGTGCTCTAATATTCGATCTAAGTGCTCCTGATATTTTTCTAAGCTTAATTACATGTCATACAATCATTACAAGTGATTTACAATATGATTCTAATGGATATACATCATATTAGAAAAACGTGCACTTGTATGACTTTGACTTGTCTTTTCTCCAATTTGATATGCGCAAGTTAGGGCAATTGGCGTGTGTCTATACCTAATCTGAAATCACTCAAGTAGAGACATTAGACACCAATATGTGGAATGGTTAGTCATCATCAAAACACAGGTTTAGTCAATTTATACATGAGTCAACATTGACCTAATTGACCTTGAGTCAACAATCTCCCCCTTTTTGAAGATGACAAACCATTCCATAAATGTATTGAAAGCTTTTAAGTAAATTGATACCTTTGGAGAAACCTAGGGGTTTCAATGGAATTGAGTTCATATGCTCCCGCTCAATTGATGCACATGGAGTTTTCATACTCCCCCTCAATTGATGCTATTTCTCCTGCATGGTTAGCTTTCATAACATTTATAGAAACTATGTCTTCTACTCATATATGTTCTACACATATATGTCTTCTCCCCTTTACCTTCTCTCTTTACATGAAAATGCTTCTCCTCTTCATGTAAGACATACCTTCTTCCTCTTTTGAAAGAAGACATACCTTAATCCCCCTTTGTCATTTCAAAAAGTGGGGTTATGAAGAAAGTAAGAAACATCACTTGTTAAAGAGAAAGGAGATAACACAAATATATATAAGGAGAGTAGAATAGCACAGATAGGGTCTTGTCCAAGCATAGAAAGAAAAGCATGTTAAAGAATATACTTGAACATCCCAAAATGCAAGATAAAGTGCTGCAGAAAAACAATAACATGCAATTTTGACCCTCAAGATAATAGAATTTGACCAAAAACCATCCGAGCTCATTGCATAGCAATGAGTCTTTCTCAGAAGGTCATTTCTGAATGAAATGCACTAGTCTTGCACCAAAAACTTAAACTGGAGCAAATCTGCATAAAATCCAAAAATAAACTCCAATTTCTACATATAATGTAGATCTATGTACCCTACATCACAAAGTTATGCAAGCAACTCAAGATAGTAGATATGCAATTCAAGGAACAAGCTTGAGCATGTATGAGACAAGATACAAGCATAGCATGTAGATGAGCAAAGATGCCAATTATAAAAAAGGCTAGAACTACATGTATATGAACTACTAGTAGATGATATCACAAGTTAGGACTACTAGTAGGATCAAGATCATAGCAAGAGATACCAAAAGATACACAAGATAAAGCAAGCTATGAGTAGATGTAGAGATATATCGAAACAAAGAGATATGCAACTTTAGAAGCATGTAAGGATATAACTCACTAGATATGCATCCTTACCATAAGATGATTACCCCTAAGAACCTCAAGGTTGTATCAAAACAAGATATACACTTAGATAGATGTAGCAAGTTAGAGCACAACGGAAGCAATTTAAGACACAACCAAGAGATCCAAAGAGATCATCATCAAAACCTGCACAACAACTCAAAGAAAGTAATTGCAAGATATAGATATACCAATTTAGAGTAATTTGAAAGATAGAGTTGTAAGCAAGATAGGAAATTTAGAACAAGGCAATATGCATATATAAAGGTACCAAAAGGAGTGCCAAAGAATAAGGCTATTGGTTGAGAAAATCTAGTTGAGAGAGAAATTTTCATTCAATAAGCCAACTGTGAATTCTGTGCACAGTGTTATCGGTCGAGTTCTGTGCATTGACAACTCGACCGATGACAGCTGTTGGAAACACCCATTGGTGCCTAACGGTCGAGTTTCAATAGGGCAAACTCAACCGACAGACCAGCTGTCAAAAGGCACATATATTTCATAAAAACATATATAGAGGCATGCTAAATATACAACCCAGATCCAAACATGTCTAAGCAAGTTAGTAATGCACTATAGAAGCATTAGGAGCAGTTTTTGAGCAAGTGTGTGAAGAGAATCATAAAAAGCCACTTTTAACTCAAAAACCATATGCATAGTGCACACTAACTTGACAAAAACAAGTTAGATATGTTTATAAGCAATAAAAACTTTACCTTTGTTGTTACCATTCCTTTTCCACTTGTTGTCACCCTCTACACATCTCACCTTTCTTCTTTCATGTGGATTGAGAAGTCAATTTGCAATTCAATAGCTCAAGTCAATCCATTTGCAAGTACCTACAAGAATAAAGATGAAATGGTCCCCAATCTTGTTTTTGGGTTCGGAGGGGTTAGTTTAGCAACCCAAGTCCTATTGGTCTTGGGTGCTTTCCTAAAAGGACAACACGTAGAATAATGACCAATTTCATTGCAATAGTTGCATGTGCCCATAGTCTTGGAACTAGAGGACTCTCCATGGAAGATTGGAGGTCCTTTATCTTTGTTGTTCCCTTAACTACTATCATACCCTAAACCATGTCTACCAATTTGTTTAGTAGTATCGTGTAGGATGTTATTAAGACTCTTTTTACCAACCAAGAATCTTTGCAAAGACGATCTCAAACTATCATATCATGCTTAAGAGAAGCAATAGTAGAAGATATTTGATTAATATTATCTCTAACATGCAGAAGATCATTTTCTAAGCAAAGAGCTTTAGTTAAATATGAATCTCTATCAATATGAAGAGCATCAACATCATTCTCTCTACTAGTAGAACTAGAACAAGAATCATGCACATTGATTTTAGAAAGCAAGGAGGCATTTTCTGTTTCTAATTCTTGCAAAACATAATCTTTGTCCTTGTTTTCAGATTTAAGAACATCAATATCATGCATGAGAGAATCAAAAATTAAACTATGCTCTTCATTAGAACTAGTCATGAGAGGTTGAGCTTCTAGAAATCTAATCTTATCAAGCAAACTAGCATTTTCAAGTTTAAGAGAATCTACTTGACTAAGACAATCATTTTTATCATCAAGCAAGTAAGAACTAGCATGTTCAAGATCATCTAATTCTACATGAAAATTATCAACAATTTTGCCAAGGTTTTTCTTTTTCCTTTTAGAAGACTTAAGAGAGGCACAAATATCATGAATAATAGCAATCAAAGATTCTTTATCTAAAGAGTTTAGATTTAACTCACTTGAGTCTTCACTTGTTGATTCTATAAGAGCAAAATGGCATTCTCCTTCATCACTAGAGCTTGAGCTTGATCCTTCACTTGAATTTTCACTTGAGGTTGAGTTGGAGGAGCCACTTGAGCTTGATTGCCATTTCTTCTTGTGAAGATTGGTCTTTTTGCCTTGTGGGCAATCTTCCTTTTAGTGACCCTTCTTTCCACATGTGAAGCACCGAATGGAGGAGGACTTGCCTTTGTAGAATTTACCCTTGGAGTACATGGCATCTTCTTTAGCTTGAGAGGATGGAGAGACTTTTTCCATGATAGCTTCAATTTGAGCCTTCATTTCAGCCTTCTTCATTCTCTTTAGCTCTTTCTTTTCTTGTCTTTCTACTTCCTTCCTCTTGTCAAGTGTAGCTTCATGTGCTTGTAGATTTCCAATGAGCTCTTCAATAGGAATATCCCTAAGAGACCTTACTTCTTCAATGGAGGTCACCTTGGGTTCCCACCGCTTGGGGAGAGTTCTAAGGGTCTTTGAGTTGTTCTCTCCACTAGACATAGGATGTCCTAGAACAACAAGACTGTTACATCCCCAAATTTTGGGTTCCTTTGGTGAGAAATGTAATTTCTCATATTAAAGATATTTGGACAAATAATGATATAATTTGTTATGAATAAATGGATTTCATTTAAAATAGCCTTGTTGTTTGATTTGTGGGCTTTATTGGCTATTGGACCCAATAAGGGAAAAGACAAAAGAAATTCCACTATTATTGAGTAAAAAAGAAAGTAGAGGAAAGAATGCTGTGGAAATCTCTAGAAGGCAAAATAATGTAATCCAAGGATGGATTTCGTGCCTTTAGGTTCCTTGGGTGCCAAGGAATCCAAGATTGCGAAGAAAAGACAATAATAAAAGAAAGGATCAAATAAGTATTTCTTTATTAAGAAAGAAATTGAAAACAATGGTAAAAGGTGGAAAACAAGTGAAAAGAGGTATAATTGAGTTATCCATAGTGGAATTTCGTATTCCAAGGATTCTTAATGATAAAAGGAATACTAATGAGGAAAGTAAAAGAGAAATAAATAGGAATCCTCAAAAAGAAATATTTTAATAAGAAATACACATGAAAATGAAGAATAATGCATTTAGATGCATCTAGAAGGATAATGAGTATCCGATAAAAAGGATTTCGAAATAATAGAGTTCCTTGGGATCCACAGAGTCCCAATGAAGAAAGAGGAAAGAGAAAATAGCAAATTTGCAAAATAAAAAGATAATGTGATACATTATTAGTAAATTTGTGATATTGATAAAAAGAAAGTATTTTCCTATTAAATGAAAATAGAATTCGTGCCTTTAGAATAAAGGCCAAGTAATAAAAGAATAAAAGAAGTTATTTTCGAAATCCTAATGTCTAAGGAATAATGGACACCAAGGGAGTTTGTTTAGAGAGGAAAGGTTGCTTTTTCATGAAGGAATATAACTTCCTAGTAGGAAAGGGACTTGGAAACTCAAGGAAAGCCATCATAAGGCTTCGTTCCCCCCTCTATAAAAGGTGGGAGAACTCTGGGCCGAGTCCAGGAGGGAGAAATCCCACGAACACTCCTTTCTTCCTCTTCGTCTTCATGTTCTTGGAAACCAAACCCTAACCATGAAGGAAAGTGCGACCCTAGTACAATGTGAAGCCATTGAGCGAACTTAATAGAGAGAGTGTGCTCTCACGACGACTGAGGGGAGATTAGTCATCACCTCCTTGCCCGTACCTTCGCGCAGCACCAGCGGGAGGACTGTAGCGCGGTTGCAGTTCGAGGACAAACCACCCGCACCCCCGACCACCCTGGCCGTGGGTTAGAGCTTGGTGGGATGCAGCGGAGGCTGTCCAAGGGTACCGGTCGGTTTCTGGGCACTGTCGAGGTCTAGGGGTGGAGGAAGGGCCATGCTAGGGCTGTGGAACGGCGGCTAGGGTGACTGCAACCAAGCGACTCGAGGAAGAAGAATGGCGGAAGCACGTTGGATAGAATTGCCCTCCGCGGACCAAAAGAGCTGAACCTTAAGTCGAGGGTAAAATGGTAATTCGATTATAAACTCAAACGTGGGCCGAGTTGCATGCATAAGATGATGTGGCGGCTTCCGGTTGGTCTAAAAAGGTATTTCTTCCAAAAATCATAACTCTTTAATAGTAGCTCGGATGACAAAAGTTTATACATGAATTTTGCTCAGAAAAATGAGAGGAATCTAATAAAAATATAATTGGAGCCTGATTCTTCTTGCTAATAAAAAAGTATATAAAGATGCTATCTTTAATAGTTTAATCAATGAAAAACCCTAATCTTTGATGATTAATGAATTAGAAAAGGTTATATGGGTGTTTAAAGTAGATACTAACCTGTTGTTAATAAAAAGGGCATATTAGATCTTAAAATATGATCTTCATGTGTAATTTAATTATTTAAGGTTCCATATGCTTTAATGAACCTTGAACCCTAACTTTGGTAATTATGACCCTTAATGTTTTTAATTGGCTAAATTCATGTACAAAGATGAGATATGATGTTTCTAATCTATTTTGAGTATAAAGGTTCCTAATTGTGGTTAAATACCCTTAATGCAGTAATTAGGGTTTTCTAATGAATAAAGGTGGAATTAGTGTTGAATAGAGTTGATGAAAGATAAGTTGATGATAATTAGGCCTAATAATCGTGTCATGTCTTAAAAGGATAAAAGTGATAGCTTTAATGTAAAAGAGGCTTAATGCGCTTAATCGATGTTTAATTGCACCTTAATATGAAATTAGGGTTACATGTAGCTAAAAGGTAACCTTAATATCTTTCTTGAAGAATAAACGTGATAAATAGGGTTTGAGAGTAATTGTATTAAATTAGGGTTTAAAATAAGTAAAAGGTTAACTAAAACCCTAATTGCAATGGAAACCCTAAAAGTGGATTAGAAACCCTATGGAGCGAGCTTGATTTAATAGATCTTGATGACATGAGTAATAAAAGGAAATTGTATAATTGTTTCAGGATCTTATTGAATTCTTGCTTGTCTGTTGTTGATTGGACTATTCTGTCTCAAATAGGCCTAACAGGTATGTGGTTATGCTTATGGCTACCCGAATTAGTTCTCTGGGATTTTTATCGATGTTTCCATCATGTCTTGAATTAAACTGTTGGATGTATTTAATTCATGCAAAGTATAATGTGAATATGACTATCACACATGAAATATGCCTACTAGCTCAGATCCTAGTCCCCTATGTAGCTTAATGGGTTGACCTAGTAAATGGCTACCAATGGGGTAGGCCCATCAGGTCATTGGATGACTTAGTAAATGGCTACCAATGGGGTAGGTCCATCAAGTCACATTGAGTTAGAGATTGGACTACCTATGGGTAGTGCCATGCGACTCAACCCTAGATATTGATCTACCTGTTAGGTAGGATCATGCAGGGTTTAATAAGGATCTACTTAGAGAGAGGTAGTATCTCAGTCTGCTGTAGGGACATCACAGAGATAGGGGATAGGAAAGGATTGAGTAGTATGGTTTAAAACGTAATCTTGGCTGTTAAATGATAATTGGCTGATTACTTTGTTACTATAGTTGCACAATTATTGTTTCCCCCACATACCAGCTTCTTGCTGACTGACGTTTTGTTTGTCGGCGTTTTAGGTACAATGAAAAGAACAAACAATAAAGTGGCATATGTGGAATTAAATTAGAAGTAACGTGCACAGGAGGATTAGTTAGATTAGTATCTTCATGGATAGAAGTTTAGAAATCCCAGATTTTAAAAAGGTAAACAAAGTTTTATTTTATACCAATTTTCAGTTTAGTTGGTAAAGTTTATTAATTGTTATTGATTATTTGTCGAACCTTTGATCCTGTTAGTTGAATAATGGCTCTGACCTTCGGGTCTCCGTTAATTGGGGGTTACTGGGAGACGAGGTCGTTACAATTGGTATCAGAGCATAGGTTCCTCAAGTAATCTTTAATAATTATTAAATTATACAAATTCTGTCGAACCCAAGGGAGTTATTAGAGGATTATCCGAAAGACAGAGGTGTCTAGAAAAGGATCAGGACCGGGGGCTGGCAATATTTTCCTTCGCACCGCTAGTCGGAATACGAGGACTCCCGGATCTGTGTGACTTCCTGGCCAAAGTCTTAGGGTATGATTCAAAATAAGATACCTCTAGGACTCTCTCATCTTGTTCATCCCTTCTCAACTCCAATTCTGTTAAGGACCTTAAGGATTAGGGTTTCCTCTCTCTTCTCCTCACCCTCTTGAGGTATGGGTAAGGTTGACAAGGATTAAGGAATCCTCCACCAAATTAATAAAAAAAAGCATGTAAATAAGATGTCATGGACATAAGCTTAATAGAGTAAGCGTAAAAGGAATAGATACATGCTTAGGTCGTATGACACGAGTTGTCATTGCCCTCAGGAGAGACCTGAGGATAGACCTCCTTGGTAGGAGGATGAGTAGAGAGAGTTAGTCTTGGAGGTAGAGACCTCCATCCAAAGTAGAGACCTAGCACCTCATTTGAGGATGATGTTAACCCTAACCCTAAGTGAAGTTTAGAGAGAGAGATGACATGATGAGTTAGATGTCATGGTAGACTGAGTGTTTGGATAGATATGCCTTTGGTTTGCCACACGAGCCATGAGAGGGTAGATGACCTAGTACCTTTGGTGACCCAACCCTGGAGAGGGTCGTGCATGCCATAGCGAAGGATAGCTCCTTCATGGATGAGGTCAGAGGAGAACCTATAGTTACCCTATGGGCTTGTGCAAGTAGGGTATAGCATGCACCCAGAGTACATCAGTGGTACGGTAGTAGGTTGAAACCCTGGCCAGAAGGGCATGATGGATGGCTTATGAGATAAGCATAAAGAGATATGAATAATCTTGAGCCAAACATGAGTTGAGCATAGGCTTCAACCACATAGGGGTTTGCTTGAGAGCATCAGACTTCATGGAGACGGGACCTCTAGTAGGTATGGTTGGAGGTGGTTTTAGCTCTAGAGAGAGGAAGCAGGACCCCAACAAGGAGGTGGGAAGTCTAAAACCACAAAACTTGAGGAATAGTGGGGAGTTGAGGATGATGCGACCTACGTGGATGATAGTGGTTTCCTTATGCTTTATTTATGGAGGTTGATGATATCTTGGTTGCCTTTAGAGGAACCAAACCCTAGAAAGAGGACGATGCTTCTAGTACCCATGGTATAAGTGGTTACCTGCTGGATGAGATAAAGAGTGCTTTAGACTCTGAGGAGGTTTAAGTAACCAGTTGTGAGGCTTTATACCTAGTTGGTTGCCCTGGAAGAGGACTCAACTCTGAAGCATTGCTTAAGTAGAAAGATCACGAAAGTACATGACATACCTTGGACATGCTTGATTCGTGGTTAAGAGGTTGAACATGTAGTTGGATACCCAAAAGTGAACATAGGGTTCCTAGGCCTAAGAGGGGAAGCAGTGTATCTGATGCTCATGATGAGATTTGAATCTGGTACCCCTCATGTGTAGAGGTAAAGGAAATCCCTTACGTTAAGGGTATGTTTGATGAACCCCTCACAACTAAGTTGATGTATGTTGAGTATGAGAACAAGTGTGACCTAGCATGGTTTTGTAGGTACGCTTGTTCCTTAGTAGTTGTTGGTTTAAGCATGCTCATATGGATGTAAACCCTAAGAATGGTTGTGACCTTTGTTATAAAGGTGTAGTTTCCTCCCATCCTGGGAGAGCGACCCTTTAGTAGGAAGTTTACCAGTTTGGATGGTTTTGAGGTAACCTAAGGAGGTTTCATAGGATCTTGAGAAGCTAAGTGAAGAGTACATGGCATGAGAATGAACCTATAGACCCATAGATAACCATCTCTATGTGCATGTGGATGTGTTACCATGGAGGTAGCCGGTATGGGGCTCGACCAAGGTAGGCAGGTTGCCATGACCCTTATGAAAGGACGAAAGTCAACCCATGAATGCAAGAAGAGAGATGATGGATGTTTGGGTAAGGTTCTATGTTGGACATGTACAATAATAGAATCCTAAGTCTATCCTAGGGTCAGGTAGGGATAAGACCGATGGAAGAAGGAGTTGCCTAATTCCTAGTTGCACATGACCATAGGGTCGGGAGGTAACAACTATCATTGTCTAAGGGCCATGGGTTAGGAGATTGATCACCTTCAAGGACTCATGGGACCCAAAGGGCAGATGAGTAGGGCACTCTCTGGATGCATAAGGGAAAAGGGATGACCCCAAAAGTGCCGGCACCCTATAGACCTAGAGGAGATGACTAAGGATTGTGCTTGGACCAAGTAAGTTCGAGACCAGTTTTCCATGGAAGTAATTTTGATATCATGATGGTTGTGATGTAGAGACATATGTGGCACGTTTCAACTTAGATTTGAAAGTGTATTGGCGAGGTGGGCTGTACCATCTCTACTCTTGGAACAGGAAGAACTCTGTATTTGGACTGCAGCCAAATGCTTATTTCTTCTTATTATGGGAGTGAGAGATAGGATAATATGCATGCCTTACACCAAGGATAAAGATGATGTAAGTTGGAACGTAGCTACAAGGTATGAGGATAGAGATGATAACATACTCTGGTGAAGTGAATTATACATGGATGGTTCGCAAACACTAAGAGAGGTAGTGTAGTCAGCTTATGAGGATGTTTTATCAGGAAATATGTGGAATTTGCAAATTAACCAAGGTCGAGTTCGATCACAGTGAGTATGAGCTCAGAGCTTCTTAATGAAGATAGACATAGAGTTTGAGATGAGATGATAAGTATAATACATGGAGGTGTATGTTACCTAACACTTAAGGATTAGAGGTGTTAATGAATACTCTGGTTGAGATATAGCTGCCTAGTTTAGCTGGAAACTAGAAGAAGTTGAGGTTGTTTGGCTAACCCTAAGTTTGGAAATAAGATGTGTTTTGGCTAACACTCGGATGTAATAAGATATGTTGAACAAGTTAATGGTTGTTTGGGTAGCCAGTTTAGTCCTTGATGTAGTAAAAGGATGGTGATAGAACCTCAGATACACTTCTTTGGATAGGAAGGTAATAAAACCCTTTTGAGAGTGGTTTAGGGTTTCCGAGGTATCAAGCTTGAGAAATCATAACAATACATGAGGTCATGATATACCTTGGTACTACAAAGATAGTAAGTGATGGTAGCATTCTCGATGCTTAAAACAAAGTTGCATATGGTATGTTGCCATACAAGCCCGGAGGTAAAGGACGAACATCAGTAACCCAGTACATTGATATAAAGTGTAAAGAGTTCCCGAAATAGAATGGGAGTTCATCACTATGACTGTTGTGAGTCTCCCCTAGACCATGGAAGGTCAAAATGCAATATGGGTTATGGTAAATCGCCTTACCTAAATGACATGAGAAATGAAGAGTACTGTCACGAGACAGATTTAGTTGAACTACTTAAGAGAGAAAGATGGTTCAACAACACCATAATGCGAGTTAAAAAGTTCTTGGGTATGACCAAGGTTCACTTCCATGAGGTGGAAATGGATACATGAAGAACTCGATGATAGTACAGTTCATCACCCCATACTAATGGATAGTATGATCTAGACTAGAGGGTCTGATGAGAGCATGTGTACTCATTTAGGGTGATACATAGAGACAGTTCTTAAGATGTGATGTTAACCACCATAACCTTTATCGGGATGCAAGAAGTCTTATAAAGAGGTTGCGTCGGTCACTACTTCATTAAGATGATGTTGGTGAAGGAGGCCTCGCAAAGGTCAGAAAAGAACCACAGTGTGTGCAGATGAAGTCGCTTTCATTGTGCAATGGCTGAGAGAGAGAGCCCAGAGACGACATGAGTTGTGAGCTGATGCAAAGCAGACTGACATGCCGTTCACTGTAGGAAATGTGAAAATCCGACCCCTCTAGGCTACAGCTGAGGAAGCCGAGTCCCCGATATATGGGTCCATTTGAGATGGATTGGTGGAGATGGTTGTATTTAGCCTTGCCCCTAAGGATAACATGATGTGTAATGTATTCCATGAGTCTGATCTAGAGCACTATGTGAGGTATCCAAGCCATGTGCTGAGCCCTAAATCTATTCATTTTTTGAGAGGCTGAAATGTCCTGAGTCACCTATGAGGGTATGATATACCAAGGTAAGAAAGAACTCAGATGGAAGAATATGAGATGATGAAGGTTCTTGGGAAACACCATGGAAAGGGTGAAGCCACATGGGAGTCCTGATGGACATAAGAAGAATTATCCTGTCTGTTTTCTTGCTTGATGGAATTTTGAGGGCAAAATTCTCATAAGAGGGGAAGGTTGTTACAACCCCAAATTTTGGGTTCCTTTAGTGAGAAATGTAATTTCTCATATTAAAGATATTTGGACAAATAATGATATAATTTGTTGTGAATAAATGGATTTTGTTTAAAATAGCCTTGTTGTTTGATTTGTGGGCTTTATTGGCTATTGGGCCCAATAAGGGAAAAGACAAAAGAAATTCCACTATTATTGAGTAAATAAGAAAATAGAGGAAAGAATGATGTGGAAATCTCTAGAAGGCAAAAGAAAGTAATCCAAGGATGGATTTCATGCCTTTAGGTTCCTTGGGTGCCAAGGAATCCAAGATTGCAAAGAAAAGGCAATAATAAAAGAAAGGATCAAATAAGTATTTCTTTATTAAGAAAGAAATTGAAAACAATGGTAAAAGGTGGAAAACAAGTGAAAAGAGGTATAATTGAGTTATCCATAGTGGAATTTCATATTCCAAGGATTCTTAATGATAAAAGGAATACTAATGAGGAAAGTAAAAGAGAAATAAAGAGGAATCCTCAAAAAGAAATATTTAAATAAGAAATACACATGAAAATGAAGAATAATGCATTTAGATTCATCTAGAAGGATAATGAGTATCCGATAAAAAGGATTTCGAAATAATAGAGTTCCTTGGGATCCAAGGAGTCCCAATGAAGAAAGAGGAAAGAGAAAATAGCAAATTTTCAAAATAAAAAGATAATGTGATACATTATTAGTAAATTTGTGATATTGATAAAAAGAAAGTATTTTCCTATTAAATGAAAATAGAATTCGTGCCTTTGGAATAAAGGGCAAGTAATAAAAGAATAAAAGAAGTTATTTTCGAAATCCTAATGTCTAAGGAATAATGGATACCAAGGGAGTTTGTTTAGAGAGGAAAGGTTGCTTTTTCATGAAGGAATATAACTTCCTAGTAGGAAAGGGACTTGGAAACTCAAGGAAAGCCATCATAAGGCTTTGTTCCCCCCTCTATAAAAGGAGGGAGAGCTTTGGGCCGAGTCCAGGAGGGAGAAATCCCACGAACACTCCTTTCTTCCTCTTCGTCTTCATGTTCTTGGCAACCAAACCCTAACCATGAAGGAAAGTGCGACCCTAGTACAATGTGAAGCTGTTGAGTGATCTTAATAGAGAGAGTGTGCTCTCACGACGACTGAGGGGAGATCAGTCATCACCTCCTTGCACGTACCTTTGCGCAACACCAGCGGGAGGACTGCAGTGCGGCTGCAGGTCGAGGACAAACCACCCACACCCAAGCCACCCTGGCCGTAGGTTAGAGCTTGGTGGGATGCGGCGGAGGCTGTCCAAGGGTACTGGTCAGTTTCTGGGCACCATCGAGGTCCAGGGGTGGAGGAAGGGCCATGCTAGGGCTGTGGAACGGCGGCTAGGGCAGCCGCAACCAAGCAGCTCGAGGAAGAGGAAGGGCGGAAGCACGTTGGACAGAATTGCCCTCCGCGGGCCAATAGAGCCGAACCTTAAGTCGAGGGTAAAATGGTAATTCGATTATAAACTCAAACGTGGGCCGAGTTGCATGCATAAGATGACGTGGCGACTTCCGGTTGGTCTAAAAAGGTATTTCTTCCAAAAATCATAACTCTTTAATAGTAGCTCGGATGACAAAAGTTTATACATGAATTTTGCTCAGAAAAATGAGAGGAATCTAATAAAAATATAATTGGAGATTGATTCTTCTTGCTAATAAAAAAATATATAAAGATGCTATCTTTAATAGTTTAATCCATGAAAAACCCTAACCTTTGATGATTAATGAATTAGAAAAGGTTATATGGGTGTTTAAAGTAGATACTAACCTGTTGTTAATAAAAAGGGCATATTAGATCTTAAAATATGATCTTCATGTGTAATTTAATTAATTTAAGGTTCCATATGCTTTAATGAACCTTGAACCCTAACTTTGGTAATTATGACCCTTAATGTTTTTAATTGGCCAAATTCATGTACAAAGCTGAGATATGATGTTTCTAATCTATTTTGAGTATAAAGGTTCCTAATTGTGGATAAATACCCTTAATGCAGTAATTAGGGTTTTCTAATGAATAAAGGTGGAATTAGTGTTGAATAGAGTTGATGAAAGATAAGTTGATGATAATTAGGCCTAATAATCGTGTCATGCCTTAAAAGGATAAAACTGATAGCTTTAATGTAAAAGAGGCTTAATGCGCTTAATCGATATTTAATTGTGCCTTAATATGAAATTAGGGTTACATGTAGCTAAAAGGTAACCTTAATATCTTTCTTGAAGAATAAACGTGATAAATAGGGTTTGAGAGTAATTGTATTAAATTAGGGTTTAAAATAAGAAAAAGGTTAAGGAAAACCCTAATTGTAATGGAAACCCTTAAAGTGGATTAGAAACCCTAGGGAGCGAGCTAGATTTAATAGATCTTGATGACATGAGTAATAAAAGGAAATTGCATAATTGTTTCAGGATCTTATTGAATGCTTTCTTGTCTGTTGTTGATTGGACTATTCTATCTCAAATCGGCCTAACAGGTATGTGGTTATGCTTATGGCTACCCGAATTAGTTTTCTTGGATTTTTATTGATGTTTCCATCGTGTCTTGAATTAAACTGTTGGTTGTATTTAATTCATGCAAAGTATAATGTGAATTTGACTATCACATAAGAAATATGCCTACTATCTCAGATCCTAGTCCCCTCTGTAGCTTAATGGGTTGACCTAGTAAATGGCTACCAATGGGGTAGGCCCATCAGGTCATTGGATGACTTAGTAAATGGCTACCAATGGGGTAGGTCCATCAAGTCACATTGAGTTAGAGATTGGACTACCTATGGGTAGTGCCATGTGACTCAACCCTAGATATTGATCTACCTGTTAGGTAGGATCATGCGGGGTTTAATAAGGATCTACCTAGAGAGAGGTAGTATCTCAGTCCACTGTAGGGACAACACAGAGATAGGGGATAGGAAATGATTGAGTAGTATGGTTTAAAACATAATCTTGGCTGTTAAATGATAATTGGCTGATTACTTTGTTACTATAGTTGCACAATTATTGTTTCCCCCACATACCAGCTTCTTGCTGACCGACGTTTTGTTTGTCGGCATTTTAGGTACAATGAAAAGAAAAAACAGTAAAGTGGCATATGTGGAATTAAATGAGAAGTAACATGCACAGGAGGATTAGTTAGATTAGTATCTTCATGGATAGAAGTTTAGAAATCCTAGATTTTAAAAAGGAAAACAAAGTTTTATTTTATACCAATTTTCAGTTTAGTTGGTAAAGTTTATTAATTGTTATTGATTATTTGTCGAACCTTTGATCCTGTTAGTTGAATAACGGCTCTGACCTTTGAGTCTCCCATAATTGGGGGTTACCGGGAGACGGCGTCGTTACAAAGACCATTCAAAATGGTGTTGAGCTTTGAGCACATGTTGGCTATACTCTCCTCCTTTCCCATCTTAAAGTTCTCAAGCAGCCCTTTGAGCATGTAGACTTTGCTTTCCTTCACTTGATCTGTTCCTTCATAAGTGATGCAAAGCTTTCTCCATACCTCATAGGCTGTTTCACATGAAGAAATCCGGTTGAACTTGGTGGGGGTCATGGAGGCATGTAGGATGTGCATGGCTCTAGCATTCAAGGTTGCTTTCATCAAGGTAGCTTCATCCCATTCTTCAATCTTTGTCTTTGGTAGCATGTATGGGCTGTTCACCATTTGCCACATCTCAAGACTTGATCCTTCGATGTAGAATTGAAGCCTTCTTCTCCAATAGAGGAAATCGCTCCCATCAAAGATTGGAAGGTTGGTCGAGAATCTCCCTCCTAGGTAGACACCCATCTTCTCCTACTTGTTGAAGTAAGCTTGGAGAAGACCTGCTCTGATACCAATTGTTGGATCCTAGACTGGTGATTAGATGCTCTAGAGGGGGGTGAATAGAGCTGAAAACACTTAAACAAAATTCATTAAACCTTCAAGATATATGACAAGATAAGGTTGCTAAATAGGTAATTTGAGTGCAACTAAAACATGCATAGCAAGGATGAGAGAGATTGAACTTCCACCAATTAGACAGGCTATTTAAAGTGGTTCCACACTTCAAACTAAAAGTGTGTCAGTCCACTTGCCTAGAGAGGTCAACCTCTAGGACTTCCAAACAATTGCCCTCTTATATTCATTTATAAGACTTACAATACATGACCAACCAAAGGACTTACCTATCCAATACATAGAGTCTTCAACCTTACTAAGGACTTACCCACTTTGCAAGAGTCTTACGCCTTTCTTCCAAGGACTTACTGATAACACCCAAATTAGCGCATATTTTCTATACATTTTATCTATAGTTTTGTGCCACTTTAGTCTTAATATGCACTCTTTTGTTCATGTTTTATGTTTTCTGTCTCTCCAATAGATAATATAGTGAAAATAGCCAATAATGTAGCTAATTAGCCTGTTTTAGACTTGCAGGCACCGAAACTAGCCAATTTTGGGACTCTCAAGTACCGAACCAGAAAAGACAAGAATTCCAGCAGCTGCATGGTCCGACCGATATGGCTGTGCCACCCGGTACGGCCGCCGACCGATACGGCCACCGCCTGATATGGTTGCCGCCCGATACGGTTGCTGCCCGATACGGCCCGCCGCCCGATACGGCCTGCCCGATATGGCCGGCCTGATACAGCTGCCTGACACTCCCCCTGCCCGACACAGTCTCCGGGTGACAGTCATATTGGCCCACATGATGCCTCAAGATCGAAGCCACGGATGAAGGACACGTAGACCAATAAAAGCTACAACTCCCATCAGCTCGCTGCCTATAAATAGCAGCTGCCTACCTACAAGAGGGGGGCTGGAAGAGGAGCTGGAGGGAGGACCCTACAAGAGCTAGTTCCTAGACCAAGGAGCTAGTGTGTCGAGTTCCCCAAGAGTCTACCGACCGACAGGCCCGCCGCCCGAAAGGCCCGCTGCCCGACACGGTCTAGAGAGAGAGAGAGCTGAGGAGTCCAGAGGGATGAAGAAAAGACCCAAGGGTCGAGATCCGACCCGCACAGAGGCTGAGGAGCGAGAGCCACCTATCCTCTACGGGCTATATCTCTTCCCTCTTCTCTTTCATTCTACTGCATTCCTTTGTTTCTTGTACAAACGATGTTTATCCATCCTTGTTCGGTGCCAACTATGCTTGTCTATGGCTAGTTAGCTCCTTCTTGGCTATGTGGCCCGATCTGGGCATGTTTATATACTTTTTCCTTAAGCAAGTAGATTCATATCATATCTAGTATGTTGCATGTTCTATTTTCTCTTTCCAAGTTATGATTGCTAGTTTGGTTGATCTCTTACTCGCTTGAACTGCTATTTCTGCCTGTATCGAGAGATCCGTTGTAGGAATAGCTAAGAGACGATAGTTTGGATCCGAACCTGAGAGGGGGAAGATCTGAGGTATTCTGTTCCTAACACCCCGAAATATCCTAAGACCTGAGAGGGAACTTAGTATATTCCGAGGTGTTGATATATCATTCCTTGAGAGAGGGTCGATGAGATATCATTGATGGTTTTAGTCACGCATCGCGAGAGCGAGTGGGATGACCCACAGGACAAATACCACTGTGCGTACTAGATGCTTGCTTGGGTGTTCAAGGGTTGTCTATGCCCTAGAACAAGTGCATAGACTGCCCCGTTTGTGGTTACATAGCCAAGAACTCTCTTCCTCTATTTAGTAGACTCACGAGCTCTGTTTTGTTTTGTTTTGTTTTCTTTTCTTTGTTTTGATTTAAATCATGACAACCCGCTAGACTAGTTCTAGCATTTACTTTTATCGACTATCATCTTGGCTTATCTGACTAAAGAACGAGATCTGTGGCGTCCTAAACGTCACCACGTCCCTGTGTTCGACCCCGTATATCTACTTCGACCCCGTAATAAAAGTTGTGGGGGCCTAGAAGGTTTCGGGTTATAAATTTAAAGCTTGATTCCTTCCTTTGTCCCGCGTTCATTTCTGGACATGTGAAAAAGGCCGATCAACTTTTGACGCCGTTGCCGGGGAGGTGGTTTTCCACGTTTACACGCCTAGTAGATTTTTGTTCAGTCACTATAAGTCTGTATATACATGCATAGTTTTCTTCTTGCTTTACACATACTTGTTCATATATACTAACTCACTTTTCTTTTTCTCATACCTTTTTCAGCCATGGACCTTGCTTCCGCAAGACAAGTCATCTTATCCACCTGTCCTCCTGAGTTTTTCCACAGTTCCGACTACTGGCAAATAATTGAAGGACGTGCTCTACAACTAGTCGAGTTATACTCACCTCCACCGTCGTCATATGTTGAAATTCCAACAACGGAGACCGCCAGTCAGCCCTCGACCCCCATGCTATCATGGGATCAAGAACTGATTAAGACGGTGGAATTAGCTGGAGAAAGTGTCAAAGCACCCACCTCCCTAGTTCCTCATCTCCAAGAAAACATCGATCCGCTCCAGCAGTTATTAGACAAGCAGGAGCATCATCTCAAAGTAGCCAAAGAGGCTCCAGACCGCAGTAGAATTCTACTTCAAACTGTTGAACAAGGATTCATCCTAAAGCATCAGTTTGATACAGCGGGTTCTCCTTATATGTGCATGGAAGAATCGACGGGTCTCGAAAGCATTGATGCTCAAGTACAACAACTTCATGATAAAAATGTTGAACAAGGTAGGAGGCTCCAAGAGCTCATCGATCTGGTTACAATTCAGTTACAACTACCATCACAAGACAATAAAGATGTTAGTCATCAAGACCATTCCATTGGGTCTGAAGTGGAGTATGCACCATCATCCTATTCAGACCATCAACTGGATTCACCAGGATTTTTCTGTGAAGACCAACCCACTTGGGGAAGCCCTTCATTCTATCTAGATGACCTAGTTGATGAACCAATGGAAGAAATGAGTCATATACATGAATGGGTCTATGATGACGATGATGAAGACTCGAAAAGCCAATCGACCTCACAACATGAAGGTTGGTTTGAGGAACCAGAATCTGATATTGAACCAGACCAGAGTGACATTTCTCATATTGAGACTTGTCATTTCGCTTTGAGCAGTACGCCAACCATGGTTTGGGACAATTTGTTTGACGACGACGACAGCTACTCGACATGGAGCAGTGAGTATAGTAACAAAGACGAGTTGGAGCAGCACGAGCCATCATTCGCCACCATACCTTTACAAGGCCTGGTCGACGTCAAGGGGTTAGGATGGACGGTTCACTACAACATGGATGTTGAGCATGAAGACACCCCTGACTCCACGCCAGGTGATAAGCTTGGGGTGGTAGAACCACAAATAGATTCTTCAGGGGGTACCTTTTGCTCATAAGATGATTGGATGACTCAGACGGTAGATGAAGATTTATCTGAGCATCCAACCTCAAGTGCGGAGATAGAGAGAGAGAATATGAGCCCTCAAGATAACGTCCTACCTCTCTCATCTATCTCATCCTGTGTCGACATCCCAGGACCTTCACTTTCAGAATCATATAATGAAAGGTACCCTGGGGATGATATGCCGAAGAATTCATCCCAGTGCAGTTCAAGCAAATTCCAGCACAAAGATGACTTCACTGAGTCGCCGGATTTCACTTCGCTTCTTCGGACTCAGCAGGGCCAACACGTCCGCCTATTCTACTCCTACTATGTGGCGGAACCCGTCGGCAAGACACAGGTGACACTGGTCACAAAACTTAGGATTTGGGATCCCAGTTTCGGTATCGTGGGGCAGCCACCCCCTTTTCTATTACCCATCCCTCCCGCCCTTTTATTACAATAAATTTTGCTTTTCATGTGCTTGTTAGTTTCTTTCCTCTAACTATTTTATATCCTTGCATCCATGCATCATCTTTAGAACTTCAATAACTGCCTTTAACAATCATGCATTCCTGCCTCACTATTTCAAGTTTAAGTCTTGCTCGAGGATGAGCAAACTCTTAAGCTTGGGGTGGTAGGCTTCACCCTTCTTTCTCTTCACCCTTCTTGCATGCACGTTTATTTCTTGCATATAGCATAAGCAAGTAGCTTCTCATTTATGGCTATGTGGTGCGACTCTAATAGATAAATGCTTGACTTTATGCCTAATTGCACATGTTTCATCTTAAAAATCGATTGACCTCTTGATTGACTTGCTCTTTGACTCTTTCCTTGAGTTTGGTAATAAATCTAAGGTTATGTCCCTTTTTCATAGCTTAAAGCTAAATTCCCTTGATCTATGTCATGTATGGAAAATCCATGGTAAAGGACCGTTGGAATGAGCTAAATCATGATTAAAGTCTCCTAGCTGCGAATTTCACAAGCTTGCCTCTATTTTCAGGATTCTTAAACCATAATTGCTACTTCTCACACAGGTATCAAGCGGATTATGATGGGCTTTGAGCTATGATCAAGATGAAATGTTTCTCCTTGATGGACTACGTGCCTTCTCACATTAGATTGAGTCAAAAAGATGAAATGCATAAAAATGTGCAAAAGAGGCTTGGCCACCCACAAAATCCCAAAAATATCTATATATTTCTCACCCAAGCCTACAAATAGAATGCAGATGATAAAAGCCTGAGTGTGAACAATAAATGAGAGCTTGTTTTCTCTTTTAGGAGAGTTGAGGATGGTGCCCAGCCGGTGTATGACTGCGCTCACGAACGCGGGTATGTCGCGCCTGGTAGTATCACTCCAAATGCTCATTAGAGAGTCACTAGGAACCCCTAGGAGACCTATGAGGTCATCTCAGTAGCAGGGTTGGTTCGAGCGTAGTACGAGGAGTTCGTCTCACTGCTTTGGACCAACTGGTTCGGACTGCAGGGACTGTTGCTCGCTACATGGACCAACCTGACGCAGATCGGGATCCTCAGAAGTCATTAGAGTCTTTTTGCTTTGTTTCCTGATTGGTTTGCATGGATTCATGGTGATGGCTCATTTCTCATCACCCGCATGATTACTTGTGTGTGACAACTCTTTCATGTTTAAATAATTATGATTTAAATCCTCATGAGTATCGGCAGGCTATAGTGAATTTGCTTAATCTTGCCTGGAAACTCTCTGATTTTTCTTTGGCAGGATTGTGCCTGATAGGTGGGGGTTTGTTCTGAAATGACATGGATCAGGATAATTGATGTTTTAAACTGTTTTTCTTAACCTTAGCATTTATTGCCAAGCTTAATTTGGATGTTATCTTTTGTTCTTTGAGCACAGCCTTGCTTGAGGACAAGCAAGTTTTAAGCTTGGGGTAGTTGATAACACCCAAATTAGTGCATATTTTCTATACATTTTATCTATAGTTTTGTGCCACTTTAGTCTTAATATGCACTCTATTGTTCATGTTTTATGTTTTCTGTCTCTCCAATAGATAACATAATGAAAATAGCCAATAATGTAGCTAATTAGCTTGTTTTAGACTTGCAGGCACCGAAACTAGCAAATTTTGGAACTCTCAAGTACCGAACCAGAAAAGACAAGAATTCCAGCAGCTGCATGGTCCGACCGATACGGCTGTGCCGCCCGGTACGGCCGCCGCCTGATACAGTTGCCGCTCGATACGGTTGCTGCCCGATACGGCCCACCACCTGATATGGCCTGCCCGATATGGCCAGCCCGATACAGCTGCCTGACACTCCCCCTGCCCGACACAGTCTCCGGGCGATAGTCATATTGGCCCACCTGATGCCTCAAGATTGAAGCCACGGATGAAGGACACGTGGACCAATAAAAGCTATAACTCCCATCAGCTCGCTGCCTACCTACAAGAGGGGGGCTCGAAGAGGAGCCGGAGGGAGGACCCTGCAAGAGCTAGTTCCTAGACCAAGGAGCTAGTGTGTCGAGTTCCCCAAGAGTCTACCGACCGACAGGCCCGCCGCCCGACACGCCCGCCGCCCGACAGGCCCACCACCCGACAGGCCCACTGCCCGACAGGACCGCCGCCCGACATGCCCGCCACCCGACAGGCCCGTCGCCCGACAGGCCCGCCGCCCAACACAGTCTAGAGAGAGAGAGCTGAGGAGTCCAGAGGGATGAAGAAAAGACCCAAGGGCCGAGATCCGACCCGCACAGAGGCCGAGGAGCGAGAGCCACCTCTCCTCTACGGGCTATATCTCTTCCCTCTTCTCTTTCATTCTACTGCATTCCTTTGTTTCTTGTACAAACGATGTTTATCCATCCTTGTTCAGTGCCAGCTATGCTTGTCTATGACTAGTTAGCTCCTTCCTTGCTATGTGGCCCGATCTGGGCATGTTTATATACTTTTTCCTTAAGGAAGTAGATTCATATCATATCTAGTATGTTGCATGTTCTATTTTCTCTTTCCAAGTTATGATTGCTAGTTTGGTTGATCTCTTACTCGCTTGAACTACTGTTTCTGCCTGTATCGAGAGATCCGTTGTAGGAATAGCTAAGAGACGATATTTTGGATCCGAACCTGAGAGGGGGAAGATCTGAGGTATTCTGTTCCTAACACCCCGGAATATCCTAAGACCTGAGAGGGAACTTAGTATATTCTGAGGTGCTGATATGTCATTCCTTGAGAGAGGGTCGATGACATATCATTGATGGTTTTAGTCACGCATCGCGACAGTGAGTGGGATGACCCACAGGACAGATGCCACTGTGCATACTAGATGCTTGCTTGGGTGTTCAAGGGTTGTCTATGCCCTAGAACGAGTGCATAGACTGCCCCGTTTGTGGTTAAATAGCCAAGAACTCTCTTCCTCTATTTAATAGACTCACGAGCTCTATTTTGTTTTGTTTTATTTTCTTTGTTTTGATTTAAATCGTGACAACCCGCTAGACTAGTTCTAGCATTTACTTTTATCGACTATCGTCTTGGCTTATCTGACTAAAGAATGAGATCTGTGGCATCCTAAACGTTTCACATTCGGACAACTGACAGTTAGACAGTTGAGAGCTTGAGCGAGGAAACTCCGAGAGCACCCGTATCGTTCCCCAGTGTTCGTCTCTGGCGACACTAGGTGAGCTTCTCCTCATCCCGAGAGGGAGGGGACAGTTCACTTAGGACCGTCCCGGGCGACACTGCGGGCCGATATCGGCCGACATCACTGCCCGACACAAGTGACCGACATCAATAATGCTTAGCTCTTAGCCCGACATGATATCAACCCGATACACTTAGTCTATCGAACGTGCCGCCCGATAGGGTGTGTCGTCTGACATGAGCGTATCGGCCAGAGCCCTTGATCGATGCAGTCGCCAGTCGGCGCGTGCCGCCCGAGAGGGTGTGTCGCCCGACACCTGTGTATCGGGCTAGGCCTCTAACCAATATCGGGCAGGAGAGCTACAACACCCTGTCGCCGTTCTACATCAAGGAGGCGACACCTATCTTTTAATTCTGTTATTTAATTCTTTGTTTATGCAATGAATTAAGACCTTTAAATGTTTATGGAAATGGAAAGATTCAATTACTTGTTGCTCTATGCTTGGTGTACAATGTTGGATGACTGCTCTGCTTAATATCCGAACCCTAGCTTGCATGATTTGGATCACGTTTCGATTAGCTACCGAACCGTTTTCCCGTCGCAACAACTTCGAGAGTTGTGTTGCGGCTCTAGCGTTTGGTCTGATTCTGGAGTATGAGAGTGCCTGGAACGGAGCTGTTTTCTGTAACATTCCACTCTAACTGAAGCCCAACAACCTCAAGAGGGGTGTTGATGTATAGGTTAGAGGTACCCGCTCTGAGAGGAGGGGTGCAGGGTGTTACCGCTACCGCTTGTTTTACTACAGTCTTATCCTCCGAACCTTGCCTGAGCTCTAGTCTTTATCTTTCTGCTTCTGTTGCATGAAAACCCCTAAAACTGCTAAATGACTTAAACCTTAAATCTCTCTTGTAGCTCCATTTGGAGATAGTTTTCTTGTTTATTTTGTGACATCTTACCGTTCCCTTTCGGGAATTTATCTCTCTATACCTACCAGAGTGTAGCGTGTCGATTTATGGTTCTCAACACTACCCCCTTGTCCTTGTGTTCGACCCCGTATGACTACTTCGACCCCGTGAGTAAAGTAGCGGGGGCCTAGAAGGATTCGGGTTTATAAATGTAAAAGCTCGACTACCTCAAATCCGCCTCCAATTTTGGACGCGCGATTTAGGCCGGTCAACTTTTTATTGCCCTTTATTTTGTTATCAAAACTGCCCTTTTTCTGCTATTTTCCTCTATTTTATTAGCATTTTCGCAATAATTGGCCAATCAATGCTCTTACTCCAATTTTCCTATCTTTTACAGAATTTTCCTCGCTTTTGTGCAATAAGGCCGATTCCGGCCCATGAATAAGTCCAGACCCGTCTCGGCCTCCCTGACACCCGATACAGCCTCTGCCCGACACGGGCTGGGCGACACAAAGATGCTCGACGAGGAGATGCCGCGCGACAGGAACGTGCCGGCCGACACACCTTCTACCCGACAGGGAGCCAAAGCCGCCTCGATGACCCAGCTCGTCGGGCGACACAGCCACCCACCGGCAGGCGTGCCACCCGCCACGTGACCAATAGCCAGCAACTTGCGCCGAGAAATGCTTGTATCGGCCGTCCATCTCCATCGACCGGCGTACAAGGGAGCTACGTAGCGCTTCGAGCACCATGTCTTCCCACCAACCAGCTGACTATAAATAGCAGCTACAGGGAGCCGAAAAGACAGCTGGGACGGATCGCATGGCTCGCACGGCCAGAACAGTTTGCATTCGGACAACTGACAGTTAGAAAGTTGAGAGCTTGAGCGAGGAAACTCCGAGAGCACCCGTATCGTGCCCCAGTGTTCGTCTCGGGCGACACTAGGTGAGCTTCTCCTCATCCCGAGAGGGAGGAGACAGTTCACTTAGGACCGTCCCGGGCGACACTGCATTATTGATGTCGGTCACTTGTGTCGGGCAGTGATGTCGGCCGATATCGGCCCGCAGTGTCGCCCGGGATGGTCCTAAGTGAACTATCCCCTCCCTCTCGGGATGAGGAGAAGCTCACCTAGTGTCGCCCGAGACGAAAACTGGGGCACGATACGGGTGCTCTCGGAGTTTCCTCGCTCAAGTTCTCAACTGTCTAACTGTCAGTTGTCCGAATGCAAACTGTTCCGGCCGTGCGAGCCGTGCGAGCCGTCCGAGCCGTCTTTTCGACTCCCTGTAGCTGCTATTTATAGTCAGCTGGTTGGTGGGAAGACATGGTGCTCGAAGCGCCACGTAGCTCCCTTGTACGCCGGTCGATGGAGATGGACGGCCGATACAAGCATTTCTCGGTGCAAGGTGCTGGCTATTGGTCATGATGCATGGGTTTTGAGTCACTTTTATAGGCTTATTTTATATCTGTTTTATGCATGTATTTGTCATTTTCTTGATTATATTTGCATAATTCACTATAGTTGACCCTTAAACTCTTTTTGCATCAAATTATACTTCTTTTATCATATTTATATGATTTTATATAATCCCCAGAGTAATACACATGTTTCGGCACTTTTTCAGGCACTTTTGCATTGTCCGGAGTCGATACTATCGACCCCCAGGTCGATAGTATCGACATTTCATCAAAAAGCAACCCCAAAACGCGATCTTGGAAGGAATAACCTGTCCCATGGTCGATACCATCGACCTTGGGGTGGATACTATCGACAGCGTCGGGAGCTGGCGATTTTCAGCACTAAAACGGAGCGTTTTAATCCGACGGTTGAGCTTTTTCGGAGCCGTAAAGTGGTCCTATGACCTAAGAAGAGCACGGAAGGCCCGAGGGGGAGAGGACATTGTGTTGCACAACATCCAAGAAGGAGAGAGGGAGATAGGAGACGAGAGACGAAGGCCGTCAACCGAGCTATCCGGGCACCTCCGACGGGCGATTTTGCTGCCGGAAGACTGCAAAACGCACGTTTCTCGAGGAGGATCTCCAGGAACACCTTTGTATCAGGGGTTACACAAGTTTTCTCCATGTTTCCCATGTTTTTCTTCTCTACTCCTCTGTCTTTCATTGAGATGACCATGCGGGGCTAATCCCCTTTGTCTTTAGGACTGGGAGTAGCCCGGGGATTCATTGTATGACAGTTTTATATTAATAATTCATAGTTTCTCTCTTAAATCTGTGGTATAGTTTCGTTTTCTCCATATATTGTTATGCTTGATCACCATAATAGTAACTTAATGCCCTTAATCACTTTGATAGAAGGATTAACGGTTGAAAAGAGACGAAACCTACATTAATCGATAAATCCCTTGACAAAGCAGGTGTAAAATTAATGGTGGAAACTGAGACATCGTTCGTAATGCGCTTAGTTTAGGGGAATGATTACTATGACGGTGGAATCAACCTAAACCTAAGTAGTGAATTACACCACGACAGTGGGTAATTCTGTCTTCAGGCCACTACCCGGAAAGAGAGAGAACATTGAGGAGTTATATGAAACCTAATGCAATGTTGACCCGCGGTGAAACCGAAATCCTAAAGATATCCTTTTGAATTGATTAAATTAACCTTTAATCGATTGTTGCTTTGTTTTATTTTTATTTTCTTTTAATTTCGACAACAAACCCTACTTTGTTATCCGGCTTAGCTGATCGCAAATAGTTAGTAGAAGTCTCCAATAATTCAACGTATCCCTGTGTTCGACTCGGGCCTCACAAAGGCCTATATTACTCGACGCGTACACTTGCGTTTTTAGCGCGTAGTAAAATACACGTCAAGTTTTTGGCGCCGTTGCCGGGGATACGGCGAATTGTTGGCACTTTGAGTGCTACGAGCAGCCACTCTAGGCCAAATTTTTTTTATTTAGATTGAAACAACTTCAAATATTTTTAAATTGTTCGATAATTTTTATACTCGTCATAGCACTGTATTGAACTCGAATTTTCTCTTTTCAGGCACTGTGCATGGTGCAGACGCGTAGTACTGACTACGCGGGTCGCACACCAGAGGTTCCGCCGCCGGGACCAGAAGACGAGGGAAAATATAATCAAGACGAGCTGGAGGATATAAATTCTGAACACGAACACGAAGAGATGGACGAGCCACAGACAATATGGAAGAAGATCAAGGCTTCTTCCTCGTCCGCTTCCAAAGGGCCTATAAAGAAGCAAGTGCTGAATATTCCGAAATACAAGATTGATCCAACTTTGATCAACTTGGTGAAGTCTAATGCCTTCCACGGGCTCAAAAATGAAGACCCCGTCGCGCACATAAGTCAGTTTGTGGAGAATTGTGATATGGTAAAGATCGATAGATTTCCACAGGACGTGCTCTACTTGAAGCTCTTCCCGAGTTCACTAGCGGGAATTGCGCGCGAATGGCTGCATAACTTAGATGATGAATATGTGGAGTCTTGGGACCACATGGTTGAGGTCTTCTTTGAGTGGTTCTTTCCGCCCGAAAAGACCAATGACATGATAAGAAAGATCCACAACTTCACTCAACAAGCAGGCGAGACTTATTCAGAGATCTGGGAGAGATTTCAGATCATGCTCAGGAGATGCCCGCATCATGGGCTGGATAAGGAGACCCAAGTGAAGATCTTCTATTTTTCTCTCTCCGAGCATGATAGAAGCAACCTTGATTCAGCCGGTTCCGGATTCTTCTTGAATAACACAGACACTCAATGTTGGGAGATCTTGAGGAATATGGCAAAGAAGCAATCCTGGGGCGACAGAGATGCTGTAGAGCATGTTCAGGCTGTGGGGGAGTCAAAGGCCATCAAAGAGTAAAATGATAAATTAGACCTTCTTGCTAAGAAATTGCTTGCCAAAGAAGATGCAGAAGCTGATGAAGAAGCTCAGGTCAAATTCATGCAACAACAGGGCTATAGAAATAATGATTATGCTTGGAGGAAGGATAGGAAGTTCTCATGGAAGGATCCTAACAATTTCCTACAAGATCCGGATGCAAAGCCACAACTGAGAGCTGAAGATAAAAGCACCGAGTTGCTTAGTCAAATGGTGCAGCAGAATCAGGAGATGATGGCTATGTTTGGTAAACAATTGCAATCTCAAGGTGATATTCTAACCAAGTTTGGACAGACGCTGTAAAGCCATGGAGCACAAATGCGGGCATTAGAAACCACCGTGACACAGATTTCTAGTGAAGTGGTGGCCATCAAGCACGCCAATCAACAGAAACCGGCCGAGAATGCAAACGTGGCCCAAGCACACCATCAGGTCAAGTATATGTCTGTGGTAAGCAATGAGGAGGAATCTCAGGTGCAAGAAGCTAAAGAAGAAAGAAAAATGACTTTTAATACGCATGCGTCACCGGCGATACCGTATCCACGCACTTACTATGGACTGCCGGGCGGAAACCCGTTCTTCAGAAAATCACAGCGAGTTATGAATATTGCATCTCCATCTAGGCAGGAAGAACAATTGAAGGCTGTTTGTGCACGTGTGGAAACATCTAATGCGAGAGAGGAACCACAACAAGCTATTGCTGTTGATGATGTCTCGCCCAAGCCCACGTCAGAGGGAGTGATTGAAGCAAGCTTAGGGGAGTTGGCCCCGAAAAGCTCATATGTGCCACCTCACTGGCGTGTGAGTGCAGCAGTTGTGTCAAGTCCAGGAAATCCAGGGCCAAAGAAAGAGCATCGTCATTTTAGGAAATTCTTGGAAATATTCCGAAAACTCCACATCAATATTCCATTAGTGGAGATGATCGAGAAGGTTCCCGCCTATGGGAGGTTCATCAAAGAAATCATCAATAAGAAGAGGCGGATAAAAGACGATGATATTTGTCGGATGAATGAGACGGTGAGTTCTATGATTCACGGGAGTTCGCCAAAGAAGAGAAAAGACCCAGGAGGTTTCTACATTCCATGCTCGATAGGTGATCAGCATTTTCCTAAAGCACAATGTGATTCAGGCGCCAGCATAAATCTCATGCCTCTGGCGACATTTCAGAAACTTGGGTTAAAAGAAATCAAGAAGTCGGCCGTGACAATTGAATTGGCGGATGGGTCCATTGTAAGGCCATATGGAGTGTGCGAGGATGTACTCATCAAGGTAGATAGGTTCATCTTCCCGGTAGATTTTGTTGTCATGTACATGCCACAACTCCAAAGTTGTGAGATGCTATTGGGAAGGTCGTTCCAAGCTACGGCTGATGTCATAGTTGCCATTGGGATAGGTACATTGACCTTGGGGATTGGACATGATCGAGTTCAATTCAAATTGCCACATGACTCATTGGAGACATCTCTTGACAACCCAGGTTAAAGGTATCTTTATGTCAAGCCTTGGACATTAAACAAGGGCGCTTGTTGGGAGGCAACCCAACTTTAGGTTCAATTTTATGTTTGGTTATGTTCTTTTATGTTTATGTACTTAGTTTTTGCTTAGGTTTTGATAATTTTTGTAAAAATGGTACCCTAACTCGTGTTTTGAAGTGTGCAGAATGTTAAGGTCGATACTATCGACACCCATGTCGATAGTATCGAGTTTGGAGAAGTAAACGCTGAAGAAAAGTCGATACCATCGACCCTAGGGTCGATAGTATCGAGATTCCTGAAGATTTACAGAAAAATTGGTGCCAGTAAAGTCGATACCATCGACCCTAGGGTTGATAGTATCGACACTTTTGAGTTCCCAGGCTTTTAGATGCGTCAATTCAACAAAATCGCTGAGTCTGGGTCGATACCATCGACCTTGGTCGATGGTATCGACACCTGCAGGACAGCTACATAAAACAGGCCGTAAAAGGTATCGAAACGAGATTTTTTCGAACCGTTTTTTGCAGAGGAAAGATGGATGAAGCAAGTCACGTCTTAGAACCACTAAGACACAAAAATGGGCCACAAAAAGGAGGGAGATAGCAAGCATCACTTGGTCTACTTGAGCATCTGACCATCCTTCTTCACCACACTTCAAAGCGAATGGTACCGTTGTTCCACCTCTTAAGTGAGAATGTTGACTATGAGGCCATAGTCATATTCAAGCTTAGGGGGGGTGTTGGAACAACCCTCTATCTTAGTTTTTACTTACTTATTCATGTTGATTTTACTTTTGAGATATTAGTTGTTTTTGTTTCTAGGTTTACCGCTTTTGTAGGATCCACATCTATCTAGTGTAATCTGTGGAGCAATAAATGCATGGTTTCAATTGGGAGTTTTACTCTTGGGTTGTGGGCACATGAAAATATGAGTATATTGAAAACTTTTTGAGCTTATTCTTGTGAGTAATTGAGTAACATAACTGAGGAAGTGCTTGGGTGAGTCAGCTTCAGGACACGGGGACATGAATGACCATCTTTATTGTCTAAGGAAAAGTGATTGACAAGGATGTTTGAGCCCAAACTGACCAAACACTAACGTGACCTTAGACTAAAGTTTAAGAGAGAAATCCTTCAGTTACCCTGTACACAGGTCTTTAGAGAGGGACATATGATATTTTCGAAAGGTTCTGTCAATTAGTCTTGTGATCTGATCCACCGCAATTTCATTCACACTCCACCATAAGAAATGGGAGCAGATTACTGTCTTTCACTTTTTGATTGCATCTCATGTAGATAGGTCTTGCATTACAACTATTTTCACATATTTTGCACGAGAATGAAAAAAAAAGATAGAGTAGTTATGCATGCACATTATCCTTAGGTGCATGTCATAGTAGTTGCATAACTATCATTATGTAGTTGCATTTACATCTTTTGAGCATATTTTACACCATGTATCTTATGTTACTCTGAAAACATTAAAGGTGATGAACTTGTTCCATACCCTCCAAATAGAATGCTTCAGATGCATAAGTATGTAACAAGAAGTGAGCCTGACAAATAATTCATGGTCATCTATGAAAATAAGGGCTTGAAAAAAAAATTGAAGAAAATTTGAAAAAAGAGAAGAAAAAAAAGAAAAAAGAAAGAATTGAGAAGTAAGTAGGAATGAGAGGGAGAAAGGAACATGTTCTCACTTACATACTAAGAAGAATAAGCACATGGTGTAGTTTTCTTAGATATTCCATCTCACCTTGAGACGGAATGATAGTGCAGGCATCATTCCACCAAAAATGTAACATTAGGACATTTTCACTTGCATTTTGCATCATGATAGGTCATTAATTTTTGTATTGCATGATTGACTATTATGTGCTTCCATCTCTTCCACAACCACCTATCCCATCCACCCGTTGCTCTAATTGGTAGGCCACCCATGATATTCTCCTCATTCATTAATATCAGGAGATTTGCTTCCATTTAGATGGTAGTTAGGAAATGAGCAACGTAGATAGGAGATCACAAGATGCATCAAGTATGGACCTGATGAGTTTATCATATTAACTGCTTTAATTGATAGTGTTTCATTGATTGGGGGATAGACATCTTTTACATAGGTCTTTGGTCGCCTGGATGGCAGTTAGTGTTCAGTGGTCAATGAGGGCCGGTTTGTGGAAAGAAAGTGGAGATGATGTAGATTCATTTCATGTATTTATGTCCTGTTGCTGACTTATCTCAACCAGATCCAAAGTTTTGTTGTTCGAGGACGGGCAAGGTTTAAGCTTAGGGGAGTTTGATGCATGGGTTTTGAGTCACTTTTATAGGCTTATTTTATATCTATTTTATGCATGTATTTGTCATTTTCTTGATTATATTTGCATAATTCACTATAGTTGGCCCTTAAACTCTTTTTGCATCAAATTATACTTCTTTTATCATATTTATATGATTTTATATAATCCCCAGACTAATACACATGTTTCGGCACTTTTTCAGGCACTTTTGCATTGTCCGGAGTCGATACTATCGACCCCCAGGTCGATAGTATCGACATTTCATCAAAAAGCAACCCCAAAATGCGATCTTGGAAGGAATAACCTATCCCATGGTCCATACCATCGACCTTGGGGTCGATACTATCGACAGCGTCGGGAGCTGGCGATTTTCAGCACTAAAACGGAGCGTTTTAATCCGACGGTTGAGCTTTTTCGGAGCCGTAAAGTGGTCCTATGACCTAAGAAGAGCACGGACGGCCCGAGGGGGAGAGGACATTGTGTTGCACAACATCCAAGAAGGAGAGAGGGAGATAGGAGACGAGAGATGAAGGCCGTCAACCGAGCGATCCGGGCACCTCTGACGGGCGATTTTGCTGTCGGAAGACTGCAAAACGCACGTTTCTAGAGGAGGATCTCCAGGAACACCTTTGTATCAGGGGTTACACGACTTTTCTCCATGTTTCCCATGTTTTTCTTCTCTACTCCTCTGTCTTTCATTGAGATGACCATGCGGGGCTAATCCCCTTTGTCTTTAGGACCGGGAGTAGCCCGGGGATTCATTGTATGACAGTTTTATATTAATAATTCATATTTTCTCTCTTAAATCCGTGGTATAGTTTCGTTTTCTCCATATATTGTTATGCTTGATCACAATAATAGTAACTTAATGCCCTTAATCACTTCGACAGAAGGATTAACGGTTGAAAAGAGACGAAACCTACATTAATCGATAAATCCCTTGACAAAGGAGGTGTAAAATTAATGGTGGAAACTGAGAGATCGTTCGTAATGCGCTTAGTTTAGGGGAATGATTACTACGATGGTGGAATCAACCTAAACCTAAGTAGTGAATTACACCACGACAATGGGTAATTCTGTCTTCAGGCCACTACCCGGAAAGAGAGAGAAGATTGAGGAGTTATATGAAACCTAATGCAATGTTGACCCGCGATGAAACCGAAATCCTAAAGATATCCTTTTGAATTGATTAAATTAACCTTTAATCGATTTTTGCTTTGTTTTATTTTTATTTTCTTTTAATTTCGACAACAAACCCTACTTTGTTATCCGGCTTAGCTGATCGCAAATAGTTAGTAGAAGTCTCCAATAATTCAACGTATCCCTGTGTTCGACTCGGGCCTCACAAAGGCCTATATTACTCGACGCGTACACTTGCGTTTTTAGCGCGTAGTAAAATACACGTCAGGTCACGTGGCGGGCAGCACGCCTGCCGGTGGGTGGCTGTGTCGCCCGATGAGCTGTGTCATCGAGGCGGCTTTGGCTCCCTGTCGGGTAGTAGGTGTGTCGGCTGATACGTTCCTATCGCGCGGCATCTCCTCGTCGAGCATCTTTGTGTCGCCCAGCCACGTCCCTGTGTTCGACCCTGTATATCTACTTCGACCCCGTAATAAAAGTTGTGGGGGCCTAGAAGGTTTCGGGTTATAAATTTAAAGCTTGATTCCTTCCTTCGTCCCACGTTCATTTATGGACGCGTGAAAAAGGCCGGTCACTTACCTACTCTTGCCCAAGTCTTCAGCCTTGTAGGAATTACCCACTCTTCTTGGATCTTCCGCCTTTGAATTCACCTTCTCTAGGAGAAGCTTCCACCAAGGTCTTACCCACTTGAGCTTGAGTCTTCTACCTTCTCCAAGGGCTTACCCACTCTAGCTCCAAGTCTTCAGCCTTGATCTTCACCAAGGGACTCTTTCCCTTGTTCTTCTTCACTTCTCTTGGATAAGAGAGAGAACCTTCATCTTCATGATTGCAAATGAGAGATGGGGAGGTGGTGGAAGTGTGAGCCTCACAAGATAAACTTGTAGGACTAGCTCTCATACAAATTTCCTACTCACTCTAATGGATGTAGCAAGTGATTAAGCTTAGAGAGAGAGAGGAGGCTGTAGGAAGCACTCAACTAAAGAATAGGAACCTCACATAGAGTTTGCAATGAATGCTCAACCTTGGAATGAAGCCCAAGATGTCCTATTTATAGTTGGGGATGCCTCTTAGCCTTTGGGAACACCTGTGAATGAAAAGTAGATGTTTTGTGGCTTGCAATGGATCCATTTTCACTTGTTGCAACTTCACAACGGCTAGAAGCACTTTTCTGCACTTTTCCGTACAGTGCAATCGGTTGAGTTTCTATAAAGGTAACTCGACCGATAGAGTAAAAGACAAAGCCTATATTCAGACCATCGGTCGAGTTTGTCATGAGGAAACTCGACCGACCAATGAAAATCGATTTGGTCAATTACTCCATCGGTCGAGTTCTGTGAAAACACAACTCGACCGATTCAATCTCCAGAAAATTGATCAAGGATGATCGGTCGAGTTTTCAGGCTCGGAAACTCGACCGACAAAGTGCCTGTAATAAATTTTCAAAGTTGCATCTAAAGTGCTCTAATATTCGATCTAAGTGCTACTGATATTTTTCTAAGCTTAATTACAAGTCATACAATCATTACAAGTGATTTACAACATGATTCTAATGGATATACATCATATTACAAAAACGTGCACTTGTATGACTTTGACTTGTCTTTTCTCCAATTTGATATGCGCAAGTTAGGGCAATTGGAGTGTGTCTATACCTAATCTGAAATCACTCAAGTAGAGACATTAGAAACCAATATGTGGAATGGTTAGGCATCATCAAAACACGGGTTTAGTCAATTTAGACGTGAGTCAACATTGACCTAATTGACCTTGAGTCAACAATCTCCCCCTTTTTGAAGATGACAAACCATTCCATAAATGTATTGAAAGATTTTAAGTAAATTCATACCTTTGGAGAAACCTAGGTGTTTCAATGGAATTGAGTTCATATGCTCCCCCTCAATTGATGCGCATGGAGTTTTCATACTCCCCCTCAATTGATGCTATTTCTCCTGCATGGTTAGCTTTCATAACATTTATAGAAACTATGTCTTCTACTCATATATGTTCTACACATATATGTCTTATCCCCTTTACCTTCTCTCTTTACATGAACATGCTTCTCCTCTTCATGTAAGACATACTTTCTTCCTATTATAAAAGAAGACATACCTTTCTCCCCCTTTGTCATTTCAAAAAGTGGGGTTATGAAGAAAGTAAGAAACATCACTTGTTAAAGAGAAAGGAGATAACACAAATATATATAAGGAGAGTAGACGAGCACAGATAGGGTCTTGTCCAAGCATAGAAAGAAAAGCAAGTTAAAGCATATACTTGAACATCCCAAAATGCAAGATAAAGTGCTGCACAAAAACAATAACATGCAATTTTGACCCTCAAGATGATAGAATTTGACCAAAAACCATCATAGCTCATCACAAAGCAATGAGTCTTGCTCAGAAGGTCATTTCTGCATGAAAAGCACTAGTCTTGACCAAAAACTGAAACTGGAGCAAATCTACATAAAATCCAAAAATAAACTCACATTTCTACATATAATGTAGATCTATGTACCCTGCATCACAAAGTTATGCAAGCAACTCAAGATAGTAGATATGAAATTCAAGGAACAAGCTTGAGCATGTATGAGACAAGATACAAGCATAGCATGTAGATGAGCAAAGATGCCAATTATAAACAAGGTTGGAACTACATGTATATGAACTACTAGTAGATGATATCACAAATTAGGACTACTAGTAGGATCTAGATCATAGCAAGAGATACCAAAAGATACACAAGATAAAGCAAGCTATGAGTAGATGTAGAGATATATCCAAACAAAGAGATATGCAACTTTAGAAGCATGAAAGGATATAACTCACTAGATATGCATCCTTACCATAAGATGATTACCCCTAAGAACCTCAAGGTTGTATCAAAACAAGATATACACCTAGATAGATGTAGCAAGTTAGAGCACAACGGAAGCAATTTAAGACACAACCAAGAGATCCAAAGAGATCATCATCAAAACTTGCACAACAACTCAAAGCAAGTAATTGCAAGATATAGATATACCAATTTAGAGCAATTTGAAAGATAGAGTTGTAAGCAAGATAGGCAATTTAGAACAAGGCAATATGCATATATAAAGGTACCAAAAGGAGTGCCAAAGAATAAGGCTATTGGTTGAGAAAATCTAGTTGAGAGAGAAATTTTCATTCAATAAGCCAACTGTGAATTCTGTGCAGTGTTATCGGTCGAGTTCTATGCATTGACAACTCGACCGATGACAGCTGTTGGCAACACCCATTGGTGCCTATCAGTCGAGTTTTAATAGGGAAAACTCGACCGACAGACCAGCTGTCAAAAGGCACATATATTTCATAAAAACATATATAGAGGCATGCTAAATATACAAACCATATCCAAACATGTCTAAGCAAGTTAGTAATGCACTATAGAAGAATTAGGAGCATGTTTTGAGCAAGTGTGTGAAGAGAATCACAAAAAGCCGCTTTTGACTCAAAAACCATATGCATAGTGCACACTAACTTGACAAAAACAAGTTAGATATGTTTATAAGCAATAAAAACTTTACCTTTGTTCTTACCATTCCTTTTCCACTTGTTGTCACCCTCTACACATCTCACCTTTCTTCTTTCATGTGGATTGAGAAGTTAATTTGCAATTCAACAACTCAAGTCAATCCATTTGTAAGTACCTACAAGAAGAAAGATGAAATGGTCCCCAATCATGTTTTTGGGTCCGGAGGGGTTAGTTTAGCAACCCAAGTCCTATTGCTCTTGGGTGCTTTCCTAAAAGGAAAACAAGTAGAATAATGACCAATTTCATTGCAATAGTTGCATGTGCCCATAGTCTTCGAACTAGAGGACTCTCCATGGAAGATTGGAGGTCCTTTATCTTTGTTGTTCCCTTGACTACTATCATACCCTAAACCATGTCTACCAATTTGTTTAGTAGTATGGTGTAGGATGTCATTAAGACTCTTTTTACCAACCAAGAATCTTTGCAAAGAAGATCTCAAACTATAATTATCATGCTTAAGAGAAGCAATAGTAGAAGACAATTGATTAATATTATCTCTAGCATGCAGAAGATCATTTTCTAAGCAAAGTGCTTTAGTTAAATAAGAATCTCTATCAATATGAAGAGCGGGAACATCATTCTCTCTACTAGTAGAACTAGAACAAGAATCATGCACATTGATTTTAGCAAGCAAGGAGGCATTTTCTGTTTCTAATTCTTGCAAAACATAATCTTTGTCCTTGTTTTCAGATTTAAGAACATCAATATCATGCATGAGAGAATCAACAATTAAAGTATGCTCTTCATTAGAACTAGTCATGAGAGGTTGAGCTTCTAGAAATCTAATCTTATCAAGCAAACTAGCATTTTCAAGTTTAAGAGAATCTACTTGACTAAGACAATCATTTTTATCATCAAGCAAGTAAGAATTAGCATGTTCAAGATCATCTAATTCTACATGAAAATTATCAACAATTTTAGCAAGCTTTTTCTTTTTCCTTTTAGAAGACTTAAGTGAGGTACACATATCATGAATAATAGCAATCAAAGATTCTTTATCTAAAGAGTTTAGATTTACCTCACTTGAGTCTTCACTTGTTGATGCTATAAGAGAAAAATGGCATTCTCCTTCATCACTAGAGCTTCAACTTGATCCTTCACATGAATCTTCACTTGAGCTTGAGTTGGAGGAGCCACTTGAGCTTGATTTCCATTTCTTCTTGTGAAGATGGGTCTTTTTGCCTTGTGGGCAATCTTCCTTGTAGTGACCCTTCTTTCCACATGTGAAGCACCGGATGGAGGAGGACTTGCCTTTGTAGAATTTACCCTTGGAGTACATGGCATCTTCTTTAGCTTGAGAGGATGGCGAGACTTGTTCCATAATAGCTTCAATTTGAGCCTTCATTTCAGCCTTCTTCATTCTCTTTAGCTCTTTCTTTTCTTGTCTTTCTACTTCCTTCCTCTTATCAAGTGTAGCTTCATGTGCTTATAGATTTCCAATGAGCTCTTCAATAGGAATATCCCTAAGAGACCTTACTTCTTCAATGGAGGTCACCTTGGGTTCCCACCGCTTGGGGAGAGTTCTAAGGATCTTTGAGTTGATCTCTCCACTAGACATAGGATGTCCTAGAACAGCAAGACCATTCAAAATGGTGTTGAGCCTTGAGTACATGTTGGCTATACTCTCCTCCTTTCTCATCTTGAAGTTTTCAAGCAACCCTTTGAGCATGTAGACTTTGCTTTCCTTCACTTGATCTATTCCTTCATAAGTGATGCAAAGATTCCTCCATACCTCATAGGCTGTTTCACACGAAGAAATCTGGTTGAACTCGGTGGGGGTCATGGAGGCATATATGATGTGCATGACTCTAGCATTCAAGGTTGCTTTCATCAAGGTCGCTTCATCCCATTCTTCAATCTTTGTCTTTGGTAGCATGTATGGGCTGTTCACCATTTGCCACATCTCAAGACTTGATCCTTGGATGTAGAATTGAAGCCTTCTTCTCCAATAGAGGAAATTGCTCCCATCAAAGATTGGAAGGCTGGTCGAGAATCTCCCTCCTAGGTAGTCACCCATCTTCTCCTACTTGTTGAAGTATGCTTGGAGAAGACCCGCTCTGATACCAATTGTTGGATCCTAGATGGGTGATTAAATGCTCTAGAGGGGGGTGAATAGAGCTGAAAGCACTTAAACAAAATTCATTAAACCTTCATGATATATGACAAGATAAGATTGCTAAATAGGTAATTTGAGTGCAACTAAAACATGCATAGCAAGGATGAGAGAGATTGAACATGCACCAATTAGACAAGCTATTTAGAGTGGTTCCGCACTTCAAACTAGAAGTGTGTCAATCCACTTGCCTAGAGAGGTCAACCTCTAGGACTTCCAAACTATTGCACTCTTATATTCATTTATAAGACTTACAATACATGACCAACCAAAGGACTTACCTATCCAATACAAATAGTCTTCAACCTTACCAAGGACTTACCCACTTTGCAAGCGTCTTCTACCTTTCTTCCAAGGACTTACCTACTCTTGACCAAGTCTTCAGCCTTGTAGGAATTACCCACTCTTCTTGGATCTTCCGCCTTTGACTTCACCTTCACTCGGAGAAGCTTCCACCAAGGTCTTACCCACTTGAGCTTGAGTCTTCTGCCTTCTCCAAGGGCTTACGCACTCTAGCTCCAAGTCTTCAGCCTTGATCTTCACCAAGGGACTCCTTCCCTTGTTCTTCTTCACCTCTCTTGGACAAGAGAGAGAACCTTCATCTTCATGATTGCAAATGAGATATGGGGAGGTGGTGGAAGTGAGAGCCTCACAAGATATACATGTAGGACTAGCTCTATTACAGATTTCCTACTCACTCTAATGGATGTAGCAAGTGATTAAGCTTAGAGAGAGAGAGGAGGCTGTAGGAAGCACTCAGCTATAGAATAGGAACCTCACATAGAGTTTGCAATGAATGCTCAACCTTCGAATGAATCCCAAGAGGTCCTATTTATACCTGGGGATGCCTCTTAGTCTTTGGGAACACTTGTGAATGAAAACTAGCCATTTTTTGGCTTGCAACGGATCTATTTTCACTTGTTGCAACTTTACAATGGCTAGAAGCACTTTTCTGCACTTTTCCGTATAGTGCAATTGGTTGAGTTTCTATAAAGGTAACTCGACCGATAGAGTAAAAGACAAAGCTGATATTCAGACCATCAGTTGAGTTTGTCCTGAGGAAACTCGACCGACCAATGAAAATCGATTTGGTCAATTACTCCATCGGTCGAGTTCTGTGAAAACACAACTCGACCGATGCAATCTCCAGAAAATTGATCAAGGATGATCGGTCGAGTTTTCAGGCTGGGAAACTCGACCGATAAAGTGCCTGTAATAAATTTTCAAAGTTGCATCTAAAGTGCTCTAATATTCGATCTAAGTGCTACTGATATTTTTCTAAGCTTAATTACAAGTCATACAATCATTACAAGTGATTTACAACATGATTCTAATGGATATACATCATATTACAAAATCGTGCACTTGTATGACTTTGACTTGTCTTTTCTCCTATTTGATATGCGCAAGTTAGGGCAATTGGAGTGTGTCTATACCTAATCTGAAATTACTCAAGTAGAGACATTAGACACCAATATGTGGAATGGTTAGTCATCATCAAAACATGGGTTTAGTTAATTTAGATGTGAGTCAACATTGACCTAATTGACCTTGATTCAACAATCTCCCCCTTTTTGAAGATGACAAACCATTCCATAAATGTGTTGAAAGCTTTTAAGTAAATTCATACCTTTGGAGAAACCTAGGTGTTTCAATGGAATTGAGTTCATATGCTCCCCCTCAATTGATGTGCATGGAGTTTTAATACTCCCCCTCAATTGATGCTATTTCTCCTGCATGGTTAGCTTTCATAACATTTATAGAAACTATGTCTTCTACTCATATATGTTCTACACATATATGTCTTCTCCCCTTTGAAAAACACTAGAGGGGGGGGGTGAATAGAGTTTTTAAATAATTTTAACAATTTATTGAACTCAAACAACCACAATTGAAAATTGGAAGAAGGAGACAGGTGTTTAGAGTGGTTCCAACTTTAGCAACTAGTAAAGTTGTCAGTCCACTACCCAGTTGCTTACCCAACCGGGATTTTGAAAGTATTTATTTTATTACCTTCCCAAGGATTTATACAAAATACAATACTTTCCTTTACACCCTTTGAACAACCTTCACTTGAAGTAGGTGCACCAACTTTGAGGTAGCCTTCTTGAAGTAACTCCAAGCTCCCCCTTGAAGTAGCCTTCCTCTCTAGAAGTAACCTCCCGTTGCACCAGCCTTCTGAAGTAGCTCAAAGTCACCTTCTTCGCCAAGAAGAACTCCAACCTCTCCAATCAGCAGCCTCCAACCTAGGAGTAGCAAGGAGAGTACAAACGGTAATAAAGAACAAGAAAGGAAAAAGGAAATTACAACTTATCCTTTGTAGCCCAAGGCTTGATTTGCCTAGATCAAGCGTATAGATCTCCTAACCAAGTGTATGGACTTGTGATTGCAGTGGGTAGGAGATACTAGCCTATAGGACACGAATTATGAGCTAAGGAAGGAAGTAGCCAATTGTCACAAAGCTCAAATTGCTCACAAACAGATTGCTCAAAGTATGCTCAAGGATTTCTCAAGTGTAGCAAGTGTATTTGAGTGTCCTATGGCTTGTCCTATTTATAGGAATGGCCTAAGGATGCTTAAGGACGTTCTAGACAACTTCTAGGGGTTTCTAAGTGCTTAACTAGCCGTTAGGTACAAAGTTGTTGCTTTAACAACGGCTAATTAATTAATTAATTCTGCAGTTGCTGTCAGAGACAATCTCGGTCGAGGAATGGTCGACCGAGACACCTACTCGGTCGAACTTTTGTCGACCGAAAGGCACTCTGGAACAAGTGGGGAATGACTTATCTAAATGTGGTGTTTAGCTAGGGAGAATCTAACGCTTGATTTACATGCAATCTAAGTACTTGTACATTATATATTTGTACAAGTTTTTACAAAGCGATTACATTGCATGAAAAAATAAACATGTAAGCATATGGATTTCCCTAGTTGCTTTGTCATCCACCTTAATCCTGCACACTCAAGTAGCTCGTTAGTTTAATAAGAATGAAATGTTTGTCATAATCAAAACAAAGGGATTTATAGATGTCCATTTAGCCAACAATCTCCCCCTTTTTGAAGATGACAAACATTTCCAAAAATATAAATAAAGGAAATATAAACCATATGAGTTTCGTACCTTTAGATTACCTTTTGTAGCTTTTCCTCTTGGTTATAAAATGTGTGCTTATTATTCCCCTTGAATTTTGGAACATGAAATCCAATTCACTAGGGAATATAGCAACTTTCAATGTAAAGCCAAGAGTTTATTTATGAAACTCATTGATTGAGTGTTTCTAAGTTTTAGTTTTATATTTATTTCTCCCCCTTTGTCATTTCAAAAAGATATCCGTTTAGAAATAAAAACTCCCCCTTAATTAGATGTCCCATCAAATCTAATGAAAAAGATGTCCATTTAAAAGCCTAAATATCATGATACAAATAAGAGTTTTTGTTTAAGTAGCACAAATATCAAAGAAAACATCTTCCAAAGGAGTGATAAGCAGTTGCTTCCTAATTTTGTTAAATTGATCTAGTGGAAGCGGTTTTGTAAAAATATCAGCCAATTGATCTTCCGTATCAACAGGATGAAGGGAAACATGATTCTTGGAGATATGATCCCTTAAAAAGTGATGACGGATTTCAATATGTTTAGCTCAGCTGTGTAAAATAGGATTGTGTGCTAAGTTTATGGCGCTCGTGTTGTCATAAAAAATAGGCGTAGATGAAAGAGTAAAACCATAATCGTTTAATACTTGTTGCATATAAAGCACTTGAGCACAACAAGACCCAGCTGCCATATATTCAGCTTCAGTTGTAGATAGGGCAACCGTATTTTGTTTCTTGCTAAACCAAGATACTAAATCTCTCCCTAACAAGAAACAACCACCACTAGTACTCTTGCGATCAAGGCGACAACCAGCATAATCCGCATCAGTATAAGCTTTAAAATCCAAGGATTGTCCTTTTGGATACCATAAACCAAAACAAGTAGTGTCGGCTAGGTAACGAAGAATTCGTTTAACTGCTAGAAAATGAGAGTGCATAGGTTGTGATTGAAATCGAGCACAAAGACCAACGGGAAACATAATGTCCGGTCTAGAAGCAGTTAAGTAAAGCAAACTACCAATCATGGCTCTATATAAAGAATCATCAATAGGTTCCCCATTTTCATCCTTATCAATTTTAATAGAAGTAGCCATAGGAGTAGTAGCATGTTTGCACTGATCCTTCCCAAAATGTTTTAAGAGTTCTTTAGTATATTTTTCTTGGCTTATGAATATTCCGGCTTTGCTTAATTTGAAAACCAAGAAAGAAAGTTAGTTCACCCATGAGGCTCATTTCAAATTCTTTTTGCATAATGTCACTAAATTGTGTGCACAATGAATCATTAGAAGCTCCAAAAATAATTTCATCAACATATATTTGCACAACTAGGAAATCAGATGTATATGTTTTGAAAAATAAAGTAGAATCTGAATTTCCAATAGAAAAACCATTATCAAAAAGATATGTCTTGAGCCTTTCATACCAATTTCTAGGTGCTTGTTTTAAACCATAAAGTGCTTTCTTAAGTTTATAAACATAGTCACCTTTTTCCGGTATTTCAAAACCAGGTGGTTGGGCAACATATACTTCTTCTTGAATGATGCCATTTAGAAATGCACTTTTTACATCCATTTGGTAGAGTTTGATGTTTTTATGTGCAGCAATAGCTAGTAACATTCTAATAGCTTCAAGTCTAGCTACCGGTGCATATGTTTCATCAAAATCTATTCCTTCTTGTTGATTATATCCTTGTGCTACTAACCGAGCTTTATTCCTTATTACTTCTCCTGCCTCATTTAGCTTGTTCCTAAAAACCCATTTAGTTCCTATTATGGTTTTATCTTGTGGTTTAGGAACTAAATCCCATACATCATTTTTAGTAAATTGATTCAATTCTTCTTGCATGGCTATTATCCAATAGTCATCTTTAAGAGCTTCAGATATCTTTTTAGGTTCAATGATAGAAACAAAATCCATGTTTGCAACATCTTTAAAGGAAGACCGAGTTTTGAGTTTATCATTAGGATCTCCAATAATTAATTCTTGAGGATGATCTTTTATAAGCCTAGGTGTAGGTTGTGGTTCAGCTTGGTGATTATTTGTAGTACCTTTCTCACTATCATTTGGTATGTTTAAATTTTCGAATTGATTAGTGAGATCTATGATTTCTAGATTTTCAGATTTGGACTCTTCATGAAAAGAAACATGAATAGATTCCTCAACTTTTCTAGATATAGTGTTATATACTCTAAAAGCTTTGCTAGAAGTGGAATATCCCAAAAAGAATGCTTTGTGTGATTTTGAGTCAAACTTATCTCTATCATCTTTGGTATTTAAAATGTAGCATGTAGAGACAAAGGTATGAAAATAGTCAACTCTAGGTTTCTTAGAATGTATTATTTCATATGGAGTTTTCTTTAAATGAGAGTGAACAATTACTCTATTTAGCACATAGCATGCAGTGTTTACAGCTTCATCCCAAAAGGTTTTGGGTGTGTTGTGTTCAAGCATCATAGTTCTAGCCATTTCTTGTAGTGATCGATTTTTCCTTTCAACTATACCATTTTGTTGTGGGGTGCGTGGAGCAGAAAAATTATGAGTGTACCCTTGAGATGTACAAAATTCTTCAAATGTATGATTTTCAAATTCTCCACCATGATCACTTCTAATGGTACATATTTTGCTTTGTAATAGATTTTCAATCTTGGAACAAAATTGTATAAAGACATGAATAGTATCATCTTTAGTTGCAATAAAGTGTACCCATGTGTATCTACTATAATCATCAACAATAACAAAACAGTATCTTTTACCACCAATAGATTGTGTCCTCATGGGTCCAAATAAATCCATATGAATTAATTCTAAGGACCTACTGGTGCTAAGTACATGTTTTGGTTTAAAAGAGGTTTTGGTTTGCTTTCCCATTGTGCATGGTTCACAGTTTTCAACTTGATCAAAAGATAAAGTAGGCAATCCACGAACAAGATCATATTTCACTAACTTTTTAATAACATGTGAACTAGCATGTCCTAGCTTTTTATGCCATACTTGTAAGGTATTTTCATTTGCAAGCAAGCATTTTCCCACTACTGATTTCATAGAGTTAGGTTTAAGGATATAAAGATTTCCAACTCTATTTCCTTCATAAACAACATTTGTAGTGTTTTCTATCAATAACTTGCAGCAAGTTTTGTTAAATAACACATCATAACCACTATCACATAATTGACTAACAATTATCAAATTATGGTGCAAACCATCAACGAGTAGAACATTCTTTATTTCGAGGTTTGTACCAACATTACCTATTCCAACGATTTTGCCCTTACCATTGTCTCCAAAGGTGACTGTTCCACTTTTCTTTTCTTCAAAGGTTTGGAATGCATCCTTGTTCCCGGTCATATGTTTGGAACATCCACTGTCAACCACCCATTCCTGCATTAAAATGTAGATTTTGGTACCATGTGATGGTCCGATATGGTTAGAATAATTTAAGTACATATTTGTATAAGAGTTCTGAATCAGAAGTCCAGTCGGTCGACAATTGTTCGACCGACATATGTCTCGGTCGACAAATTGTCGATCGAGAAGATTACTGTATTACAAACCAGGAAACACAGAAATGTAGCTCGGTTGACCAATTTTCGACCAAAATAATTGCTGTAAATTTTGATATGTTACAGACATTCGGTCGGTCGACAATACTTTGACCGATTAATGGTTCGGTCGACAATACTTCGACCGACTAAGTTTCTGTTTCAGTACAACAATGCAGAAAATTAACAATAAGCATGAAATCTTTTGTTTAGTTGAGATAAGACAATATAAATAGCAAGATGGAGCTTTTTTGGTCATATCTCAACTAAATTCTATTTGACTCTACTAATTTTGAGGTTTTGGGACCCAAACTAATTCGGAATCCTTAGTTTTATAAGGGCATGAAAAGGAATAGTGTCCAAGACGTAAACAAAAATGGCAAGTAATAGAATCAACTTCATTTCTCTTTCTAGCCATTGTGTTCTTGGGTACAAACATAGTTTGAGTTCTTTTGGGTTGATTTTTCTTTGGAGCATATCCCAAACCTTTTCTTCCATTGAAAACAGTACCAATGCTTAGAATGTTATCAAGTATATCTTTTCTTCTTAACTCATAAAGTTCTCTTTGCAGCTGAGCAATATCATTCATTTTCTTGTGTAAATCTTTTCTTGCTTGATCTAAATCAGATAGCAATGAATCTCTTTCTTTTATAACATTATCATAGTCTAGATGGTTACACAAAATAGGTTGAGTCTGAAAATCTTTTAGTTTAGATAACAAGTCAGTCTTTTCTTTAGAAAGAAGATCAACATTTGTTTCTAAAGTGATTAACTTTCTAGTGCAATCATCTAAAGATGTTTTTAAAGACAAATTTTCAAGATCAATGTTATTCTTGTCAGAAGAAAGAGTATCTAATTTAGCACTTAGCTCATCATTTGATTTGATAACCTTCTTTAGTTTCTTCTTGACATCAACATACTTATCATGAATTTCTTGTAGACTGGTAACTAACTCTTCTTTAGGAAGATCAAGTAGGCTTACCTCTTGAGAGTCTTCATCATCTTCTCTTGCCATTAGACAATCCACCGTTTCTTCTCCGCTTTCACTGTCACTTGACTCGTCCCATGCGGCTTTATAGGCTTTTTCTCCCTTCTTCTTGTGTGAGCTTTTCTTTCCTTTCTTTGCTTTAGGACATTCATTTTTGAAATGCCCTTTCTTCCCACATTCAAAGCACCTAGGAGGGGTAGAAGAAGAACTGGAAATTTTGTTAGATTTAAATCTTTTGTATTTCTTACCATTGACTATCAAGGCTTCTTCTCCTTCTTCTTCACTTGACTCCTCACTTTCTTGTGTGACGACCTTTGAAGCTTTTAGAGCCACATCCTTCTTCTTTCCTTGCTGAAGTTCACGTGCTCTTCTTTCTTCCTCTTCTAGGGTTGCTTCATGAGCTTCTAAGTTGCCAATAAGTTGCTCCATTTTCAGTCGAGTGAGGTCGTTTGCTTCTTCAATGGCTGTCACCTTTGGCTTATATTTTGGAGGAAGTGAACGAAGGATCTTTGATACATGATCTTCTTCAAGGACAGGTTTTCCTAGGGCACTTAAACCATTAACAATAGTAGAAAATTTTGCAAACATTTCACTAATAGATTCATCAGGATCCATACGAAAGTGTTCAAACTTTTGTTTAAACATGCTAATTTTGGAGTTTTTGACTTGGATTGTTCCTTCATAGGTTATGGATAATCTATGCCAAATATCATAGGCTGTGTCACAATTAGATATTCTATTAAATTCTCCTACCGATATAGAACAATATAAAATGCTTACAGCTTTTGCATTCATTTGAGCTAGCTTTACCGTATTTGCATCCCATTCTGCAAATTGAATTTGAGGGAGCTCATATGGGGTTGACACCATTCTCCATAAATCCCAATTGATGCCTTGGAAGTAGAACTGCATCCTTCTTTTCCAATATTGGTAGTTTGTTCCATCGAACGCTGGAGGCCTAGCAACAAGTGTCCCTTCGAGGTTGAGGTTGTTGAGCACTCCATCACCCCTTTCTTCAAGACCTTGTTAGGGTTCCTTGAAGCCTGCTCTGATACCAATTGAAAAACACTAGAGGGGGGGTGAATAGAGTTTTTAAATAATTTTAACAATTTATTGAACTCAAACAACCACAATTGAAAATTGGAAGAAGGAGACAGGTGTTTAGAGTGGTTCCAACTTTAGCAACTACTAAAGTTGTCAGTCCACTACCCGGTTGCTTACCCAACCGGGATTTTGAAAGTATTTATTTTATTACCTTCCCAAGGATTTATACAAAATACAATACTTTCCTTTACACCCTTTGAACAGCCTTCACTTGAAGTAGGTGCACCAACTTTGAGGTAGCCTTCTTGAAGTAACTCCAAGCTCCCCCTTGAAGTAGCCTTCCTCTCTAGAAGTAGACTCCCGTTGCACCAGCCTTCTGAAGTAGCTCAAAGTCACCTTCTTCGCCAAGAAGAACTCCACCCTCTCCAATCAGCAGCCTCCAACCTAGGAGTAGCAAGGAGAGTACAAACGGTAATAAAGAACAAGAAAGGAAAAAGGAAATTACAACTTATCCTTTGTAGCCCAAGGCTTGATTTGCCTAGATCAAGCGTATAGATCTCCTAACCAAATGTATGGACTTGTGATTGCAGTGGGTAGGAGATACTAGCCTATAGGACACGAATTATGAGCTAAGGAAGGAAGTAGCCAATTGTCACAAAGCTCAAATTGCTCACAAATAGATTGCTCAAAGTATGCTCAAGGATTTCTCAAGTGTAGCAAGTGTATTTGAGTGTCCTATGGCTTGTCCTATTTATAGGAATGGCCTAAGGATGCTTAAGGACGTTCTAGACAACTTCTAGGGGTTTCTTTTAAAAGAAGACATACCTTTCTCCCCCTTTGTCATTTCAAAAAGTGGGGTTATAAAGAAAGTAAGAAACATCACTTGTTAAAGAGAAAGGAGATAACACAAATATATATAAGGAGAGTAGAAGATCACAGATAGGGTCTTGTCCAAGCATAGAAAGAAAAGAAAGTTAAAGCATATACTTGAACATCCCAAAATGCAAGATAAAGTGCTGCAGAAAAACAATAACATGCAATTTTGACCCTCAAGATGATAGAATTTGACCAAAAACCATCAGAGCTCATCACAAAGCAATGAGTCTTGCTCAGAAGGTCATTTCTGCATGAAAAGCACTAGTCTTGCACCAAAAACTGAAACTTGAGCAAATCTACATAAAATCCAAAAATAAACTCCAATTTCTACATATAATGTAGATCTATGTACCATGCATCACAAAGTTATGCAAGCAACTCAAGATAGTAGATATGCAATTCAAGGAACAAGCTTGAACATGTATGAGACAAGATACAAGCATAGCATGTAGATGAGAAAAGATGCCAATTATAAACAAGGTTAGAACTACATGTATATGAACTACTAGTAGATGATATCACAAGTTAGGACTACTAGTAGGATCTAGATCATAGCAAGAGATACCAAAAGATACACAAGATAAAACAAGCTATGAGTAGATGTAGAGATATATCCAAACAAAGAGATATGCAACTTTAGAAGCATGAAAGGATATAACTCACTAGATATGCATCCTTACCATAAGATGATTACCCCTAAGAACATCAAGGTTGTATCAAAACAAGATATACACCTAGATAGATGTAGCAAGTTAGAGCACAACGGAAGCAATTTAAGACACAACCAAGAGATCCAAAGAGATCATCATCAAAACTTGCACAACAACTCAAAGCAAGTAATTGCAAGATATAGATATACCAATTTAGAGCAATTTGAAAGATAGAGTTGTAAGCAAGATAGGAAATTTAGAACAAGGCAATATGCATATATAAAGGTACGAAAAGGAGTGCCAAAGAATAAGGCTATTGGTTGAGAAAATCTAGTTGAGAGAGAAATTTTCATTCAATAAGCCAACTGTGAATTCTGTGCACAGTGTTATCAGTCAAGTTCTGTGCATTGACAACTCAACCGATGACAGCTGTTGGCAACACCCATTGGTGCCTATCGGTCGAGTTTCAATAGGGAAAACTCGACCGACAAACCAGCTATCAAAAGGCACATATATTTCATAAAAACATATATAGAGGCATGCTAAATATACAAACCATATCCAAACATGTCTAAGCAAATTAGTAATGCACTATAGAAGCATTAGGAGCAGTTTTTGAGCAAGTGTGTGAAGAGAATCACAAAAAGCCACTTTTGACTCAAAAATCATATGCATAGTGCACACTAACTTGACAAAAATAAGTTAGATATGTTTATAAGCAATAAAAACTTTACCTTTGTTGTTACCATTCCTTTTCCACTTGTTGTCACCCTCTACACATCTCACCTTTCTTCTTTCATGTGGATTGAGAAGTCAATTTGCAATTCAATAGCTCAAGTCAATCCATTTGCAAGTACCTACAAGAAGAAAGATGAAATGGTCCCCAATCATGTTTTTGGGTCCGGAGGGGTTAGTTTAGCAGCCCAAGTCCTATTGCTCTTGGGTGCTTTCCTAAAAGGACAACAAGTAGAATAATGACCAATTTCATTGCAATAGTTACACGTGCCCATAGTCTTGGAACTAGAGGACTCTCCATGGAAGATTGGAGGTCCTTTATCTTTGTTGTTCCCTTGGCTACTATCATACCCTAAACCATGTCTACCAATTTGTTTAGTAGTATGGTGTAGGATGTCATTAAGACTCTTTTTACCAACCAAGAATCTTTGCAAAGAAGATCTCAAACTATCATTATCATGCTTAAGAGAAGCAATAGTAGAAGACAATTGATTAATATTATCTCTAGCATGAAGAAGATCATTTTCTAAGCAAAGAGCTTTAGTTAAATAAGAATCTCTATCAATATGAAGAACAACAACATCATTCTCTCTACTAGTAAAACTAGAACAAGAATCATGCACATTGATTTTAGCAAGCAAGGAGGCATTTTCTGTTTCTAATTCTTGCAAAACATAATCTTTGTCCTTGTACATCAATATCATGCATGAGAGAATCAACAATTAAAGTATACTCTTCATTAGAACTAGTCATGAGAGGTTGAGCTTCTAGAAATCTAATCTTATCAAGCAAACTAGCATTTTCAAGTCTAAGAGAATCTACTTGACTAAGACAATCATTTTTATCATCAAGCAAGTAAGAATTGGCATGTTTAAGATCATCTAATTGTACATGCAAATTATCAACAATTTTAGCAAGCTTTTTCTTTTTCCTTTTAGAAGACTTAAGAGAGGCACACATATCATGAATAATAGCAATCAAAGATTCTTTATCTAAAGAGTTTAGATTTACCTCACTTGAGTCTTCACTTGTTGATGCTATAAGAGCAAAATGACATTCTCCTTCATCACTAGAGCTTGAGCTTGATCCTTCACTTGAGCTTGAGTTGAAGGAGCCACTTGAGCTTGATTGCCATTTCTTCTTGTGAAGATGGGTCTTTTTGCCTTGTGGGCAATCTTCCTTGTAGTGACCCTTCTTTCCCCATGTGAAGCACCGGATGGAGGAGGACTTGCCTTTGTAGAATTTACCCTTGGAGTACATGGAATCTTCTTTAGCTTGAGAGGATGGAGAGACTAATTCCATGATAGCTTTAATTTGATCCTTCATTTCAGCCTTCTTCATTCTCTTTAGCTCTTTCTTTTCTTGTCTTTCTATTTCCTTCCTCTTGTCAAGTGTCGCTTCATGTGCTTGTAGATTTCCAATGAGCTCTTCAATAGGAATATCCCTAAGAGACCTTGTTTCTTCAATGGAGGTCACCTTGGGTTCCCACCGCTTGGGGAGAGTTCTAAGGATCTTTGAGTTGATCTCTCCACTAGACATAGGATGTCCTAGAACAGAAAGACCATTCAAAATGGTGTTGAGCCTTGAGTACATGTTGGCTATACTCTCCTCCTTTCCCATCTTGAAGTTCTCAAGCAGCCCTTTGAGCATGTAGACTTTGCTTTCCTTCACTTGATCTATCTTTCATAAGTGATGCAAAGCTTTCTCCATACCTCATAGGCTGTTTCACATGAAGAAATCTGGTTGAACTCGGTGGGGGTCATGGAGGCATATAGGATGTGCATGGCTCTAGCATTCAAGGTTGCTTTTATCAAGTTAGCTTCACCCCATTCTTCAATCTTTGTCTTTGGTAGCATATATGGGTTATTCACCATTTGCCACATCTCAAGAATTGATCCTTGGATGTAGAATTGAAGCCTTCTTCTCCAATAGAGGAAATTTCTCCCATTAAAGATTGGAAGGCTGGTCGAGAATCTCCCTCCTAGGTAGTCACCCATCTTCTCCTACTTGTTGAAGTATGATTGCAGAAGACCCACCCTGATACCAATTGTTGGATCCTAGATGGGTGATTAGATGCTCTAGAGGGGGGGAATAGAGTTGATAGCACTTAAACAAAATTCATTAACACTTCAAGATATATGACAAGATAAGGTTGCTAAATTGGTAATTTGAGTGGAACTAAAACATGAATAGCAAGGATGAGAGAGATTGAAGACGCACCAATTAGACAAGCTATTTAGAGTGGTTCCACACTTCAAACTAGAAGTGTGTCAGTCCACTTGCCTAGAGAGGTCAACCTATAGGACTTACAAACTATTGCACTCTTATATTCATTTATAAGACTTACAATACATGACCAACCAAAGGACTTACCTATCCAATACAAAGAGTCTTCAACCTTACCAAGGACTTACCCACTTTGCAAGAGTCTTTTGCCTTTCTTCCAAGGACTTACCTACTCTTGCCCAAGTCTTCAGCCTTGCAGGAATTACCCACTCTTCTTGGATCTTGCGCCTTTGACTTCACCTTCACTCGGAGAAGCTTCCACCAAGGTCTTACCCACTTGAGCTTGAGTCTTCTGCCTTCTTTAAGGGCTTACCCACTCTAGCTCCAAGTCTTCAGCCTTGATCTTCACCAAGGGACTCCTTCCCTTGTTCTTCTTCACCTCTCTTAGATAAGAGAGAGAACCTTCATCTTCATGATTGCAAATGAGAGATGGGGAGGTGGTGGAAGTGAGAGCCTCACAAGATATACATGTAGGACTAGCTCTCTTACAGATTTCCTACTCACACTAATGGATGTAGCAAGTGATTAAGCTTAGAGAGAGAGAGGAGGCTGTAGGAAGCACTCAGCTATTGAATAGGAACCTTACATAGAGTTTGCAATGAATGATCAACCTTGGAATGAAGCCCAAGAGGTCCTATTTATAGCTGGGGATGCCTCTTAGCCTTTGGGAACACTTGTGAACAAAAACTAGCCGTTTTGTGGCTTGCAACAGATCTATTTTCACTTGTTACAACTTCACAACGGCTAGAAGCACTTTTCCGTATAGTGCAATCAATCGAGTTTCTATAAAGGTAACTCGACCGATAGAGTAAAAGACAAAGCCGATATTCAGACCATCAGTCAAGTTTGTCCTGAGGAAACTCGACCGACCAATGAAAATCGATTTGGTCAATTACTCCATCGATCGAGTTCTGTGAAAACACAACTCGACTGATGCAATCTCCAGAAAATTGATCAAGGATGATTAGTCGAGTTTTCGGGCTGGGAAACTCAACCGACAAAGTTCCTGTAATCAATTTTCAAAGTTGCATCTAAAGTGCTCTAATATTCGATCTAAGTGCTCCTAATATTTTTCTAAACTTAATTACAAGTCATACAATCATTACAAGTGATTTACAACATGATTCTAATGGATATACATCATATTACAAAAACGTGCACTTTTATGACTTTGACTTGTCTTTTCTCCAATTTGATATGCACAAGTTAGGGCAATTGGAGTGTGTCTATACCTAATCTGAAATCACTCAAGTAGAGACATTAGACACCAATATGTGGAATGGTTAGTCATCATCAAAACACGGGTTTAGTCAATTTAGACGTGAGTTAACATTGACCTAATTGACCTTGAGTCAACATATCTCAGTACATATTTTGTGAATCTGAGACTATATATTGGAGAATTCCTTTATCCTCTCTTCCTTTTCTTGTAGTAGTTGTTCCTATACAAGAGATATGGTAGCTAGCTACAACTTAACCTACAACAACATAATTTGTGTTATGTGAGCACAAGTAAGAGATGATGGCACTAATTTTGAGAAAATGACATGTACAGGAACAATCCAATGAAATTATTGTATAGTTTACCTTTCACTTGTACATGAACACCAATCTATGGTACTCAATCAAGGTTACGCAATGGGTCATTTTATCTAGGATGAAGATATGATATGAAGGCCTTCTCTAAAATCATTCTTGGCATTGAATAACCTGACCTGCAAAAAAGGTCATAGCGAACGATCAAGTTGCCTTTCTAAAAGGTATACATATAAGAATTTATACAAAACATAGCTATATATGAATTATAATGGCACCATTGTTTACCTTGCTAAAATATTTAGTAGGACAATGGCATGTAAACTTAGTGTAGCTTTGTTATCAGCTATAGAATCCCTCCTCCCTATTATCATATGTTGTGGTCAAGAACACGTGCTTTCAGATCTTCTAGAATGATAAGCCACACATTTTCCTCAATATACAACCTCTTATTCTTGTAAAAAGATGTTGGATGAATATAATCCACCCCCTGTCAGTTTATGAGTATGTGTAAGAAGATGATATAGTTGATTCTGTAGATCTCTTCATCATTATTCTCACATCATCAACATGTATACAGAGTGTTAATAATGGTTAGTCTATAAATTGGACCATCAACCTGTAAAGAAACTCCAATGGTTGAATAAGGCAAATGCCAAAAAATCTTTGAACTATGAAATGTCCTCAAGGAGACATGAAGAAAATTCAGATTTCTAATTCATTTATACCAGCTATGTTAAAATTTCATGTCTTGTAAAGTTATACAGATCCTCTTCATTTGAAAATCTAAATAAATGAACGTGAATCTAGCTATGATAGTCATATAAGACCAAAATATGAATTTATGCATCACATGCCCTCACCCTATGGAGTCAAAAACCACTCTAGATACCACATTGACCCCATCACAGTTGAACTGGACTCTAATATCATTCAGTATAATAGTCGTCTCCATGGAGAACAAGAGGGAAAATCTCTCAATGAGGCAAGCTTAAAATATGTCAGAGTAAGGTGTCTCCATCTTGATTATTTTGCAACTTTACAAGAGTAATCACATGAATATTGTGTTTGCATCTGTCATAGAATGGATATGCACATGCCTTGGTTTTACTTGTTTTGTCTTGCTTGTCAAATTATAAATATGCTCTAATGTGTTTGTGTACATAGTGGTATGTACGTGGTATATTGTATATACCATTGGAGTGTCTTATTTGTCTCACATTTGTGAGATGCTCTTTTCTCACTGATGATGTTGCATACTCAAAATTCCTATTTCATTTGAAGACCAGAACAAAAGAGATTATGCCACGAGATTGGTATCTACCTATGGTAATTGTGTTACTTGTTGTATTCATGATCCATTTGTACTGGCATTCATATGCCAAAAATACTTATTTCAAGTTATATGGTGTATGATTTATAATATTGTTTTAAATTAGTTTAACATACTCCTCAAGTTTCCTTCATTCTAGGGTTTGAGACTCTTTGTTGGATGAGTTCTCTTACATTTTCTTGAGTTGTCAACAAGATTCCTGATTGTCCCACCTCTTGCTGGATGACACTAGAGGGTGTCACAGTAAGGATGATTGGTGGCCAAAACAAAAGCTACATAACACGGTTACAAACCCAACAACTAAGAACTTACAACATGATTCCTTAGAAAATCTTACCAGTGATAAATCATGATAGGGATCCATACACTTATCTGCAACCAATATGACAAACGAGAGAAATCCATCCTATTTCTGTTGTTCTTAGACCAAATACCTACAAAAAGAAAGCTTCATGATAAACACATTACATGTGACTCAACATGACATCTATGTCATTACTCTTTAGAGTCCATCCACCATGCTCTATTTGTCTGCACCCCTATTATCCCAATGTCGATCAAACAATCCCTTTAGATACATGATTCTTGACATTAAAGAATCATTAAGAACTGAGATCATCAAAATCTTGGGACTCCAAACTCTCTAGCCTAGAGAAAATACTCACCATTCTTTACAATAATAATTGGCAAACGAACAACTTTCTATTGAGACTGTAAAGAAAATAGCAGGTGTGGCTGCTAGCCTTTTGAAATGGTTCCATATTCACATGAACACTGAGCTAGATATGTTGGTAGGTCATCTACCCCATGCTATGTTCGAATGGTGGAATGGATCCTGCCGACTCCTGGATACAAGGAAACTTAGATGCAACAATAATCAGCAACACCTATAGAGTCTTGTTCAATTTTGTATTTAGAAACTCAGATGGGGTTGTTTTTGCAATTGTTGGCATTGTGGATGGATGTTGGACAACGTTTTACTGAAATTTATGCTCTATTATTCTCTGTAGAGGTGTCTCATTGTCTGAATTCTAGAGTAAAGGTTGCATGCCAAGTCTCACACTGTGTGCTTTATTAGAGGTTTCTTCATACTGATTGCTTGATATTCTTATTGTACTATGATTGGATGCATATATACATTCTACAAATTGAGAAAATTGATATAATTACCTCTGATATGGGAAATTCATTGGAAACAATTGGTGAGATTTGCATTAGAACTGTGAAGAGTTACTAATACATGTTGACCATCAAGTTGGGAGTCTTTTCTGTATCCCTGCCCCCTATCTTGCTACTGCTTCTATATAAGATGTCGACTATTTGAAAGAAAATCCATTTGTTCTTATGAAGTTGAGAAGTAATATTTCTCTGCTAAGGAAAGGTGCCTCTATGCTAAACCATACATGCTGCAGAATATTTGTTTATTCTACAAGGTAAATGGATAATCAAACATGGAATTTTAGTATAAAAGAAATCACTGGAAAGGCTCCTAGACTAGCATCATCATTTGAGGATTTATTTAGAGGAATGCATCGATAAGTACCTTTCCTTTCACACTTTGGATAGTACCAATCACAACATCAAGAACCCTTTATTTTCAAGCTTCAAGAAGAGAAAATAGTAAGCCAATGACCTAGATATGAGTATTATAAGTAGCATTAGAGCATAGTAAAATAATTTTTTTAACATCAATAGAAATTCATAGCAGGTCAAACTGATTAATATACCTTTCATAAGTTAAAGAAAACCATCTCACTTTTTCCATAGAATAGAGTAAGTCCTTGCATCAAACCCTTCATTTTGGAAGTGCAAGGCTGATTGCTACTTATTGGAGCTTTCTCAAATCACTAGAGTTGGTAAGCGACAAAGGTCTTGTGCAAATTTTTCTTGAAACAACTATTTTATCTATCAAATGGTTTTAAGAAAAACAAAGATTAATTCTGATACTAATATAGGAATTTACCAAACCGAAGTACTTTATCTACTTAATAATGAACTACTAGCACGTAATGGTGCTCTGCCGTGCTTCTCGTATCTCTACATAGACTTCTGCTCAACATCCTCTGGTCTTCAGAAACAATAAAATGGAAGTGTGACTAGAGCAATTAATTCAGTACACTTCAATGCCATAGCTAATAAAGAATGGAAATGGCACCACAATCACAACAAAAATAAGTAGTATCCTTCAACGTGGAGGCATGGGTGATTACTAGGAATAGCTTGATTTTATATGGAGGGAAAAGCATCAACTACATGTCACACACACACACACACAAATATATATATATATATATATATATATATATATATATATATATATCTGTGTGTGTGTGTGTTTCTTAAGAAACTTGTCTTTTGAAACCATATTGAATACCATGAACTACTCAATCTCAAACATTTATTTGTGCTAGAAGAATCAAGGTTTCTAGTATAGGTTTGGCAGGAAGAGAGTGAGGTAGATGACAAGTTCAAATGAATCTATCTAGTTCCAGAGGATTTGACGACCTCTTACCTCTTAATTGGATCTGATCTCAACTATTTCAAACACAAATTTTGACTCCATTTTAGCACATGTAGCTGTTTGAAAAACTTTAGAAATAGACAACTAGTGATATCCATGGCATGCATAACAAAGATCCTTTGTCATTATAGAGGGGTACCAATCTTGGACCTACAAATGTTATGTATAAGAACATCAAATAGACAAACATCAGTGAAATATGACCTAAATACGTTGGACAACAAGATTTAATAAGATTCTACATTGGTATGGAGTGAACAATTAATAAGAAAAATGAGATGTAAATCCAGAGAACAACTATACTGCAAAAAAACTTCTTTAAAGATTTTTTCTACTCTAAAAAGGAGAATGCTTTATCAAAATAATGCTCAACTAGAAAGAAACATAAGACTACAAAAGTTTTACATATATCTATGAGTTGTGTTAACCTCGATGAATCTGTCTCAAGGGGTATATCAATGAACCTAGATCTGTTCACAAATAGCAATCATGTTCTAGCTGCTTCAATTTATTCATTAATTTTTTGTCAGAACCTAACAATACTGACTGCTAATGAAAAAGACACTTCAAGCAATTTTATTCTCAGTTTGGTTTATAAGTCTTTCTCGACACTCCCTTTTACCATTAGTGAAAAATAAATAGAGTTGTATTTCACTTCCCACATAGTCGAAGGACCAAGAGTACGTTTTCCATTTACAATGAACCCTATATGCATTTTAGGTGAAACCACTTCAGCATCTATTTCATTTTAACTATGATCATTTTTACGTTGTTATCTATCATTTAAAGATGATGACCATAAAATAGTCTATCATTTAAAGATTGTATTAGTGAAATCACTTCTTCATATATAGCAAAGTTCTAGTAGATATAATCTATTAAATAAGACTTATTTTATATGCGAGAAATAGCAAAATTCTTTTAGATAAAATATGTTGATCAAGTTCTCTTACATGGGTAAAAGACAAAAATGCACTAATTATTAGATAAGGAAGGTGAGAAATTACCTAGGCATTGACATAAAATTGAGGGATATAAGTAAAAAGGGAGTCATCGTTGCTCAAGGTTAGAAGTAGTTCTACAGCCTATGTGCATGACTCGTACATTCCATGCAGCTTCCACCAAGAGAAAAGCATAACATGGTACCTGGAAAAAATGAGCCCTCAAACATATAAGTGAAGATTGTATAGACAAATAATAAAGAACATGATTAGCTTCTAATTTGTATGCCAATCTTAAGAATCAAAACCATGAAAAATAGTGATGGTAATACAAACTATTAGACATAAAAGTATATCTAGATTCTAAACTGTGTACAAACAAGAATCATTCCTTAGTCCTTATATATTCTATAGAATAAAAACATCAATCATATAATTGGAGTTACAAATTTAATATGTTTTGATTCATCCGGTGAGGCTAAAATTTTTTGGTTGGTCATTATGCAGAAAGCTTGGATCTTAAGAAATGTATAGGCTTACAAGCCCCAATAATGAGCAGCAGGAGGAAATGTCTACTAAAAAAGGAAGACCCCCTTTGTCACTGTAGAACATCTTCGAGGATCTAAACCAATAGGGTTTTGGTCCCTCGTTTATTAACTCAGTTGGAAGGTCTCTAGCACCTAGTCTGAAGAACACAAGGGACAATCCAAAACATTTAGTCTGTTACTGATTAGTGCTCGAATCATAGTTCTCACTCCCTAGTGAGGGTTCTCATCCAAAACATCCTAATGCTCTGTTTTGGTGGATTACACTTCCAGGGAACCATTGTAGTTGTTGGTTTATCATTTCTAGTCCTCCTAGCATCACGCCATAGTGAGTGAAGCGGTCCTATTTATAAATTCCAGGCCTCCTAGCATCATTCCTTAGTGAATGAAGGAGTAACGGTAGTCTTTTCCCATTTTTTGTACAATTATGGTGCATGGTTCAGTTCAAGTTAAATCTGGTTGAAATTTAGGTCAAGACAAAACTCTTATAGTCTTTAGTCTATATGATTGATGTTCAAGAAAAAGTTCATAAAGGGTTCAATACAGTAAAGTATTAACCCATTCCCATATATCTCTTCATCATATTAGTTCTAACCTCGGCATCTTCATCAACATTAGCATGTTGGTAGTTCCCATTGCCAACTCGTCAACATCTCCATCAGCATTTGTTAGTGTAGTTCACGTCCGTAATGAAATTATTAGAGGCCTTGCATGGAGAAAACACCTATTAACAATATAATTATGGAAATGTTAGCAAATCAGTGTAAACTTTAAACAAGGTCTAACTAAGTACATGAACATCATCGAGAGGTAACAACCGTTGCATAGGCAACATTGTTCAAAATAATTATTATGAAACATTTCGAAGAACTATTTACTGTAACCATGATAAACATTCCAATAACTTGACCAAGAAAATACATTACATTCCACTTGAAAATTAATAAAATTATAGTTCACTTTACATGAAAAAATATGATGCTTCCTCTATTGCAAAACATAAAAATCTCAAACAGAAAAATCTGGAATAAAAACAAAGTTTAAGATGTGAACGATACAATTTTAGATTGCATATAAATCAAGGAACTGAAAAAGTCCTGAATCTAATTATTCCCATTAAAGACACACTATCCCAGCCACTTTTCCCAAATAAATATCACTAGAAATTAAATTAGGAAGCATGTCAAGAGTTACATTAGGATTAAGATCAATAGACAAAAAGAGTCATCATGTGTAGATTGGACTTATCAAACAATGTGTCCAGGAAAAGTTTATACACCAAATAATGTTCTATGCACTTATGTTCCAATTCAGTTTAATTGGGGCATACCTGTTCAAGGCTTCCTCTTCCAATTTTCATGACATCAAAGAGATTTACTAGTCCTCCAATTTGGTTTTTTCCCAATTTCTATAAGATATTTAAAGTTAAATGTATTTTCTTGCACATGGCACACATGAAAAACATTGGAAAAAGAAAACCAAGTACCTGGAAACACCATCTAACAATTATAATATTTGAATATGTAGTCAGAATTGTAGATCATGCAACATCTTATTGAGGTTGTCCTATAACTCATCATTACATCTAGTGCTAGATACATGTCACCCTATTAGCTGGCCAGATTGTGCTACTTGCAAACATATATGAGTATAGAAGATGATAACAAAGGTTTTTGACAAGAGAAGTTCAACAAAAAAATTGAAGTACCAAACATAGATATATGCATACATTAGACCATATGTTTCTTTAATGACATGCACAAATTCCTTGAGGTCAGCATCCTCTTTTCTATAATGCCATAAGCTTTCAACTTGCTTTTTTTCTTGGAGTCAACTAGTCTCATTGATAAAGTAATTGTGATTCCAAGATAGAAGCAATGATAAGTGAGGTAAAATTGGAAGCAAAAAGAATATTGTTATGGAAAAGAACAAGACATTACAAGATGAACATAGCACCACAGAGTGCTTACTTGACAAATTGCAGGTTGAATCAAGGTTCTTATCATGTGTGTTTCTTGGGTATATTGAGGATTATAAAGGCTATAGATGCCTTTGGTATCCATATAAGAAGGTGTGTCCATAAGGTCCTTTGCATTCAGTAAGATGTAGTTCCTTTTTCCTTTAAGATTCTACTTAATTCATATAAAAGTGAGCTAGCTTCCAATGTTGATCAATCACTCTCGATAATCAAGATTCTACTAAATACAACTAAAATCGGTATTAATAGGATCTGTAGGACAATTTTTTAAAAAGGATAGTGGTCTTATATCATTTGATACTCCAACATTAGTTTTTAAGATGACTGAATAACTACAGAAACTAAGTATAAATAAATTATTTATTCATTATTAGTCATCATCTACTAATATTGTTTTACTCATCTGAGTCCAAAACCAGAGACTCTAATTTAGAAATTTAAAGACATTAGATCTATAAATGTTGCTTTTACTAGGAATTCAGATTTTGTAAGGAGTTGAGGTTCTTCAATTAGAGACTCCATTATTTTTCCATTATGAAGGAAAGCCACCCTAAACAAACAACTTATTAGTTCCTACATGGACACTTCTACTTGTAGTTAGGATGGTCAACATTGTGATGTAACGCTGTAATTATAATAACCCCACTCTCCATCACAGATGGTGTAATGAAAATTAGAAAATAGTGATAAAATTTCCTAGAAGTTGCATTCAGATCCGTGACATTGGAAAATATCATTTAGTAAGACCAACCTCCTTATGAGTCAATAGACATCTTCCATTCCTCCTTTCTCTCTCTGGGTTCTTTGTCTACATGTATATTTCAACATCTAAGCTAAAATTCTAAAAATGGTAAAAAAAGCAAATGAAATGTGATGAGATCATTAATACACCAGACTTACATTTTTCTTCAGGAGGACGGGTAAGACATGTCTCTGATAAAAATATATATCACCACATAAGTAGTGTCCTTCAAGAACAACATTTTATGCCAAAGTACCTGGCATCTCTCCTAAAGGATTTTTGGTACAACTTGGGTACAACAAGGGTTGCATTCAGAATGCGATCCACCACACCAACATCTATTATCTGGCCAGAGGAGTGAAGAAATATTATTCAAGATAAAAAAGGGATCAAATTATAGAAGATAAGATCAAAGATATAGATTTATAGTAGTTATAATTTAGACTGAGATAAAGAGACAACATAGCAGGTAATAAAAAGCACTTTAAAATTTAACTATTTCATGTTATAAATGGAATGCATGGTACTCACTACAACTTCTTCTTCATAAAGTATAAAATCAATTTGTTTTCTTGTAACAAACAGAACATGAGACAAGAAAGTACACCAGATCCTTCTTCACCTACTGCAAATTTTTCATATTCGGGTGGATCTTACAATTTGCCCACTCAAAGGCACAAACATGGAAAAAGAAAAATGAAATACATATACTTAGTGGAAGACATGTCCACAACTATAACAACCTACATCGAGAAGAACAACTCCCGATCATAATGAGAAACATCAACAATATATCAACCTCTATAAATTTGGAAGCAACTTTGTACTTGTTGTCATGTCCGATTTCCTAGTACTATTCTAGTATGAAGATGCACTACATTCATTATGTATATGTTGTAGAGACAAAAACCAATGTGTGAGAGCATGCACAACTTCTTTTCCCAATGGAATATATATACTCTCAGCAATTCCCTTGTTGGATAAGCAATCCTCATTTAGAAATTCTTTATTCAGTGATTTCATTAGCAGCTAACATAGAGGAAAAGTAGGATATAAAGGAACTCTAAACAAAAAAAGGCAATAAAGGGCATAAAAATCGTTCCAACCCCATTCAAAAGTGCATGATCCAAACATAACTAACAAGATGAGGCTTAACAAAACATATCATTCCAACCCCCTTCAAAAGCATAAGATCTTATCTTTGTAACCAACATGATAGATAGGATACATCAATAAACAGACATGTCCAACAACAAACTTGACATATCTACACTTATTATCACCCAATATCATTAAGAAATGACAAAAACATCTAAGGTCACAGAACACCAGAATACATTTGTTCACTCCATATCAAAGAAACTTTAGTAAGGCAAGACTGGAAGGAAAATACCAGAATACATTTCATGGATCATAGTTGCTCATTCTTGCTGCTCTGTGAAGAGACATGGTTAATAAGTTTCAATGGGTTGGCCATCCGAAGTGTATGTTTACAACTAAATATGTCATTATGTTTACAACTAAATAGTCATAAACATCCCTTAATGGGGGAACTATCATCCATATATGTAATAAGATCATGATTAGGCCTACTGATTAAATCGACATAGCTCAGAATGGTCTAATCAATAGACCAGACATCATCCAACCTCAAATGAGAATAACGCAAGAAAATAGGATTCATGGCAATTTCCAATACTAAATGTAAGTAATACAAACATAATGAGAATAACATAAGAAAATAGGATGCAAAGGTCCATAACTTACAACCAAGCAAATGAAATAATTAATGCTTCTACAATATGTATGACATCCACATTTATTTAAAACCAACTAAAAGAAATAATGAATGACTAACTTCTACTTTTGCTAAATCCTATAAATTCCTATGATATGTGAATTAGTATATCAATCAAATGAGTGATATTCTTGGTCTCCACATCTCCAAATGGTTCACCTACAATGATGAAGAAAAAGTGAAGAAGTACACGTCTTGTGTTGAGATTAATTTTTAAATTGTTACTTAACAATGAGTAATTTCTGTAGCCAAGCTATCACTGTCCCAATTACATCCTCAGTGACTTGGTGTTAACTAAAAGGCCTAATCAACTACTCCTGAAGTTGGATTGGTACAGTAATGTACATGGAAGCAAATGTGGAACCCAACATTGCTCCTCCTACGAGATAGGTTGGACTTGCAGAAGTAACGTGCCCTTGTTCTACAATTGATTTCCCATCATCAACACGTAACAAGGAATCGACCTTAAAATTTATGAAGAATGTGTTAAATATTATTTATAACAAAAATTCAGATTAAAAGAATTTAATCAATGAATGTTTGGATATAAGGACATGTCCTTCGATAATGGGTGTTCCACTACTAGATTGATTTGATCTGGGTAGTCTTTCATTGGTGGTCCTTGTGATATTCTACAAAATAAATTGGTGATTATGAGAAAATCAGCAATTGTAAATATCACTATATATGAATTTGAAGATTTACCTCGTTGGAGTGCGGCCACTCATGTCAGAATTTCTCAGAAGCATAGCTTCAAGATTTTCTTGTCTTTTCTTCGTATCTAACAACTCCATTTGTTGAGCCTCATAAATATATTTTTAGGCATCAATAACTTGTTCTAATTATTTGATTTTATTATCAAACCCCTCCACTTATGACTGATGAGACTCATGTATCACATGTTTCATAGCAATCTTCTTTGGGCCCAAAAACTGATCAAATATCTCATCTTCATTGATATTTTCATCATTACTTACAAGTGTTGCAATCAACTTGTCCTACATTACAATAGTCATGAGAATATTTTTTTCAATGAAAAATATACTTATTTATTGATTACTTACAATCAGTTCTTCACATTTTGCATCCACGAAAGTACCATCCTTCTTTAAATGGGTAGCCTGAAAGAATTCTCATCTGCTGATATTGCAACCATTTTTCTTTTCTTGCAACTATTTTTTACAGTACAAGCATATATGAGATATTAGTATGAAATTTTAACTCACATTTCAACTAGAAGATAACTCATAGTAGCGTTAACACAAGCATACGACGTCGATCCCGATGTATGTCTCATCATTACAAACTTTCTGCTCATAATGTTTTTGGCACTCTTTAACTACATATAATGAATTATGATATAATTATATACAATATACATTATATATGTGATAAGTTGAAGATTGATAGAGTCCCTTACACAATAATTTACTTGAAGCTATTCTCGTACTCATTGTTAGACAAGGCAAAAGCATGGTTTATTAATCTTCCTTCTAGATCAATAGAGACATGGGATGATATGATGATGCTTTCTTTGTGAGGTACTTCCCTCCACATAAGACACATGACTTTCTCAGGTGAATCTATAACTTTAAACAACATGCCGAGGAAACCTAGTTAGAAGCCTGGGAGAGATTTCAAAACATGCTAAGAAAGGTCCCCCATCACAGGATTGATCTTTATGTATTTTCTATATAAGGGGGAGAGACCACTCTTGACAGCGCAGGAGCATGTTTCTTTCTAAACAGTAGAGAGAGAAGGTGTCACAAGATATTTAAGAACATGTCAAAGGATCAATATTGGGGAGAAGAGTGTGACTCACCAACAATCGTTAAAAGTGTTTTAGAATCAAAGGAGACCATCGTGTTGAAGAAAAAGTTGGACAACCTTGTTGGATCTAGGGATCTACAGGGGGGTGAATAGAGCTTCAGAAATTCTCACAAGATAGATTAAATCTTAAAATTATATCAATCAAAACCAACAACTTAAGTGCAATTTGAAGTCCTAACTAATAAGCATAGTAAGGATGAGAGGAATTGATAGCAAGCACTTAACAAGGTCGTTTAGAGTGGATCCACTCTCCAAAGTAGGAGAGAGTCAACCCACTACCTAGAGAGGTCAACCTCTAGGACTTTGCAAGTGCTTTTCTCTATATATTCACCAATAAGGGTTACAACACAATACCACCAAAGGACTTACCCATCCAAACACAAAGAGTCTTCCACCTTAATTATCAAGGACTTACCCACTTTGCCAAGAGTCTTCAGCCTTCTTCCAAGGTCTTACCTACTCTTGCACAAGTCTTCAACGTTCAAGGGTTTACCCACTTTTCCTGGATCTTCAGCCTTTGCCTTCTCCTTCACCTCTTCTTCAACCTTGAAGAAGAACATCAACATCTCCACCTTCACTCAGAGTAGCTTGCTTCACCTTTCTTCATGGAGGAAAGGGGTAGGGAAGATGGAATGGATTGAGAGCTTTACAAGAACAAAGAAGTAGCTCTCTTACAACTGGCCTATCTCACTCATAATAAAAAAATGAAGTGTAAACTAGAGAGAGAAAGGGGCTCAAGGATTTGCAACACACTCAACCATAGAAAGGACTTAGAATAGCATGAATGAGAAAACTTAGAATGAACTCCAAGGGGTCCTATTTATAGATGGGGGTGTTCCCTTAAGTATGGGATCACTTAGGGTCAAAATATAGCCATTTTCCAAGATGCAACAGATCTATTTTTTCCCAAAACATCTCACCAATGGTTATAATCACTTTTTCTGTGTTTTTCATACAGTACATTTGGTCGAGTTTCAATAAAGGTAACTCGAGTGATCCACTAAATGACAAAGCCAATTTTCAAACTATCAGTCAAGTTTGTTCTGGGAAATTCGATTGATGAGCTAAAATCAATTTTTCTCAGTGAGTCTGTCGGTCGAGTTCAGTGAGTGTGCAACTTAACCAATTAGTCATCTTTAGAAAATTCATCATAGGATTGGTCGAGTTCCCAACTCGACCGATAAACATTCTATCATAAATTTTCTAAATTGACATTTGAGTGATTAAACCTTGGAATTAAGTGTCCCTGATTTTTTCTCATTTTAGTTACAGTCATATCATCAATAAAAGTGATTAAAAACACTAAGGTCATTTGGAGTGATTTCCCAAAACACGCACTTGCATTGCATTTGACTTGAACTTGAACAAGCTAGGGCTTGTATAATTTGATCCTTTTCATGTACCTAAAGCCTGCAATCATTCTTGAACAAACATATTAGATACATAGGAATGGAATGGTTAAGTCATTATCAAAATATGGGCAATGTATAACTCTCAAGTCAACATTCTCCCCCCGTTTTGACAATGACAAACCACACCTCAATCATATTGAAAAGGATATTGAAGTTATACCTTTGCCTTGTGAATTGCAAGGGGATTCATGATTTGAACAATGTGAATTTCTCCCCTTCAATCTATCCTTACTCTAACCTACATAGTTAGTCTATCTACACAAAGCATCATGACATATATATACTATATGGTCCTTTAGCAAGTCACATGATAAAGCATATAATGAACAAGAAAAGGATCACATAGGCAATAAAAACAATATGTTTGAGCTTCAAAACATTGAACTCACTACTACAGAAATGGCTTATAAAGTCACTTTTCAAGGTGTCAGATGTATAAATAAACCGACACCTAAACTCTACAGTGTCGGTTGATAACATAAACTGACATCCAATCTATGAGGGCGACCAGACATGGGTACCACTTTTATTAAGTGTCAGTTACTTAATAAAAAACCGACGCCTAAAATTACCCGCCAAATCCAAAATTTCCAGCGAAAAAAATTACCTCCAAAATTTGATATATGGCGTCGGTTGATAAATAAAAAACCGACGACTAAAGGTTATTCACGAGATAGAAATTGGGCACATTTTGGTCGTCGGTTGTAATACAACTACCGACACTTATGAGTTTTCCCGCGCTGTCCACGGGGAATTTTTCACACCCTTTAAGCGTCGGTTTGAAGTTGAAACCGACGACTATGGTCATAAACCGAGAACGATTTTTTTAATCGGCATATGAATATAGACGTCGGTTTCGGTTGTTGTGCAGAACCGACACTGTTAGTTTTGGTCGTCAATTTTTTTTGAATAACCGACGCCTATGGTACAGTTAATAGCCCCACAAATCGAATTTTCCCCATTGTCTCTGTTTCATTGCGACGTGCGCTAGGTCTGGCGATTTCCCCCGATTGCTCCCCACCGTCTTTGCCGGTTGGCTCCCCGCGCCGCCATTCGTCTCCTCGCACGCCGCTCGCCGCTGTTGCCGTTGCCGCCGCTCGCCGCTCGTCGCCGTCACCGCAGTTCTCCTCTGATCCTCACCGCCGGCGCTGCCAGCTTCACCTCCAACTGCTCTCCTCTGCTCCGGTGCTGCCAGCTTCACCTTCAGCTGCTCTCCTCTCCTCCGACCGGGCCTTCTTCCTCTGCCCTCAAGGTACGTCGACTTCTTCCTCCTTCCTTCCTCCGCCTAGGCTAGGTCAAGCCCTGCCTGTGCCCTGGAGCAAAATCGTCAGGTGCCCTGCTGGGCATTTTTTTATTTTTTTTAAGTTATTTACTTATTGGTAACTTAATAAGTGTTGAAACAGTCAATAACTATATTCTGTTATGTGATTTATGATTGTATACGTGTGCTAGCTAGCAACAGACCTCGACTTGAGGATCTATAAATACATTCTTACATTCTATAAATTGCCAATCATGCTTTTAAAGACATCAATAATCACCCTAACTTGAAGAACTAGGATTTTAGGTATAAGAATGACAACACATTATTTGTTGGCCTAGAAACCCGTCCAAGATTTACTCATTAGGAGTAAATCTTGGATAGTCCCCGGTTTGGGACTGTTCTTGAACACCTAATCTTGCTTAGGATGTAAGTGTATAATGTGTATTGGGTTTTCAAGAAAATTTCGGCAGCATTTCCCCGTTTGTTCTCTAAGTACATATGTACTTGGAGAACAGCGGGGAAATGCTGCCGAAATTTTCTTGAAAACCCAATACACATTATACACTTACTAGTGAGATTATGTGTTCAAGGATGGGATAGGTGGTACATGTACATTTATTATATATAAGAATGACATCACATGTATTTGTTAACCCTAGATCCTAATCCACATTATACCAATCTGATAGTCCATGATAGAACAAAGCATAATGATGTTGACTGCAACTTTGTGCGTCATGCTATTCTGAATTAAGTGTATATTTACTTCATAATTGAATGTTTAAGTAAGTTATAGATATCTTCACCAAACCTCTTTCGGAAACTTGTTTCATTGTTGAGTATATTGAGAAACCTAATCACCCTTCTTGCTTAATGATGAACTTTTCCCTAAATTGCCAATCATGCTTTTAAAGACATCAATAATCACCCTAACTTGAAGAACTAGGATTTTAGGTATAAGAATGACAACACATTATTTGTTGGCCTAGAAACCCGTCGAAGATTTACTCATTAGGAGTAAATCTTGGATAGTCCCCGGTTTGGGACTGTTCTTGAACTCCTAATCTCGCTTAGGATGTAAGTGTATAATGTGTATTGGGTTTTCAAGAAAAGTTCGGCAGCATTTCCCCATTTATTCTCTAAGAAAATTTTCTTGAAAACCCAATACACATTATACACTTACTAGTGAGATTAGGTGTTCAAGGATGGGATAGGTGGTACATGTACATTTATTATATATAAGAATGACATCACATGTATTTGTTAACCCTAGACTGTAATCTTGTTGTAATATATACTTGTTTTCTCTTTGATCATAGAGCTTTACAATTTTGTTGTGATATATACTTTGTTGTAATAATGTGAACTTTACAATGTGAGCTTTACACTTTGAATTACTACTTTACAATGTGAACTTTACAATTTGAATGTGAATTTGCAGATGGCTGACCATTCTCCTGATGACCGTGTTGATGACTACCGTGAGGGTGAGGACATCAATGTGCCGCCTCACAATGTAAGTTTTAAAAATATATCATATATTTATATCTATATGTCCATTTATTGTTATATCTTGTAAATGTGAATTATTTTGTCAAATTTTAGGTTGATGATGCACAGGTACCATCTGAAGCACTTGAGGCACTTGATCAACAACACCAAAAAGTTGACAAGAGAAGGGGCATCACTATGATGAAGAAGTTAATTGCACAAAAGGGCAATGGACCCAAACTTGTTGTGGATTTTGATAATGCAGGTTATGCATGTGGTGTGAATCACAATTCATTTATTTCATATCTTGGGTTTGTTACTCGTAGCCTTTGCGGTTGTCGCTTAGATTCTTGGCATAAAGTTTCTAAGGAGAAGAAAGATTTAATATGGAGGGATTTATGTGTGAGTTATTATTAATTTGCAATTCTATTTTGTAGATTACTAAATTTTTGGATACTAGTTAATAGCAATTCTATTTTGCAGAGTATATTTGAATTGGATGAAAAGATGCATCGTAAATGCGTGATGCAACGCTGTGGGAGAGTCCTAAGGAACTATAGGACAAATCTCACCAGAGAATACATAAAAGAAACTGACAAGAGGAAGAAGACAGCCACTGAACAGTGGAACTTCCTGGACAAAGAAGAATGGGACGCGTTTGTCGCTTCAAGACAAACTGATGAATTCAAGGTATTAGGCGTCAGTCTCAATCTCATTAATTAATATATGTTGTATTCACTTATTCAAGATTAACATTTAGTGTTAGTAACCAAATCATTAATTTGCATACTAACTAGGCCCTCAGTGAGGCACAAAGATCAAGGCGTGCACTGAATGTGCATGACCACAAAATGGGTCCAAAGGGGTATGCAGGCGTTCGCCAAAGACTACAGGCTGAGGCTACTGCTTCTCAGTCTGCTGCTACTCAGGAGTCCTCTACCATAGGTAGCACACCTCTGCCTCGCCATGATGTCTGGATAGCTGGGAGGCAAAATAAGAAGGGAGAAATAACTAAGGTCGCAACTGCTGAGGCGGCTGCAAAATGGTAAAATACAACTCTTACAACAATCATTCGAATATTGATTATTTGTGTTGTTTACTTAAGTACAAATTTTTGTTTTGGCAATTAGCGGGAGCTGCACGAGCTGAGGAAACAAGGAAAGTTCATCCCTGAGCGAACAAAGGATGAATTGACAGTTGCTCTGGGTAACCCAGAGCATCCTGGGCGTGTTAGGGCTGCAGGCGCTGGTGTGGGCATCAAATCTTTTTTTGGGTCATCTTAGCGCAAACATGTCCCAAAAGTGGGACTTTCACAAGAAGAGGTAACATATTCTTTCTTTATAATGTTACTGTAAAAGAGAATTCAAAAATTAGAATTTGACGTTTCTTTTATCCATGTATAGGTGGATAAGCTATTTGACTGGAAACTCGAAGAAGCAATGAAAAAGTGGCAGGCATCTCAGACTGCCACTTACCAGACAATACCTACTACAGACTCTACTCCTACTCCTACTGCAGAGGTTGGGAGTAATCCTGTAGAACCACCACCTAACACATCCACTGTAAGTATTTTTATGACATAGTAACTAGTTTTTTAATTCAAGATGATACATATATATGAAATTGTAGTCGTTTCAAAAAAAGATGGTATGTATATATGTATATAACATTCTTTACACAAAAATTTGTAGGGGTTGAAGCCATGCCGTCTAAAAAGTAAAGAATATGTCATGGCAGAGGCGTCGGCTTACCCATCCCTTCCAGGGGAAACGTGTCACGGGTCTCCAGTACCAGCTGGTTGGATTCGGGTGAGCCTGATACATATATTCCCCAAGTGGATGGATCTTCCACTGCCATATGCCCACCCAGATTGTGAAACGCTTGGTGAGGCAGTAGGCGGATGATATTGTGGCTAAAAGCGGATGTCTTCTTTACTGATAAGGTATGGTAAATTTACATTACGTTCAATTGTTAGTGTGTGTATATGCTGGTAGTTGATCTGAAATTATATATATATACAAGTTAAAAAGAAGACACCCACATCATCTAGGCCTCCACTTCCACCTCCTGCATTACCTAGTTGGGTTCCACAGGACCTACCTGTCCCGTTAGGTCCTAACTGTAGGGGTATGTCAGTATGGTTAGGGGAACATGATATAAACTCCCCTATAACTGTTTCTTCTGATTCAGATTCTACAGGTCAGTCATACGAAACAAAACTATTTATACAAGATATATTGGAGTTGTTTCGATATGATTGGCTAAATACATCTATGATAGAGCTATGGATAAGGTGAGATATTCTTTATACATCCATATACCTTGTGTATGATCTGGTGATCTGGTTTCTTATTTATTAATGCATGCATAATTAATACATATTTTGCAGCTACTTAGACAACATATGTGCAGATTTTGGATTCGAACATGTAGGGTTTTTTATTCCATCCTTGATTAGTCTAGTAGCTAAAGACCCTACATCAGTTCAACAATACTGTTGTGAGTCTTTTTCAAATTGTTCTGTAAAAAAGAAGACGATGATAATGACTCCATTCAATGTAGAGTAAGTTTACTTTGCTTATTATAATTTGGACTTAAGAAAATTACATTTTATTGTGGATTTTGAGTTATTAATTTTTAACTTTTTTTCCTCTAGGGGTAGGCATTGGGAGTTATTGGTTATTGCCCCCGAAGCGTTCACTGTGTATTATCTAGATCCTAAGGGGGGTAAATTGAATACAGGATTTGGACACATAATGAAAATGGCAATATTTCGGTGAGAAATATTTCATTTTTCATATCCGTTAACATATGTTATTACATTACTATTTAATTGCAATGTTCTGTGTTACATTAACATGTAGGGGTTTTGAGGAGTACAAAAAGGCTGGAGGAAAGGTCCCCACGAAAAAGAACCAGCCAATAATTTGGAAGAACGTGCAAGTAAGTTCCCGACTGCAATATATGTATATATTATTTATGTGAACAATGCTTAATTAGTTGTATTTTTTAATATTTTGTATGTTTGAATTTATAGTGTGCTACACAAGACAACGGATGGGCATGTGGATAATATGTCATGCGATATATGCACATGATTATCAAACATGCTGTACTGGATATCGAATGTATTTCTCAGGTATTATATAGTCTCATTAGATAATATGATCGAAATATATCAATCTTATTTATAGCTCATTAATTATATATATACATCATTCTCTTTACAGGTGTTTAAAGTTGACCCCATTACAGGAAAGGACTTACCAAATGTTAATGCTCCCTATACAATGGGAGAATTAAATGAAGTAAGAGAAGAATGGGCAACATCCATACAATTAGTGGGGGCTTTAAAATATAATTGGGATCCTGATAGCGAATAATGACTAAACAATGATACTTTGTAAATGAATTTCTGAATTATAATATATGTGTGAATGTTTCTACATGTCTGGATGTTTCTACATGTGTCTGAGTGAAAATGAATGAAAGTGTTGGTTGCTATATGAATGTTTCTACATGTGTGAATGTGAATGAATGGAGCTACAAATTGCTAGCATGTGTGAATGTTTATAAATGTGTGAAAATAAAATGGAACTGCAGGTTGCATTGCTAAATGCATGTGCTACTTTTTTATTATTAATTTTGTAGGTTTGCGGCCTATTGTTGGCTAATATCAATGGATGTCGTAAAACCTGCAGTTCATAACTGAACTGAACAGGTTTCTCATCCTGCGACCAGCCACAGCAGGTCTGCAGACTGACAGAAAAAAAAAACCAATAGGCGTCAATTATTTGTAAATAACCGACACATAATGATATAGTGTCGGTGTTCTTACAATAAACCAACGTCTATGTCCTTAACACCACGGCCGTGCTGGACAGCACGGCCGTGGGGCGAAGATATACGGTGTCATTTTTTTACTTATAACCGACACTGATAGTGCCCAAGATGGCGCCCTTTCTGTGGTGTGAAGGGTTTGGGCATTGGTTTTTAACTAATAACCGGCGCTTATAGTCCCATGATGGCGCATTTTCAGTGGCGCACGAAGAGTTTGGGTGTCGGAACCGACGCCTGATGGGTGGACTTTTAGTGTCGCCCACATAGGTGTCGCTTAGAAACCGACACTAAAGGCTTTAAATAACCGACACTAAAGGTAGGTTTTGTAGTAGTGACTTCTCTTTCTCCCCCTTTTGGCATTATCAAAAAGTAAGGGGGGTAGAAGAGCATAGAAACATGTCTTCTCCAAGCACACCCATGCATACATGCTCAACATGCAGTCTCAAAGCATACACCAAAATAGAGACGAGAGAAACAAACAATCTAAGTCATAGTCAAAATATGGTAAAACATGGCACCAACTCATGAGATATAGTAAATCAAAGAGTAAGTGAACAAAGGATTTAGATTACAACCCAGAAACCAAGTTCTTAGAAAATTACAACAAGCCAAAATGATGAAAGCTAGATGATAAAATAGTACATCTCAAAACATGTGCCCCGATGTTTTTCAAACAAAATAGCCTAGAAAGATATATATATATATGATCAACAACTAGACTAAAAACTAGAGCAAGTAAACATCTAGGTCATCTATGTCTACATCATCAACAACATTATAAGCATCGTGCTCATAGTCGTCATCTCCGTATGAAGGTGCAACATAGATAGCAACGTCCTGATTACCAGAGTCACAAGTAGAGCTGCCATCAGAAGCATCAACATCATCCTCATCAACTTCCTCATCAGCAGCCTTTTCATCAGTCTAGTCTGGCATCTCTTCATCAATAGAGGGACCAAAACCATGATCGAGCCAACATGCATTCTGCTCATCCCAAGACATGCCAAGAGCATGGAGCTCATTGTCTTGTGGAAAGGAAGGAGTCAAACTACTAAGAATAGCAAGCAGAGTGGCCAAGGGGCCACCGGTCAGAGGCATCACACAAGGGTTAGATCCACAAACAGTAGGGGGTGCAACAACAGAAGGAGCAGGTGGAGGGACAGGGTAAAAGTGATCATATGAAAAGGATGCATAGTCACCTTCTAGGTAGGGCTGATAAGAAGGGTAGGGGTGTGCACAGGACATGTTCATGTTGGACATGATGGAACATAGGTCCTGATGCAGGTGCTCCTAAACCTGAAGGTTGTATGCTTGTTGATGCATCATGTATCCCATAAGGGTTTCATTGGATACATAGAACGAGGCATAAACATGTCGGGCAGGCTGAGGAGGTGGAGGTGCTCGAGTAGAGGTAGAGGTAGAGGCACCAGGTGTGGTAGAGGATAGGATATGCATGGACTTCTAAAGAGTGGTCTCACTATTGCAAACTCCTTTCCGGGCAGGTTTGTAGTGAAGATTGTGGAAAAGAGATTTGCCAATGGCAAGCTGGAATAGACCACATATTAGGGTTGGGTAGGGTGGGTGGGTTCCACAAGTGTTCTTTCCTGAGTAAAAGCAGGTCATATGATGGAGAGCATATCTTGACCACTTGACTCTGATGTTCTTCAAGAGGTAATACATGATTACCACAGTGTTTTCAATAATCTCAGTCTGATTCTTCTTTAGGTGAATATTCCTATTTATGACTAAGGCAAGGATGTATCTCTTTAGGTCCAAGGCATAGGAGGCAAGGGTGCACTTCTTCCTATACAAGAATTGAGGCTTCTTCAAGAACTTATGAATGTCAGGGAGAGTAAGATTATATTGCTTGTAGAAGGCCTTAAGATCAACTAAGTCAAAGAAATCTGGGTAGTCCTTATGCCAGGTGTCAGTCACATCAGTACCTGAAAAGAAAATGTTTAGGGTATCCTCAGAGACTTGGAATTTCTTCCCGACTATCATAGATTAAGATTATATTGCTTGTAGAAGGCCTTAGGCTCAACTAAGTCAAAGTAATCTTGGTAGTCCTTACGCCAGGTGTCAGTCACATCAGTACCTGAAAAGAAAATGTTTAGGGTATCCTCAGAGACTTGGAATTTCTTCCCGGCTATCATAGATCTAAGGACTACTTGAGTATTAGGCGGGGGTACGAGGGTGTCATAATTCCAACGCAAGTTAGCATAGAATTCGTGAACCACTTTGGTGCTTTTGATGGAATTGTTATAGAACATGCCTTCAACACCCAAGGCTGAGAGATGGTGATCATAAAGCAAAACCGCTACTTGATCTATGACCTCTTGTCTTTGTGGTCTAGGCTCAAATAGGGCACGAAATGGAAAAGGGTTCCTAGGAAGGAGCTCCTCATACCTATTTAGAGCCTCATTTGAGATGAATAAGTTGTCATCAAATAGAATCAAGCGGGAGTTGGATGGAGATGAAGGTGAATTAGGTGGGGCGGCCCTCTTCCTCCTATTAGATGCGATAAAGACAAAAAGGAGATGAAGGAGAGAGGAAACGCTAAAGAATCACCACCAAAACTCATCCACATACCTAGTTTAGCAAAGGGGAAGGTCAAGGGAGGTCGAGCTAGGTCAAACTAGGGTTGGGGAGAGGAAGGTCGGGGCTAGGGTTGAGAGCTTAGGGGAGCTGGAGGTCAGATCGGTTGACTTTTCTCTAGTTGAGAGGGAGAATAGTTGGCCAAACCTATCTTAAGTTGGCTCCAACCCAGCTATCGGTCGAGTTCTATGAACTTGGAAACTGGACTGATAGGCTCTTTAAAAAAAGCTCTTGGCCTCAGATCGTCAAGTTTGCAACTCCACCGATGGTCAACCTGACCTAAACTTAGAAATCCTAATTTCTAGCCATTAGAGTGCTAATTAAATTTATTTTTCAAGTCCATTTTGTATTTTGAACACACTTAGGAACATATCATTCATCATTGGGTACTATTTTGCGGTAAAACGTGTGTTTGCAAAAAATACCCAAAAATAAGAGAAAAACAAGGCAAAAAGAACATGAAAAATTGATTTTTAGCATATTAGCAAGAAATGGTGATCAAAACATAGGCAAAACATATAGGATAGATGAAAAATAGCTAGAAAACATATCAGATTCATTCAAAGTAGTAATGAGTAGTTTAGATCTAATAAAGTTAAATTTCTCTCTAGCTAGATATTTAGTGAAAATGTCTGCCAACTGATTTTCCGTCTCAACATGGGTGATATAGATATCCTCCTTGGCAATGTGATCATGGAGAAAATGATGGCGAACATCTATATGCTTAGCTCTACTATGCAAGATAGGATTATATGACAAGTTAATTTCACTAGTATTATCACAATAGATAGGAGAAGCATCAAAGTGAATGTTAAAGTCCTAGAGCATTTGCTTCTTCCATAGGATTTGGGAACAACAACTCCCGACTGTAATGTATTTAGGCTCGATGGTTGATAATGCCACAATGCTCTGTTTCTTGGAGAACCAAGACACCAAGCATGGTCCTAGGAGAAAGCAAGTGCCACTTGTGCACTTTCTATCAATCAAGCACCTTGCATAATCTGCATCACTATAAGAAGTAAGAGTAAAGTCCCTTGACTTGGGATACCATAGTCCAAAATTTTGGGTTTTGGTTAAGTACCTTGAAATCATCTTAACAACTATAAGATGTGATTTATTTGGGTTTGATTGAAAGCGAGCACACATGCCAACACTAAACATTATATCAAGTCTAGAGGCAGTTAAGTAAAGTAAACTTCAAATCATACCTCTATAGAGATTATCATCTACCTTTTCACAATCTTTATCTTTGTCAAGTTTGGAGGTGTTTGACATGGGTGTGTCCATCATCTTGGTGTTCTCCATCACAAAGTGCTTGTGTAGTTCACTTGTGTACTTGCCTAGGTTGATGAAGTTCCCATCTTTTATTTGCTTGATTTGAAAGCCAAGGAAGAACGTGAGCTCACCCGTCATACTCATCTCAAATTCACTCTGCATAAGATCACTTAATTCTTTACAAAGATCAAGGTTAGTTCCACAAAAAATGATATCATGAACATATATTTGTATGATAAGGAAATTTTTAGAAGTGTGCTTTGAAATAAGGTAGAATTTACTTTTCCCATGATATACCAATGATCTAACAAAAAGTTCTCTAATTTCTCATACCAATCTCTAGGTGCTTGTTTGAGTCCATAGAGAGCTTTTTGCATCAAATAAACATAGTTAGGTAAACTATCATGTTCAATGCTAGGGGGTTGTGCAACATACACTTCCTCCTCAATTGTACCATTAAAAAATGCACTTTTAATATCCATTTGATAAAGAAGAAAGTTTTTATATCTAAAAAAGGCAAGAAACATACAAATAGACTCAAGTCTAGCTACATGTGCATATGCTTCATCAAAATCTATACCTTCTTGTTGATTGTAGCCTTGAGCCACTAACCTTACTTTGTTCCTTACCACTTTGCTACTTTCATCAAGCTTGTTGTGTAGACCCATTTGGTGCCAATGATCTTTCTGTCACTTGGTCTTGGCACTAGGGTCCATACTTTAACTTTTCAAATTGCTCCAACTCTTCTTACATAGCTAGGATCCATTCATCACCACCAAGAGCTTCCTTGACATTCTTAGGCTTGAGTTGTGAGATGAAGATGTTGTTGGCTTGTTCTTTGTTGAATGCAGCCCGCATCTTCACTCTTTCAAATGGATCACCTAAAATCAACTCATTTGGATGATTCTTTGCAAACTGAGGGGGTTGGATCCTTCTTCTCTTCATCTTTCTCTTCTTCTTGAGTGACCACCTCTTTTCCCTTTTGGGTGATGTTGAGCTTTTTTAGAATAGGAATTACTTCACCTGCAACATCATCATTGGGAATAGAGGGGTTAGTCTCAATGAACTTAACATTTATGGATTCTTCTACTTTAGCAAGATCAATATTAAATACTCTACAAGCCTTGCTAGTAATGTTATAGCCAAGAAAGAAAGCCTTGTAAGATTTTAGATCAAACTTGTTGAGAGAATCTTTTGTATTCAAAACAAAAAAATGACATCTGAAAACATGGAAATACTCGATATAAGGTTTCCTACCACGCCATAGCTCATAGGTTTTTTTTAAAAAAGGATGTGTAAAAACCCCATTTTGCACAAAACATGAGGTACTAACAGCTTCAGCCCAAAACTTCTTTGGAGTATAATACTCTAGAAGCATGGTCCTAGCCATCTACTATAAAGACCTATTCTTCCTCTCTAGAACCCCATTTTGTTGAGGTGTTCGAGGTGAAGAGAAGTTGTGAGCATAACTTGATTCTTGACAAAAATGTTCAGAAAGCTCATTTTCACATTTTCCCCCATGATCACTACGGATGGAAACGATGTGGAAAGAGGCTTCATTCTCAAATCATTTACAAAAGCTGGAGAAAACATCAAGCATATAACTCTTAGAAATGAGAAAGAAGGTCCAAGTATATCTAGAGAAATCATCGACAATAATAAGGCAATACTTGGAGCTATGAAGTGATTAAGTTCTCATTGGTCCAAATAGATCAATGTGAAGAAGCTCAAGAGCTCTCTCATTACTAAGGGATCCTTTGGATTTGAAGGAGAACTTGGTTTGCTTTACTTGGGTACAAGGTTGGCATCCCTCATCCTTTTCAAAATCCAATTTTGGAAGTCCCTTGACCAAGTTATTTTTGCTCAAATTCTTCAACTGATGCATATTTACATGGCCAAGCCGACGATGCCAAAGAGAGATATCATTCGAGTTGACTACTAGGCATCTACCAATAACAAGCTTAATAGAGTTGAGAACAATAACATAAATATTACTCCTTTTGGTTCCCTTTTATATAACTTGGTAGGTGAGGGAATCTAGAATCAAACATTCAAAGGAAGTAAATAACACAAGGTAACCATTATTGTGACATTTCACTTATCACATAGACAACGGAATGCCACGTGAAAATGCGCGGAACCACCATAAACTACATATTATCAAAAATACAGGTTAATTAAAACTGATTGCAGAAAGCTGATAAGAAAGGAATTATTACAACCAGATCCACATCCTGCAAAGAAACATGTTATATAAATATACATAAGCTTGATACATGTCCACAACTCATAGGATCTAGCTGTCCCATAAGTACAAGAGTTCACCACCTATTTATGTACATAACAGAGCTAGCCAGGTCATCAATAGGATAAGAAACCTATAACAACTATACACCATGAAACCTCATCAAAACACCTCCAAGGACCTGAGAGTGCAGGGATGATGACTCTAGGACTCTACTACAGAACAACCACAAAAGCAACATATCCATCTCTTGCCTTCTACTGTTCTTCTTGCTGCTCAGATGCAATACCACGATCACCACCACGTCTAGCACGTCCACCTAAAAAGGGTTTTAAACCAACGGGGTGAGACACACAGTCCCAGAGAGAAACATAACTCCCCGTCGAACTATAAAACCTCAAGAGAGATAGAATAGATAAAGCATGGAACTGATATAAGTAGATCATATATGCAACATTCTGAGTCGAACAATCTCTATAACATCTTACCAGGATATCTAAGAGGCATATAAATAGATGATATATGGAACATGATTGACAAGACAACTCTTATAGGATCTTATCATAACATCTGAGGAACATGTAATTAGCTGCAAGATATAACTAGGGCAACTATACAAACAAGGCCTCAACCAATTTTTGCCCTAAGAAAATATACTATACAACTAGATTACGATTTATTATGCCCCAACCACCGCTTGGTCGCAATCCATTACCATACAAGGTCAATGGGAGAGCCGGGTTCCATGACCTCTTTTCCTTGTGGTCAGTGCACAAGAACCGACAAGCAAGACCGCAGTCTCATGATTAAGTGGCCTCAGCCACACATGGTCAGGCTACTCTCTGCCTAGCCCACCTTGGTATAGGTATCGGTGCTAGAAAACTGAGCCACAGGCCTGTTCACCGTGCTCCATCATCACTGAGCCATGGGCATGTTCACCATGCTCTATCACATATCCTGAGCCATGGGCCTGTTCACCATGCTCTAACCACACTGAGCCATGAGCCTGTAACCATGCTCTAAACATGCATTACTACTTAGGTCATAGGCACACCCCGCATATTCAACAATATACGTTCCAAGTTAACCCTTAGGAGAACCTATTTCACCATGACCAAACTCCTGACGATGATGGATCTATATATGGCCAGGGAAAACTACATGAAAGATTCATCTATAATTAATTAACATATTTTAAGTGGATTGTAAGATTCCACCAAGTTATGTAACATGTAAATTATAACACAAGTAAACAACATAGATCTCATTATAATGTGTTACATTGTCATTCTTATTCTCAACGCCATCAACACCATCATGATCCATCACAAGGATCCAACATTACATGTTACCTCTTGGCCTCTTTCCAATCATCAAGATCCATCTCAAGGATCAACATCACAGGGATTCAATCCCACCATCAGGGTACATCACACCCATCATATGTCACTTAGTTCATCGTAACTCTTGATGTTCCACATCATATCATTGTCATGCCATCACCATGGCATCATCATACAAATGGTACCTACATGGTTAGCATAAGCATAGAGGTACAATTGTACTCATACAAGGAACATCTTAAACTTATTGCATATATCAAGAGAGATATAATTATGCTATTGGATGAGCATATCTATGCATGACATTATCATATATAACTTTTCAATCAAGCATTAGGGTTACCAACTGAACACAAAGTACAATCCTCACTATAGATATATCAGGTAAGGGATACCCCTCACCAAAGGTATCACAGCCCATCACGTTCCTCACTATAGATATATCAACCCTCACCAAAGGTGTAACGTTCATCACTGTCTTGGTTAACACTGCATAAAGGGGTTGACATGGATGTCGGTCAACATGTATCTCAGGTTGACACCCATATCAGGCAAGGAACAAGCTAGCCGATATCATGCAGCAGCATAGTGAGCAACCTATAACGCCCAAGCGTGCAACGCAACATTATGTTGAGTAAGAACCTAATGTGCAACGCCCGTGACGGGCAATGCTATAGAAACACCAAGCAGTGTGTCACAATAGAGTGTCAGGGAAACACCATCCAAAAGAATGTCGTGCAAGGCACCAACAGACCTAAATGCCCAACACGACCCCGTGTCATCCAAGGGAACAACACATCAACCATCTACTGTATTGCCCAAGGGATCACCAAAGCAACCACGTATTATATCACCCAACCCTAGATCAAGGGGAAGAGAGGGATATTGGGCAGCACTACCAATCATGGGTATCATGCAAGGCAAAGCCATGATGCCTAAGAGGGAGATATCACCCAAGATCTCAACTCCTCCAGAACACATATCTCGACCAAGGGACCAACTAGGTGTCAACCAACCATATCGTCTAAACCATAACCCTAGGGTAGGAAAGGGATATCGGTCACCACACCTTCAAAGCATATTGGGTTACTAGGGTTAGAAGGTCTCAACCTCATTACAACCATCCACACCATATCGCCCAAGGATACCAAGAGTGTTGGCTCACCTCTCAACAACCAAGTGAGAGGGGTCTTGCACAACCTCAAGCATATCAGGTAACAAGGTTAGAACAACACCCTATCGGTCAAGCCAACCACTGTGTCGCCTAACACCATAGGCTCACCTCTCAAGTCCAAGGAGAGAGAGGGGAATTGCCTCCTGGGCACACTACACACACCTTTGATCTAAGGAACCCTAAGCTCACCTCTCAACTAAAGCGAGAGAAGGGTTTTTCTCAAGATCCCCTAATCCAAAGGATAGGCCGACACAAAGGGAAACCAACACACCACATATCATCCAACATGATCTAGGGCACATGTAGGGCAACAACACTACTAGCTAAAGCAAGAAACATTACTAAAAAGATATGCATGGCTGATCAAGATAACATAGCAAAGCAACATATAAAGGAGATAGTATAGTTAGGGTTAGGAGTTATGTAACCGTCCTCAAGTACACTCCTCATGCTCAAAAGCTCCAAGCTCCAAGCTCCACACTCCAAGCACCAAGGCACCACCTTCAGCCACCAAGAGAGAAGGGAAGCAACTAAGGAGATTAAAGGGGTTACAAACTTGCAAAGGAGGGGGTATATATACAAGGGGGTCAAGTGGGCATCCACTAGAGGGCTGCTCCACGTGTGCTCTCCCAAACCACCACTTGTCCAAGTTATGCCACCTTGTTAGCAAAGAGCAACAAGTGTCACCATGGGTGACACAAACGAAGCTAGGTCACAAGGACCACCTAGGCCGATATCACCCCTTTGGGAGATATTTCCCTAACCCAAGAACTCCTCTAGGGTGATACACCAGTTGCCTGATACACCCTTTCCTGATACACCACTTGCCCGATACACCTAGCAAGGAGGTGACACCAAGCTCAAACATGGCCCAAGAAAGCCCAACAACAAGCCTAAGCTTCAACAAGCTCAAACGAGGCCCAAAGAAACTCAAGCAAGGCACCCAACCCATCCTCTCAACTCTAGAGGATGAAAGGAGAGGGAAAGACATCTCTCAAGGTGACAAACTTGCACACCAACCCTAAAAATTGGATAATTTGCAAGTTGCACCTCAACCTCTCAACAAAGCACAAACAAGCCTTAAGCACAACTCAGGTGATTAGCAAACATCTAAACATAAGGTTTAGGCAAAGAAAACAGGGTAACCCCAAAATGAAGGTCAGGGTCCTTACAATTATCACATAATTGACTAACACTAATTAAATTGTTATGTAGGCCATCACAAAAAGAACATTCTTGATACACAAGGATTCACCTACATCACCCTCACCTTTTACATTACCTTTCTTATTGTCCCTAAAGGTGACCAAATCTCCTTTCTATTTGGTGAAGTTGTTGAAATGTCTTATATTACCTGTCATATGCTTAGTGTAGCCACAATCAACAATCCATCTTCCTTTTTTCTATAAGAAATGAGAGTGTCAGTTCCCAACTCATGCTTTGGGATCCGGAGTTAGCTTGGGGACCCATTTCATCTTTGGGTTGGTCCCCTTAGGCTTGTAAGGACAATCAATAGAGTAATGATCATCACACTTGCAATAAGAACAAACCATAGGATTCTTAGTGCTGGAAGACTCTCCTACAAAGAAAGAGGTCTCCTTGCTCTTTTTCTTACCTTTGGCTTTTCTCTTTCCCTTTGGTGCTCCACATATAAATCCCAAACCACTAGTACCACTTTGTTTGGTAGAATGGTCAAGGATTTCATTTAGGGAGTTTTTCCCCTTAAGGAATTTCTATAGAGATGCTCTTAATATATGATTATCATCATTAATAGAAATGATAGTAGAAGATAAACTAGAAATTTCATCTCTAGCATGAACAAGGTCAGCCTCAAGAGAGAGGGCTTTAGTTAAATATGAATCTTTCTTAAGAGAAATAGAGGAAACATCATTAGTAGGCAAGATAGGTATAGAAGATAAATCATATGCTTGACTGAGAAAAATATCATTTTCAGATTTAAGCAATTGAATTTCCTTAAGATAGACATCTCTTTCACCCTACGAGCATCAACAACAAGCTTAAATTTAGCATTTTCAATTTTAAGAGTTTCAAGCTCCTTTAGGCAATTTTGGTTTTCTTCCTTAAGAGTTTCAATGTTATTAAGGTAGACACCATTCTCTACTTCAACTTCATTATATTGGAGCCCAAGATCAAGATATTTCCCTTGCAAGTTATCAATGCTTTCAAGATGAGTTTTCTCATTAAGCTCAAGAATTTCAAGTTTAGCAAACAAATCATCAATAATTTTTCCTAATTGTTTTCCTTTAGATTTACATATAGCAAAAGATGAACGGGTAGAAATAAGCATGTCAATAATAGCTTCCTTATATAACTCATGTAAGCTTACCTCACTTACCTCTCTCACCTCACCAATTACTTCACTAGTAGAGGCCATGAGTGCAAGGTGGCACTCTCCATCTTCCTCAGAGCTTGAGCTACTTGAGGATGAAGCTTCCCAAGCTACATGAGATGCATTCTTATGTCTCTTCTCCTTCTTATCCTTTCTCTTATACTTGCTCTCCTTCTTGTACTCCACTTCCTTCTTTGAACTACCCTTGTGATGTGACTTTCTTGACTTAGGACATTCACTCTTGTAGTGCCCCTTTTGTCCACACTTGTAGCATCTAGGAGTGGAGGAGGAAGAGGCTTGATTTCCCTTGAAGTGTTTACCCTTGATGTAGTTGAATTCATGCTCACTTGGGCCATCATCATCACTAGAGGAGGAAGGAGAAGTCTGACAAGAAAGTTGTTTTTGAAGGATGATTGCCTCTGTTTGTTCTTTGAAAGCACTATCTTTGATCTTCTTGGCTTCCTTCTCTTCTTTCTTGGATTCTTCTTGTTGCTTAATAAGCCTTGGCTCATGGGCTTGGAGGTGTCCAATGAGCTCTTTTGTTGGGAAGTCACCAAGGCTCCTCACTTCTTCAATGGAGGTGACCTTTGACTCCCATCTCTTTGGTAGAGTCCTCAAGATCTTGGAGTTGATTACACCTCTATCCAAAGTGTTTCCTAATGCAGCCATTCCATTGATGATTACATTGGGTCTTAAGTACATCTCCATGACCCTTCTTTCTTGCCCATCTTGAAGATCTCTAGAAGACTGTTCAACATGAAGATCTTAGCCTCCTTGAATTGCTTTGTTCCTTCATAGGTGATGCACAATTTGTTCCAAATCTCATAGGCGGTGTGCCAAGATGAGATTTGATTGAACTTTGTTGGGGGTAAGGGTTGCATAGAGGATGCTTATGGCTTTGGAATTGAGTTGGGCTTCTTTGAGTGTAGCTTCACTCCATGTTCCAACAGCTCCAGTTGGCTACTTGTATGGTGTGACCATCACATTCCACATATCAAAGTTCATGCCTTGAATGTAGAATTGCATGTGCCTCTTCAAATAGAGGAAGTTGGTTCCATCAAAGAGAAGAGGAGGCATGGAGAAGCCACCCTCTCAGTTGAGAGAACCATGTAGGTTGTCACCCATCTTCTTGCCTCGTGGGAGATTGTTGGAGAAGCTCCTTAGCTATGATACCACTTGTTGGACTAGGGCTCTAGAGGGGAGGTGAATAGAGCTTCAAAAAATCTCACAAGATAGATTAGACCTTCAAATTATATCAATCAAAACTAATAGCATAAGTGCAATTTGAAGTCCTAACTAACAAGCATAACAAGGATGAGTGGAATTGATAGCAAGCACTTGATAAAGTCATTTAGAGTGGTTCCACTCTCCAAACTAGGAGAGAGTCAATCCACTAACTAGAGAGGTTAACCTCAAGGAATTTGCAAGTGTTTTGCTCTATATATTTACCAACAAGAGTTAGAACACAAGACCACAAAAGGACTTACCCATCAAAACACAAAGACTCTTCTACCTTACTAGGGACTTACCCATTTTACCAAGAGTCTTCAGCCTTCTTCCAAGGTCTTACCTACTCTTACACAAGTCTTCATCCTTAAAGGGTTTACCCACTCTTCTTAGATCTTTAGCCTTTTCCTTCTCCTTCACCTGGAGAAGATCTTCACCTCTTCTTCAATCTTGAGGAAGAACAACAACAACTCCATCTTCACTCAGAGTAGCTTTCTTCACCTTTTCTTCATGGAGGAAAGAGGTAGGGAAAATGGAATGGATTGAGAGCTCTACAAGAACAAGGAAGTAGCTCTCTTACAACTTACCTATCTCACTCATAATCATGAAATGAAGTGTAAACTAGAGAGAGAAAGGGGCTCAAGGAGTTGCAACACACTCAACTATAGCAAGGACTTAGAATAGCATGAATGAGCAAACTTGGAATGAACTCCAAGGGGTCCTATTTGTAGCTGGGGGTGTTCTCTTGAGTGTGGTATCACTTAGGGTCAAAATATAGCCATTTTCCAAGATTCAACAGATTTATCTTTGCCCAAAACAACTCACCAATGGTTATAATCACTTTTTATGTTTTTTCCATACACTACATTCGGTCGAATTTCAATAAAGGTAACACACCTATCCACTAAATGACAAAGCTAAAATTCAAATTATTGGTTGAGTTTGTTCTGGGAAACTCGACTGATGAGCTAAAATTAATTTTGCTTAGTGAGTCGATCGGTCGAGTTCTGTGAGTGTGCAACTTGACCGATGGGTCATCTTTAGAAAATCCATCATAGGATTGGTCGAGTTTCCAACTCGACCGATAAATAGCCTATGATAAATTTTCTAAATTGACATTTGAGTGATTAAATCTTGGAATTAAGTTTCCATGATTTTTTCTCATTTTAGTTACAAGTCATATAATCAATACAAGTGATTACAAAAATCATATAAGCTCATTTGGAGTGATTTCCCAAAACGCGCACTTGTATTGCATTTGACTTGAACTTAAACAAGTTAGGGCTTGCATAATTTGATCATTTTCATGTACCTAAAGCCTGAAATCAATCTTAAACAAACATATTAGATAAATAGGAATGGAATGGTTAAGTCATTATCAAAATATGGCCAATGTATAACTCTCAAGTCAACAAACCTCACAAGGAGATTTGAGAAAAAATTTGGAACCTCATCTGGAGATAAAGACGAAAAGTGCATTTATATGTGAGAACAAAACAACTGAGGCAGAAATAGTTATGCATGGAGGAAGGATCCCAAATTCTCATGGAATGATCTTAACAATTTTCAGCAAGATCTGTCACAGGTGCAACAACCAAAATAGTAGTAGGGAAACATGTCTCAGTAGTACCAGTAAGATAGGGGTCCTAGAAAGATAGACTGAATAGAAGACATGTTGGGCAGGTTGGTGAATCAAAAAGAGACTTGGACCAAATGAAGAGAGAGAAAAAGACTCAAGGGGAACAAATCCCTAGCATAGAAATCAGATTTCTCAACTAGCGGCGAAAGTTGCATCCCTTAAGAAGTCCATCCAACAAAGATTTCTAGGGAACATGGGTGCTCTATATAATAATCAATAGGTGAAAATAGTACTCTTTCATAGTGGTAAAGTGGTGATGAAAGATCAAAATGTGGCTCCAGAAAAGAACACCACCATACCTGACATAGGGAAGGCGACAAAGATTGTCCCTCTAGAGAAACCAATGGATACCACACCACAGGAGGAGAGCCCAGAAGAGGAGTCAATTGAGCAGAAGAAGAATAAGGAGTCCTACATTCCAGCTGACTAGTAGAAAATTGTGACTCCAAAACCATTTCCTAATATTTTAAAGTCCAAGAAGGGTGATCAACAGTTCAAGAAATTTCTAGAAAGTTAGAAACATTCAAGAAAATCCAAATCAACCTACTCTTGGAAGATGATCTTTAGAAAATTCCTTCCTATGGATGGTTCTTGAAGAATATTATCAACAAGAAGATGATGATATATGAGAGGAAGTCAACACATACTGATACAAAGAAAAATTACCACAGAAGAGACATGACTAGTGTGTTTCAAAAATACCATTCTACATTGTCATGGTCAAGTTTGGAGATGCACTTTGTGATTATGGGGAAAGCATCAATATGAAGTTATTGACTACATTCAAGAAATCGGGACTTAAAGAATCCAGGAAGAGCAACATGACTATTTAATTAGCCGAAAACTCGGTAGTGAAACTGTTAGGTATATGTGAATATATATTGGTGAAGGTTGAAAAATTCATTTCTCTAGTAGAAAATTTGTTGTCATGGAGATGCAAGATGACTCTGGAAATGAACTAATTTTAGGCCATCCATTTCAAGCCACAATAGACATCAATTTAGAATTGGGGAGAGCAAAGTTGACTTTGGGGATCCAAGATGACCGGTTTGAGATTAGACTACCCAATTATCAACCACTGGAAAAGAAAAGTGAACAATGCCACATGATGCAACAATTGGGAACTCACGTGTCACAATTCTTAGGAAATCTATTATGAGACATGGCCCATGTCATGACAAAGGTGGAAAAGGGTACTCTTGCTCTCGACATAATGGAGCATACAGAGTAGAGTTATTTGTCAAAAGATATGAAGTATCATGATGATCCAAAGAAAGAGGAGCACTCAATGACAGTTGTATACATGGTGTCCTATGTAATTCTACAGGCATATACATAGTTATCGTTAGAAGCTTGTCTCATGAATCAAGTGGATGACTACACTTGCTATCATTTACTAGAGGATTGTGCCCTATTTTGAAAGACCTTGTCATTCTTTTACATGAGACATTGTGAAGACCTGGGACCTCCATTGCTACCATTAATTCCATCTCTGAAGTGTCCTCTTGAGCTTGAATTGAAGCCACTACTACCACATCTAAAATACACATTCTTGGCAATGAAAAACAAGCTAGCAGAGATAATTTTAGCAACACAAAGTGTGAAAGAGGAGGAACAACTACTCATAGTTTTGAAGAATCACCATGCTGCATTTGGGTGATCCATTGCAGACATAAAGAGGATCTCTCCTAGTTTATGTCAACACAAAATCCAGATTGAAGAATGAGAAAAACATGTAACACAACCTTAGCAGTGTATAAACCTAATCATCACAAAGGTGATGAATAAAGAGGTAGTTAAACTTATATAGACATGTATAATTTATGCTATCTTTTTTTTTATATAACACTCTGCCAAACTATGTCCTACTCATTAACAAGTATGCTATTCGCATATGCCTCTCTCGTATTTCTGATGGGGTCCCATGAGCTTTCAGCTTGGACAGATCTGATGATCTAGCTTGGAGGTGAATCATAACACATCGTCTTTGAACTGGAGGTGATTTGTCTCTTCGCTAGCTGATCTGCAATTGAATTCACCTCTCGTGTCGTGTAGTTGATGTTGGTCACTTTTGCTCTGTCCTTCTTCAATCTTCCCAGCTAGTAGGTGTACCTTGGTACCTCTTTAGCATCCACCACCAGTAGTTTCATCACCGTGAGACAGTCAATCTCCACTTCACAATTGGTCCAAGAATGCCTCCATATCTGTTTAAAGGCATATTGGATACCCTCTAACTCTATTTCAATGACTGAAGAAACTGTAATTTTCCTCAACCATCCTCCTAGCCACCGGCCATAGTGGTCTTCGGATATCACAACAACTGCTACCCCTATTTTGAAATTGTTGCATCCACATTTCGCTTGATCATGCCCAGCTCTGGTCTGCTCCACTGCTTTGTCCTGAGCATTTGTTTCTTTAAACTATCCTTCTCCCTTGCTTCCCTGATTAAGTCTATGGTTTTCGTGATGTGGCATATTTGATGTTCAATGTGCTTGGTTTCTCCTACAAATACCTCTAGATTTATGAAGTTCTATAGGTTACTACAGATTATTGAGAAGGACTCGATGGGTATATTCAGTTTGTTATGAACTAGTTTCACCCAACCTTCTCATGTAGTTGGTCTGAAGAAGTTGATCGTTGCTTCTGTAGAAATGAGGTGTACCCACACCTCTTTCACTCGCTCACAGTCACACAGAGCATGAAGGCAAGTTTCATCATTCTTGAGACATCGATCGCATAAACCATGTGTGGTCATATGGCGAGCTTTCCACTGATCGTTCGTCAAAATTGCACTGTGGATAACAAGCCAGGTGAACATTTGTATACGGGCTGGCACTTGGAGTTTCCATATCCTTCCCCATTCTCCTTGATAGATAGATTCTTTCTCTTCTCTTAATATTTTTTATGTTGAGCTCGTGGAGAACTTGTCATTTGCCATGTGTGACCATGCTCTGTAGTCCATGTTAGAACCTTCAAAGGGTGGATCTCTCTCTAGTACTAACTTAACTGCCTCATCATGAATCCACTAAGCCAAGAAATCTCGATCCCATTCTCCTGTATCCAGAACTACACTGCATACCATCAATTCATTTAGATCTTTTGGTATTAGATATTTTGTGTAATGCTTCAGTTTACAACCAGTTATCTCTGATTCTAAATGGGTTAGTCCTACACTGGTTTTTGTAAGAATGGGGGAATCACACTTACTACAAATTATAGTTGTGAATTAATCTTGATTATGCTAATGCACATGCAATGTTTCAAAGATGCATGCTTTTAATCTTTTTTGACATGATGAAGTGTTGTCTTAAGATTTTTATGAATGATTTTTTGGTGTATAGAGAGTCTTTTGAAGACTGTCATGCCAATGTGGATAAAGTTTTACAAAGATGTGAGGATACTCATCTTGTTTTGAATTGGGAAAAATGTCATATGATGGTGAGTGAAGGAATTGTGTTGGGACACAAGGCGTCTAACAAAGGGATAGATGTCAACTGGGTAAAAATAGAGGTGATCTCTAAACTACCTCCACCATCATTAGTGAATGGAATTAGGACCTTTATAGAACATGCTGGATTTTATCGATAATATGTAAAAGATATTTTGAAAATTTCCAAACCACTTTCCGAATTGTCAGAGAAGAATTCAAATTTCAAATTTCAAATTTGATGATTGATGTCTCAAAGCTTTTGAGGTATTAAAAGAGAAATTAATTTTTGCACCCATGGTGGTGTCTCTAGATTGGAGTCAACCATTTGAGTTGATGTGTGATGCATCTGATTTTGCAGTAGGGCATGTTCTAAGCCATTGTATGGATCAGGCACTATCGGTCATTTACTATGCATCTAGAACACTTAACGATGCACAATTGAACTATACCACCACAGAAAAAAAACGTCTATATGTAGTCTTTGTCTTTGATGAATTTAGAGAATATTTGATAGGGAGAAAGTGATACTATGGACTGATCATGTAGCAAGTATCTTTTGCAGAAGAAGGATGCTAAATCGAGACTAAATGGATGGATTTTTCTACTACATGAGTTTTATATAGAAATAAAGGACAAGGGTGGAGAAGAAAATGTGGTAGAAGATCACTTGTCTAGGTTAGAGAGAGTGGATGAATCTGGGTTGGAGGTACCTATTGTTGACGAGTTCCCTGATGAGAAAATTTTTACATAAGGAACAAGGATCCCTGGTTTGCACACATAGGAGACTATTTGGCATGTAGAGAGATATTAGAGGATTGTGATATCAAGAGAAGAAAAGATTCTCTTGCTTTGTGAACTTTTATGTATGTGACGACCCTATCTCACTTAAACAATGTAAAGATGGCATTTGGCGGAAGTGTGTGCCATAGTGTGAGTTTGAGAGCATAATACTCATTGTCTTTCCTTACCTACTAGGAGACATCATGCTAGTTCTAAGACAGAGGATATGGAATTAGAAAGTGGGTATTACTGCCAGTCTTTATATAAAGATCACTACTATAGAAATGGCTTATAACGTCACTTTTAAAGGCGTCAGTTGCATAAATACAACGACACCTAAACAATAAAGTGTTGGTTTATAAAATAAACTGACATCAATCTATGAAGGGCGACCAGACATGAGTATCTCTTTTATTCGGTGTCGGTTCCTTAATAACAAACTGACACCGAAAATTAACTGCCAAATCCAAAATTTCCAGCGAAAAAAATTACCTCCAAAATTTAACATATTGCGTCAGTCATTAACTAATAAACCGGCGACTAAAGGTTATTCGCGAAGCAGAAATTGGGCACATTTTGATCGTCAGTTTTACAACAATGACCGACACTTATGGGTTTTCCCGCGCTGTTCACGGGAAATTTTTCACACCCCTTGAGCGTCGGATTTTAAAAAAAACCGACGACTATGGTCATTAATCGAGAACAAATTTTTTAATCGGCATATGTAGATAGACGCCGGTTTTTTTCTAGTTAAAACCGATGATTATCATTGAGAACATGTGTCAGTTTTATTGGTTAACCGACATCTTTAGTTTTATGTGTCAGTTTTGTTGAATAACTGACACCAAATATTAACTTAATAGCGCGCGAGCGAGCCCAAATCTTCCCCTTTCTCTCTGTGTTTGCAACCGGATTAGGGTCTGGCAATTCCGGTGAGCAAGCAGACTCCCTCTGCGCTGCCGCCCACCACCACCGTTCTCCTTGCTCACTGCCGGCCACCTACTACTCACCGCTTGTTGGTCTCTGCTCCTCTTCTGCCGTCGCTCGCTGCTCCAGCGGCCTGGTCTCCTGCTCTTCGATGGCCTTCTCTCTTGCTACTCCGGTGCCTATGACAGCCTACTCTCTTACTGCTCCGGCCAACTCCGGCAGCCTACTCTCTAACTGCTCCAACTCCGGTGCCACCTTCCTGTTGCCTTTCGCCGCCGCCACCACTTCCGCCGTTGCTCTGGCCAATCAAAGGTAATGGAACCATCTCCATTTCTACGTGTGCGCTATGTGTGTGACCTATAGGAGTACCTTATAGTCTGGTCTCCATCTTCATTTATTGTATCCAATGTTGATTTTTGTAGGGTTCTTGTCTGACCTGACTCTAGTATTGGTGTCATTTTTACTTGATTAGTCCTTTAATACATTGTTAAGAGTGGATTTGATGTCTACCTGCATGGGAGTTGTGATCTTGAATCAATATATATTTTTCCAGAGTATTTAAGACATGACTTTGTGCCTAATATTAGATCCTCTAAGGGAGTGTTTATTTAAATTGAACATTGTATATGAAACAAAATATGATTGTCTAGTATGTTTTCAATGATCACTTCCATTATGGTTCAGGAGCTCGCCGACCTTCTGCCTAGTTACTCCATAGCTCACCGCCTGCTCTAGAGCTCGCTGGCCTTCTACCTGCTCCAAAGATCGCCACTCATTGGCTTCCTGCTCTAGAGCTCACCGCCTACTGCATGCTCACCGCCGCCCTTCTCCCTCCTCCTTGCTCGCTCGCTGGCTGCCTGCTCGCTGCTCGTCCATGCTCGCCTGGCTGCTCGGCCTGCCCGTTCGGCTTCCACGTGCACCCATTCGTCTTGCCCTCTCTCCCTGCTCCAGAGCAAGATGCCCAACTGGGCTCAAACAGAGGTAAAAATCCCCAAAAACCCTCTGTCTCGCCCTCTCTCGCAACTCCAGAGCAAGATTCTCTGATTTGTATTTACTTAAATACTGATTTGTATTTACTTATCTACTCATTCGTTCATCTAATGATTTTTTATTCATCACATTATTTAAATTTAGGGCTTTATATTTATTCATCTACTTTTTAAAATCATTTAATCATCTCAGATTTATATTTGTTTATCAACTGAGATGTACTTTTTTATCTATTGCTTTGTATTTGTTTATCTACTGATTATATTTATTTATCTAATGTGTTGAGTTTACTTATTTAGATGTTGCTATTGTAAATCAAGCTAGGATATGAATAAATCTTGTGCTTGCATATATTTGTGCTTCTAATCCTCATGCTTGACCTAATTCAGTAAACACTAGGAATTGATAGTAGAAATGCATCTAAACATTCATAAGCTATTAATGTTGATTAATTTAGGAAGCATTGATATGTTGTTATGGTTGTCCACAAGTGTTTTTATAAGAAATTGTGTGTTGAATGGGGTTGTGAACAAGGAACTGGTGTTGTATTTGTTGGCCTAGAAACCCGTCCAAGATTTACTCATTAGGAGTAAATCTTGGATAGTCCCCAGTTTGGGACTGTTCTTGAAAACCTAATCTCACTTAGGTTGTAAGTGTATAATGTGTACTGGGTTTTCAAGAAAATTTTGGTAGCATTTCCTCGTTTGTTCTCTAAGTACATATGTAATTGGAGAACAGCGGGGAAATGCTGCCGAAATTTTCTTGAAAACCCAATACACAATATACACTTACTAGTGAGATTAGGTGTTCAAGAATGGGATACGTGGTACACATTTATTATATATAAGAATGACATCACATGTATAAACCCTAAAGTTTTAACCATAAACTCTAATCTGTTTACCCTAGACCCTAATCTTGTTGTAATACAATACTTATTTTCTCTTTGATCATAGAATGGATAGATCATGGATGTCCATTCGCAATCGCTGCACCCTAGAGTTTATTTCTGGTCTTGATCAGTTTATTAGATTTTCTGAGGAACATAGGAAACAACCTGGAGATAGGTTCTAATTTCGATGTAGGCATTCCGGTAACAACTTGAAAGTCAGTACTGGTGAAAAATCAGAAGTCATGTCATGTGCAATGAGATTGTACAAGGCTATACAAATGGCACTGACATGGAGAGATTTCAAACCTGAAACCAGTGGATGTTGATAGCAGTGCTTGTGTGGAAGAAGAAATTGCCTCCGATGACGTAGATGTGAATGAACCAGTTCCAGTAGACATCATTGATGCGATGCTGGATAGTTGTGGGGTAGAGCACACCGATCCACCTCCCATGTTTAGAAACATTGTGCATGATGCTGAGATACCATTATACACGGGTTGTAAGTTTACGAAGCTTAGTGCTGTGTTGAGATTGTATAAACTGAAAGCTAACAATCGATGGAGCGATAAAAGCTTCACGTCATTGTTGTCTTTGTTGAAAGCAATTCTTCCTGAAGGAAACGAGCTACCGATCTCAACATACCGGTTAAAGAAATTATTGTGCCCAATGGGAATGGAGGCCAATAAGATACATGCATGCAAGAATGATTGTGTATTATTTCAAAAGGACTATGTGGATTTGAAATATTGTCTGAAATGTGGTGTGTCAAGGTATAAATTGACGACTTCGGGGGAGTCCAAAATTGGTTCTCCCACCAAGGTGATGTGGTATCTACCTATAATACCATAGTTTCAACGCTTGTTTGCCAATCCTATAGATGCGAAGAATTCGAGGTGGCATGCAGATGTTAAGAAAAATAATGATGGGATCCTACGACATGCGTCTGATTCCCCACAGTGGAAGAAGATTGATTTATTGTACCCTGAATTCAGTGAAGAGGACAAGAATCTAAGACTTGGGCTTTGTACAGATAGGATGAATCCGTATGGAACATTGAGCAGCCAACATAGCACTTGGCCAGTCATGCTTGTTATATACAATCTTCCTCCCTGGTTGTGTATGAAAAATAAGTATGTTATGTTGTCGTTGTTGATATTGGGCCCTAAACAACCTAGAAATGATATCGATGTTTATCTTGAACCTCTGATTGATGACTTAAAGAAACTCTGGGGTGAAGGTGTGATGACCTATGATGCTTCACGAAGAGATACATTTTGTTTGCACGCTATGTTGTTTTGCACTGTGAATGACTTTCTAGGATATGTGAATTTGTCTGGATATAGTGTTAAAGGATCTTAAGAGTGTCCTATATGTGAAGAGAACACTGATTCAATACGACTAAAACATGGCGGCAAGACTGTATATCTTGCTCACCGAAGGTTTCTTCCAAAATTTCATCTGTATCGTAGGTTGCGTAAAGCATTCAATGGACGGAATGAGGAACGTAGTGCACCTAAACCTATATAAGGGGAGGATGTTTATGAAAGAGTGAAAGACATCTCCAATGAATTTGGTAAAAGATCACAATGTACGATGGCCACAAGGAGTGACAAGTCTTTATTCAAGAAGAAGTCGATATTTTGGGATCTTCCTTATTGGAGTTCTTTGATAGTCAGGCATTGTATCGATGTCATGCACGTTGAGAAAAATGTATGTGATAGCATCATCAATACTCTTTTGAATATACCATGTAAGACTAAAGATGGGATAAAATCCAAAATGGACCTACGTGAAATGGGAATAAGGACAGAATTAACAGAAGTAGTTAGTAGCGATCGGAGAACATACTTACCTCCCGCTTGTTACACGTTGTCTAGAAAGGAGAAGAAAGCATTTTGTGAATGCTTGGTAAATGTTAAAGTGCCACAAGGTTACTCATCCAACATCCGTACATTGGTATCAATGAAAGATCTGAAGTTGATAGGTCTTAAATCTCATGATTGTCACATTCTAATGCAACAAATATTGCCTATGGCAATTAGATCTATATTGCTGAAGCATGTAAGGTTTGCAATCACCAGACTTTGTTTATTTTTCAACAGTCTGTGCAGCAAAGTTATTGACCCTGATACTCTCGATAATTTGCAAAGAGAAGTGGTTGTTAGCCTATGTCAGCTTGAGATGTATTTTCGTCTATCGTTCTTTGATATCATGGTACATCTTGTTGTCCACTTGACTAGGGAAGTGAAAATGTTGGGACCAGTTTTCTTGCATTGGATCTATCCCTTTGAACGATACATGAGCATTTTTAAAGGTGATGTTTGAAATTGTTATCGGTCTAAAGGGAGTATTATTGAGGGTTATGTGGAGAGAGAGGTTATGGATTTTTGCAATGACTTTCTGAGTGGTAATGACGCTCCCGTCAATGACAAGAATATTGAGGAGCATTTTGGCAAAGGAGTTTTGGGATCACGGGTGAAAGTAATCAGTCATGAGCAGTTGGAGCAAGGTCACTTGTATATTTTACACAACATCGACGAAGTGAGTGTTTATATCGAGGAACATACCAATTTCATCAAGAGACAATATCCTCAATCCAATTCAATGTGGCTTGATAGAGAGAATAACAAGACATTTATTAAGTGGTTTGAAGATAAAGTCTTACATCAACTATCTCAAACACCAGATAATGTTACTGAAACCATCAAATGCCTCACCTTTAAACCAAAATTGAATGTTATGTCTTATGAAGGGTTTGACATAAATGGTTTCTCATATTACACAAAGCGTCAAGATGATAAGAGTGTCTTCCAAAACAGCGGGGTCACCCTTCAAGCGTCTTCATTGTTTTTTGCAAGTGCAAAGGATAAAAGTCCATGTGAAGCTAAAATGTCATATTACGGTGTCATTGAAGACATATGGGAGTTTGACTATGTAGATTTCAGAATTCCGCTCTTTAAATGTAATTGGGTTGACAACAACAAAGGAGTTATAGTGGATGAATTGGGTTTCATGTTAGTGAACTTTGAAAAGATTGGTGAGAAGGGTGAACCATTCATATTGGCATCATAGGCAAAACAAGTATTTTATATTGATGATCCTGCAAATGATAAATGGTCAGTTGTTCTTCATGGTAAAAGATAGTTCATTGAAGATCCTATAGATGAAGAAGAGTACTAAGATAAGTATGATGACTCCAATCCATTCTCAGTTGGGTTGCCAACATCACCAAACATTGAAGCTAGGGATCACAATAACTTGTATGTTCGCGGGGATCATAATGAAGGATTGTTAATTGATAAAAGATCACAATATTAGAGGCATGGATGTTTATATTTTTATTATGTTCCCATGATGACCGTGTTGATGATCATCGTGAGGGTGAGGATGTGCTTGCACCGCCTGACAATGTAAGTTTTAAGATTATATCCCTGAGGTTTCTATCTATATGTTCATTTATAATTATATTATGTAAGTGTGTTTTTTATCAAATTTTTAGGATACTAGTTAATAGCAATTCTATTTAATTTGCAGGCATTCGCCAAAGACTACAGGCTATGTAGGACAGCCATGACATAGCTATGCATGCCATCGACATTGCTTTGTAAATCCAAAGTGCAACAGTCGGAGAGAAAGAAAGCATCCCACACTAAGGTTATATAGATATATAGTGGGACAAAGGTGACGATCCCACCTGCGAAAACAGGTTACCGACAACTACATGTTATGACTGGGAGGTCGTGATTCAGCAACCGTATGCATTAGCAAGAGGACAAATAGATTTCACTACGAGTTAACATTGAAGAAGGTCTACTAACCTACACTGAGCTAAACAAGTTTATCAGTTCTAGCCTAAGGCAAAAGTACCGTTTGTCGAGACAATGACGGTCGTGGAAGCTTAGTGGCCACTACACGTTCAACTGGCCAGTGGCCACTAAGTTTCCACGACCGTCATTGTCCCGATGAACGATACTTGTGCCTTAGGCTAATACTGATAAACTTGTTTAGCTCAGTGTAGGTTAGTAGACCTTCTTCAATGTTAACTCATGGTGAAATCTATTTGTCCTCCTACTAATGCATACGGTTGTTGAATCACAACCTCCCAGTCGTAACATGTAGTTGTCGATAACCTATTTTAGCAGGTGGTATCGTCACCTTAGTCCCACTATATATGTACTAAGCTAGTGTTGTATGTAAATTCGGCGATGCTGTTGTTATGCACTATATATGTGTTAGTCTGTCATGTTGTTATATGAATCTGAAACAATTGTGGGTGCTGCACTTTATGTATTGTATCTGTATCTTGCTTCTCTTCATTGTGGCTTCTTTTGTTGTTTCATGGCTCTTCAATATGATTTTGTTGACAATGATGACAATGATGAATAATGAATAACTTTGTTCTCATAATTAATTTTGTGTGAATGTTAATGAATTTTTATGAATTGTCATATGTGTGTGAAAATCATCAATACATGAATGTTTCTACATGTGTCTGAATGTGAAAAGAGATGAAATAAATGGAATTGCAGGTTGCTATTGGTTTCTACATTCGTGTGATGAAAAAATAATATGAATTAAATGTTCTTATACAAGAGTGTGAATCACATATATATAATATTGTCGATCATGTTAATTTTGCAGGTTTGTTGCCTGTTGTTGGCTGATATTAATGGATGTCGTAAAACCTGTAGTTCATAACTGAACTACAGGTTTCTCATCCTGCGACCAGCCACAGAAGGTCTGCAGACTAACAGAAAAAAAACATACAATAGGCGTTAGTTATTTGTATAAAACCGACGACATATGGTTACAGTGTGAGTTGCCATACTAGTAACCGATGTCGATTTCCCTAATGAGGCCAGACACCACGGCCGTGCTGGCTAGCATGACTGTGGCAGCAGACCAGACATAAAATAGGCGTCGGATATTTGTATACAACCGACGACATATGGTAATAGTGTCAGTTTCCCTACTAGTAACCGATGTCAATTTCCCTAGAGGCCAGACACCACGGCCATGCTGGTCATCACGGCCGTGGCAACGGGTGAGATGGTGTCGGTTATCACTAATAAACCGACGCGGATAGTGCCCCGGATGGTGCCCTTTCTGTGGCGCGAAGGTATATGGCGTCGGTTTCTAAGCTAATAACCGACGCCTATACCCCCTACTGGAATGTTTTCGACGCATTTTCGATGGCGCGCGAAGGGTTGTGGCTTCAGTTTGAGAACCGACGTGTAACAATTGGGCTTTTAGCGGCGCCCACATAGGTGTCGCTTAAAAACTGACACTAAAGGCCTTAAATAACCGACACTAAAGGCTGGTTATGTACTAGTGGATGCTTACAATTATGTGCAGAGGTGTGATCAATGTCAACAGGAAGGTAACATATCTAGGCAACATGAAATTCTTCTTAATATCCTTCAGGAGGTAGAGGTCTTTGATTTATGTGAATTGAATTCATGGGACCTTTTATGTCTTTTAATTCTAATTTGTTTATGTTGGTTGAAATGGAATATGTGTCTAAATGGTGGAAAATGATTCCATCCAGAACCAATGATGCACAAGTTGTGTGTAAATTTGTTAAGGATCATATTTCCTATAGATTAGGGGTTCCAAGTGTGATCATAACTGATGGGGGATCCCATTTCACTAATAGGAAATTGGAGGCTTTATTGAGAAAATATGGAGTGAAGCGCAGAGTAGGTACCCCATAGCATCCCTAACTCAAGGTCAAGTTGAGGCATCTATTAGAGAAATTAATATGATCCTATAAAAGATTGTCTCAACCACTAGGACTAATTATTGTATGAAATTGAATGATGATCTATGCTCTTATAATACAACTTTCAAGACACCAATAGGTACGACTCCCTACAAGCTAGTCTACGGGCTGGCATGCCATTTGCCCATGGAGCTAGAGCACAAAGCCAAGTGGTGGTCTTTAAGAAAACCAAATTTAGAACTTTCTAGTACAAGGAAAAAGGAGTGACTAGAGCTCAATTAATTAGTTGATATTAGGCTAAATGCCTATGAGAGCTTAAGAATCTACAAGAATAGGATCAAGAAAATGCATGACTTCCATATTCTCCATAGGATGTTTCTACTAGGTCAACCAATTTTACTATTTAATTCTAGGATGAAATTGCAACCTCAGAAGTTGAGGTCCTGGGGGAGAGGACCTTATGTGGTCGTGAAGGCATTCCCTCATAGAGCAGTTGAAATCAGTGATGGTGCTAAATCCTTTTTGACAAATGGACATTGCCTCAAGCATTAATATGGGGGAGAGATAGACCATGAGGCGGAAGAGTTGAAACTCATTGAGCTTCCTTGAGAATTGAAGCAAACAAAGATCATCGAGCTTAACACATAAAACAATGGCACTTTTGGGAGGTAAACCATAGTTTAATTTTCTGTTATTTACTTTTTTAATCTAAACTTGTTTAGAAGTAACTTTCATGTTCTTATTTTGATTTTTTTAGATGAAACAAAGGTACCTTGATGATTCATGTTTGGTGTGCAGGAAGAGATAATGTTGGTATCATTCAAAAACCGGTCAGTGGCACTGATAAATATGTAAAATCAATAGAGACTACGTCAAAATTTTGGTACCACGACACGCGGGTTGGTGACTCTGACTCCTTATCAGACAAAGTGGAACAAAAATCTTCAAAAAGTCGATAGCTCATTTTGTGACACTGACATCTTCAAGAGAAATTTGTGCTTCATGATCAATATATCACGAGGACGTTTGAACTCACTGAAAAAGCAAGAAAAAATGACACAACTGGGCACCACCTACACAATGATCCTATAGCAAGCTCCATTCCACTTGGTACCACCGATTGTACAGTCGGTGGCACTAACACAAAGGCACAATAACTTGCAAGAATCAACATAGTATCACTGGCATCCCATTAGTAGCATTAACTCTTGAAGAATAGAATCTTTGGAACCAACATCAACAATCGAGTTTCTCTGCATGCTATGATCAGTGGCAACAATCCAGAATGATGTTTCAAAAGTCAATACCACTGACTCTTATCGGTACCACCTACACAGTGTGATCTGTGGGTCGATACATCAATGGCTTCATGTTGTTAGTATTAATGGATGACACTGAAAAACCCACAGATAGAGAGAAAGTTAGTACCAATGACTCCACAGGTCGGTGTCATCGATGCAATGCGACCTGGAAGTATGATAGCTGTATAACGGGATGTGATGGGGAATATACATTCACACACAAAGAATTCCCATGCACTCCACTAGGCATCCAGATCTCCTGACATCCCCAAGTCTTCATCGAAATCTCTTCTCAACCTCATTTCTCTCTCCAGTATCAATTGATCCAAGAAGACAAGCATCATCAATAGGAGCATCCAATCAAATGGTAGTGAATCCATCTAGGATGGCTTCTACAGATAATGACCAAAGGAATCTCTTCACGAACATGATGAAGAGGGAGATTATACCCATGTAGTATGATGATCACGCCTTCCTCATCAACACTGGATTTGTTGAGAGCCTCCTCAAAGTCAACCATGAGGAGGGAATGGTGGGTGATCATCATTTCTTTGGTGAGTGTCCCACCTACGAGGAGATTGTATGTGAGTTTCTTTCATCACTGTAGGTATGTTGCATCCCCGAGCATGGGGAAGGTTGGGAAGAAGGATGGATCAAGTTTAGACTCTACAATGCTGCCCACCACCTCACACTAACATGATTAAATGAAATCTATGGGATTAAGAGAGAACGATTTCTCCCCCCACGCCCCCTCTCCCATGCCTGTGGTGGAGGCCGAATGCCCGGGAGGGTGGTAAATCTAGGTGGAAACTAGGATTCGAACCCGGGTCCCTTCATGAGGAGATACCGTGCTTGACCAATTAAATGCAATCTATGGATGGCTAGTGGGTGGAGTATGCATCACCCCCAATGATTTTGATTACACCATGGCTTGGAGCAGATGACAAACCAGCCTCAGGGGTTCACTATCAACTAGAACCAGGCCTCAGTGATGGACATAGAGCATCTCTTCTTCTAGATTTTACACCATTACCTAATGAATATGATATTCACTAGGTCCACTCAGGAACAAGGAGAGTTGTAGAAGGTAGACTTGTATGTTCTATGGGCATTTCTCACACTAGGGAGAGAGAATATCACTTCATCTCGTTCATCTTGTAGCACATGCTAGCAGTGAAGAGGTAAGCTCACATGAGGACTCCAATTCACTTTGGGGGATTACTCACACCTTTGGCTCTCCACCTCCACCTAGACCTCTCCAGGGCCGCTGTTATCAAGACATCCTCGACACTTGATTTTAAGCATTTCGAAAAGGCTCATCTCATCTGTAAGTACGAAGGGAAGGCATACACCTATTGTTCCATCAAAGGGAAGATGAAGGAAAGGGCTCTCCTAATCTCAACTTCCGCCTCAAAGGAGTGTGGTTCCTAATATGACCAATAGACAATGTGGTTCGAGTCCAAGAGGATGAGGATGAAGAGGAGGAGTTTGAGTCAGAAGAGGAAGAAGAAGAAGAGGAAGATAAGGAGGAGAAGGACACCATGCCTTTCACATAGAGGCAACGTCTACACTGGGTTCCAAGAAGATACACAACATCCAAATCCACCACCTCCTCTAGGAGACTCTTTCTCCATGGAGAGTAAGTATGGGATGTTGCAGTCTATACAACAGGGAAAACAAGAACATTCAACCACCTCACACAAATACACAGGGTCCTAGTGCAACTCCTTCAGCAGCAGTAGGTGATCTTCACCAATGATCGTCTTCTCTAGACAACTAGGAGAACATGCACACTCTCTTGCAACACATTGTGCACCACCAACAACTACTTTACAACAGCTATCAGAGTTAGGGCAACTTTGCTAGCTACCCCCAATCATCTCCTATGCCAATAGACCCACCCATGTTCACTGGCACCTTCTACCCTCTAGATCTTGAGTTTCCAATAGGAATATTTTAGCCACCACCACCATTTTGAGCACATGGTACCCCCATTCTACCTCTTTGTTTGAATCTTGACTTGAGGACATAATCAAGTTCAAGCTGAGGGGGTGTTGGAATGACTTTACCTATTTTAGCTATTTTATGCTATCTTATTTGGTTTCCTTTTTTTACAAGTATAGGATCAAAATCTATCTAGTGCAATGGTGGAGCTTAATTGTCATGATTTCATCTATCATCAAAGAGAAATGTGTTTCATGCCTTTGCAATGAAATTTAATTTTTTTAATTATCACATCTTATTAAGTTGAATTTACAAAGTCTAAAATAGTACCAATTGGAGGAATTTTATGGGTTAGTCATCTTGACGACACTTAATATGATTGGAATTTTTTATTTATCCAAGATCTATGAATGATGATGAGGTTTGAGCCCAAACTGACCAATCAATTAATGGGACCTTAATTAGGATCTTCAGGAAGAAACCCTAAGGTTACCATGTACATTGGTAGATAGGAGAGGGACATATCATAGTTTGACATTCATTGTCTCTTAATCATGTGATTCCACCCACTTTTCATTACAATTATCCACCACCTTAAGATGATCAAGTAACACGAATGATTTCTTGTGGATTGCGTTGCATAGCATAATAGGTGGCATGATAGCTAATCTTTGCAATGGCATTAGTTAGAAAAATAAAAAAGAAGGGAAAAATATTTATGTATAGATTTTCAAATCAATTAGTTGCATAATGAATTTCATGTTGATTGCATTCTCTTTTTGCATCATGTTTTTGCATCTATATATCCTCATCCTCTGATATAAAGTGAAATGATACAAATACATGCCTCTCGCAACAAAAAAGAAAAGCAATGCTATATGGAAGAACAATTCGAGCATAACTCACAAACTATGATAAATTTAGAGGGTAGAAAAAAAAGAAAGTAAATCGAATAAAGAGGGAGAAAAAGATGCTTTGAACGAATATATGAAAATTATTCAAGGAGAACTGAAAATAGTTACATGTATACATTATTTTATTTTACCCACACTCATCACTCAAATGAGATTTTTAGTGCATTCATCATTTCACCAAAGTAGTAGGCATTATGATACATGCATTTCTCATTGTTTCATTCTATAGGTCCATCATATGTCATTTTGGCATAAATAATTTAGATGTTACTTGTGATTCTTTTTCATAGCCACCTACTTCATTCCACCCATTACTCTTTATGGTAGGCCACATATATGATTGATACCCTCATTCATTTCTATATAGGGAACTACTTCCAATGTAGTGGGTTGATAGATAAGAGTAATGTAGATAGGGAATCACATGGTGCATCAAGCGGTTTCCCTATTGACTATGATATTAACTTCTCTATTTATGGTGTTTCTTGATTTAAGGGTGGACGTCTTTAATGAATATTGTTTACTCATTGTAGAGTAGTTATTTTTTAATGGTTGTGTAATGACCCCCTCCCCATATTATCCCCAATTAAGGTGGACCGTGAGGGCAAGGGCCATTATAATATTTACTGGATTGAGTATTAGCAATTAACCAAAAATAATTATAAATTTTAGTGAATGGAAAAGAGTTTACACACTATGCAAGATAAACTCTTCACTATGTTACATGATATGGGAATCTATTGTTTGCAACTGGAAATAAAAACTATGTAACTAAATCATCCATGGTATCCTTAAGCATCTTTTCGTTTGGTACCTTCTTCTTGGATGTACATATATAAGTTTATCCTAAATGTCGTGAAACAAAAACATAGCGATTGTAACAAGTTATACTTGTATGCGGGAAAAACAAAATATTCGCATGCAGGTGTAACTATATAATCAACTATAGCAACAATTATGATTACAAAATGGAAAAAGCATTTTCTTATTTTAACCTGGCTACCCTTATCCTCTTTTCTCTATGGTTTGCCCATTTTATATGGGGCTGCTTTATGAACCGTCTCTTTAGGGTTTGGTCCCTGCATTGGACATTTCATCACCTTCCATCACCCAGTCTTGGTTTCATATATAGGCCTTCCTTGTTGAGATTGGCTTGAGGTGATCTTCCTTTCTAAGCTTGATCACCAGTCATCTCCATGGTGACTTTCTTCACCCCATGCTCTTTAACTCACCAGAGATGAGACATGGTTTGAGAAGGTTTTATTTACATAAGATGATATCCATAATGACTTTATAGATTGTAGGAAGTAGATAAACATGCAAGCATTTGATTGAAATCCAATTGGAAAAACTTTAAGAAACTACATAATTCAGTTAGGGTGAGTAGTCATAGGTGTAATAACATAGCTTTCTCAGATGTAACTTGAAGTCCAAGTAAATAAGTGCAATTCAAAATAAGCAAGAAATCACCCTAAAATTAATGCATAACACCCAAGTACTACTATTTTGTTCATAAACTCACAATATGATTTGACATGGGTCACAAGATAGGGTTTCATTAGTGTTTTGCCTTCCCAAACCCTAATTATCACTTCTAATGCCTTTCAACTAACAAACCTAATTTTTATTTTATATACATGATTAATCTTGAAATAATTCAAATATGTCATTTTTATCCAAAAAGACTTAAAGTTATCCATCAGAACCATTTAAGCATGTTATGATCATTATAACTAAGAAATTAGGGTTTTCATGCTTTTAATATATTAAAGTTAGTAACTTTAGGAACTTTTAGAATTTGGAGAAGAGTTAGGTCTTGAAACTAATATTATTAGAATACTTGTATTTTTCTGATCAACTTTCATGTATTACTTTCAATTATTGGATAATCCTATAATATTCTACAATTTGAAAAAAATTAATTATGTTTGTCCATTAGGGGCTCACACCCTAGGCGACAAACCCAGGTCCCGACCTTGCCAATAGGCTGGGCCGAGACAATGCATGTTGGTATGTATGCCCATAGAGCCAATCATATGATGATTGTAATGGCATAACATGTAAATGATTTGATTAATAATAAAGGCAAACTTCCAATTTATGTTGTTCTATTCTATTATGTGATAATGATGTAACATAATAAATGTCTAAAGGATGATATTACTCAATGACATATGTCTTCATGTTGAGGACCTAAACAATGGTATCATACATATGTCAAGAGTATGCATCCTTGCTCTGCCCCTAGTTGGTTATTATAGTGGAAGCAATGTATACAACAATAATACATAAGACTAGAGTGTGTGTTGCTTGATGACTGAATTTCATCAGTCATAATATAATATATCAAACGAAGCACATAGATACATGTTAGGGAACAATGTATCAGACAGACCAACTATGAGAGTGACATAGGGAAACTATTACAATAGTAGTCAAAGTCAACTCTCATAGTGTTGGTGGTGATTGTGGTTCTTAGACTTGAAATCACTACAATCATCACACGTTGTTGGGTATGCTCTTATGCCATCTAATGTAATCCTAAATAAGGGTGGCTATAACAGTGATGATTGGGTTACTATGACACATGGGGAGTGACTGTGAGTGATGTAGATGGGATTTATCCCTCCTACATGAGTATGATATCCTAGGTCTCTTGATAAGTGAGACTGAGAAATGCATGACCATGCACATGTGAGTCAATACGTGATATTGAGCTTACATTTATCTCAGACAGTCTGCTCTGGTTCAAGAACCATAGATTGAATGTTAAAGAGGATGGCTACTTGATGCCTCGAGTTCAATTTGGATATTAGTGATGAAGGAATTATGCAAACATTGTAACACCAAATATAGATTTTAGGTTGAATTTCTCCTCCCACTTTCCATTTACTTGGGTAGAATTGATGTGCAATTAAGAACCACTCATTGTTTGTGATGTCATAATTGGTTATGGACATTCATTGCCAACATAATATGGGACCTATAGGGTCACAGTCATAGGATTCACCTAGAAGAGGAGTTTTTTTTTATCATGAACGAGAATTGAATTGAGTGATAAAGTGTTTAGGCATCCAATTCGAGCATCAAATCAAATGACTCAACTCCCAAACGATCGAGTTAAGTGATGAAACCACCGGTTGGAGTGTTAAGTTGATTGGATATTGCATTGGTTGAATTCTAGCTAAGGTGGGGAGTTGAAATGACTAGTTCTCTTAGCGAACCGACCGGTTCATGGTGCAAGATAAACATTTTGTTGAGCAAAACATTGGGTTCATGGTAAAATTCAATTGCATCAAGTATTAGTGCTAATGTTATGTCGTGCATTAATTGGAATAGAATTTCCAATTCATATGCGATTGAGAAACATGATGAAATGACCAGTTCACTAGGTGAAATCGATTGGCTCGCTTGGTGAATCGATCGGTTCTCTTCCTGTAGGTTGCAAAATTTGTGAGATTTTGGTCCCTTCCACTTTCACATAGACTGGGAACCCTGACCCTAACCTATCCTATAAATAGAGGGGTATTAGGGACTTCTTAGAAACATCAATTGCCTCTGACAATTGTTTATTTTCTCTAATTGTTGTAATCGAGATAACCCAAGCAAGTCATACCCTATAAAGGGAGGGATATCAAGGGAGAACAATTGTGGGAGAGCAAGTTGGTGACTAGTATTCCAACGGGAGGGACAACTCCTTCCCATCCAATCTACTAGGATGACATGAGTTCTAGGTGATCTGTGTGGACTTCCATAGAGGTATGGAGGTCATTGTTTGTAGGTAGCAGGACAACGTCAACCTGATGTCTGTGGTGAACACCAGGAGGTGCAGTAGACGAGTCCCAGTGCAACTAGAAGATAGTTGCCCAACTATAATGACTAGGAGATGTCGCTGTACTTACTCCAAGACCAGTTATATCCTTGAAACCATCCTTTCCATTATTTAGTTGTTGACGTGATCCGCTGGTTTAATGGGAAATATGGTGGTAAATTTTTGGTTTCTGCTTCCTATTTTGTTGCCATATTTCCCTAAAGTGGTATCAAAGCCACATCAATCTACTATATTTTGGGATAATCGATATGATCATATTTTTAGTTTTATCATTTATTTATTTCATTCAATGCAAATAATTTTGTCCAATCAAATACCACACATAATCCAAAACTAATGTAACGCCCATTATCACACAGATAATGAGATTAAACAAAACCATGGATAAACAACCATAAAGATCCATAAAGATTAAAACCATCTTCATAAAGATCCACTACCAGAAAACCTATTACCAGAAGACCCAGAGCCATATATACATCATGGTTTACTTCAGACATACATCATTCCTCCATATTGCAAGGATATGAGATATATGTCACTTTACCAAAACATATACAAAACAACATTATACATCAAGGTATTATTAGCCAAAATCTCAGATCAATCGTAAAACTATGTATGAAACCATTTCCATAAGGACATGAGAGTATAGGGACAACTCAGAACTTCTATCAACAACAAGACACAACTGACAGGACACCACCTCCAAATTATAGGTATTCTTCCTTCTACTGTCATGTATCAACTACATGAACTATGCTACCTCGTACACGTCCACCGAAAAAGTTTTGGAACCAACATGGTGAGACAAAAGTCTTAGCGGGAGATATAACCCTTTGCCAACAATACTATTATCGTAGATAATTATTTATGAAAGAGACCAGAAGAAACCTTTATTGAATTAAATAGGTATAACCACTAGTTAAATGCAGAGTAGAGTGATCTCATCATATAACCACTAGTTACATGCGGAGTAGGGACTGGTGCCCTAGGTTGTATTGCTAGTGTCCGGTGCTCTATATGCATTACTATTGTCATAACCTTCCCAATGAGAGCATGAAAAGTAGGGTTTTCTAACATAGTCTGATCCAACTGGGGATTCTCAGGCAGTCATTCTCCTCTTGCCTGATCCCTTGCATCTCGTCCTGGTGTAGCAACACTACTTTTAGCAGTATGTTCCTCATGTTCTCTAGACATCTTTAGGCTTTATCCTTTCTTTTGCATGAGGAGAAGTCACTATTAGGCATACTGGAGTACACTAGAACAAACTCAACAAACTTAATCCTTTGTCTGTGTAGACTCAGAGAAGCTATAGCTCTGATATTAACAAATATAACACCCATTATCACATAGACAACAAGATAACATAAAACCACATGGAAATAGCTATTAACAGCGGATTTCTAAAAAACACTAGAAAATTAAAACCATCTTCCTTAAAGATCCACTGCCAGAATTTTTTTTTGCCAGAAGACCCAAAGCCATATATACATCATGATTTATTTCATACATACATTGTTCCTTCATATTGCAAGGATATGATATACCACCTGCTTTACCAAAACATATATAAAAACAACATTATACATCAAGGCATTCTTAGCCAAAATCTCAGATCGATCATAAAATTAGATATGAAACCATTTCCCCAAGGACCTAAGAGTACAAGGATGACACATAAGACTTCTATCTACAACGAGACACAACTGACAGGAGACCACCTCCAAATTACAAGTCTTCTTCCTACTGTTGTCCTGTCTTAGATACATGAACTCTGCTACCTCATACACATCCACCTAAAAAGTTGTGGAACCCACGGGGTGAGATAAAAGTCCCAATAAGAGATATAACCCTCTGCCAAAAATAGTATTATCCTGGAATATTCTTTATGAAAGAGAGAAGAAGAAACCTTTATTGAATTAAACAGGTATAGTGTCACACAACCATTCTTACCCCAATCCCAATCCTACTGCCTAGACAGTAGTAAAAGGATTGAAGCGCCCATCCCTAAGTGGCTCGATAGGATCTAACACACTGGCATATACAATAAGAAATAATAACTCAAAAACTAGGAAATTTAAAGAACAACTAACCCAATATAGGAAATATGTGTAGATCAATATTTTTCATTAGAGTATATGAGTGCGGAAGAGATATAGTCAATGTTCTAATATTTTGCTTAAAATCAAGAAAATCAAGACACAAAGTAAATGCAATTCCACATTATGCTATATAAAAACAATTAAAATGGTTTATAACAAAATTAGTGTACTTGGAAGGACTTATATTTCAAAAGTATAATGAGCAATTTGCAAAACCAACATTTATTTGACAAGATGTTTATTTCAAAACAATTCACTTTTATTACGAGTTCCCATGCAAAACCAACATTTATTTGACAAGATGTTTATTTCAAAACAATTCACTTTTATTACGAGTTCCCATTATGCTGTAATCAATAAGCATGCTAATATATATTTTGTGTGACTCTATTACCCCAACCCGATGGGGGGTCACCAGGCTCCTTCTCACCATAGGAGATGGGAGGTCAATGTACAAGTCCACCTCTGAATGAGGGGTTTCTTGCACTTCATATCAATATTATCAACATTATCAACATCATTATCATCATTATCAATATACATGCAGTCATAATGGGCTTGTCATTTATGTTTTCCAGTTTGTCTCAAAATATAATATAAGAAATACAAGATCCTAATCAATAGGGAACAATAGCTCAACCAAGTATATAGCCAAGTACACAATCAAGAGATACATAAAAAGTATCTTCATTACAACCAAAGATAAGGTATAATAGTGTACCTTTCATCAAAGAATTCGAGTACAGATCAATATCTGAATCAATAGGTCAACCCTTCAAGTCAGATCCTGAATCACAATGTTTGGATCAAGGGTCAAGATCATGATCATGTTTCAATATTCAAGATTAGGGTTACACTTTTCCTATGTCAACATTAAGGTTGGGTCATTCACTTATAATCAACCAATATTTCAATATGTCTAACATTATTTCAAGTGTCAAGTATTTTCAAGTGAGAATGACTTACCTAGGTTTTCTAGGATCATATGTAACCCTAATTCATGTTCATTATCCAAGTCATCATAAAATGTGTATATCTTCATCAAGGAAATAAGTTCAAGGGTCTAGATCAGGTAGGTCGCAAGACATAGTACACATATTCACCATATGACAATTCTAGAGTGAGAATCAAGATTAGTCATCATTTTATGGCATGAAATAATATTCAAGATTTGAATAAGTCAAAAGTTTATATCTAGTTTCACCAATGAGTCAAGTATGCTTTTAGAGTTTCAAATAGAGACATCAGAGTCAGATAGTAAGGTTTTTAGATATTGAACATCATTATTGAATTATATGACAAATTAAATGAGAAAGAGTTTAAGATCTAGGGATATCAATGAAATATATCAACAATTAGGCTTCAAAAATATTGTTATTGGGTTCATTGAATTTTTGTGATCAATATCAACTATTTACTCGAATTATTTGGAGTTAGGATGCATTTTCTATGATTAACAGAGATCTGACTATTTATCAAAATTTTGAGCAGAGAGAAGAAGAATTACAAGAAAAGGTAGTCGAGGATAAATCACCAGCCGTTGGATCCTTGGTCAACTTTGACCACCTTGGAGAATCAACAGCTGAGAGCGGGGCGACCCCTCACGCATGTGCGCTAGTAAGGGAAGAGGGAGTAGTGGGTGCGGGCTTCGCAGACCGTTGATCTAGGACCCAGTCAAGTTCTGATCGTAATATGACAATCACAAATGCTCACGACACCCGCTCAGGCTTGCACATAAGGTGGTGGCACCACGGCAGAGTGGCCGCTAGAGAAAAGAGGGAAATGAGGGAGAGATGAGGTGCCAGTGAGATTCATGGGAGAAAACCTAATGTAGAGGTGGGGTTTTTATAGATGGATGGGGGCAAGGGTTAGGGTTTCGAGAGGGCGTCCATAGTGGTGGCTGAGAGGTGCAATAGAGCATCTCGTTTTCCCTCAAAACAAGTGGGAAAATAGAAGATAAAGGGCTGGATGATTTCCTATTGGCGGGAGGTACATATTTGTTCATTTGATTTTTAAAACATAATCAAAGATGGGTCAATGGCACGCTTGACTTCACATCCATCCTCCCAACTGATTGTGGGAGGTAGGTGATGGGTTAGTGACTACCTAATGCAGCCTGGATCCACGTGGATTGGATCTAAGGGCTGGGGTTCGCTCCCTCCCTTTGCAACAGATATGTGATGTGGAAAATCCCATAAAGAAGGCAAATAAAGGCATTTTCGATGCATTATCTTCAAAAATTTGTAGACAAATGCAGGAATGTCCAAATGACATGAAATTTGGATCATAGGTTCACAAATATCTTGAGAATATTTAGGAAAAGTTTGAGAACCATATGATGAAGTTTGATATATCAATTTGATTCTTTGTAAAAGATGATGAATAAATCAAACTTGTGATGTTATAATGTGTATAAAGTCCACATTGATCACCATATTTTGATTTTGAGTATCAATATTAATTATGAAACTAAGAAAAATGATTTGGCACCATGAGTGAGCATAAGGAGGGTGAAATTGTAATTAGTTCATATTAATGCAAAATTTCACTTTGTCGCATCCTTCCCTCCTTAAAAAGGAATTTTGTCCCCAAAATTCAAAAACATCCTCAAAATTAGAATTATCAAAAACCAAATCATATCCCCAAATACTGGAGTATCCTCAACTATACAATCAAAATCATGTCCTCAAACTTCAAGTAGTACAAAAGTTATAATTGGGATTCCATGTTCCATATCGTAACTAATTTGGTACCAACACCATATAATCATCGAGACATTGAGTATCAAGGTCAATACATGTATTGTTCAAAGTCATCATATGAGCTACAAATATGGGGGTATCCTATCGATCACAAATTTCAAGAGATCATATTTTAGGTCAAACAAATAGAGTTCTTCAATCAAGTGTATAATGTGACTTTCAATCCCAATATCTTAGGGTTCTAGCCTCTACATTGCCCTAGGTGGGGTTATACATCCATGATTTGAGATTTCACATTTCAAAAATTTTCAGAAAACCTCATACTTTCAATATCATGATTTTTGAGCTCCAAAATTGATGGGAGGTCCCACCATAGTCCTAACGAGAGCTAAACCTAAGTCATAAATCGAGAGAGTCAAAATTGCCATCGTTTCAAAATTTTCAAGATTTGAGATTTTGTCATTAGTCATATACCTAGGGCGATCTCAAGATCCATATCATGTTTCAAGGTTTTAGTACATAAATATCAAGAGTTGGAGTTTAGACATCAAGGTCATATGTATGAATATTACAAAGCTAGGGTTTAGATTCCTATTCAGACCTTAGGGATATCATTCATCTATATCCAATATCCGAGCAACAATATTCTAGCAATATTTGAGCAATTATTTGAGAAACATATCAAGATATCATTATCATGGTATCCAAGGTTGATGAATGATCTAGACCTAGGTCTATATAGGAAGTAAACCACAATCTATAGTAAACATTATCATATATTAAAGTCATTATTAAATCAAGATTCAGGATTGAGTATCAACCATGGGTTTAACCTATTAGGCTTAGGTCAACCAATCCAAATAGGGTGAAAAGGAATACCTTTCCAAACTCTAAATAATCAACAAAAGGAAAACTTAGAGGTATTCATAATAGATATGTGACCTAGGTTAGGGTAGTCATGAGTCAACTACCACCCTAATCTTGCACATTACCAACTTTAGTCATTATCCATTGAGCTTATTCAAATAGGGAGAGTATCAATGATAAAATCATATTCCATATGGTCATGAGATCAAAGTTCAAGATCATAATAGGGCAATAATGTCAAGATTTTTCAAAGTCACAATAATATTTGCATTCCTTTCCTTTCATGATCAAGGTAGCCATATAATTTGGAAATCAAGGACTTGAATTGGGCATTCGAGGAATTAGAGAATAATAGTGCAAAATATAGGCCCAAAATCATCATATCAAAATCGAGATTGCAAAAGTCATCAATAGTCAATAGGGATACTACTTTTTGCATCATAGTCTACATCATGATTTTGTGAGTCTTAGGCTTAGTCACTTGATAGCATGGTCAAGATGTGTATCAAATAGAATAAGAGTTTGCTTAACTATGTTTGAGGTTTAATCAATAATATGGAAACATGCATATTAATAAAATAGAGACCTCATCAACAGTGAGATATAAGATATAATTCCTTCTTATTTCCACCAAAACAAGATTATTATCATTTACCTCAAACATAGGGAGCATGTAATCAAGTTTTGGCTAAATTGAGTTTGCATGATATTAGAGGTCATACATGAGTATTCAAGTTTCATTGATCAAAATTGAGTTTTCAAATTAAGGTTAGATCATGCTATCAACTTTCAAATTTTAGTGATATTCATTTTCCCATGCATAAGCTAGTACCCATAATCGAGACATCATGTGGTAAAAGGTCACAAGAAAGGACCACATGAGGGGGTGAGAAGACAACCTAATCTTCATCTACATGGGTGGCTTAGGATAGTCCTTAAAGAAGAGATGAGATGCTAGAAGACTCTCTAGGGTTTCGCAAGAGAACCTTTAGGTCTAGCTTTGGATCAATTAAGGCCAGATAGAGCGGGGGATCTCAGCCACTTTGAAGACAGATAGGAGAAATTATGCCAGGACCCCGAGCCTAGACACCTCAATTTTCACCGTTATGGACTTTAGGGTTTCTTGGGTGTAAGAGACTTGAGAAGTTATTTACTTAAATTATATGGGAGTGTGTAGGCTCTGATACCAACTGTCGTGGAACCATTCTTAACCCAATCCCAATCCTACAGCCTAGACAATAGTAAAAGGATTGAAGCGCCCATCCTGAGTTGCATGATAGGATCTAACACACTAGAATATACAATAAGAAATAATAACTCAAAAACTAGGAAATTTAAAGAACAACTAACCCAATATAGGATATATTTGTAGATGAATCTTTTTCATCAGAGCATATGAGTGCGGAAGTGATATAGTCAAGGTTCTAATGTTTTGCCTAAAATAAAGAAAATCAAGACAAAAAGTCAATGCAATTGCACGGTACGCTATATAAAAACAAGTAAAATGGTTTATAACAAAATTAGTGTACTTGGAAGGACTTATATTTCAAAAGTATAATGAGCAATTTGCAAAACCAACATTTATTCGACAAGATGTTTATTTCAAAACAATTCACTTTTATTACGAGTTCCCTTTATGTTGTGATCAATAAACATGCTTATATATATTGTGTGACTCTATTACCCCAATGCGATGGGGGGGCACCAGGCTCCTTCGCACCATAGGAGATAGGAGGTCAATGTACAAGTCCACCTCTGAATGAGGGGTTGATTGCACTCAATATCAACATTATCATCATTATCAACATCATCATCATCGTTATCAATATACAGACAGTCATAATGGGCATATCATTTATGTTCTCCAGTTTGTCTCAAAATATAATATAAGAAATACTTAATCCTAATTAATAAGGAATAATAGATCAACAAAGTATATCCAAGTACACAATCAAGAGATACATAAAAAGTATCTTCATTACAACCAAAGAGAAGGTATAATAGCATACCTTTCACTGAAGATTTTGAGCACAAATCAATATCTGAATAAATAGGTCAACCCTTCGAGTCATATACTAAATCAAAATGTATGGATCAAGGGTCATGATCATGATCATGTTTCAATATTTGAGATTCGAGTTACACTTTTCCTATGTCAACCTTGTTGGGTCATTTACTTATAATCAACCAATATTTCAATATGACCAACATTATTTCAAGTGTCAAGTATTTTCGAGTGTGAATGACTTACCTACATTTTCTAGGATCATATGTGTTAACCCTAATTTATGGTTATTATCCAAGTCATCACCAAAATTTGTAGATCTTCACCAAGGAAATAAGTTCAAGGGTCTATATCAGGTAGGTCACAAGATATAGTACACTTATATTCACCATATGATAATTGTAGAGTCAGAATCAAGATTAGTCATCACTTTATGGCATGAAATAATATTCAAGATTTGAATAAGTCAAAAGTTTAGATCTAGATTCACCAACAAGTCAAGTATTCTTTTAGAGTCTCAAATAGAGACATCAGAGTCAGATACTAAGGTTTCTAGAGATTGAACATCATTATTGAACGATATGACAAATTAAATGAGAAAGAGTTTAAGATCTAGGGATAACAGTGAAATATATCAAGAATTAGGCTTCAAAAGTATTTTTAATGAGTTCATTGGATTTTTCTGATCAAAATCAACTATTTACTCGAATTATTTGGAGTTAGGATGCATTTTCTATGATTAAACAGAGATCAAACTATTTATCAAAATTTTGAGCAGAGAGAAGAAGAATTACCAAAAAAGGTAGCCGAGGATAAATCACCGGCTGTTGGATCCTTGTTCAACTTTAGCCACCTTGGAGGATCGACTGATGAGAGAGGGGTGACCCCTCACGAACGTGCACTATTAAGGGAAGAGGGAGTAGTGGGTGCGGGCTTCACAGACCGTTGATCTGGGACCTGGTCAAGTTTTGACCGTGATCTGACGATCACAAGTGCTCACGACACTCGCTCAAGCCTGCACACAGGGAGGCAGCTCCACATCGGAGGGGTGGCTAGAGAAAAGAGGGAAATTAGGGAGAGGGACAGTAAGGGAGAGATGAGTTTCCAGTGAGATTCGTGGGAGCAAACCGAATGTAGAGGTGAGGTTTTTATATATGGATGGGGGCAAGGGTTAGGGTTTCGAGTGGGCGTCCATGGTGGTGGCTGAGAGGTGTGATCGAGTGTCTCATTTTCCCTCAAAACAAGTGAAAAAATAGAAGATAAAGAGTTGGATGAGTTCGGATGGGCGGGAGGTACATCTTTGTTCGTTTGATTTTCAAAACATAATCAAGGATGGGTCAATGGTGCGCTCGGCTTCACAGTCGTCCTCCCCGCTGATTGTGGAAGGTAGATTATGGGTTAGTGGCCACATAATCTGACATGGATCCATGTGGATTTTATCTAAGGGCTGGGTTTCACCCCCTCCCTTTGCAACGGACAGGTGATGTGAAAAAGGCCATAAAAAGGCAAATAAAGGCATTTTGGATGCATTATCTTCAAAAATTCGTAGACAATTGTAGGAATGTCCAAATGACATGAAATTTGGATCATAGGTTCAAAATTATGTTCAGAATATTTAGAAAAAGTTTGAGAATCATATGATGAAGTTTTATGGATCAATTTGATTCTTGATAAACGATGATGAATTAATCAAACTTGTGATGTTATAATGTGTATAAAGTCCACATTGATCACCATATTTTGATTTTGAGTATCAATATTAATTATGAAACCAAGAAAAATGATTTGGCACCATGAGTGAGCATAAAGAGGGTGAAATTGGAATTAGTTCATATTAATTCTAAATTTCACTTTGTCACATATAACCACTAGTTAAATGTAGAATAGAACGATCTCATCATTTAAGTAGTTCAGATATCTATGACTAAGCAGTAGATCATCTAATCACTTTTAAAAGGAATATAAATAACATGTATAATATTTATCAACTATGACATATAGAAGCAATTGCAATCTCATTCAATGTTTCTATATTTGATCCTTAAACAAATATGCTACACGACTGATTACATCCTTCAACAATCAATCTTATGCCCTGAGGAGATGAGGTATACTGGTCATGCTCCAACTAACCTATATTAGGTAGCATTGGTGCCATACAAGGTCCATGGAAGAGCCAGACTCCACGACCTCAGCCCCTCAGTTAGTACGAGAATATTGGCAGTATGAGTCAAACTGCAATTAGCTAGCCTCGGTATATAGGCTCATCGCTAGAGAGATACAACCTGTAGTTGTTCCCTTATCAGGGTATGACCCCTTGTCAATCCTGATTATATTAGGGTATGGTCTGTAACCAATCCTGATTGTATATTGAGTCACGTCCTACAACCACACTCTTATTAAGGTATGCCCCAAAGCCAACTTTAACGTTCAAGGTATAGCTCGCAGCCAATCCTATGAGTTAAGGATATAAGGATATACTTCAACTTGCACCCTACATAATAAACAATATGTGCTCTGAGTTAAACTCGTTTCACCATCCAGTAAGTTCTGACACTGAATGGATCTATAGCCATGGCACACTACATTTTTAGTTTTACTTAATACGTTAAGTGCATTACACTATCTTTTAGCATCAATCAAGTTACATGCATGAATAATAGGTAAATACTACATACAAAGGTGTAATACATTCTTCAAGGAATCTTGTATCAAATGGGGCACATCTTGTTACACCCATTCTAGGATCTCAATCCTTTGAACATATTGCTGGGAAACTCATCCCTTCAACATTTTCATTATCATGATCACATGTCTTGGGTATCAAACCCTCAGTTCATGATTGAACAATGTCACCACTTACCAGGAAACAATCATTCCTAGGTCATCAGACCCATATATATATATATATATATATATATATATATATATATATATATAGACACACACACGCACACACACATAGACACACACACACACACACATATATATATATATATATATATATATATATATATATATATGTATATATATATATATATATATCTGTTTCATGCTAAATCATTGTAGCTCATACCTGTCTATGTTCATCATTGCATAACACCTGCATGGTTAAGATTTCATAGGAAAACAAATACCAAGTAAATATGATCACCATGCCATAAAGAGAATCATTCATATTGCGACCTTCTCATAATTAGAGTTAGGGTTTCCCCTTGAAACTGATTAGGGTATTCAAGTTCATATTTAATATAAAAAAAACCTATTTCACATCATAAGTGCTACATTATTGCCATAAGTATTCAAGCACACTTAATTACACTCATCAATTGTTATTAATTGACTATCAACATGATGTATTACATTTCTCATATGAGCAGTGTAAGTTTCTCTCTCATTCTTACTAGGATATTGATTCCAACATACTTATTACATTCTCTTAACCCTCTTTAGGGTTCATCAACTTACACTTATCAAAGTGTATTCATCTCATTACTTCATAGTGTATCAATTGATTATATTCATCTTGTGTCAGCCTTCACTCATCAAGGTGTATCAGCCTACACTCAACAAGGTGTATCATCCTACATACTAACCTTTGTGTCGGCCTAGACACTATCACTTGTGATGGGTTAGGGACATGTATCGGACATTGCATACTCTAGGGTATCGACCTAACTATCATTTAGTGTATTAGACTAGCTAACACCAAGTGATGTTGGCCTCTAGGGTTTTGATACATATTGGGTTCTACGGTTTTGGTTGTATCGAATTAGCCCTCATCAACACCATATATTCTTTCACCTGTCAAGGTATCAGCCTCGCCACTCCTTGATGTGTCGACCATGACTTCAAGGAGTGTGTTTCCCATCATACTTGTGTCGGGCTAGAGGTGTATCGATTTAGCAATCATGGGTGTCGGGTTAACAATTTCCATTGGGTGTCAACTTGTCATCAACATATCATGTTGAATACCTCTATGCAAGGCACAAGGGGATAAAATCCCCAAGGAATGTTAGTTTAGCCCTACATGAAGGTGTGACACACAACACTACTTGAAGGTGTGATAGACAACACTAAGTGTATCGGGCAACCCTAGGTGTGTCGGGTTGTTAGGGTTAGGGTTTCAGCAAGGCATTATGATTCACTTTCTCAAGGTGTATTGGGCAACCTTACATGGAAGTGTGTCGACTCTTACTCAACCAAGGCATCACAGTTTGGCACTCAAACATATCAGCTCATAAGGTAACCTCATGGTCATGATGACTAACATCCTCAAAGAATATATGTTTAGAAACATATTGGTCTAAGCCCTTCTAGGGAATGATGAGTTAGCTCCTCATCAAGGCATCTCAGTCTACCAAACATATCAATTTAGGCATCTCTAGGGCATGACGGATTAGCACCTATCAAATCATATCAGCTTAACTAACATATCGATCCCCCAAGTGATGATGACTTGTTACATGAGATGTCATTCTATGCACCATAATTCATGATGACCACCCAAAACATAGTGTTGTGTGTGTCAACTTAGTCATCTTCAACCTTAGGAAACCCAGCCACAAATCCATCTACTATCATGGAAAGAAACATAAAGACATGGGAAGCAACTTAAACGAAATTCCTTAAACAAAACAGTTCTCAAAACCACCAAAAACTACTAGCATACATGAGATAAATGTTCTAGTGATGAGAATCCACATAAACACATGAAAAAATGAAAATAACAAAGTAGGTTAAGAGTTATATAACTCACCTCAAGATCAACACAACATCTTTAAGCTTCAAAGGTACACGTTCCCAAGATTTAAGATGACTTATCAAAAGTCCAAGACTTTGATCACAACACCTCTATATGAAAGAAGACACCACAGTTAGGAACTTGGTGAAAAAGAAAAGAAAGAAAGGAACCATGACTCGAGAAGCATAGTCCACACCAGGTTGAAGATAGAAATGGCTTCACCTTAGGCAAGATGATTGACCTTAATCTTTCTCCTTGAGCTCCTACGTTCTTCCACCAAGTAGGATGGAATGAGAGTCAAAATATTTACTTGCTTGTGAAAAGAGGGGCTTGTATAGTTGAGGCTCATGAAAGAGAGTATATGTGAGGTGTCATCACCATATGCACTTAGGTGACACATGTCCATGCATGGTAGCACCATGAAACCATGATTATCTCCACATGCAAAACACTAGTGGATAATTCAAGGATGATAAATCTAAATCAATAGGCTTCTCTTACTTGAGGTTCTTAGCCCGATATGAATACTTCCATAAAATTTCTAAACTAACATTGGATCTCCTGTATGGTTTCTAAACCAATAGGCACTCCCATATACTCTTCATAACTCGATACAACCTCATTTAGTGTTCAAAATACTCAACATTCTTTGATTCTTTCACCATAATGAGTGCTATCACTCAACCAAGACTCAAACAAGGTGCCCCCTCCTTCCTCTCATTTAAAAATGATGCTAAGAAAGAGAAAGGACACTCTAGAGGCGGTAAATTTCACATCAACCCCATATTTTGGGTAAATTGCAATTTTCACCAAAACTATCACATACAACACAAACATCCTTCAAATAGGCTCAAACTTGAAACTTGAGCTATCCTTAAGTCTTAATTACTTTTTAAGAGATTAAGACAAGGTTTTAATAATCTTACTTAGGAAAAACTTATGGGGTTATCCCAAAACCCTGGTCAAGGCCCTTACAACTGATATGTATGTATGTATGTATGTATGTATGTATGTATGTATGTATATGTATATGTATATGTATGTATATATATATATATATATATATATATATATATATATATATATATATATATATATATATATACACACACACATACATATATAGATGAAATTTACACACCATCCTAAAAGTGAGTTTTGATGGTGGAATATGTAGCATGGTTATGGCCAATAACCCTATTATCTGTGCATGGTTGTGTGGTTGGTTATTCCTATTTTATCTCAGTTTGCATACTGAGCATCTACCTTATCTTCCAATTGTCAAACCTATTATTCTCTCCTACCTTTTATCCCCTGGAATGTAACTCAAGCTTTTTTATAATCATGTACTAGTAGGATAGTTTACTTTCTTGTTACGAAAAAGAAGAAAGATGCTCAGACTAGGACAACCAATCGTCTCGAAGGCAAGCCGATTGGCTGGAAGACTGAGGAGGACCAAGGAGGATGAGTCAAACTGATCGGCTGGTGGACCCGACCGATCAATTAGAGGACCCACAAGATGGTGGATCGTAGACCAGATGACTAGTGAGATGAACAACTGATTGGCCATGAGGCAAGTCGACCATTTCAATTTTTGAATCAATCATCCTAGATTGGCAAGCATAGATGTTCAACAACAATAAGTTTCTTCAACTGATGTAGACTCTTGGTTGCGGTAATTCCTTGTAGCTCCAAGGAATTACATTAGAATGGCCATAACCATAACTTTTTAGTTATTGAATGTTTTCATTGTGGGATATAGCATGTATATGATACAAACTATATATATGGTGATTGGATAAAATATATGTATTTATAAATACAAATCCCTCAATATAATTCTCCATAAGTAGCACACATGAAAAGCTTGATCGACTAAGCATAGGCTACACCAAAGTGTGGTCTACCGTCTATCTCATGGAAGTGTGATGGTAGATATGTAGATATACCAAAGAAGGGTACATATTCTGTCATGTTGGGTTTTGGGTCAGGCTTAACTAGGTGATCTTAATGGGATTAAGTACCTAAAGCATAGAGATGGATTGTGACAAAGAGTTGTGCACACTATCTATCCAAGAATTCCATTTTGATACAATTGGCAAAAGCTGCCTACCTAGATAGTCAAGTTGTGGGCAATAAAACAAAGTTGACTCATGATTTGATGAAATATGGATCTTTGTTTCACTAAATATTATTCGCTACAATATTTCAAATTGGCAATGAGGGATATCAATTTGAACAAAATAGTGGGAGCGATAATTAATTAAAGGCCTAATTAAATATCATCAAATATTATTCAAATCAAATCAAATAAAAAGGTGTTTTGACAAAATGTAAAATTTTCTCTTGTAGAATCAAATGACAATCAAATCATCATTGCAAGAGAAAAATCTTAATGAGATATATTTCCATAACTGGTTCAAGATTTTGAGAACTATTCTCTGTATTCCTGAAACACCAGTACCACTAGAATCCTCTCCATGAACGCCTAAGGCTGAAATGGATGCTTAATTGAAGCATGTCAATGATGTCATAGACATCAAAAACCTTATGTCGAGTTATATGAAGTATGGGTTGCATGAGAAGCATGAAAGGTATAATGTCTCTAAGGCACTGTTTGAGTGTGAATCGATAGAAGCAGACCCAATATTGTCCCATGTGATCAATATGATTGGGCATGTAAAACATCTAGAACGATTGAGATCTCCTTTAGGTCAAGAGTTGGTTCGGAAGTAGTTTTGTAATCATTGCTTAAATCATATAGCCATTTTATCAAGTGTTACAACTTGAGTAACATGGCTAGACCGTTGGCTGAGTTGCTTGACATGCTGATATATGTTGAAACACAAATGAAGAAGGACAAATCCATGATGAAGATCAGTGGGATAGAATCCAAGGACATAGGAAAGGCCAAGAAGTGTTCTAAGGCTACGCTATAGTCCAAGTCTTATACATTCAAAATAATGAGAAGTATAAGGAAACCTAGGAAGATGAAGCAAGGGATAGCGATCTCTACTTTAGGTATATATGTGATTGAGATTAACTTCACTACTTATGTATCATGGGTACTAGATACCGGATGTGGATCATACATTTTCTCAAATGTGAAGGATCTGAAAAGAAGTAAACCTTTAGCAAAAGGTGAGGTTGAATTGTGTGTTGCTAATGGAGCAAGAGTTGCTACCAATGCAGTTGGAACCTATGAGGTATCGCTACCCAATGGGCTTGTAATAGAGTTGGAGAGCTACTATTATGTACCTTCCATTAATAGGAACATCATATTTGTATCTTGTTTAGACAAGAACGGATTTGAATTTCTTATAAAGAATGGTCGATGTTCTATTAGGCTCCTATTGGTTTGGTGTAAGTCATAAGTTTTGTGGAACTCATTTTCTAGGAACTCTAGTTCAGTTTCCGGAACTTGAATTCCATTCAAATCCATGTGATTGGTTTGTTGTAAGTGTAAACATGGAAATCATTAAAAACATTATTATTTTTACTATGTAACATAAATAAGGATGGCAAAAATATATAAAAAAATCATATCTGTGAAAAAATATAATGTTCTTAAATCATAATAACCTCAACAAGTAGTTATGATGTAGATATTTCTCCTTTAAAAATATTCTATTATGGTATAATTATAATATTAATAAAAATATTATGATTAAAATCACATCACAATATTCTCATTTTTCTTTATATGGACAAAGTATTGTAATAATTTATGCATTTCTTTTTTTGGGAATAATTCCCATATTTCATATGCTTGTAAATGTAAGTTTGGGTTCATCATTGTTTAACAAAATGTAGAATATTATATTTTACATTATTTTTGTAGGGAATTTTTACTATATTATTTGTGCATAGTTATAGGTAATTATCATTTTTAAAATTACATTGTTTAAACATGAAGAATAAAAATATATTAGGTAAATCACATTTTTTCACACTGTGTGGTGTGTTTTTCCATGATGTTTGTATTTTTATTTATAAATTTCACTGATAATGGTGGTTATAGAGTAAAATATTTTACATAATGCAATTATAATGTATGATAATTTGTCATGTTAGGTTACGATTTTAGCAACAAACTATATCCACACTGCTAATATTTTTAGTCATAAATATTTTACACCTGTCACATATGACAAATGAAGAATATAATTGTATAAGAAATGTGTTAGCTGTCGCAGAACTCATTTTCCATTCTTTTTAAGAGGGAACTCAGGAACTATGTTTTTTATGTAAGTTTGTAACTGATCAGTAGTCACAGAACTCAACTTCCAACACTTACTTTGATCACATCATGGAAAACTACTTAAGTAACTCCAATTCATAAGTTTTCCAGACCAGTTACAAAGAACCAATCGAAGCCTTAGTGAAGATGGGATATTTTATGGCAGTGCCCCTATGACTTATTGTTACAACCCCAATTTTTGGGTTCTTTTGGTGAGAAATGTAATTTCTCCTATTAAAGATATTTGAACAAATAATGATATAATTTGTTTTGAATAAAAGGATTTCGTTTAAAATAGCCTTGTTGGTTATTTTGTGGGCTTTATTGGCTATTAGGCCCAATAACAAGGAAAAGACAAAGGAACCTCCATTATTAAATGAGTAAATACTAAAATGGAGAAAAGAAATATGTAGAAATCTATAGAAGGCAAAGGAATGTTATCCAAAGTTTGATTTCATGCCTCTTGGGTTCCAAGGAGTCCAAAGTTGCAAAGATAATGCAACAAGAAAATAAAAGATCAATTAAATATTTCCTTATTAAGAAAGAAATTAGAGACAATTATAAAATATGGGAAATAAGTGGAAAGAGGTAAGATTGATTTATCCTTGATGAATTTTCATATCCATAAGGTTTCTAATATTAAAAGGAATTCCAATAAGGAAAATAAAAAGAGAGATAAAGAGAAATACTCAAAAAGAGATATTTTAATAAAGAAATAAAAAGGATAATGAGAAATAATGGATATAGATGCATCTAGAAGGATAATGAGTATCCACTAAAAAGGATTTCGAAATATTAGAGTTTCTTGGGGTCCAAGGAGCCCCAATGGAGAAAAAGAAAGAGAAAATACAAATAATACAAAATAAGAGGATAATGTGATACATAATTAATGACTTTTTGATATTATCAAAAAGAAGTATTATTTGCTTTAAGAAAGTAGAATTTCATGGCCAATGGAATAAAAAGCCAAGCACAAGAAGATGAAAGAAATAAATTTCAAATTTCCTTAATAACCAAGGATCATGGATAACCAAGGAATTATTAAAAGAAAGATATTATTCTTGTTTAAGGGAAAATAGGTTCCCTTTTTGGAAAGGGCCTTGTTTCTTTGTGGGCAAGCCTATTGGGACATGGCTACCCTCCCCTATATAAGGGGTAGAACTTCTGGTTCGAGTTTAAGAGGGATCACATGCAACCCACTCCCTTCTTCTTCTTTTTTTTCGCTCAAACCCTAACCTTTGAGAATAGCGCTAGCTCTAGGGAAGCGAGGAGCTGTGAAGTAGATGCGATGAAAGTAAGATGCCCCATGATGCCAGAGAGAGGTTTGGCCATCACCACCATGCTCTAACCTAGGCGCAACAACTGCAACTCGACTGCAAGAGCAGCCGCACGTGCGTTGTAACATCTCAGGATTTGAGGCCTTGGATAAGTTGATCTTAAAAGAAATGATTGGACTACCCATAACACCAAGGTGCACCTCCTTTTCCAGGATCCCATCACTAAGGAACTCCATAGTTAAGCATGCTCAGCTTGGAGTAGTACTAGGATGGGTGACCAGTCTAGAAGTTGATCCTGGCTTGCGTGTCAGTGTGGACAAATTGCGCAGTTAAGGCTAGTGGTAGTTTGTGGAGCCAGTCGTCATTCCTAAAACTCTACTAGAGTCATGGGCAGTGGGCCCAGGCATTACAAATGGTATCAGAGCCAATTCCCCTCCAGTAGGTGGGGCCCACATGGGCATGGCATGCCAGTCTTGAGCCGTGCGGTCCAGGCATGTAGGAAAGGGTTGTCCATGGTTGACGTAGCCACCCTTGTGCTGGTATTTCGTGATCGGGAGCTGGGTGTCCATGGGCCATTGTGGGTCTGCACTGAAATGGGGAAGAGATTATGAGACCTTATAGTTGAGCCTTGACGAGGACATCAAGAGTCTAAGTGGGGGAGATTGTAACATCTCAGGATTTGAGGCCTTGGATAAGTTGATCTTAAAAGGAATGATTGGACTACCCATAACACCAAGGTGCACCTCCTTTTCGGGGAGCCCATCACTAAAGAACTTCATAGTTAAGCGTGCTCAGCTTGGAGTAGTACTAGGATGGGTGACCAGTCGGGAGCGGCAGGGAGTGTCAGAGGTAGGGCGATCAGTTTCGGTGAGCTCCAGGCCTTGGAGAGAGGGAGATAACCTCACGCTCGACTGCAGGTCGACAACCGCGTAGGGTTCTAAAGGAAGAAGACGATCGTGGTGCCATTGGATGCTTTTACCCCTATGGGGTGTGAAGAGCCAACCACTTACGTGGGGGCAAACTCGACATTCGGTTATGTTTCCAAACGGGCCGCGTTGCATGGAAAGTGATGACGTGGCACTCAATGATTGGTCCAAGTAAGTAAATAATGCAAAATTCATATCTTTTTATTGGTAGCTTGGATCGATACATATAAAATATGAAAGTTGCTCATAAAAATGAGAGGAATCCACTAAAATAGTTTTAGAAGCTAATTCCTCTTACAATTTGAAAAGTAGTTGAAGTTATCAACTTTAGTGCATTAATGATTAAGAAACCCTAATTTGAGATGATTAATGTATTAAGAAGGGTTTTATGGATGATTAAAGTTGATATTAACATGTCAATAATAAAAAGATACATTAAGACTGAAAAAGATGAACTTTGTATGTAATTGGTTTAATTTAGAGTTCCATGTACATGAATGAGCTTTAATGGGCCTTGAAACCCTAATGTTAGTCATTGTGACTCTTAATGGCTTTAATTGTTCAAATTCATGAATAAGCTGAGATATGATGGTTCTAAGCTATTTCAAGTATAAGAGTTCCTAATTGTGGATAAATACCCTTAATATGGTAATTAGGATTTTCTAATGGATAAAGGTGGAATTAATGATAAATAGAGTTCATATGTGAATTAGATCATATTGAACTATGAGTTGTTAATCTAAAAGGAACCAAAGATGATAATTAGGCCTAATGATCTTGTCATGAATTAAAAGGATAAAAATGGTAGTTTTAATGGAAAAGAGCATAATGGACTTAATTGATGGTTAATTGTGCCTTTAATCCGAAATTAAGGTTATATGTTGTTAAAAGGTAACCTTAATATCTTTCATGAAGAATAGATGAGATAACTAGGGTTTGTGAGTAATTATATAAATTAGGGTTTAAAAGAGTAAAAATGAAGAGGAACCCTAATTACAATAGAAACCCTAAAAGTGGACTAGAAACCCTAGGAAGCAATCTAGGTTTAATAGATCTTGATGGAATGATCAATGATAGGAAATTGTATGCATATTTTAGGATCTCTTTGTGTGCTTGCTTGCCTATTGGATTTCTTACATTGATTGGATTAATTTTGTCTCAAATTAGCCTGACGGGTATGTGGTTAATTACGGTTAATCACATTAGTTTCCCAAAGAGTTTTCTGGATGATTCATCACATTGAATGCAACTTATCAGTTTGAATGTTCATACTTGCAAATCATAAAGTCACTATGATTATCACAACAATAATAGAAGTGTGTATTCTCACACCTACATGCCACCCTGATGGATGATGCCAAAAGGTCAAGCTCAAGAGGGAAGACCCATGGGCAACATGAGTGGCGACCCCAGACACCAAGCTCGGGATTGAGAAGGTGGTTTTTATAGAATGACTAATGGGCACTATGAGAGGTGACCCCATGCACCAAGCTCGAGATTGAGAAGGTGGTCTTCAGTCATTGGCAAAAGAGATACCCTAAGGTGGGTATTCCAGGGTTAGGGCAAAAGCGGTGGATAATGTCACACTGAAAGCGTAATTTGGCTTGTTAATTAACTCGATTGTGATATCTAGATTGTTAGCCATAATTGCAAAATTTTGATTGTCCCCACATACCGGCATATTCATTTATGATGACCGACATTTTGTTTGTCGGTGTTTTAGGTAAAAGATTGAAAAGGACAAACAATAAAGTGGCATATATGGAATTAAATAAGAATTAAAGTACAAAAGAGGATTAGTTAGAATAGACTCCAGATGTGGATACAAGTAGATATCCAAGTTTTTGAAAAAGGTATGCAAAGTTTTACTTTATACTAGATTTCAGTTTAGTTTGGTAGAATTTCATAATTATTACTGATTATGTTGAACCTTTGATCCTGTTAATTGGGATAACGGCTCTGACCTTTTGGTCTCCCTTAATTGGGGGTTACCGGGAGGCGGGGTCGTTACACTTATAATTGATAGATCTAGAGACAAGTGTGTATAATGTAAATACTAAAAGACAAAAACTTGATAATTTAAGCCAAACATACCTTTGGCATTTTCATCTAGGTCACATAAATGAGAAACACATATCTAGACTCTGTAAAGATGGTTGTCTATACTCTTTTGATTTCAAATCAATAGAGACATGTGAATCTTGTTTGTTGGGAAAGATGACAAAGAATGCCTTCACTAGAAATAGTGAGAGGTCTGCTGATCTATTAGGGCTCATACATATTGATGTGTGTGGCCCTTTTAGAACAAATTCTAGAGGTAGGTATCAATATTTCATTACCTTCACTGATGATTTTAGTAGGTATGGTTATGTTTACTTGATGAAACATAAGTCAGAAACTCTTGACATGTTCAAGAAGTTTATGAATGAAGTACAAAACCAACTTGGCAAAATTATTAATGCACTTCATTCTGATTAATATGGAGAATACTTAAGCCAAGAGTTTGAGGACCTTCTGAGAGCTAAGAGATCGTATCTCAATGGACTCTACATGGAACACCTCAACATAATGGTGTATCAGAAAGAAGGAATTGAACATTGATAGATATGGAGCAATCAATGATGAGTTTTGCTAATCTTCCACTTCCTTTTGGGTTATGATCTAGAAACCATAGCATTTACACTAAACTATATACCACCTAAATTGGTTCAAAAGACACCATATGAGATATGGACTGTGAAGCATCCCAAAATGTCTTTTATGAGGATTTGGGGGTGTGAAGCTTATGTCAAGAAAATGTTTACTGAAAATCTTGGTTTTAGATCAGATAAATGTAATTTTGTTGGATATCCCAAGGAAACTAAGGAATACTACTTGTATAACCCAACTAACAACAAAGTGTTTGTTTCTAGAGATGTTGTATTCCTAGAAAAAAAATTATTTACAAAGGAAAGAGTGGGAGGAAAGTAGAACACGAAGAGGTTCAAGACCAACAAAAAAACATTAAACCACTAGATGTACAAGAGGAACAAGGAGAATCACAAGTTGTTGTGGAATCTCAAATTCCTCACATAACATAAGAACCTCGTAGATCTAGTAGGACACACCTTGAGCCTGAAAGATTTGGTTATCTTGTCACTCAAGAAGGCGGTGAATTAATCATAGATGATGAGTCAACAACCTATGTAGAAGATACTAAGGGACCAGAGTCTGAGAAATGGCTTGAGGCCATGAGATTTGAGATGGAATCCATGTACACCAACAAGGTATGGACCTTGGTGGATCTACCTAAAGGGGTAAAATCCATAGGGTGCAAGTGGATCTTCAAGAAGAAGATTGACATGGATGTAAGGTACAAACCTATTGTCAGGGAACAATTTGTTACCCTACATCCACACTCCTAATAGCTACAAATCCAAAGATGAGTGGATATGGGCACCCGTCTGTAGAATGGAAAATATATTTCACACAAACAATATATATGTAGAAAGGAAGTAACAACAAGATACTACAATAGGAGATAAGAGATATATACCCATTTCTAGATTCAAGCATACTCATTTGTATTGCATTTCAGATCTTAGAATTTTGAGTGCAGTGGATCTTCATTTAGGAACTACAAATTCAATACACAAAACGTATTAATACTAAAACATTAAGTACGCTATGAAAATTATGTGACCACAGTTTAAGAGTATATAAAAGTTTCTTGGCTAGAAAAATCATAATAAGAAAGAACTAGAAACAAGGAGAAAACACTTAGCAACTTTTTTTTATAAAAAGTATGCTTTTTTTTTTTGGAGAAGTTGGGAGGCAATCTTATTCATCCCGCCCTCCCGTGCGAGCTAAGTTAAAATTCAACTTACATTCACTAATTAAACACGCAATAGGAAACATAGTAGTACTATTACCATTACAAAGGTATTTTTTTAATATCTCTTAGATCTCGCCGGGTGGGAGCTCGAATTTAGTAATACTCCCACTATTCTTAAGATTTAGTTTAGCTTGTCAATCAACCGCTTCATTAACTTCTCTGCCTGCATAAGTAATGCTCCATGATGCCTTCTTCAACCCCTAGATCCTCCTGATCAATTTTGCATACCTGGGATTGTTGTCGATGTGCTCATGCAACAGCGTTACTGCCATTAAGTTGTCTGTTTCCACCTATACCTTGTGCAGCTGGTTATACTTAGCCATTTCGAGCGCAACTTGGATTCCTTTCAATTCCGCTTCCAGAACATCTGATGTCTGTATGGTAGCTGCAATGCCTCCCATCCACACTCCTTTGTCGTCTCTTGCCACTGCTGCGCAGCTGGCCCTGTTAGACTTAATAGTCGCATCAGTATTAATTTGTATTTCTCCTGTCATCGGCTTCTGCCAACCTCCCTTTCTCTTCGGTTTGTTCTGTATGGGCTTCTGGTTGTAAGCTTCACACTGAGCCCTCACTTCTCTTCGTATCTGGTTGAGAATAATATTAGGATGTACCTATTTGTTCTCAAGCACCTGCTTGTTCCTATACAGCCACAGTTACCAGCAGCATATGATAAACGTGTACTTCAATTCTTCATCAAACCCTGTAAACTTGTAGAACCGGTTCTTCTGATCATTGGAGCTGTAGAAACCAGTTATACCTCTTCCTTCTAGCAGCCTGTCCCACACTTCCTTGTCTGCGGCGCAGTCCCTTGTGGCGTGTAGGACGGTCTCTTCATCATTACTGCACCGTGGGAAGCTACTGCTGTTGGCCATATGGCGCTGTACCCTTTTCTCATTTGTCAGTAACGCCTCATTAAGTAGAATCCATACGAACATTTTGACTCTAGGAGAGGTTTGCAGCTGCCACACCTCTGTCTTGTACTTGGATGCCCTTCCCTTCTCTCAAATTTCTGTATGCCATTTTGGTAGAAAATTGTCCATTCTTAGTGAGCTCCCAGACCCTAACGTCTTCGCCATCTCCCTCTTGAGGCACATCTAGCATCTTGATTTGCTTCACATACTGGTCGGGTACCCACTGTTGGGATTAGGAATATAATCCAGCCCATGTTTTAGTGGGATTTAGACTTGGGAGAGTTGGTTTGTGCTACCAATCCTAATAGGAGTCAAATCTTGAATAGTAGGAATATGACTTCCTATGTGCAACATGCAGTTGGACTAGGATTCGAACTAGGACTAGAATTCCTGGTTGCAATCACATGCATGGAAGCCTATAAATAGAGGCCCCTGGAGAGGCCTTTGGATCATCCACCGGTTGAGGTGTGAGTTCTCCAGTTGCTTGTTGGTGCCTTCTGTGGTAGAGGGTGCCAGAGAACAAGAACAACTGGTAGAGAAGCTCTCTTGGTTTATAAGAGAGGGTCAGCGACTTTGCCTTGAAGCAAAGTAGCGGTTGGCGGTTGCTACCCGGATTTAGGGGTAATTAAATCTGGGAGGTGTGAGTTGTAATTTTATTACATAGTGCTTATTAGCGGGATTGCCCCGTGGTTTTTCTCTCCTTATTGAGGGGAGAGTTTTCCACGTTAAATCTGATGTTTTTCTTCTTTGGGTTTTATACGCTTGTTGGTAGCGCTTCCGTGACAACTTTTCATCACATCCGGGACTGTATCGGTACAACATCCCCAACAAGTGGTATCAGAGCGCAGGCTGCAGATACAAGTCCAGATGGGGTAAGATGAAGATGCGACGATGATAAAGTTGACAAGCACAAATTGGCAGATTTGGAAACCCAAGATGGAGGATATTCTCTATTGCAAAGATCTATACGATCCGATAGAGGGACAAAAGCCAGAGACTACATCTGATGCAGATTGGAAGAAGCTAAACAGGAAAACCGTCGGAACAGTGCGGAAGTGGCTCGACATCTCCGTATTCCATCACGTCTCAGAAGAGACCAATGCCAAAGATTTGTGGGAAAAGCTCAAGAAGTTATATGAGCGGAAGACTGCCACAAATAAAGCTTTCTTGATCTGAAAGTTGGTGAACCTCAAGTACCGGGATGGTACAAACATCGCCGAGCATATGAATGAATTCCAAAGCCTTATAAATCAGTTGGGGTCCATGAAGATGGTTCTTGATGATGAACTTTAGGCTCTACTTCTTCTAGGATCGCTACCGGACAGTTGGGAGACACTCGTAGTGACAGTCAGCAATTCTGCACAGGAGGGCAAGTTGACACTTGACCAGGTGAAGAGCAGTGTACTGAATGAAGAGACTCGACGACGAGCCTCAGGCGACAGTGGATCAGAGGTGCACTTCACAGAGGGCAGAGGCGTTGATAGAGCGAGAGACCGTGGTAGATCTAAGAGCCGCGGTGAATCCCAAGACCGCGAGAAGTCTTGTGGTAGATCCAAGTCAAAGAATGGTAGAGGGTGCTTCCATTGCGGCAAGCCAGGTCACTTGAAAAGAGATTGCAAGATTTGGAAAAAGAAACATGAGTCTGAAGCCAAAGACAAGCAAGATGACGACAAGAATACTACAGCGACGATCTCAGATGATAGGTGCAATGATGACGATGTGGTCTTAACAGTCCAAGAACAGTGTTTGCATGCTGATGAGGATGATTCTGAGTGGGTGGTGGATACTGCAGCTTCTTATCATGCTTCACCAAGTAAAGAGTTCTTCACTTCATATAGGAGGGGAGACTTTGGGAGGGTGGACATGGGAAATTCCAGCTTCTCTAGAATTGTCGGGATTGGTGACATTTGTGTTCAGACAAGTGTTGGTTGCACGCTCACGCTGAAGGATGTTCGTCACGTTCCAGATTTGCGGCTGAGTTTGATCTCTGGTTCTTTCTTTGATAGAGAAGGTTGTCATCTTGATTTTGGTGGCGACAAATGCAAGATCACCAAGGGGGCTTTGGTTATTGTACGTGGCAAATTGTCTCGCACATTATACAAGACCAAGCTCAAAGTACTTAGAGACGGCAGTATACATGCAGTTGAGGATAACCAGACAGATCTATGGCACAAACGGTTAGGACACATGAGTGAGAAGGGCTTGAATCTTCTATCCAAGAAGAGGTTGATTCTTTGTTGCAAGGATAGTGGTCTCAGTTCATGTGATGCATGTCAGACAGGAAAGAAACGACGAGTTTCTTTCAAGACAAGGTCTGCGGTGAAGTCAAAGCTTCTACAGTTGGTTCATTTGGATGTCTGCGGTCCGTTTGAGATGGCTTCACTGGGAGACAATAAGTATTTTGTCACATTCATTGATGATGCATCTAGGAAGGTGTGGGTCTACTTGCTGAAGACCAAGGATCATGTTTTTCAATGTTTCCAAAAGTTCCATGCCATGGTAGAGCGGGAGACCGGTGAAAAATTAAAGTGTCTCCGAACGGACAATGGAGGAGAGTACACCTCCAGGGAGTTCCAGGCGTACTGCATGCAGCATGGCCTACGGCATGAGAGGACAGAGCCCGGAACACCACAACACAATGGTATAGCTGAAAGGATGAACCGTACTATTGTCGAGAAAGTCAGATGCATGTTGAAGACTACAAAGTTGCCAAAGACATTTTGGGGTGAGGCAATGAGAACTGCCTGCTATCTGATAAATCGATCTCCATCAGTTCCTTTGGGGTTTGATATACCTGAGCATGTATGGACAGGTAAGGATGCATCCTACTCACATCTCCGAGTATTTGGATGCAAGGCATATGCTCATGTTCCCAAGGAAAAGAGGCAAAAGCTGGATGGTAAAGCGGTGCCATGTATCTTTCTTGGCTATGGAGATCAACAGTTTGGGTATAGGTTATGGGATCCAGTGAAAAAGACCATGACCAGACACAGAGATGTGACTTTCTGTGAGAGTGAGACAGTGACAGAGCCTGAGGTTGATGATGCAGAGGCTGCGGGATCAGGTGATAGTTCTTCAGACGATGAGTATGAGGATGATTCAGCTTCTTCACAGGTGCAGTCTTCTGATGATGAAGAAGAGTAACATAATCACCATGAGAAGCAGAGTGATAGCACATCAAGTGGTCCAGTTCCAGACGCACAGACGAGTGATTCAACTTCACAGGAAGAGACTTCTGGGCAGGGGGAGCAGGATCAGGACCAGGCAGAGTCCTCAGAGCAGCAGCTGAGGAGGTCTGACAGAGTACGTCATCCTTCATCCAGATATCCGGCATCTCAGTATATCTTGCTTACTGATCAGGGGGAGCCAGAGACTTTTCAGGAGGCACAAACTCATAGAGACAGAGTACAGTGGCATCAGGCGATGCAGGAGGAGATGAATTCTTTGCAGAATAATGACACCTATGAGATTGTGGCACTTCCCAAGGGTCGGAGAGCACTAAAGAACAAGTGGGTCTATAGGATGAAGAATGACGGCACTGGTAGTGATATTAGATACAAAGCCAGACTTGTTGTCAAGGGCTTTGATCAAAGACCAGGAGTGGATTTTGATGAGATATTTTCTCCGGTTGTGAAGATGAGTTCTATCAGATTGGTTCTAGGCTTGGTTGCTAGTCTAGATCTGGAGCTTGAGCAGATGGATGTGAAGACAGCTTTCCTTCACAGTGACCTTACAGAGGAGATCTACATGGAGCAGCCAGAAGGTTTTAAATTCAAGGGGAAAGACCACTTAGTCTGCAAATTAAAGAAGAGTTTGTATGGGTTGAAACAGGCTCCTACACAGTGGTACAAGAAGTTTGATTCTTTCATGCAGAGTCACGAGTACCAGAAGACAAGTGCAGATCCATGTGTCTACATCAGGAGATTTCCCAATGACAAGTTCATTATTCTACTACTCTATGTGGATGACATGTTGATAGTGGGTCAGGATCTTAGTTTGATCAGAAAATTGAAGACAGAGCTTTCCAAAGCCTTTGAGATGAAGGATTTGGGACCATCACGACAGATTTTGGGGATGCAAATCACACGTGACAGGACACAACACAAGTTGTGGTTGTCACAACAGAGTTATGTTGAACGGGTACTTGAGCGGTTTAACATGGGCAAAGCCAAAGTCGTGGGGACTCCACTTTCAGGTCACTTCAAGCTGAGTAAGAAGTCATGCCCATCTACTGATGAGGAAAAGGAGGAGATGGCAAGGATTCCCTATTCTTCTGTTGTAGGGAGTTTGATGTACACAATGGTGTGTACCCGTCCTGATATTGCTCATGCAGTTGGCGTTGTGAGCAGGTTTCTCTCAAATCCTGGAAAAGATCACTGGGAGGCGGTCAAGTGGATCTTCAGATACTTACGAGACACGAGACAAGCTAGAGCTTTGTAAGAAGCTCTGCGGTGTACATTCCCAATGATGATCGCTGAAGACCACATCTCCCTCATGGGCTGGAGGGGGAGATTGTTGGGATTAGGAATATAATCCAGCCCATGTCTTAGTGGGATTTAGACTTGGGAGGGTTGGTTTGTGCTACCAATCCTAATAGGAGTCAAATCTTGAATAGTAGGAATATGACTTCCTATGTGCAACATGCAGTTGGACTAGGATTCGAACTAGGACTAGAATTCCTGGTTGCAATCACATGCATGGAGGCCTATAAATAGAGGCCCCTGGGGATGCCTTTGGATCATCCACCGGTTGAGGTGTGAGTTCTCCAGTTGCTTGTTGGTGCCTTCTGTGGTAGAGGGTGCCAGAGAACAAGAACAACTGGTAGAGAAGCTCTCTTGGTTTATAAGAGAGGGCCAGCGACTTTGCCTTGAAGCAAAGTAGCGGTTGGCGGTTGCTACCCGGATTTAGGGGTAATTAAATCTGGGAGGTGTGAGTTGTAATTTTATTACATAGTGCTTATTAGCGGGATTGCCCCGTGGTTTTTCTCTCCTTATTGAGGGGAGCGTTTTCCACGTTAAATCTGGTGTTTTTCTTCTTTGGGTTTTATACGCTTGTTGGTAGCGCTTCCGTGACAACTTTTCGTCACATCCGGGACTGTATCGGTACAACATCCCCAACACCCACTCCTCCAGGAAGGCAGTATCCCACTCCCCATTCAGTAGGACCAGTGAACTAACCTTCAAGTCCTGCAGCTCATTTGCAATCGGTTTCTTCACGTGGTGTTTCAGAATAGGGCCGTTAGGCCACCACCTATCTTCCCATACATTGATGTTATGTCCGTTCATCGGCACCATATACGAGTTTTCCTCGATAAAGGTTTTCCCGTCAATAGTAGCGTTTCCCAGTCTGGAGTAAGCATAAGTTTTCTTGGTTCAGAATTTCTGGAATCTATATCTCATGTCGTTGCACCAAAGCGTATTTCGATTGCTGCTGATATCCCATGTGTGTTTAAGTACTAGAGCTTGGTTCCATTCCTGCATAGTCTTTATGCCCAGCCCTCCATCGCATTTCTGGCTCGTCACTTTGTCCCAGGCAATAAGAGATGTGGGATGAGTCTTATTTGCTCCCCCCAAATGAAGCGTCTGATGAGCCCATCGATATTGTCACACAGGCTTAGAGGAAGAATAGTCGTCTGCATTACATAGGTTGGCATAGCTGCCAAGGTAGCCTTTTCAACCATGTGTTAATTCTACCTTGTACTTTATCCAGCACTTCGCTATATATAGTTTTTCTCACTCGCCCATGGATGATAGGTACCCCAAGGTAGCGCCCGAGATCGCTTGTTTCAATGAAACCACTATCCTTCAAGATGCTTCTCCTCAGCTCCTTGCCAACGCTTTTGAGAAGAAAACTTTCGATTTAGATACTGAACGGATTGCCTTGAAGCTTATTCAAAGTCGCTAAATACTTCTTTAATAACTTTCATCTGGTTCACAGAAGCACGCAGTGACGAAGCCAGGATTTTTGATCCGAGGGGCACCCCACAACAGAAAATAAGAAGGATGCATGAATTGTAAAAAGAAAAAAAACAAAACAAGAGCAATCTTATTTTAAAAAAATAGAAAATAGATTGATATAGTTATTTATCTGAGAGACTATGATTTTTTTTCTTGCAAATGTAGTAGAAACAAGAAATCGAACTAAACAGATAGATAGAAATTTGGTTGTCCGATTTGTTTTATACAATGAGAGCCGTAGAAGCAAAGAAATTATATATATAAGAAGTAGGGAGTCAAAGGAGAAATCATTGCAAAAATGATATGAAAAAAGAAATTAATTGAGAAAATCACCGACAAATTGTCTCACCGCACTGTCTCTACCGTTATGTAGGCACAAGAATAAGCACAATGATCGTTCTGTCACTATCGAATGTGTGGCTGGAGAATACCGTCTCTACCGACTACCTCAGTGTCGTGTCATTGGTGTCGTCATGTCGATAAGGAAATACCCAAACAAATTAATAGATCATCACCATCGATGAACTGAACTTGCCACTTTTATGTTGTCCGTCTTTGCGTCGTCCTCCTGTTGTGGGGCGATAGAAATTTTAGTTTTCTGACTCGGACTCTTCATTTTGTTACTAATATATCAGAAGAATAAAGAAATGAACATCCGTGGTCTTTGCCTCTGGCCATGTAATAAGACCGCCACCCCAAGCAAGGAAAGGAGAGGAATTGAGGAAGAGCCCAAGGGGCGTTCTAGCGGTGAACGGACAAGTCAATAATTGTTTCGTTCTTTTAAAAATCAACAGCAGCGAACGAGCATGGTAGTTGTTATCGTGTCCTTTTAAAAATCACAGACAACCGAAAGATTAGACACTTTTACTAATCATTAAATTATCGATATACTAGGTAGTTATTACAGACGGCAACTGGTCGGGCATGTGCCCACCCGTGCCCCTGAATAGCTCCCACTAGTACATAACCAGCCTTTAGTGTCGGTTATTTAAGGCCTTTAGTGTCAGTTTCTAAGAGACACCTATGTGGGGGCCGCTAAAAGCCCAACCGTTACATGTCGGTTCTCCAACCGACGCCACAACCATTCGCGTTCCACCGAAAACGTGTCGAAAACGCACAAGCAGGGGGTATAGGCGTCGGTTATTAGCTTCGAAATTGATGCCATATACCTTCGTGTCACAGAAAGGGAGCCATCTGGGGCACTATCGGCGTCGGTTTGTTAGTAATAACCGACGCCAAATCACCCGCTGCCACGGCCGTGCTGACCAGCACGACCGTGGTGTCTGGATCGACGTCGGTTACTTGTAGGGCAACCGACACTGTTACCATATGTCGTTGGTTTTATGCAAATATCCAACGCCTCTTTTATGTTTGGTCCGCTGCCACGGCCGTGCTGGCCAGCACGGTCATGGTGTCTGGCCTCATTAGGGAAATCGACGTCGGTTACTAGTATGAAAACTGACATTGTAACCATATGTCGTCGGTTTTGTTCAAATAACCGACGCCTATATTTTTATTTTATTTTTCTATCAGTCTGTAGACCTGTTGTGGCTGGTCGCATGATGAGAAACCTACAGTTTAGTTATGAACTGCAGGTTTTACGACATCCCTTGATATCAGCCAACAACAAGCCACAAACCTGCAAAATTAACATGATGGACAATATTATATATATGTGATTCACACTCATATTATTTTTTTTCATCACACGCATGTAGAAACCAGTAGCAACCTACAGTTCCATTTATTTCATCTCTTTTCACATTCATACACATGTAGAAACATTCATATATTGATGATTTTCACACACAAAATTCATAAAAATTCATTCACATTACACAAAATTAATTATGAGAGAACAAAGTTATTCTTTATTCATCATTGTCATCATTGTCAACAAAATCATATTGAAAGAGCCATGAAACAACAAAAGGAGCCATAATGAAGGGAAGCATGATACAGATACAATACATAAAGTACAGCACGCATAAGTGTTTCAGATTCATATAACAACATGACAGACTAACACATATATAGTGCATAACAATAGCAGCGCCAAATTTACATACAACACTATAGCTTAGTGCATATATAGTGGGACTAAGGTGACGATCCCACCTGCTAAAACATGTTACCAGCAACTACATGTTACGACTGGGAGGTCGTGATTCAGCAACCGTATGCATTAGCAGGAGGACAAATAGATTTCACCACGAGTTAACATTGAAGAAGGTCTACTAACCTACACTGAGCTAAACAAGTTTTTCAGTGTATATACTGCAAACCTTGCTTAGCTCAGTGTAGGTTAGTAGACCTTCTTCAATGTTACCTCGTGGTGAAATCTGTTTGTCCTCCTACTAATGCATACGGTTGCTGAATCACGACCTCCCAGTCGTAACATGTAGTTGTCGGTAACATGTTTTAGCAGGTGGGATCGTCACTTTAGTCCCACTATATATCTATATAACCTTAGTGTGGGATGCTTGCTTTCTCTCTGACTGTTGCGCTTTGGATTTACAAAGCAATGTCAATGGCCTGCATAGCTATGTCATGGCTGTCCTGCATAGCCTGTAGTCTTTAGCGAATGCCTACAAATTAAATAGAATTGCTATTAACTAGTATCCTAAAATTTTGATAAAAAACACTTACATAATATAATTATAAATGAACATATAGATAGAAACCTCATGGATATATTCTTAAAACTTACATTGTCAGGCGGTGAAAGCACGTCCTCACCCTCACGGTGATCATCATCACGGTCATCATGGGAACATAATAAAAATATAAACATACATGCCTATAATATTGTGATCTTTTATCAATTAACAATCCTTCATTATGATCCATGTGGACATACAAGTCATTGTGATCCTCAGCTTCAATGTTTGGTGGTGTTGCAACCCAACTGAGAATGGATTGGAGTCATCATACTTATCATAGTACTCTTCTTCTTCTATAGGATCTTCAATTAACTGTCTTTTACCATGAAGAACAACCGACCATTTATCATTTGTAGGATCATCGATATAAAATACTTGTTTTGCCTGTGATGCCAATATGAATGGTTCACCCTTCTCGCCAATCTTTTCAAAGTTCACTAACGTGAAACCCAATTCATCCACTACAACTCCTTTGTTATTGTCAACCCAATTACATTTAAAGAGCGGAATTCTGAAATCTACATAGTCAAACTCCCATATGTCTTCAATGACACTGTAATATGACATTTTAGCTTCACATGGACTTTTATCCTTTGCACTTGCAAAAAACAATGAAGACGCTTGAAGGGTGACCCTGCTATTTTGGACGACACTCTTATCATCTTGACTCTTTATGTAATATGAGAAACCATTTATGTCAAACCCTTCATAAGACATAACATTCAATTTTGGTTTAAAGGCGAGGCATTTGATGGTTTTAGTAACATTGTCTGGTGTTTGAGATAGTTGATGTAATACTTTATCTTAAAACCACTTAATAAATGTCTTGTTATGCTCACTAGCACTAGTACAGAAATGGGTTATAACGTCACTACCTGTAGGGTCGGTTTGTCCAAATAACCGACTTTATATGTCTAAAAAAAATGCGGGCACCACTTAAGACCTCTTAGGTCGGTTTTTTTAAATAAACCGACCTTGTAGTGTAACTCTATAGGGTCAGTTTTCCAAATAACCGACCTTATATGTCTATAAAAAATGCGGGCACCACTTAAGACCTCTTGGGTCGCTTTACTTAAAATAACCGACCTTGTAGTGTATCTCTATAGGGTCGGTTTTCCAAATAACCGACCTTATATGTCTATAAAAAATGCGGGCACCACTTAAGACCTTTTGAGTCGCTGTTTTTAAAATAACTGACCTTGTAGTACATCTCTATAGGGTCAGTTTTTTAAAATAAGTGACCTTATAGACAAATTTTCCAGCGGAAAAAATTTGCTTGGTTTTGGCTTCCCGCCTCGATCTATAGGGTCGGTTCTACATTATAACCGACCTTACAGGGCTCCTCGGTCGACGAATTCGTCGACCGAATAAGAGCTGCATTTCACGTATACAAGCACCTATAGGGTCGGTTTTTTCTTTATAACCGACTTTACAGTCCTCCTCAGTTCAGCACCTCTAAGGTCGGTTATTCCTACAAAACCGACCTTAAAGGCCTCCTCGGTCGACAAATTCTTCGACTGATTTCTATTCTGGATCCAGATAGTTCACGCATGTATAAGCACATCTAGCGTCAGATTTGCATTTATAACCGACCTTAGAGCCTTCCTCGGTCGACTAATATTTCGACCGATTAATTCGGTCGACAAATTCGTCGACCGATAATTACCTCTAAGGTCGGTTTTTTCCTTAAAACCGATCCTAGAGGTACTTATGCGAAGGAAATCTGGCTCTTTCTCAGTCGAAAAATTTGTCGACCGATAAGGAGTCAGTTTTCATGTGTATAAGCAACTTTTAGGGTCGGTATTTTCTTTAAAACCGACCTTAGAAGTCCATTCGGTCGACAATATTGTCGACCGAAACATATCGGTCGATGTATTTGTCAACCGAGGAACGACTAGAAAAACCAACCGTCGTAACGGCTAAAAAGATCAACCGTCGTAACGGATAAAAAAATCAACCGTCGTAACGGCTAAAATTTCAACCATCGTAACAGCTATAAATACGACCGTTGACCGTCGTAACGGCTACTTTTTCGATCGACCGTTGACCGACCGATAGACGACTGTTGCAGTCGTCGGTCGACCAATTGTCGACTGAAATTGGCTCTGTTTTGCTATAAATAGCACCCAAAACGATCCATTTCTTCACACCTTCACATTCTCACTTCTCTAGCTCCTCTCTAGTGTATTCTTGTGAAAATCTTCAGCTTCTCTACATCCAATTCTTGCTTGCTATTTCTCCATTTCAAAGCAACGAAATGGCTTCATCATCTACGCGCGGAAAGAAGCAAGTTGCAGGTAAGAAAGGAAGGACGGGCCTTGCACCCTGCCGTTCATCAACGACGTCCCTTTCATCGACCAAGCTGCAGGCGACCGCTACCTCAGGCTCTCCTCAAAAACTCCTCTTCCACGACAGCCAGTCGACGTCATGGACTTCCAAAGCATTGTTGATTTGGAGGAACTTTTCGAGGTGCAACTTTTGACTGATTTTCTAAATCCCTCCTTCCAATCCTACTCCTCCAAACTAGTTAATGAATTATATGCCAATTTAGTCAAACATCCTGAACATGATTCCTTCTCCTCTATGGTTGGTGGGTATGGATTCCATTTTACTGAGGAGGGTATTCTTGAAATGCTTGACATAGATATAGAAGAATATAAAAATTTTATTGATCTCACTAGAGGAACTCCACTCAACAAACTCTCCCAAGATAACACTACAATTAGCCTTAGTGATGTCAAAAGAGCCATCTTTCAATCAAATACGACTTGTCATGAAGATAGGGGTACCTATTATGCCATAAATTTAAAACCTGAAGCTAGGGACATAAATCTCATTGTTGCCACCAATATCCATCCTAGAGCAAACACATCTAAAGTACCCACCTTTCGTATGTACCTTATCTATGCCATTCTCAAAAGTATTCCCATAAACTTTATTCGTATCATCATTAAGAATATGTTTGAGTTTTCTGTCAATCCACCTTATGCTGACTTTGTATGCCAAATCACTCAACATTTTCTTAAGAAGAATATTGAGGAAGACTTAGGTTACACATGGGATAGAAAACCCCAAAAAATAAGTAAAAATACGGTGGAAAAGATGGGAATTGACTTTGGCCACAAAAGGGCTAGGACTGAAGGGGAGACATCCACCTAAGACATACCTCCACCACCTCCTCCTACCAACCTACCCCATGATCCTATTACAAATACCTTGACATACATTGCTGGCTCCCAATATCACCTAAGTAGGCAATTGGATTATAATCACAATGCCATGACTTATTTAAACCAAAGGATGCAAACTCTCTCTCCTAACCAACCTGATGAATATCCCTATTCCCTTAATCCTGGCATGATAAATCCCTACAATCCTTCCTACAACTACTATCAAACTCCACCTCCACCATCTCCTGATCTCACACTTACTCAATTTTCCCCAATTCAACTTCAAGACATTGCTGCCAACTTTCACTTTGATCGTGTTCCCACCTTCTTGGAGGCTTATTCCTTAACCATGACATGTGTCTTGGAGTGGCAGACACTGGTCAAATATTATGGAGCTGAGCCCTTTCTTGGAAAAGACCCAGACATTGATGTAATCCTTTGGTCTTTCCAGTGAGATTATGCAATATCTTTGTAATGATGTAATATATCTTTTTATAAAGCAAGTATGTCATGTTTCATCTTATAATGTGTATGGGCATTAAATTGTTATGAATAAAAGTGTTTTCCATGGCTTCATTTGGACATATACATGTTATATAAGAATATTGTTATTTCAAATGATTGAAAAATAAATTATGGCTAAATTTGACAAAGCATCACTTGGTTAATCTCATACACACACACTTGGTACTTAATTTAAAACATTGAAACAGGGTTAATCTCGGTCGAAAATATTATCGACCGAGTATGACTTTAGGGTCGGTTTTTTCCTTATAACCGACCCTAGATCTCTTTCGTTTGACAAATAGTCGACCGACTGAATTTTTGAATAGAGTTTAGTACTTTTCAAAACGTTATAAAGCATTGGGATCTCAATATTTTGTCTCATTGTTGGGAATTCACATCCCTCAATACCACCATCATTACATTTGCTGATTCTGGGCATTCAAACCCTTAGTTCATCACTAAACATGGTTATCACTTATCAGGTAACTATTACCTTCAGGTCATCTGACCAAGGTATTCAGGATATTTGTTACACAATCATCTCAATTTCATATCAACCATATCAATTTCATATCAACATCATTCAATACAAAAATAACATCTCTATTCCCTCATTAGGGTTAGAGTTTCCCATCTTTATCAATTAGGGTTCACATATCATCATCCCATATTGAAATTTCACATAACATTATCCCATATTAGGGTTTTACACAACACCACCCTATATTAAGGTTTCACATAACATTTCCATATTAGGGTTTCACATAACATCATTCCATATAAGGGTTTCACATAACATTATCCCATATTAGGGTTTCATACGACATCACCATATATTAAAGTTTCACATAACATCATTATTAGGGTTGTGGAAGCACTTTAGAGCTCCTCGGTCGACGAATTTGTCGATCGAGACCCCTTATAGGGTCGGTTATTAGAAAAACCGACCCTAGAGGTGCTTCTAAGAAAGAAATATGGCTTCATTCAATCGACCAATTTGTCGGCCGACACATTCAGTCGACGAATTTGTCGATCGAATGAAGCCAGAATTCTTTCTTAGAAGCACCTCTAGGGTCGGTTTTTCTAATAACCGACCCTATAGGGTGTCTCGGTCGACAATATTGTCGACTGAAAATGTCCAGTTTAGTTATTCACACATGTATAAGCACCTCTAGGGTCGGTTATATGAAAAAACCGACCCTAGAGGTGCTTGTACGAAGGAAATCTTTCTCCTTCTCGGTCGACAAATCGTCGACCGAAACGAGTCAGATTTTTTCGTATTAGCACTTGTAGCGTCGGATTTACCTATTAACCGACCCTAGAGGTCAATTCGGTCGACAAATTCGTCGACCGAGTTTGCGTTTGATTGTTATTAAACAATCCGACACGGGCATCGTTTATCTGTAGAGTCGAGTTTTGTTTGTTAACCGACGCTACAGTTTTTCGCTCCGTGCAAAAAGCCGAAATTTTAGCCTTTTTTCCTCCCACGAAACCCTTTTCTCTTTTCTAATCTCTCTCCTGCGGCGCCGCGAAACCCATTTTCACTTTGTCATTCCGCCGTGAACTCTTCTCCGTGAAGCCGTTGCCACCTCTCCACGCTGCCAAGAGGATCGTGAATCTCGTCGTCGCCACGAAAAGGATCGTGAAGCTCGTCGTCGCCGCCTTCCTCTCTTCCTCCACGAAGCCCGTCGTTGCCGTGAATCTCTTCATTCCCGTGAAGCTCGCCTTCGCCGCCTTCACTCTTCCACGAAGGTCGCTGCCTCTCCGTGAAGTTCTTCTCTTCCTCCACGAAGCTCGCTGCCATTTCCAAGTAAGTTCGAGCTTCCTTCGTTCCTTGTTCCCCTTCATTCCCGCCCGCCCCGCCCACCGCCATTGCTGCTTCCAGGTCGATCTCAGTCGACAATTAGTCGACCGAGAGCCCACCTGCACGCAGCGTCCAGGTCCACTCTCGGTCGACAAATTGTCGACCGAGAGTGGACCTGGACATTGCGTGCATGTGGGCTCTCGGTCGACTAATTGTCGACCGAGATCGACCTGGAACTTATTTATGTTGGAGCTATAAATGTTTTAATCATATTTGTTGTAATGTTCACAAATAGTTCTGAATATTATAATGATTTCAATCTTTGGACTGTTGGAGACAGCCTTACTTTGCTAATTTGTACAAGTATTTTCTATTTTATATGATTTGATAACCCAATAATAAAAACATGCATGTCTTTTTTCATATGTAATCATAATATAAATTTTAGAAATTAATACTAGATTAGACATGTGTACTCCTAGATTGACACTTTAGGGTTGATGCATGATGTTTAACTTAATATATAAATATGAAAATAATGCATTTATATATTAACTTAGAAACCCGTTCAAAATTTACTCATTAGGAGTAAACTTTGGATAGTCCCCGGTTTGGGACTATTTTTGGATATTTTAATCTCACTTAGGATGTACCTGTATAATGTATGTTTAGTTTTGTAGATTATTTCAGTAGGATTTCTCCATTTGTTATCTGGGTACATATGTGAGTGGTTATTTGCCATATACATCAGTGTACTTGGAGAACTTAGGGGAAATACTGCTGAAATTTTCTTCAAAACTAAACATACATTATACAGTTACTAGTGAGATTAAATATTCAAAAATGGGATAGGTGGTACACTTTAGTATATAAAATTAACTTTCTATCAATAAAAACTTACAGATTATTATAGTATCAATATTAAACTGTTAGTTTTATAATTAATTTAATGTGATATAGAAAATGGATCAAAGTTGGATGTCTATCAAGAACCGTTGCAGTCCAGAGTTTGCCAAAGGTCTTGATGAATTTATCAGATTTGCTGAGGAACATAGGAAACTACCTACATATAGGCTATATTGTCCATGTAGAAATTGTTGTAACAATTTGAAAGTTGATACTGGTGAGGAAATTAAGAATCATGTCATATGCAATGGGACCATACAAGGTTATAATGAATGGTATTGGCATGGAGAGAAATTGAATTATGGAGCAGAAAATGTCGATACTAATAGTTGTGTCATTGAAGATATAGATAATGATGATAATGTTAATGATGAACCGATTCAAGATGACCAGATTCAGGATGATATGATTGATGAGATGCTATGTAGTTGTCGGGACAATGTCATTGATCCACCTTCTTTATTTGCAAACATTGTCCATGATGCTGAAAAACCATTATATAAGGGTTGTACTAAGTTCACGAGGTTGAGTGCTGTGATGCGATTATACACTCTTAAAGCTCAAAACCGGTGGAGTGATAAGAGTTTCACTTCACTGTTGTCTTTGTTAAAGGAAATTCTTCCTGAAGGCAACGAGCTTCCAATTTCAACATATCAAGCAAAGAAAATAATGTGCCCAATGGGAATGGAGGCTAAGAAGATTCATGCATGTCTGAATGATTGTGTGTTATTTCAGAAGGACTATAGTAATTTGATAAATTGTCCAAAATGTGGTGCGTCAAGGTATAAGACTACAAATTCAGCTAAGGCTAAAAATGGCTCTCCTGCCAAGGTGATGTGGTATCTACCAATAATACCACGATTTCAACGCTTATTTGCTAATACAGAAGATGCGCAAAATTTGTCTTGGCATGGGGAGTTAAAGGTCAATGATGATGGCGTCCTACGACATGCATCTGATTCACCACAATGGAAGAAAATTGATTTATTATACCCTCAATTTGGTAAAGAACCAAGAAACCTAAGACTTGGACTCTGTATAGATGGAATGAATCCCTATGGTACATTAAGCAGCCAACATAGCACGTGGCCTGTTATGATTGTTATATACAATCTTCCTCCTTGGTTGTGTATGAAAAATAAGTATGTGATGTTGTCAACATTGATATCAGGGCCCAAGCAACCTGGAAATGATATTGATGTTTACCTTCAACCTCTAATTGATGACCTAATGAAACTATGGGAAGAAGGTATTATGACATATGATGCTTCACGTAAAGAGATCTTCAGTTTGTGTGCTATGTTATTTTGCACGATTAATGACTTTCCAGCTTATGGAAATTTGTCTGGATATAGCATAAAAGGATACAAAGCATGTCCTGTTTGTGAGGAAAATACTGATTCAATCAGACTGAAACATGGTGGTAAAATCGTATATCTTGGTCATCGGAGATTTCTCCCACCAGTGCATCCTTATCGAAGGCAACACAAAACCTTTAATGGGTCAACTGAGGAACGAAGTGCTCCTAAACCTATATCAGGACATGTTGTATATGATAGAGTGAAACATATTGTTAATGAATTTGGAAAGAGTTCAAGTAGTCATACACTCGCATGTGACAAATCTCTATACAAGAAGAGGTCAATATTCTGGGATCTTCCTTATTGGAGATCTTTGGCAATTAGACACTGCATTGACGTCATGCATGTTGAAAAAAATATTTATGATAGCATCATCGGTATGCTATTGAACATACCAGGAAAGACTAAAGATGGCATCAAATCTAGAAAAGATTTAGAATTAATGGGTATTAGAAAAGAATTATCAGTGGAGATCAGGGGTCGCCGTACATATTTGCCACTGGCTTGTTACACTTTGTCAAAGAAAGAGAAAAAGACTTTATGTGAGTGCTTGTATAATATTAAGGTTCCACAAGGATACTCTTCTAATATTCGTAGATTGGTATCAATGAAGGATCTGAAACTGATAGGTCTCAAATATCACGATTGTCACACCTTAATGCAACAAATTTTACCTGTGGCTATTCGATCTATATTGCCGAAGCATGTAAGGTTTGCAATCACAAGACTCTGTTTCTTCTTCAATGAAATATGCAACAAAGTGATACATCCTGATACTCTCGATAAATTATAGAAAGATGTAATTGTTACCATGTGTCAGCTTGAAATGTATTTTCCTCCTTCATTTTTTGATATCATGGTTCGTCTTGTAGTACATATTACAAGGGAGGTGAAGATGTTGGGTCCAATTTTCTTACACTAGATGTATCCATTTGAACGGTACATGAGTGTTTTTAAAGGTGATGTTCGGAATCGTTATCGTCCTGAAGGGAGTATTGTTGAGGGTTACGTGGCTAGGGAGGTGATGGACTTTTGTAATGATTTTTTGAATTGCAATGAAACTTGTAGCGATAAAAAAAATCCCCATCACACTGGATCTTATTGTGCCAAAGGAACTCTGGGAGGACGAGTGAAAGGAATCAGTCGTGAGTTGTGGGAACAAGCGCATTTGTATATTTTACACAACATCGATGAAGTTAGTAGCTACATCATAGAACACAATGATCTTATCAAGAGAAATCATCTGCGATCCAGTTCAATGTGGCTTGCAAGAGAGCATAATCGAACATTTATTAGGTGGTTTGAAGAGAAAGTATTTAATCAACTATCTGAATCACCAAATAATGTTGCTGAGAACATAAAATGGCTCGCCTTTAAGCCAAAAATGGATGTCATGTCATATGAAGGTTATGACATTGACGAATTTTCATACTGCACAAAGCGTCAAGATGAAAGTAGTGTAGTTCAAAATAGTGGGGTCACTGTTAAAGCTTGTTCATTGTATTTTGCTAGTGCCAAAGATAAAAGACCACGCGAAGCTGAGATGTCATATTACGGCGTCATTGAGGACATATGGGAAATGGACTATACAAATTTTTGAGTTCCTATATTCAGGTGTAATTGGGTTGACAACAACAAAGGAGTTTTAGTGGATGAGTTGGGTTTCAAATTGGTGCATTTTGAAAAGATTGGTTTCAAAGATGAGTCATTCATCATGGCAAACCAAGCAAAACAAGTATTCTATACTGATGACCCGACAAATAAAAATTGGTCTGTCATTCTTAATGGAAAAAGACAGTTTACTGTAGATCCTATAAATGAAGAAGAATACTACGAAAAGTATGATGATCCCAGTCCATTCTCAGTTGGTTTGCCAAGTGTAAATGTTGAAGATAACACTGATGAATATTATAAACATCAAGACCATGCTGAAGGAATTTTCCTTGACTAACAACTCAACCAATACTAAAGGCATGTATTCTTTGAATTATTTATTTTATTATCATGTATACCTTATCACTTGTGCTTTTATTATCACTTATTTTTTTTATCATGTATACTTGCAGGTTCTAAAATGGCGAGTGAAGATGAACATTTTGAGCATGATCAGCACCATGAAGATGAACATTCTGAGCATGAGCACCATGAGGATGGTAGTGGCGATGCTAAGAACAGTAGAGGTCCTACATTGATGCATAGGCTGCAGGAGCTCAGGGCTAAAGGAGATAAATTGTCAGTCCAGTTTGATATGACAGGAGCACCTGTTGGGGAACATGCTAGTTCTTTCAAGCATTACGTAGGGGCGACCGCGCACAGTAAGGTGCCAATAGATATAGAAAATTGGCATGATGTTCCTAATGCCAAAAAAGACCTCATATGGAAAGATATATCTGTGAGTGGAAGTGATATCATTTTAATATGTTTTTTATCTATTGATTCTAATTTAGTTTGCTTGGAATTAATTCCTTTTCAAAACAACATTATTAATTTCTTCTTTTGTATGTATAGGGTATTTTTCATCTAAATGAAAAAGATCACAAGAAAAGAGTGCTACAACTTTGTGGTGTACGATGGAGGGGTTTTAAGACATATCTTGTAAGGGAATTTATAAATAATACTAAACAAAAGAAGAAAGCTACAGATGTATATATTTTTATTGATCCTGAGGTGTGGGAAAGATTTGTTGCAGCTAGGAGATCGGAAGAGTTTCAGGTAATAAAGATTGTAATGTATTGTATGAATATTTTATACAATTAAGGAGGTGAATCTTTTTATACATGTTTGCCAAGTCTAAATTGCAATACCTAATTTTACATGATCAGACTATTCACCAGGCTCAAAAGGAAAGACGGGCTAAAAATGTGCATGACCATCGCTTGGGGCCCGGTGGTTATGCCTTCCGCCACCAACTACAAGAGAAGCAATCATCTTCTGGAGAAGAATCTAGTACAACTCAAGTTGAGCGACCACCCCAACACATGACATGGATTGATGTTAGAAAGAATCGAGCCGGTGAAATTGTCAACCCTGCAACTAAGGAGGTGGCACAAAAGATGGTAGGTTTATCCCAACTAAGTAAAGAGTAACTTCCACAAACTTAGATTTATTTATATCTAATTGATATTGTGATTTAATATTTTTATTAACTATGAATAGATTGATCTCCACAAGCAAAGGAAGGAAGGAAAGTTCATCCCAACTGGCTACATGGATGAACTAGCAGTTGCTCTTGGTACGAAGGAGCATCCTGGCCGTGTTAGGGGATTAGGAGCTGGCATAGGATTCAAGTCTTATTTTGGCCCTTCACAATCTAAAAGAGGTCGTGTAGGAGGTTTTACACAAGAGGATCTTGAAGCATTAGTAGCGCAGAAAGTAAAAGAAATAATGTCTTTATTTCAGCCTACTCAACCTTCTCAACCTATTCATACTACATGTCTCTCAAGTGATGAGGTACAAGCCCATGCTATAGTTGTATAAGGTCATGGGAGCACTCCCGATGAAACACCACAACAATCAGCAGTACGTTTTTGTTCTATATGTTGTGTTATTAGTATGATAAATACATGATAATATATATAGTTGTAACATGTATCTGTTCTACTATTTCTTATATAACTTATATTATTTCAATCTAGGTTGGTATGAACTGTAAACTTGCAGTGGAGGTTCTAGAATATAATGTTGTGGCAGCGGGCAAAGTGTACAACCTTGGTGGTACATTACATTGCCAACAAATTACTGATGACATCTGCCGTGTGTCCATCCATCTTGTGTATGACGGAATGGGGGACAAACCACTACCCATACCTAATCCTGAATATAGTACAGTTGAAGAAGCTGAGGGTGCTATGTTGGGTTGGCCTAGACACTTGGTTATCAATGATAAGGTATACTTTATTTCTACCATATTTTTCATATTTGACTGCATATATGAACTCATGTAATATAAGTATGTAATTTAATTAACAGGTTTGTAAACCAAAAAGTAAAACTTATGCTAGTCGTCCTCCTATGCCCAAGCCATCTTTCATTCCCGAAACTACATTCGACGTATTGGGAAGCAAATCTAAAGGTTTGTGTCGATACTTATCTAACCAAAGATCGGGATCAAATATGATGGTCAAGTTAATAGAAGATGCAGTTGGGAGGGACTTTGAGAATTTTATTTTTCTTGACGATATTATAGAGTTGTTCCGGTATGATTGGTTGAACACTTCGATAATAGAAGTATGGATAAGGTAAGGATCTATCAATATATATAGAAAATTCCAATACAAATTTTTAGCTTATTTCTACATATGAAAATAATTACAAATGTTTAACAACCATTTATATATCGAGGTCACCAACTTTGATATAAAGAATATTGCATTCTTAGTTCCTTCGGTCACTAGTCAGGTGGAGATAAATATTGAGGATGTGAATGAGTACTTCTCTGATGCATTCAAATATTTTGCTAGTGAGGGGAAGGAAATTATCCTAATTCCTTTTAACGTCCAGTAAGTATTATTATTCAATATAATTTTAATAATGAATGAAACTATTTATTTTAATGTTTGTTTTATTCTTACTCAGAGCTAGACATTGGGAATTACTGGTGATTGTCCCAAAATTGATGACTCTTTATTATCTTGACCCAATGGGTAAAACAACAAGGAGTCACAAACTAAAATTGTCAACTATGGAGTAAGCATAAATTTAATCAATTGCTTCAACATGATATTTTATTTAGAATTTCTATTTTACCAACTATTGTTTAATTGATAGGGGTATAAAGGCTTTTCGTGAAGCTGGAGGACAAATACCCACAAACTTAAAGACATTGACTTTGAAAAATGTCAAGGTAGCTACTTTGACAACTGCTTAGTCTTACATGTATTAATTTTTCAATTCTAATATGTCAACTCTTATATATACTCTTATCTCAATTGTTGTTTATAGTAGTTTACTAACATTAAGTATAATTCGTTATTTGTAGTGTCCTATGCAAAATAATGACTGGGCTTGTGGCTACTATGTAATGAAATACATGTAAGCTATTGTCAAACAAGCATCACATGACATTCAGACTATAAGTCAGGTAATAAAGAATAACATCATAAATTTACAAGTGATTGTAGTCATTTTTATAAAATATTAGCATGTGCATTTTCTGTTACAAATCTTTACAACTCAACCTTACACACATGTGGACTTGAATGAATTCCGAGAAGAGTGGTCAGAGTGTTTTATAAGTGAAGTTGAAATAGCATTGGATTAAATATGTCGGCTCCATTTATGTATGTGGTTTGTGTACGTACTCTTTCATATTTTTACTTTTGTAATATGTCATCTCAGACTTGCACTCTATCATTTTGTAAATTATGATATTTATTATTATTTTTGTTATGAATGTATGGTTTTGAATGGTGACGGTTGAGCATCAATGCTCCCCTCTCCCAAAATATTTTTTTTTTGGAAACTCTCAAGCTTTCTATTTATCTCGCCCCTCTCAAGCGAGCAATATCAACAGGAACAGTACAATCATCCAAACTAATGACAGAATTAAATCTGGTAGTACTACTACCATTACAAGCATCTAAGTTGATTACATCAACTAGAACCAACGGGGGGTTTCTATAGAAATAAAAACCTCCAGTGTTTTTGAGGTGAAACTTAGCTAACTGATCTGCTGCCTTATTACCTTCTCTTCCAACGTGCGAACAAGACCAGTCAGGTTTCCAATTCTCTTTGACAGATGCTAACCATCTAGCCAACATAGGGTTATCTGACGTATTGTTCTTCAATGCCTTGATAACATTCTTTGAATCTGACTCAACGCAAAGCCTGCTTCCCTCAAACGTCAATCCCACCTCTGAAGCAAGGGCAATGGCTTGAGCCTCAGCCTCTAGAGAACTTCTGGCCATGGTTATCTTGCCCCATCCTCCTCGCCAGCTTCCATTACTGTCGCGACATACAACAGCAAGAGAAGATTGAAGGGTATGTGCATTGAAGGTTGCGTCCGTATTGAGCTTCAAAGAGTTCTGCACAGGCTTTCTCCACTTCACTTCAGTAGATTTAGATTGCTGAGATGTGTTAGCATGTGTCCAAGCCTGGAGATGGATGGATACGTCCTTCTTGATAATTGATTTGACGTGATTCACGGTCTTCCTCTCATTCTCAAAAATTTGTGAGTTCCGATTCCTCCATATCTGTCAACAACCTCCTGCAAAGAGAATATCATGAGGTCTAATTGCCAATAAATTATTAGCAATCCAGTTCCAAATATTCATTTCTCCAAAGAAACTGCTCCAAGTTCCCACGTCTAGGACCTCCCTCCAGATTTGTGATGCGTGTGTACAGTCCTGGAGAGCATGTAGAGTGGTTTCATCCTCTCGTCCACATAGAGGGCAGGTTTTATCAGATGTCATGTTTCTCATAGCCCTTCTGCAATTGGTTAAAATTGCCTCGTGACCAACCAGCCACATGAAATATCTCAACTTCATTGCAATGTTAGCCTTCCAAATGACCTTCCACTTACCATTGGATATTATGTCTTTCCCTTTCCTCAGAATCTCGTAGGCACTACCAGTAGTAAAATGACCTGAGTCAGTATGACACCAGGCTCGAATATCGGCTATGTCAGTATTTAAAGGTAAAGTGGTGTTGGTCACCTGCTTCACTATGTCCGGCGGTAACCATTCCTCCAGGAATTCCTTATCCCACGTGTTTTCAAAATTGATTAGACTTGCAACTTTGAGGTCCTCCAGCTCTACTGGAATTGGTTTGATGACCAGATCCTTTAGCACGCGATGGCTGTCCCACCACTTATCTGTCCATACATTCGTGTCTTTGCCGTTAATCGGAATCACGATAGAGTTTTTGTGGATGAAAGATTTGTGATGCAAGACTGCACAACCAAGTCTGGAAATTGCTGGTTTAGAACCATCCTTGTAGGCTGCATACTTCGGCCGGAGCCCTTCACACCAGAAAGTCCTTCTGTTTGCGCTTAACTCCCAGGCGTGTTTAACGATCAAGGCTTGGTTCAGTTCTCTCATTGACTTTAGACCCAAGCCGCCATGCTTCTTCTCGCAGGTAAGCTTGTTCCACGCCACAAGGGAGATAGGGTGTTGCTTATGACTGCCTCCCCAGATGAAGGAACGAATGTGACTGTCAATACGATCACATATTTTCATTGGTAGTACCGAGGTCTGCATTACGTAGCTCGGGATGGCAGCTAGTGTGGACTTTGCTAAGCAAACTCTTCCAGCTAGACTGAGAGTGCGGGCGGACCACGAGTTGATATTGGCAAAAATTTTGTTTAGTATTTGTCCGTATGATTCGTACGTGACCCTTCCGTGAATGATTGGGACTCCAAGGTACTTACCCATATTAACGGATTCTGTGAAACCACTGAAATTGCAGATTCTTCGTCGAAGATTAGGGGGCACTCTCTTAGAGAAGTGGATACTTGATTTACTAACCGAGACAGACTGTCCAGAAACCTCACCAAAAAATCTGAAACAGTCCAGAATCGTCTTCATTTCAGATATATCCGCCTTTGCAAATAAGAACAAGTCGTCAGCGAAGCAAAGATGGGAAATATTGGGGCCGTCCTTGTATAATCGGACAGGGGTCCATTTCTTCTTCCGAACAAGATCTTCAATTGCTTGACTCAAGCGTTCAAGACATAGGACAAATACATAGGGGGATAATGGGTCGCCTTGTCTAAGGCCCCGTGTAGCTTTGAATGAACCTGCAGGTTTTCCGTTCCATATTACAGTTGATTCGCCTCCTGAAATGGAATTGAGGATATAGCTTTTAATGGACAGAGGGAGTCCCAATTTTGAGAGTGTATCAGCCACAAAGGGCCATGTCATCTTATCGTAAGCCTTCGAAAGGTCTACCTTAATAGTCATCATCTTAGGTGCGGATCTTCTTGTTCTTCTGTTCTATAACAATTTCTGTAGAAATTTTTTTTAAAAAAATCATAACTTCTAGCGTCGGTTTTTTAAATAACCGACCCTATAGATTGAATTCATTGTACACTCTTCGGTCGAAATATTTTCGACCGAAATAGAACTTCTAACGTCGGTTTTTGTAAAAAACCGAGTCTACATGTCCTCTATAAGGTCGGTTTTTTGAAAAAACCGACCCTAAAGATTGAATAAAACATTTCAGTGTAAGACTCGGTCGACAAACTTCTCGACCGAAATACTATCGGTCGAGAAGTTTGTCGACCGAGTCTTACACTGAAATGTTTTATTCAATCTTTAGGGTCGGTTTTCTCATAAAATTGACCTTATAGAAAGTTTTCGGTCGAGACCGAAATATTTTCGGTCGACAATTTTATCGACCGAGAGTTACCACTGAAATGGTATTCAATCTTTAGGGTCGGTTATTTCATAAAAAACGACCCTGTAAACGTTCTCGGTCGACAAGTTTCTCGACCGAGAACGTTTACAGGGTCGGTTTTTATGAAATAACCGACCTTACAGGCTCCTTTTTTCTCGCCTAGGTCAGAATTTTTACAACCTCTTGCGTCGGTGTTTACTCTGTAAGGTCGGTTTTATTTGGTTAAATAATCCGACGCTATAGTCCAAATTCTGTAGCGACACCCACCTAGGCGTCGGTTAAAAAGTGACGCTGCAGGCTTTAAAAAACCGACGCTACAGACCTTTTCTGTACTAGTGTAGCAAGCCACATTGAATTGGATCGAGGATATTGTCTCTTGATGAAATTGGTATGTTCCTCGATAGAAACACTCACTTCATCGATGTTGTGTAAAATATACAAGTGACCTTGCTCCAACTGCTCATGGCTGATTACTTTCACCCGTGATCCCAAAACTCCTTTGCCAAAATGCTCCTTAATATTCTTGTCATTCACGAGAGTGTCATTACTACTCAGAAAGTCATTGCAAAAATCCATAACCTCTCTCACCACATAACCCTCAATAATACTCCCTTCAGGCCGATAACGGTTTCGAACATCACCTTTAAAAATGCTAATGTATCATTCAAAGGGATACATCCAATGCAAGAAAACTGGTCCCAACATTTTCACTTCCCTAGTCAAGTGGACAACAAGATGTACCATGATATCAAAGAACGACGGAGGAAAATACATCTCAAGCTGACATAGGATAACAACCACTTTTCTTTGCAAATTATTGAGAGTATCAGTGTCAATAACTTTGCTGCACATATTGTTGAAAAAGAAACAAAGTCTGGTGATTACAAACCTTACATGCTTCGGCAATATAGATCTAATTGCCAAAAGCAATATTTGTTTCATTAGAATGTGACAATCATGAGATTTAAGACCTATCAACTTTAGATCTTTCATTGATACCAATGTACGGATGTTGGATGAGTAACCCTGTGGCACCTTAACATTTACTAAGCATTCACAAAATGCTTTCTTCTCCTTTCTAGACAACATGTAACAAGCGGGAGGTAAGTATGTTCTCCGATCGCTACTAACTACTTCTATTAATTCTGTCCTTATTCCCATTTCATGTAGGTTCATTCTGGATTTTACCCCATCTTTAGTCTTACCTGGTATATTCAACAGAGTATCGATGGCGCTATCACATACATTTTTCTCAACGTGCATGACATTGATACAATGCCTGACTGTCAAAGAACTCCAATAAGGAAGATCCCAAAATATCGACTTCTTCTTGAATAAAGACTTGTCACTCCTCTTGGCCATCGTATATTGTGATCTCTTACCAAATTCATTGGCGATGTCTTTCACTCTTTCATAAACATCCTCCCCTGATATAGGTTTAGGTGCACTACGCTCCTCATTATGTCCATTGAATGCTTTGCACAACCTACGATACAAATGAAATTTTGGAAGAAACCTTCGATGAGCAAGATATACAGTCTTGCCGCCGTGTTTAGTCATATTGAATCAATGTTTCTTCACATATAGGACACACTTTAGATCCTTTGACACTATATCCAGACAAATTCCCATATGCTGGAAAGTCATTCACAGTGCAAAACAACATAGCGTGCAAACAAAATGTCTCTCTTCGTGAAGCATCATAGGTCATCACACCTTCACCCCAGAGTTTCTTTAAGTCATCAATCAGAGGCTCAAGATAAATATCGATATCATTTCCAGGTTGTTTAGGGCCCGATATCAACAGCGACAGCATAACGTACTTATTTTTCATACACAACCAGGGAGGAAGATTGTATATAATAAGCATGACTGGCCAAGTGCTATGTTGGCTGCTCAATGTCCCGTACGGATTCATCCCATCTGTACAAAGCCCAAGTCTTAGATTCCTGTCCTCTTCACCGAATTCAGGGTACAATAGATCAATCTTCTTCCACTATGGGGAATCAGACGCATGTCGTAGGATCCCATCATTATTTTTCTTAACATCTGGATGCCACCTCAAATTCTTTGCATCTATAGGATTGGCAAACAAGTGTTGAAACTGTGGTATTATAGGTAGATACCACATCACCTTGGCGGGAGAACTAGTTTTGGACTCCCCCGAAGTTGTCAATTTATACCTTGACGCACCACATTTCGGACAATCTTTCAAATCCACATAGTCCTTTTGAAATAATACACAATCATTCTTGCATGTGTGTATCTTCTTGGCCTCCATTTCCATTGGGCACAACAATTTCTTTAACCGGTATGTTGAGATCGGAAGCTCGTTTCATTCAAGAAGAATTTCTTTCAACAAAGACAACAATGACGTGAAGCTTTTGTCGCTCCATCGATTGTTAGCTTTCAGTTTATACAATCTCAACATAGCGCTAAGCTTCGTAAACTTACGACCCGTGTATAATGGTATCTCAGCATCATGCACAATGTTTCTAAACATGGGACGTGGATCAGTGTGCTCTACCCCACAACTATCCAGCATCGCATCAACGATGTCTACTGGAACTGGTTCATTCACATCTACATCATCGGAGGCAATTTTTTCTTCCACACAAGCACTGCTATCGACATCCATTGGTTTCACGTTTGAAATCTCTCCATGCCAGTGCCATTCTATATAGCCTTGTACAATCCCGTTGCACATGACATGACTTCTGATTTCGTCATCAGTACTGACTTTCAAGTTGTTACCGCAATGCCTACATGGACAGTAGAACATATCTCCAGGTTGTTTCCTGTGTTCCTCGGCAAATCTAACAAACTGATCAAGACCAAAAATAAACTCTAGGGTGCAGAGATTGCGAATGGACATCCATGATCTATCCATTCTATGATCAAAGAGAAAATAAGTATATATTACAATAAGATTAGGGTCTAGGGTAAATAGATTAGAGTTTATGGTTAAAACTTTAGGGTTTATACATGTGATGTCATTCTTAAATGTGTACCACCTATCCCATTCTTAAACACCTAATCTCACTAGTAAGTGTATAATGTGTATTGGGTTTTCAAGAAAATTTCGGCAGTATTTCCCCGTTGTTCTCCAAGTACATATGTACTTAGAGAATAAACGGGGAAATGTTGTCGAAATTTTCTTGAAAACCCAATACACATTATACACTTACATCCTAAGTGAGATTAGGTTTTCAAGAATAGTCCCAAACCGGGGACTATCCAAGATTTACTCCTAATGAGTAAATCTTGGACGGGTTTCTAGGCCAACAAATACAACACAAGTTCCTTGTTCACAACCCCATTCAACACCCAATTTCTTATAAAAAAAATTTGTGGACAGCCACAACAACATATCAATGCTTCCTAAATTAATCAACATTAATAACTTATGAATGTTTTGATGCATTTATACTATAATTCCTAGGGTTTACTGAATTAGGTCAAACATGAGGATTAGAAGCACAAATATATGCAAGCACAAGATAATGTGATGAATAATTTTAAGAGATGATTAAATAATTTTAAAAAGTAGATGAATAAATGTAAAGCCCTAAATTTAAATAATGTGATGAATAAAAAATCATTAGATGAACGAGTAGATATGTAAATACAAACCAGTATTTAAGTAAATACAAATCAGAGTGTCTTGCTCTGGATCTGGGAGAGAGGGCGAGACAGAGGGTTTTTGGAGATGTTTACCTCTATTTGAGCCTAGTCGGGCGTCTTTCTCTGGAGTAGGGAGAGAGGGCGAGACGGATGGGTGCACGTGGAAGCCAAACGGGCAGGCCGAGCGGGCAAGCGAGCGTGGAAGAGCGGTGAGCAGGGAGAAGGTCGGCGAGCTCCTGAACCGTAATGGAAGTGATCATTGAAAAAATACTAGACAATCATATTTTGTTTCATATACAATGTTCAGTTTAAATAAACACACCCTTAGAGGATCTAATATTAGGCACAAAGTCATGTCTTAAATATGTAGAAACGGAGATGGTTCCATTACCTTTGATTGGCCGGAGCAGCGGCGGAAGCAGTGGCGGCGGCGGAAGGCAGAAGGAAGGCGCGCCGGAGTTGGAGCAGTTAGAGCGCAGGCCGCCGGAGTTGGCCGGAGCAGTAAGACTAGAGCAGGCCGTCGGAGGCGTCAGAGCAGCAAGAGAGCAGGCCGCCGGAGTTGGCTGTTAGAGAGTAGGTCGTCGGAGAGTAGGAGACCAGGCCGCTGGAGCAGCGAGCGACGACGGCAGACAGAGACCAGCAAGCGGCGAGCAGCAAGTGGCCGGCGGCGAGCAAGGAAACGGTCAACAAGCGGTGAGCAACAAGTGGCCGGCGGCGAGCAAGAAGCGGCCAACAAGTGGCGAGCAGCAGGTGGCCGGGGGCGAGCAAGGAGAACGGCGGCAGTGGGCGGCGGCGCGGAGGGAGTCTGCTTGCTCACCGCCGGAATCGCCAGACCCTAAGCCAATTGCAACACAGAGAGAAATGGGAAGAGTCAGGCTCGCTCGCGCGATATTAAGTTAACATTCGATGTCGGTTATTCAACAAAACTGACACATAACACTAACGGTGTCTGTTAACGACCCAAACCGACACCTGTTCCCCATGATAATCGTCGGTTTTAACTAGAAAAAAAACCGACGTCTATCTACATATGTCGATTAAAAAATTGGTTCTCGATTAATGACCATAGTCGTTGATTTTTTTAAAAATTCGACGCTCAAAGGGTGTGAAAAATTTCGCACGAAGAGCGCGGAAAACCCATAAGTGTCGGTCATTGTTGTAAAACCGACTATCAAAATGTACCCAATTTCTGTTTCGTGAATAACCTTTCGTCGTCGGTTTATTAGTTAATGACCGACGCCATATGTTAAATTTTTGGAGATAATTTTTTTCGTTGGAAATTTTAGATTTGGCAGTTAATTTTTGACGTCGGTTTGTTATTAAGTAACCGACACTGAATAAAAGTGATACCCGTGTCTGGTCGCCCTTCACAGATTGATGTCAGTGTATTTTATAAACCGACGTTGTATTGTTGAGGTGTCGGTGTATTTATGAAACCGACGCCTTTAAAAGTGACGTTATAAGTCATGTAGTAGTGTCAGTTCACCGGAAGCACCCAGAATAGGATGATGTGGTCTAGGAAGCAAACACCGGAAGCACCCAGAATACGATGATGTCGTCTAGGAAGCAAACATGTGATACCGCAGGGCTATTGTGACCCATTCTCACCGGTTTCCAGGTACCTGCATCCACCCTCCCCTGGATTAATTGGCTCAAGCGCTCTATGCAAAGGACAAACAGGTAGGGAGATAATGGGTCTCCCCTGCTCACCTTGAACGGTGTGGTGACAGTGCCATTCCATACGATTCTAGTCTTACCTCCTGTAATGGAACTCATGATGTATGACACGATATTTGCAGGCAGGCCAACCTTGCTAACAGTATCCTGAATAAAGCTCCACGACATTTGATCATAAGCTTTGGTCAGATCTATCTTTATCGCCATGTTTTTCACGCCTTTTTTCCTATTCATCGTATGAATGATCTCCTGCACTATGACAATGTTGTCTGTTATATATCTTGCGCCCAGGTATGAAGTTACTTTGGGCTTGTGAAATCCAGGACCGGAGGCCATATAAGGTTTTAACCTTTCCACCATCAGCTTGGAAGTAATTTTCAGTGCTACGTTATTAAGAGAAATGGGGCGGAGATGTTCACACCTGTCAGGTATTTGAATTCTCGGGATGGGGATTAACGTAGCATTACACAGCTCGTTCGGAACTCTGCCTGTAGAAACTGCTTGCTGGATCGTCTTGATCATGCTTGGGCCCACGATTGGCCAGTTCTTTTGAATGAAGGTACCGCTGACCCCGTCTGGGCAAGGTGCTTTCACCGGGTTTATGGCCATCACTGTCGAATAAATTTCCTCTCGCGGACATTCGCCGACAGTACTCAGCTGATTGTTGTTCAACTGTGCAAAGGCTCCCGGGACCATCGACATATCTGAACATGGGTCGTTAGATAGAGCGGACAGAACTTTTTTAAAATGGCTGACTACCAGTTCCTTCAGCTCGTTTTCTTCTGAAATCCATGTCCCGGACATGTCCTTAAGAGCTTTAATTCTATTCCGTCTTCTTCTTTGGTTTACATAGTTGTGGAAAAAGCGGGTGTTGTTGTCGCCTTCGGTGAGCCAATTGATATTGGTGTCTGAGATCTTCTTCTTCCGTCTTGAGGATGGTGTCTAGTTCATCTTGGAAGTCCGAGCACAATGTTGCTGTGATCTCATTATACTGATTAGCTAGATCAATCTGGAGCCGATTAATGTTGTCAATGATTCTTTGTTTTCGTTTCCGACTTTCCTTCCTTAGCTACCTATCCCACTCCTGGATTGGGCCTTGTGCTTCTTTTAAAGCCTCGCAGAAGTTTAAGCTATTGTCCCAGTGTTCATTCAAAGTGTTAGTGAAGTCCTGCTTCATTTGCCAAGATGCTCTGGTGATGAACCTATATATGCTGGGTAGCGACTCTGTCGTACAGATTGATTAGCCGTGGACAGTGGTCGGACCCAATGCGAGGCAGGTGGTGGACAGAAGTATTTGAATATTTCTCTAAGAAATGAGCTATTGGCCACCGCCCTGTCGATTCTCTCCTGCAGGAGCTAGGCCATGACGATAGGTATACTTCATCCTCGAGTATCCCAAGTCTGTGCGGTCCGCCATCAAAGTGTTCTGGAATACTTGTGACTCAGAGTAGTTGTACCTGTTGCTGCCGCTTTTCTCGGTCGGGCTAGCTGTGGACTTGAAGTCGCCCACCACGATCCAGGGATCTTTAAAGCGCCTGCCCATGTTTATCAGGTGCTTCCAAAGCAGTTGTCTTATGCTGATATGTGAGTTCGCGTAAACAAAGGAGCAGATACATTGACCATTAATTCTACAAGTTACGAACTGTCTGTGGCTGCAGATAATTTCAACATTGCAGTCATCAGGATTCCAGTATACCCAGATTCCCCCGGAAAACCCTCTTGCCTCGACCCTATATGAATTGGTGAAATCTAGGTTCTTGATCGTTAAGACTGCAGTTTCTCCGCTAAACCTAGGTTCTAGAATGGTAACTATCTTGGGTTTGTGCATAGCAATTAACTCCTTCAGGACTCGGCGTCTATCATCGTTGCCTATCCCACGTGTGTTCCAGCAGATAAAATTCATGTTCTACGAGACAGGAGGAGGGTCGAGCGTTTGTTGGTTAGACACCAGGTGCCTCGATACCTCCCTCGTTATCACCTCCTGCTTCCTCCTCCTCTTTCCTTGACATTAGTCTTGGATCTTTCTCCTGTGCTCGTATGGGGGCTTTTCTCTGGCAGTTTTCATTCGCGCTCCGCTGCCCTTCATTTTCCTTCCAGGTGAAAGGGGATTAGGTAACGCCGCTGAGCTTTCCATTTTTTCTGCATTACCCTCCGATCCTTCTTCGTCAGCGAGATATTCATCTTCCACCATCCGGTCTTGTTCAGCTGTATCATTGTTTGCTGCGGTAGCATCCTCCTTCTGACTGGTGTTTGTGTCTGTTCCTCTAGGTACCTCTTCGTCTATCACAATCACCTTGGCCGCATTATCCTCCACCATCTCTTCTATGACTTCGTCAATCTCTGGGGTAACTGCGGTGTGTTGTTCTTCTGCATTACCGGCATTGGACGCGGACGGTTTATCCACTGACCTGTTAATTACGATTTGTGTTGGTAACCTCCTTGAGAACTTCTTGTTCCTTATTTGTCATGCTCCCCCGCTTCTTTGGCTTCCACACTTTGGTCTATTTTCAGTTGTACCTACAATATATACTATCTCTGGTATTCACGCCCTCACCCCCACCGTTCATCTCATTTTGCTGGTCATCCTCTTTCAGATTTTTGAATCTGTTACTGACTCTAGTCGTGCCCATGTGGTGCTTATATCCTTGTGTATTCCTTCTCGATCTTGAGCCTTTTCTGCGTTGGCTTTGCCATCCTCCTTTTGCAGCGGCTTCCTCCCCACAATCAGTAGACTCTGCCATGCTATCTCCTGAATTTTTTCGTGTGGCCTGTTTAGACCTGCACTCGCCTTCATTATGCCCTATCATACCACAAGTAGCACTAGTAGCTGGGGCCACCTCATATTCAATTCGATATTCGACCCCATTGATCAGGATTGTTTGGCATAGTTCCTTTGTGGTATCCACCTCTTTTGCCAGCCTGGCGAATTTGCTCCTTGTTCTGTATGTTGTGTGGCTGTCCACCTTTATCAGTCTGCCCAACGCTAAACCAATGTATTCGAACATAGTATTGACGTAAAGGTGTAGCGGCAAATCTAGGATGCGAGCCCAAGTAACCACGTATTTGGGTAACTCGTCCGACGGTTTGAAAGTAGGGAACCAGTCCCATAGCTGCTAGACAACAAAGTATGCTTTAGGTTTCTTTATCCATTATATTAACCGTAGGCCTTTATAGTAACTTCTCATTGGAAGTGTCATCATTAGCTACCCTATGCGTAAGGGCGTCAAGGTCATCGCCAAAGGGTAACCCTTGTATCATAATGGCTCCTCTTATCAAAAAAGATGCCCCACCTAGTGTCCTTACCCCAAAACTTTAGCCAGGTGCACCAGGATATATAATGGATTTCTCTAAATTATGTTCAAGGTTTGTCAACGTAGTATAATCAACATGAAATGTAGTATTCATAGGGAATATTAGCTCAAACAAGTATTCATCTAGCCAAGCATTCGTACGAGCATACATACAAGCAAGCCAATACAAAAGCAGAGTCAAGAGATTAAGCACACCTTACAAGTAGAGAACAAGCAAAGATTCTTGAGTAAGATTCCAAGAGATGGTCCAAGCCAAGATGGACCTAAGATGTAAAAAGATACAACATAGAGTCTTAGATCACTAGGGCATTGATATGTAAAAATATGAGCCATGTGGATGTTACCCTAGATCTAGGTTTCAAGTAGGTCAAATGTACTCTCCAAAGTTCCAAACATGCAAGCAATGATTCCATAAAGCATAAGAAGCAATACTAGACCTTAGGTCTAGGTGAACCATCCACCTTAAAGGTGATACTAGATAAACATGATATCTGATTTGGATATAAGGGAAGCATGTGATTTAGATTATTATCATGGTTTAACATGCAAGATCATGATAAAGTTGTATTAGAACAATTCCACGCAATAGGGTAAGATCATAAAAGATCCTAAGATAGATCAAGTTGATATTAGTGCTACAAGAATTATAGGTTTACTGATTTTAACAAGATACAACATGGGGTTAAAATAACAATCATATTTCATCATGTGGACCTAACTAGGTCAACAAAGTCATTTAGTGCACATAATAATAGGTACTTGGGGTGTCAAAAGTTAGAAGTGGCCCACTTAGCATGAGAGATTAGTTCATTATGTCACAAATCATAACAAAGTCACTGATTTCAAGATTGCAAAATTAGATGACATCAATCAAAGATGATATTCAAGACTTGATTAAGATATAGCCAACATACATTTTAAAAGTCACCTTTTGGCTCAAGAATGAGCATTTAGGTTAAAGAAAATATTAGGGTTCATTTAAAAGGCACAAGAGCACATAACTATAAAGAGTACTTAAAATTTTACCGATTTTAAGGGATATGAAAGCCTAGAGGTCATTAATGATCATATAGTGCATGATTGAAAATGATTTCTAAACAAAAGATTATAAAGTGACTTTATTTGGCAAACCGGTGAGTATAAGAGAAAAACTAGACACCGAAACAATTTTTGTTGCGTAGATCACTTTGTGTAGATAAAAAATCATGTATGGTATGTCTAAAAAAGCTTAAGGAGTGATTAGATACCATTTCGCAAATACTATACCTCAAATGGGGGTTCTGGATCATTCGATCTTGATCTAAAGGTCATGGAGAGGCCTCGAGGTCACCTGAGAGGTGCCACTCAGCAAGGACGCAAGACTACCGGTCTGTGTCTATTCTTCTCTGGCCCAGACAACCCCTGAATGTTGCTAGTTGCGCCTGTGTGGATGGCCAACGATCCAGGATCTATACCCAATGCTTCCAGCCGCTTTGCCACATGCCTTGTGGTCGAACACGATATGCCAACCTTCTACATCTGTGTGATGGCTTAATGTGAAGGTGCTCACTGGTGACTCGAGATGGGAGGATGGATGGACAAACGAGGCTACAAACTCACCGCCAGGGTTGGTAAGAGCGTGGAGGACTCATAGACATTGTTGGATTTGCCTAGGAAGCAATGGAGATGAGATACCCAAAAGGGCCCTTGCGGCGGTGCTAGACAAAGGAAGGGGGAAGAGAAGGTGGCTAGAGGGTGCTTGGGTCAGCTAAGCTAGAGGGAAAAAAGAGGAAAAGAGTCATGGGAGGATTTTTATAGGAAAAGTAGGCACCAATTTGGGAGGAGATGGCATGTAAAGGAGGCACCAAAACATTGAGTAGGTGGTTGTCGGTGTCGTTCACGCTGGAGAATGGTATGAAGGTAGAGAATGATACCACGACCGTTCAATTAGGGGTTGGATCCATGGATGGACGATCTAACAGTTCAAAGATGCAATTGAAAAGATCAAGGCATGTGATTGGTCCCTTATGGAAAGGACAGATCGCCAAGAAAAGAGGAGGGGTGGAGCTAAGTCGCGCCCAGATTTGGTCCCAAAAGGGCTAGAAATTCATTTTTAAAGGGTTAAAATCAAGGTTTAAATCAAGTCAGATTCAAAAGACCATATCTCCTTTGTCCTAGCTCCGATTTGGGCAAAACAAGATGTATTGGAACTGTGGGAGAGAGTTCTACCATGACAATGTGGAAAGAGAACAAAAGTTGACAAGGATATGAGAAAATTTAAGAGAAAACTGAGGGTGTGTGATATCAGTGGCAACTTCATTTTTATCGAAAAGAGTATCACCAAGGTGGTAAAATTACACTGAGAGGATCAATTGTGAATCAAACAACATATGTACATGAAATCAATAGAGAGGACAAGAGCAATGTCAAAAGTATAAGTCAAAATCAAAGTGCAAATTTCTAGTTCATCACATCCTCCCCAACTTAAAAGAAAGTTTGTCCCCAAAATTATCACAAGTCTTCAATCGAGATTGAGTTTCCCTATTCAACATCAAAATCGTCACAACACTCTCTCGATGTCTTATCACCACTTATAATATTTGTCTCGTTCTAAAATTGAGAAATTGAGCCTCATGGTCAACACATATTCAAAAATATCATTGAATTGGAAATATCATAGTAGCATAGATCATTACTTTGGAAACATCATAATATGAGTCACAAATCATGAGAGAGTATCCTATATATGACAAGTTTAAAGAGATCACATTTTTAGGTCAACTGAATAGAGATCTTTGAATCAAGAGTAAAGAATGCCTTTTAATCTCAACATTTAGGGTTCCAAATTCGACATTGACCTAGGTGGATTTATACATCCATGATTGAGAATTTATATTTCAACAATTTCAAGACATACACCATTTTTTCAACATCGCAGTTGCATGCTCAAAATCAATGGAATGGCCCACTCTAGGTCACATGGAGCTTAACCCTAAGTCATAAATTGAGTGAGTTAATTATATTCATAATTTTACATTTTTGAGATTTGGGAACGTGGAAGTCATTAATCATATATTGAGGGTGACCTCAAGATTCAAATAGGGCGATCATATGAGTAGAATCAAAGTCAAGATCAATAATCAAGAGTTAAGATTTAATAAATCAATATCTAGAGTCAAGTTGGACATAAAAGTTGTAGGTCCAAACATTTCTAAGCCAGGGTTTTGGTTCCTATTTAGACCTTAGGGGTGATCATTCATCCATATACATCAATCAAGCAATAATCGAGCGACATTTTTAGCATTATTCAACATATTATGGCATCAAAATTGAGTTCATTTTCATGGTTTTCACGGTTGATGAAGGATCTTGACCTAGGTCTTTCTAGGAACTTAACCACAAGCTACAATCGACATTATCATATTTCAAGATCAACAAATTGAGATTCAAGATCGGGTATCAATATCGCCATATATCTGACCTAAAAGGGACTTAGGTCAAGAAATCAAAGTCATGTGGAAGGGGTTACCTTTCCAAACTCTAAATAATCAACAAGATGAAAATTTAGAGGCAGTCATAATAAAGGTGTGACCTAGGTCAAGAGAGTCATAAGTCAACTACCACCCCAATCTAGTACATTGATCTACATAAGTCATGAGCAATTAGGCATATCTACATAAGGAGAGTATCAAATATTAAATCGTGCATCATCAGGTTTGTGACATCAAAGTTCATGATTAGAATAGAGCAACCACATACCAATATTTAATAAGATCAAAGTCAAAATAATATTCCCTTTGTTTCATGATCAAGGTAAGGGTATATCTTGGAAATCGAGAAGTCAAAATTGAGAACCCAGCAATTTGAGCATAGTTGGGTGATATTGAGATCTAGGTCCACCATATTATTCAAATTGAGTCTATAAAGAGAAATTAAAGTCAATAGGGGGGGTTTCCTCTTGTAACTAGTCTCCACATCATTTAGGGTTCTAAAGGCATGTACATCTGGTGGCATGATCATTGTATGTATCAAATAGGGAAAATGTTTGCTTAACTATGCTTGAGGTTTGATCAACAATAGGGAAATATGTGTTTAATCAATATAGACCTCATTAAACATGAGGTGTAAAGCATGAGTTCCACCTTAATTCACCATATCTAGAATTTACCTCAAATATAGAAAGCACTTGTATCTGATTTGATATCATTGAGTTGGCATGAGTACATCACCATCAAGAATAATTTCATTTGTCAAATAGGATTTTCGAATTTAAGGTCAGATCATGGTATTATCATCTTGACCAACTTTCATGACTTCAAGTGAATTTTAGTTTTCCCATGCATAAGATACCCAAATCAAGAATGCATGTGATTAATGGTCATGAAAGAAGAATCACATGAGGAGACAAGAAATGTAACTACTCATCATCTACTTGGGTGGTTTAGTTGGTCCTTAGAGAAGATATGAGATGCCATAAGATTCTCTACACTAGAGGGAAGGATTTTAGTCCTCCCTAGGTTCTTAAGATATGTTATTCTTTAGACATATATAGAGAGGCCTATGTGTATGGCTCTGATACCATTTGTCACCGAACTATTTTTTATCCTACATACACAGTCCTAATGGATACAAAGCCAAAGGCCACTGGACATGGGTGCCCTTCCGCAGAAATGCACAAATATTTCACACGTGTAATATATATGCAAAAAGGCAGTAATAACAAAATACTACAAGATACTACAACTGTAGATAAGAGATATGTACCCATTTCTAGATTCAAGTATACCCATTTATATTGTATTTCAGATCTTAGAGTCTTGAGTGCAATAGATCTTCATTTGGGAACTACAAATTCGATAAATAAAAAATATTAATGCTAAAGCAATGAGTACACTATGAAAACATGTAACCATATTTTAAGAGTATATAAAGTTGCTTGGATAGAAATTCCATAATAAGCATGAACTAGAAACATGATGAGAACAGTTAGTGGCTTTCTTTTATACAAAGCATGTTTTAGGCTTCTTTATCCATTATATCAACTGTAGGCCTTTAGACAAACTTCTCATTGGAAGAGTCTGAAAGGGTGCTCATCATTAGCTACCCTATATGTTAGGGGCATCAATGTCAACGCCAAGAGGTAACCCTTGTATCATAATGGTCCACCTTATCAAGTAAGATGCCTGACCTGGTGTCCTTACCCGAAACTTTAGGTTGGTGCACCAGGGTGTATAATGGATTTTTCAAAATTATGTTTAAGGTTTGTCAGCGTAGTATAATCAACATGAAAGTAATATCCATAGGGAACTGTAATGACCCCGTATCGTGATAACATCCACTTAAGGGAGACCAAGAGATCAGAGCTGTTAGCCCAATAAACTGGATCAAAAGTTCGACAAATAATCAATAATGATTATGAAATTCTACTAACTAAACTAAAATCTTGTAGAAAATTAAACCTTTGCATATCTTTAGAAAACTTTGGAAATCTATCTATCCACAGCTTGAATTATTCTATCTAATCCTCCTTGCACTTTATTTCTTAGTTCCACGATGTGTCACTTTACTATTTGTGCTTTTCAGGGTTACACCTAAAACGCCGACAAACAAAACATCGTTCATCATATCGAAATATGTCGGTATGTGGAGGCAACCAGAATCTCACAAATATGGATAACAATTTAAATATCACAATCAAGATATTTAGCAAGCCAATTTACATTTTCCATGTGACATTCCCCACCGCTTTTTCCCTAACCCTAGAATTACCCCCCTTTAGGGTTTCTGTAACGACCCCACCTTCCGGTAACCCCCAATTAAGGGAGACCGAGAGGTCGGTGCCGTTATACAATTTCCGGATCAAGGTTCAGCAATTAATTGGTAACAATTAATAAATTTTACTAGACTAAACTGAAAAGCTGTAATAAATAAATATTTTGCATACTTTTGAAAATTTTGGAATTCTAAAACTTCTAACCAGAACTCGGACTAACTAACTAATCCTCCTTGGACTTTAATTAGTATATTTCACAATATGACGATTTACTGTTTGTCCTTTTTTTTTTGTACCTAAAACGCCGACAAATAAAACGTCGGTCAGCCAAAGCTGGTATGTGGGGGATTCACTAATCATGCAATTATCTATAACAGTGTATTGCATTCAATTATCATTTAACAAACAATTTTACATTTTAAGTATAACTATGTGATCCATGTGTACCCTATCCCCTGTGTTGTCCCTGCAGTGGACCTAGATACTGCCTCCCTTATGGTAGATTCCCATTATACCCCTCATGACTTCACCTAATAGGTGAATCAATTTCTAGGGTTGAGTCACATGACACTACTCGTAGGTAGCCCACTCCTTAACTCATGGTATGCTAAGAGTCTCATGGCACTACACATGTGTAGCCCAATTTCTAACTCATGATACCCTAGACCTTGCTCTAGGTTATCCTTAGCCTTTGCATAGCCACAGGGGTGGACTCGGATCTACCAAGTTATACATGTATACTCATAGTGATAGTCATAGTCACTTTATAGTTGCATGAATTAAAACATCCAACAGTTATTTCAAGCATTGAGGGAAACGTCAATAAAATCCTCAGAAATATAATCGGTATAGTCATAAGCGTAACCACATACCTCTTATTGCAGATTTGGTTACAGAATTAACTTTGCAGAGAGAGAAAATCCAAACAATCAAGCAATTGCACAGAAACCCTGAAATAAAAGTACAAGTTTACTTTTATTAATATTTATCCAATTTCATCATATCCCTTAGGATTTTTATTCCAATTTTAGGGTTTCTTGGAAACTAGGGTTTTGCCTCTATTCTTAGTTATCCTAAACTCTAATTCCTCAAAATCACTTAAAACCCTTAAATTATCTCCTTTTACTATTCCTAACAATCTTAGGACCATTATTTAATAATTTACTTCCTTAATTCAAAATAACATGGTTTTCTTTTTATTTTACCCTAAATTAGGGTTCTGATATACATTACTTTTCATTTATAGACATAAACCCTAATTTAACCAATTTTGTATTCAAAATGGATAGAAACTCCATCATAAGCATCAATAGGTTATTACCTTTCTAATTAACCCATTATCTTACAAAGATACATCTTTTACACACCATTAGGGTTTCTAATTACTTTTCAATACATACTTATACCAAATTAAGGTACTTTTGTAAAACGAAATAGAATCATGTTCTTAAATCATTTTTATCAGGTTCCTTGCTTTTTTCTACCCAACTTTCATATATAAAGTTTCTTCATATGAGATTCCTAGCGATCTCTATTAATTTTGCAAGAAAAACTATTTTTTGGATTATTTAATCAGAGAGGATATTTACCGAATTTTTTAGATCGTCGGATTGATGCGCCAATGGACCTCCCTTGAATCTGACGCTTCACGTCAAATGTGCCCACTCACTCTGTTGCGCACAGGCTAACTGGCGATCGATCGTTGGATGCTTCCGACCCACAATGCTCCTTTGATCAAACGATCAGCACTGATCAGCTCCACTAGCGAGGGTGTGCGCGCCCTCCTCTCTTCCGAACCGCTGGATCACGCTCAGGTCCATGATGGTCCAAGATCTGAGGGTGGCTGCTCGTTGTATCCCTCCTTTCCTTCACTAGACAATGTGGCGGTACCGCGGTGGTTCTTTTACCGGAGAAAAGGCAATCGCGAGAGGGAGAGGGTGTTAGGGCTTAGGAAGTAGCCGCCTGGGATCGTGAGGGTGAGAGCGATCAGTAGGGGGTCCTATATATAGGCTATGGGAGACTCTCTTAGGGTTTCTAACCCCTCTGTAAAACTACTTGCATCCCAATTGGGCGGTTTGAGTATACATGATAAAAGTCGGCAAAACCTGGGTCTAGACCCTTCACAAAGGTCTCCCGAACCTAATGGGACAAAAATCCCAAGTGCACATGCACTGTAGAGATTGGAAAAACGAGGGGAAAATTCCCCTGTCAGCTCTGAGTCTGTGTCCCTCTGGGACTCTTGACGATGAGTGGCACGCGTTGGATCAAGATCCAATGGCCCTCATCTCACCCGCTTATGCAAAGGAAAATCAATTTCATAATATTCTAATTATCTTCCCAATTTAATGATAACTTGGAAAAACCATAACTCCCAATTCTTAACTCCGTTTTTATTCAAATTTTTAGGGAAACTCTTTTATGTTTTTATCTTTCATCCTACTAAAATTGGGATCATTATCTTAATCAAACGGTTCCTTTTCTTTAGTTTCAAGAAAACACCCTTTTATTCATATTTTCCTTATATTCTTTATTTCCCTTGCTATTATATAATTATCCTGAGTTCCTTGAACCCCAAGGAACCTTTATAACTCGAAATTGTATTTTTGGGAAAATATCTTCTATCCTTTTAATCATCCTTTATCCATTTTCTTATATTTCCATTATCCCATTGAATTCCTTTTTCATTTCTTTTTCTTTTTCTTTCAATTGGGCTTAATGGCCAATAAGGCCCATCAAGAAAGCATGCAAGGCTATTATTCACGAAATTCATTCAAATCAAACCATGAAATAAAAAATTGATGTTATTTATCTTTTAAAGGAGATTCACAAATCTCATTACATGTTTTTGAAAATGAGGTTATAACAGTTTCTCTTTTGCCATTGACTTAAGGCCACCTTCTCAATCCCGAGCTTGGTGCCTGTGAGTCACCACCTATGGTGCCCATTAGTCATGCAATATAGACCACCATCTAAATCCCGAGCTTGGTGTCTCTGGGTCACCACTTATGGTGCCCATTGGTCTTCCCTCCTAGGCTTGACCTCATTGCATCATCCAACAGGGTGGCATGTAGGTGCGGGAATACACATTTATATTAAGTTGTGATAATCATAGTGACTTTATAATTGCAATATGAACATCCAAACTTTTTAGTTTGCATTCAATGCGAGGAAACATTCGAAAAACCCTTGGGAAACTAATGTGATTAACCATAATTAACCACATACCTGATCCAGAGCAACTTGTTGTCCAAGCAATAATGATAAAGAACAAGAAACAAGCAATCAACAATATCCTGAAATTAATGAATGACATCTTAGTGTTATAGTTTATCCAAAATATTCTAAAGCTAGACTTGGATTCCAACTTAAGCTTTCTTGGACACTTTAGGGTTTTAGCCTCCATAATACTTTTATCACATTTAATGCCCTCTTATGTCACAAACCCTAATTTCAACATAATAGGCACAGTTAAAGTCAATTATTTCTCTTTTATACTTCCATATTTATCTTTTTAAGTTATTTCAAGATCATTAGACTCAAATACCACCTTTAGTTTCCTTCGAATTGATAATTCATTTTGGATTTTCCTTCTAGAGGTTTCCACATTTTCCTTTTCTCCATTTCTTATTTTCTCATTAAAAGATGGAGTTTCCATTGTCTTTTTCTTTGTTATTGGGCCCAAAAGCCAATAAAGCCCACAAAACAACCAACAAGGCTATTGTAACCAAAATCCATTTATTCAAAACAAATTATATAATTATTTGTCCAATATCTTTAATATGAGAAATCTCCAAATGAACCCAAAAGTTGGGGTTGTAACATCCTTCCCCTCTTATAGGAATTTTGCCCCCAAAATTCCATCAAGCAAACAAACAAATCAGGACAAACTTTTCTTATGTCCATCAGGGCTTTCGTGTGGCTTTACCATTTCCATGGTGGTTCCCAAGACCCTTCTTCATCTCATATTCTTCCATCTGAGTTCTTTCTTACCTTGGTATATCGTACCCTCATAGGTGACACAAGACATTTCAGCCTCTCAAAAGCTGAATAGGTTCAGGGCTCAGCCCATGGCTTGGGTACCTCACATAGTGCTCTAGATTGGACTCATGTAACACATTATACATCATGTTATCCTGAGGTGTAAAGCTAAACACAACCATCTCCACCAATCCATCTCACATGGACCCATATATCAGGGATTCATCTTTCTCAGCTGTAACTTAGAGGGGACGAATTTCCACAACACATTTTCTCCCACAGTGAACTACATGTTAGTCTGCTTTGCATTAGCTCGCAACTCATGTTGCCCCTGGGCTCTCTCTCATCCATCACATGATTAAAGCGACTTCATCTGCACACATGGTGGTTCCTTTATGACCTTCGCGAGGCCTCCTTCACCAACATCATCTTGATGAAGTCATGGCCGACACAACCCCTTATATAACTTCTTGCATCTCGATAAAGGCTATGGTGGTTAACATTACATATTACATAGGACAAGAATTGTCTCCATGTATCACTCTGAACAAGCACACATGCTCTCATCAGACCCTCTAGTCTGGATCATACTAACTATTAGTTAGGGGTGATAAATTTTACTATCATCGAGGTCTTCATGTTTCTACTTCCACCTCATGGAAGTGAACCTTTAAGTTATACTCAAGAACTTTTGAAATCGCATCATGGTGTAGTTGAACCATCTCTCTCATATGTAGTTCAAATGGATCTGTCCCTTGACAAGATTCTTTCTTTCTCATGATGTCTAGATAAGGTGACCCACCATAACCCATATTTCATCTCGGCCTTCCTTGGTCTAGGGGAGGCTTACAACATCCAAAGTGATGAACTCCCATTCCTCTCGGGAACTATTTATCCTCTAAAACAATACACTGGGTTACTGGTGTTCGTCCTTCACCTCTTGGCTTGCATGGCAACATACCACATGCAACTCCATATTAGGTATCCAAAGTGCTACTGTCACTTACTATTTTTGTAGTACCAAGGTGTATGGTGATCTTAAAACCATGATCTCCTGTATGTCGTGATTCCTCAGGATCGATTCTTCGGAAACCCTAAACCACTCTAGTCAGGGTTTCATCCTTTCCAAAGAAGTGCATCTGGGGTTTTACAATCCTCCTTTTATTGCATCAAGGGCTGCTAACCAAACAACCACTAACTTGTTCAACATACTTCATTATATCTGAGTGTTAGCCAAACATATCTTCTTTCTCACACTTACGGTTTTCCTAACAACCTCTTCTAGTCTCTAGCCAAACTAGGCATCTATATCTCAACCAGAGCATCTATTACCACTTCACATCCTTAGGTATAAGGTAATGTTGAAAACATACTTCTTCACTCAGCTCAACTCTAAGTCTAACTTCATCATAACACTCTGAGCTCATCCTCTTGGTTATCAAACTCAACCTTGTATCACTTGCAAATTCCACATAGCTTATGGTAAAACATTCTCACAAGATGATTACCTTAATACTCTTATCGTTTGTACACATCGTTTACTTCGCAAAGGTATGTTATTGTCTCTCTCCTCATACCTCATAGCAATGTTCCAACTCACATCATCTTTATCCTTGGTGTAAGGCATGTGTACTGTCCTATCTCTCACTCCCATAACAAGAGGAAATGAGCATTTGGTGTCCGCCCAAACACAAATATCTTCATGTTCCAAGAGTAGAGATGGTACATCCCACATTACCAATACACTTACAAATTTAAGTTGAAACGTGCCCCATACATCTCTACATCACAAACATCTCGGTATCAAAGTTACCTCCATGGAAAACTGGTTTCGAACCTACTTGGGTCACCATACAATCCTTGGTCATCTCCTCTAGGTCTGTAGGGCACCGACACTTTTGGGGTCATCCCTCTTCCCTCATGCATCCAGAGAGTGCCCTACTCATTTGCCCTTTGGGTCCCATGAGTTCACGAAGGTGATCAATATCCTAACCCATGGCCCTCGGACAATGATAGATGTTACCTCCTGACCCTATGGTCATGTGCATCTAGGGAATTAGGCAACTCCTACTTCCATCAGTCTTATCCATACCTGGCCCTAGGATAGACTTAGGATTCTATTATAGTACATGTCCAACTTAGAACCTTACCCAAGCATCCATCATCTCTCTCTCTGCATTCATGGGCTGACTTTCATCCTTTCATAGGGGTCATGGAAACCTACCTATCTTGGTCAGGCCTCATACCGACTACCTCCATGGTAACACTTCCACATGCACTTAGAGATGGTTATCTATGGATCCACAGGTTCATTCTCTTATCATGTAATTTTCAGTTAGCTTCTCCAGATCCTATGAGACCTCTTTAGGTTACCTTAACATCAACAAGACTGGTATACACCCTACAAGAGGGTTCCTCTCCCAGGATGGGAGGAAACTACACCTTGATAACAAAGGTCACAAACGTCCTTAGATCTAGCATGCTTAACCCTAGCAAGCTACTAAGCCACAAGCAGACGACCTACTAAACCATGTTAGGTCATACTTGTTCTCTTCTTCAACACTGGATCATGATCATACCTTCCTATTTCATCAATTTAGCTGTGAGGGGTTCATCAAACATACCTCAAACTCCAGGGGTTTTCCTTTTCCTTTATACATGAGGAGTACCATGCTCGAAACTATAGAGACTCAAATCTCATCATGAGCATTAGGTACACTACTTCCCCTCTTAGGCCTAGGAACCCTAGGTTCACTTTTGGGTGTCCAACTGTCTGCTCAACTTTTAACCACGAATCAAGCATGTATAAGGCATGACATGCACTTCCTGTCATCTTTCTACTCGAGCAACACTTTAGAGTTGAGTCCTCCTTAAGGACAACCAACAAGGTACAAGGCCTCACAACATGTTACTAAACCTCTCCAGGTCTAAGGAACTCTTCTTCCTAACCCATAAGGTAGACACCTATACCATAGGATCATAGGTAGCTAAAACCTCGTCCTCTCTCTAGGGTTTGGTTCCTCTAATGGCAACCAAGATATCACCATCTTTTAGGGATCATGCATGAGGCAACCGCAACCATCCACTTAGGTTGCATCCCCCTCAGCTCCCCACTGTTCCTCAGAGTCTAAGCTTCCAACCTCCTTCCTTGGGGTCCTTCTCTCTCTCTCTCTAGAGCTAACCCTACAAGCAACCTTACTACCTAAGGTCCTCTCTCCATGAAGGTGGGTCAAGCTTACAAGCATACCCCTACATGGGTGATACTTGTGTTCAACTTAGGTTTACTCAAGATTATCCATAGCCCTTTATGCTTATCTCATAAGCTATCCATCATACTTACTGGTCAGGGTTTCAACCTACTGCCACACTACTGACGTACTATGGGTGCATACTATGCCATGCTCATATAATCTCACGGGGTTTCCATAGGTTCTTCACTAACCTCATCATTGTAGGATCTATCCTTCACTCTAACATGCACGACCCCTATCCAGGGTTGGGTCGCCAAAGGTGCTAGGTCATCCAACCTCTCATGGCTCATATGGGCATCCAAAAGCATGTCCACCCTCACACCTGGTTTATCATGACATCTAACTCATCATGTCATCTCTCTAACCAACACTTAGGGTTAGGGTTAGCATCATCTAGAGGATGTGCTAGGTCTCCACTTATAATGGAGGTCTCTACCTCCAAGACTAACTCTCTTTACTTATCATTCTGACAAGAAGGTATAGACTCAGGTCTCTCCTGAGGTCATGACAACTTATGTCATATGACCTCACCATGAATCAATTCTTTAGTTTGTGCTTAATCTATTAAGCTTATGTCCATGACATCTTATTTACATGCTTTTCATTTAATTTGGTGTAGGTTTCCTTAAATCTTATCAACCTTTCCCATACCTAGAGAGGGTGAGGAAAAGAGAGAAAACCCTAATCCTTAAGGTCCTTAGCAGAATTTGAGTTGAGAAGGGATGAACAAGATGAGAAAGTCCTAAAGGTATCTTATTTCGAGTCAAATCCAAAGACATTGGCCAGGAAGTCACACTAATCTGGGAGTCCTCATATTCCGACTAGCAGTGCGAAGGAAAATCTTGCCAACCCCCGGACGTGATCCTTTTCTAGACACCTTTGTCTTTTGGAAATTACTCTAATAACTCCCTTGGAATCTACCGAGTTTGTAAAATTTAATATTTATTAAAGATTAAATGAGGAACCTATGCTCTGATACCAATTGTAACGACCCCGTCTCCCGATAACCCCCACTTAAGGGAGACCAAGAGATCAGAGTTGCTAGCCCAATAAATCGGATCAAAGGTTCAACAAATAATCAATAATGATTATGAAATTCTACTAACTAAGCTGAAATCTTGTAGAAAATTAAACCTTTGCATATCTTTAGAAAACTTTGGAAATCTATGTATCCATAGCTTGAATTTTTCTATCTAATCCTCCTTGCACTTTATTTCTTAGTTACACGATGTGTCACTTTACTGTTTGTGCTTTTCAGGGTTACACCTAAAATGTCGACAAACAAAACGTCGGTCAGCATATCGAAATATGCCAGTATGTGGAGGCAACCAAAATCTCACAAATATGGATAACAATTTAAATATCACAATCAAGATATTTAGCAAGCCAATTTACATTTTCCATGAGACATTCCCCACCGCTTTTGCCCTAACCCTGGAATTACCCCCCTTTAGGGTTTCTCTTTTGCCATTGACTTAAGGCCACCTTCTCAATCCCGAGCTTGGTACCTGTGAGTCACCACCTATGGTTCCCATTAGTCATGCAACATATACCACCTTCTCAATCCCGAGCTTGGTGTCTGTGGGTCACCACTTATGGTGCCCATTGGTCTTCCCTCCTGGGCTTGACCTTATTGCATCATCCATCAAGGTGGCATGTAGGTACGTGCGGGAATACACATTTATATTAAGTAGTGATAATCATAGTGACTTTATAATTGCAATATGAACATCCAAAGTATTTAGTTTGCATTCAATGTGAGGAAACATTCAAAAAACCCTCGGGAAACTAATGCAATTAACCACATACCTGATCCAGAGCAACTTGCTATCCAAGCAATAATGATAAAGAACAAGCAACAAGTAATCAACAATATCCTAAAATTAATGCATGACATCTAAGTGTTATAGTTTATCCAAAATATTCTAAAGCTAGACTTGGATTCCAACTTAACCTTTCTAGGCCACTTTAGGGTTTTATTAGGGTTTTAGCCTATACTTTTATCACATTTAATGCCCTCTAATGTCACAAACCCTAATTTCAACATCATAGGCACAGTTAAAGTCCATTATTTCTCTTTTATACTTCCATCTTTATCTTTTTAAGTTATTTCAAGATCACTAGACTCAATTACCACCTTTAGTTACCTTCGAATTGATAATTCATACTTCATCATGATTTAATTCATAATTGTTTTAATTCCCCATTTATCCATTAGTAAACCCTAATCACCAGCTTAAGGGTATCATAGCATGAAAACTCAGTTTTATAATGATATTTTTGGATTTAACCCATAAAAACCCATATTTCCCAAATTAGGGTTTTAAACATAATTATGTGCATAAAACCCTAAAACAAGCATGAAACTACCTTTTTCAAAAATTAACTCTCCCTTTTATTCTTAATAGGTTAATAATTCTCAGAATTAGGGTTCCAAACCAAATTAACCCAAAAGAGTCATTAATTCGGAGTTCCATATCTAATTAGGGTTTTACCATAACTTAATACATCAAAGGTGATCACTTTGTGTACTTTGTAAATTGCAAGAAATATCAGGTTCCAGTTATATTTTCATTGGCTTCCTCACATTTTTCTTATCAATTTTCGTGATAACTTATTTTCATCAGGGCTTGCAATCTTTAGTTGTGATTTATGCAAGATAAATACTTTTAAGCCAATAAGAAAGTGACACGTCTACCAAGTGATACTTACTTTAATTTTCATGCAAAATGGTTGATTACCCTTCTACCCTTGCTTCCTTCTTACGGTTGCTGGGGTAGGGGAGTCTTTTCTCCCTTACTCATCTTCGTCCCCTACTTGCTCGACACAGAACAATGGAAGGCCAACTCAGGTGTTGAATTCCATCGGAAGGGCTCCTTCCTCGCTCAAAGATGGTCATCCACCTCCGCCCGACCCAACCGAACTCATCGGTGGTCCCAATTGCCCCAGCCGTGATCAGAGTTGATGATACAACATGAGGGGTCTTTCGATGGCAACCAAGGATATACGAGATACAGGAGGGGCTCGAGAGAGGAAATTGGTGGAAGATACTTGTCCTGAAGGTCCTACACCATCTCGTGGAGCTGTGCCTCATCTCGTAGAGGGAAACCACCCCCTTATATAGCTTGTGGCTATGATACACAGTCGGAGGGTTCCTTAGGTTTTAGGGGAGTCTTCTAGAGACCCCCAAGCTAGGCAAAATCTAGGATTAATTTGTCCGCAAGAAACTCACGAATATATCTAGCAGGTTTCCGAGTTCGCACACACATTATTTGACAAGGAATTCAATCGGGGAAAGTCGGAGTTTTGTCCTTGCTTTCCTAACCAGACACGAGCTGGAAGACAAGCCCATCACCATCAGATCTAGATCTGACAGCCCTAAACGCATGCGCCAGATCAAGGGAAATATTTTCGGAATTGTGACATTTAATACGATTCAAAGATTACCCATTAACTTTAGGAAACTTCTAAAAAATCACAACTCATTAATCCTTTATCCTTTTTCCACAAAATTTTAAAGGAAGCTTTAGGTCGACGTTATCTACCAGTGTACCAAATTAGAGACCCAAATTCCAAAGAAAAAGGGTGTTTTCTTCATAAGCAAGCTATCATTATAAACTAAGCCAATTAATTTGGTATTCCCTCTTTCTTTGCCATTAAATTATTATTTTGAATTCCTTGAACCTCAAGGAACCCTAACGGCTCAGAATCCCACCTTGGGAATATTCCTTAGCCTCTTACTTATCTTTTATCTATTTTCTCTTTCTTCTTATTCATTTCTTATCAAAATATCTCTTTTCAGGGATTTCTCTTTATCTCTCTTATTATTTTCCTTATTGGAATTCCTTTTAACATTAGAAACATCATGGATACGAAAATCCATCAAAGATAACTCAATTATACCTCTTTCCACTTATTTTCCACATTTTATCATTGTTTTCAAATTTCTTTCTTAACAAAGAAATATTTAATTGGTCTTTTCTTTTCTCTTTGCATTATCTTTGCAACTTTGGACTCCTTGAGACCCAAGGAACCCAAGAGGCACGAAATCCCTCTTTTGATTTTCCTTCTAGAGGTTTCCACATTTTCCTTTTCTCCAGTTCTTATTTTCTCATTAAAAGATGGAGTTTCCTTTGTCTTTTTCTTTGTTATTGGGCCCAATAGCCAATAAAACCCACAAAACAACCAACAAGGATATTGTAACCGAAATCCATTTATTCAAAACAAATTATATCATTATTTTTCCAATATCTTTAATATGAGAAATCTCCAAATGAACCCAAAAGTTGGGGTTGTAACAGGAACAATAGTTCAAACAAGTATTTATCTAGCCAAGCATTCATACTAGCATACATACAAATAAGTCGATACTATAGTTGGGTCAAGAGATTAAGCGTACCTTACAAGTAGAGAGCAAGTAAAGATTGTTGAGTAAAATACCTAGAGATGGTCCAAGCCAACATGGACCTAAGACCTAAAAAGATACAACATATAGTCTTAAGTCACAAGGGTATTGATATATAAACATCATATGAGTCATGTGGATGTTACCCTAGATCTAGGTTTCAAGTAGTTCAAACGTAGTTTCCAAAGTTCCAAACATGCAAGAAAAGATTCCATAAAGCATAAGCATCAACACTAGATTTAGGTCTAGGTGAACCATCCACCTTAAGAGTGATACTAGATAAACATGATCTCTGATTTGCATATAAGGGAAGCATGAGATTCATATTATTATCATGCTTTAGCACGCAAGATCATGATAAAGTCATATTAGAACAATTCCATGCAATAGGGTTATACCACCAAGTTATAAGATCATAAAAATGCCTCAGGTAGATAAAGTTGATATTAGTGCTACAAGCATGATTGGTTTACTGATTTGAACAAGATAGACCATGGGGTTAACATAACAATCATATTTCATCATGTGGACCCAACTAGGCCAACAAAGACATTTTGTGCACATAATAGGTACTTGGAGTATCAAGAGTTATAAGTGGCCCACTTATCATGAGATATTAGTTCATTATGTCACAAAGCATAACAAAATCCACTGATTTCAAGATTGCAATATTAGATGACATCAATCAAAGATGAGATTCAAGACTTAATTAAGTTATAGCAAGCATACATTTAAGAAGTCACCTTTTGGGATGGTATGCAAATCTTTGCATTATGGGGATCAATTACTTCGTTTGGGCAGAAAGAAATAGAATGATGCGTGATCAGGGAAAATGCAATATGTGTATGGTTTTACAGACTTTTGCTAAAGAAATGAAATGGCATGTTAAGTGTAGGACTGAGATTTTGTAGAATCTCAGTCCGAAGGTGCGTTTATACTGGGGATTTTGTAGTTAATACCCTGTGTATAGTTCCCCTTTTCTGGGCCCAGCTGGGTGCCACGCAATATTTGTATAAGTCACTATACACCTTTTTTGGTTTAATACATTTACCTTACCCCAAATAAAAGTCACCTTTTTGGTCAAGAATGAGAATTTAGATTAAAGAGAACATTAGGGTTCATTTAAAAGGCCCAAGAGCAAATAACAATAAAAGGTACTTAAACTTTAATGATTTAAGGAATATGAAAGCCTAGAGGTCATTAATGATCATATAGTGCATGATTGAAAATGATTTATAAACAAAAGATTATAAAGTGACTTTATTTTGCAAACAAGATAGGATAAGAGAAAAATTTGACCTTGAAACTATTTTTATTAGGTAGATCATGTTCTATAGATCTAAAATCATATATGATATGTCCAAAAAGTCTTAAGGAGTGATTATGGATTTTTCAATCTTGATCTAAAGGTCATGGAGAGGCCATGAGGTCCCCTGAGAGGCGCCATTGGGCCTGGGAGAATAGATACCGGTCCATCCCCCAGACGCTTCTAGCCAACCTTGTGTAGATGGCCAGTAGTGTAGGGTCTCTTCCCAACGCTTCTAGCTGCTCTGCACATCCCTTGCACTCGAACACGACACACCAACTGTATGTGCTTGTGTGACGGTGAAATGTGAAGGAGATCACCGATGGCTTGAGGTGGGAGGATGGGTGGCCAAATGAGGCTACAAACTCACTGCCAGGGCTGGTGGGAGTGTGGAGGACTCGTAACCATTGTTGGATTTTCTTAGGAAGCAAAGGTGAAGGGATGCCCAAAAGGGCCCTTGAGGTGGCCCCAGATAGAGCAAGGGGGAAGAGAAGGTGGCTAGAGGGTGGTAGGGTTAGCCAAACTCAAGGAAAAAGTGGAAAAGAGTAATGGGAGGATTTTTATATGTGAAGAAGGTGTCAATTTGGGAGGAGATGGCACAAAAAGGAGGTGCCAAAATATGGAGTAGGTGGTTTTTGGCATCGTTCACGCTGGAGAACGGTACGAAGGTAGAGGACGAGACCACAATTGTTCGATTAGGGGTTGGATCCATGGCTAGATGATCCAACGGTTCAAAGTTGCAATTGAAAAGATCAAGGCCAGTGATTGGTCCCTTATGGAAATGTTGGATTGCCAAGCAATGAAGAGGGGTGGAATTGGGCCGCGCCAAATTTGAACCCAAAAGTGCTAGAAATTCATTTTAAAAGGGTTAAAAGCAAGGTTTAAATCTAGGCAGATTCAAAATACCATATCTCCTTTTCACTAGCTCCTATTTGGGAAAAACAAGATGTATTGGAACCATGGGAGAGAGCTCTTCAATATGAGAATGATAAAAAAGCACAAATGTTCACAGATATATGATCAAATTTAATAGAAAAGTGATGGTGTTTGATATCACTGGAAACTTCATTTTTATCAAAAAGAGTATCACCGAGGTGGTAAAATCATACTAGAAGGATCAACTGTGAATCAAACCGAATATGTACATGAAATTAATCATGAGGACAAGGGAAATTTCAAAAGTAGAAGTCAAAATTGAAATGTGAATTTCTAGGTCGTTGTGGAATCTAAAATTCTTCTAGTAACACAGAAACCTCATAGATCTAGTAGGACACAACTTGATCCTAATAGATTTGGTTATCTTGTCACTCTAGAAGGTGATGAGTTGGTCATAGATGATAAGCCACCAACCTATCTAGAATCTAATAAGGGACCAGAGACTGAAAAATGGCTTGAGGCCATGAGATTTGAGATGGAATCCATGTACACCAACAAGGTATGGAGCTTGGTGTATCTACCCAGAAGGGGTAAAACCCATAGGGTGCAAGTGGGTTTTCAATAAGAAGACTGACAAGGGTGGTAAGGTAGAAAACTATAAGGGCAGATTGGTTGCAAAGGGTTTCAGACAATTTCAACTTGTTGTCAATGATGAAACATTTTCTCATGTGCCCATGGTTAAGTCCATCAGGATCATGCTTGCTATTGTAGTTTATCATGACTTTGAGATTTGGTAGATGGATGTTAAAACTGCATTCCTTAATAGGAATCTTCTTGTGGATGTGCACATGACACAACCTAAGGGTTTTATAAATCTAAAGGATGCAAATAAAGTTTGCAAGCTACAAAGGTCAATCAATGGATTAATGAAAGCCTCTCGAAGCTAGTATCTTCATTTTAATGAGATAGTCAAAGAGTTTGTATTTACTCAAAATGAAGATGAACCTTATGTGTACAAGAAGGTTAATAAGGGCATAGTGTCATTCCTCATATTGTATGTATATGACATACTATTTATGGGGAATGGAATTCCTTCTTTAAAGATGGTAAAGAACTGGTTGGCAAGCACATTCTTTGTGAAAGACTTGGGAGAAGAACCCTATATCTTGGGAAATAACATCTATAGAGATAGATCTAGAAGGATTCTTGGACTAAGTTAGAGAACATACATTGAAAAAGTGTTGAAGTGGTTCATCGTGGAAAGGTCAAAGAGAGGAAACCTACCAATGAATCATGGAGTTACCATCTCTAAAGGTCAATGCCCCAGTTCTTGTAAATAAAGGGAACACATGTGTTTGATTCCATATGAATCATCAATTGGATCAATCATGTATGCAATGTTGTGCACCCATTCTGATGTCACATATTCCTTGATCATAATGATCAGATATCAATGAGATCCAAGTGATGCTCACTGGAGAGGAAGAGTTGGTGGTAAAGGGTTACACCGATGCAAGCTTCCAATCTGACAAATATGATTACATATAGAAATCTATATTTGTGTTTTGCCTAAACAACAGAGTTGTGAGTTGGAAGAGTTTCAAGAAAGAGATAGTTTTTAATTCTATAGCAGATGCCAAGTATATTACTACATTGAATGCATCAAAGGAGGAAGTATGGACCAATAAGTTCATCTCTGAATGTGGGGTTGTTACAAGCATCAACAATGCAATTGAGCTATATTTGACAACAATAGAATTATTGCACAAGATAAGGAACCCAAATCGCATTAGCTTTCCAAGCATATACAAAGGTAGTTCCATCTCATATGAGAGATCGTACAACAAGGAGATGTGAAGATTTGCATAGTACAAACTGAGAACAACGTTGCTGACCCCTTGATAAAGGCACTTTCACAACATAAGAATGATGGTCGTGTTAGATCACTTGGAATAAGATTCGTGGGTGATTGACCCTAAGTGCAAGTGGGAGTATGTTGGTATGTATGCCTAGAGAGCCAATCACATGATGATTGTAATGGCATAACTTGTAAATGAATTAATTAATTATAAAGACAAACTTCTGATTTATTCTATTCTATTCAGTTATGAGATAATGATGGAACATAATAAATGTATAAAGGATGATATTGCTCAATGACGTATGTCTTTGGGTTGAGGACCTAAGCAACAGGATCATATGTATGTCATGAGTATACATTCTTTCTATGTCTGTAGCTGGTTATTACTGTGGAAGCAATGTAGACAACATCAATACATAAAAATAGATTGTGTGTTGGTTGATAAGAGAATATCATCAGTCTTGATATGGTATATCAAACCAAGCACATAGATACATGTCAGAGAATAATGTATCAGGCGGACCCACCATGAGAGTGACACATGGAAACCATTATAATGGTATTCATAGTCGACTCTCATAGTGTTGGTGGTGATTGTGGTTCTTAGACCTGAAGTCGCTAAACTCATCACATGTTGTTCGGTATGCTTTGACATCATCTAATATAATCTTGAATAAGGGTTTCCATAACATTGATGATTGGGTGACCATGACACATGGGGAGTGACTGTGAGTGATGTATATGGGATTTGTCCCTCCTATAGGAGTATGATATCCTAGGCCTCTTGATAAGCGAGACTGAGAACAACATGACCATGCACATGTGACTGAATATCTGATATTGAGCTTACATATATCACAGATTGTCTTCTCTAGTTCAAGGAAAATAGATCGAATGTAAAAGAGGATGACTACTCCATGCCTTGAGTTCAATCTAGAAATCAGTGAAAAAGGAACTATATAAACACTATAACACCAAATGCAGATTGTAGGTTAAAGTTGCTCTCCAAATTTCTATTTACTTGGGTAGAATTGATGTGCAACTAGGCACCACTTGTGAAGTCATAACTAGTTATGAACATTCATTGTCAACTTATTATGGGACCTATAGGGTCACACACATAGGATTAACCTAGAAGAGGATTTTTTTATCATGAATGATAATTGAATTGAGTGATAAAGTGTTTAGGCATCAAATTCAAGAAACAAATCAACTGATTAGCTCATGTGATGAAATGACCAGTTAGAGTGTCAGGTTGATTGGATATTGCATTGGCAGAATTCTGGCTGAGTTGGGGAGAAAAACGATCAGTTCATGGTGCTAGACGACTGTTTCACTAAGTGAAACACCTAGTTTGTGGTGTAATTCGATTGCAGCAAGGATTAGTGTTGAATTCATGTCGTGCATTAATTGGAATAGAATCACCAATTCATATGTGATTGGGAAACATGAAAAAATGACCAGTGTTCTAGTTGAACCGATCGACTCACGTGCCAACTGACTAGTTCACTTGGTGAACCGATTGGTTCACCTCTCGCATGTTACACAATTTGTGAGATTCTAGTCCCTTCCACTCCCACATAGACTGGGAACCCTGACCCTAACCCCTCCTATAAATAGATGGGTGCTGAGGGCTTCTAAGACATATCAATTTCCTCTCAAAATTATTTGCCTTCTCTGGTTGTGGTAACCAAGACAACCCAAGAAAGTCCTACCCGATGAAGGGAAGGACATCAAGGGAGAATAATTGTAGGAGAGCAAGTTGGTGACTAGTACACCAACATGATGGACAACTCCTTCCTATCCATTCTAGTATGATGATAAGAGTTCTAGGCAGTCCAGGTTGACTTCCATAGAGGTGTGGAGGTCGTTTTCTCCCGCTAGGAGGACAACATCAACCTGCTTTCCGTAGTCAAGATAAGGAGGCACATCAGATGAGTCCCAGTGCAACTAGAAGATAGATGCACAACTACAATGACAAGGATATGTTGTTGGACTTACTCTAGGACCAAGTATATCCTCGAAACCATCCTTTCCATTATATAGGTGTTGATTCCATCTGCTGGTTTAATGAAGAATATGGAAAAAAATGTTTTGTTACCACTACCTATTCTATCACCATATTTCCCTACAATGGGCTCATGCCAACTAGGTTGCACGTGCTTGCATGGATGCTTGTTAAACAGAGTGAAAAAATATGGGAAAAGATAGAGCAACTGTTACCAATTAGAAGAGAAGTTAGGGACAAAGAGGACTTTCCACCAAAGATCATCTTCTACCTTGGTTCAGCCTTTCCTTCATGAGCATGCGGTCAACTAGGTAGTTGACTTTGAGCCTTAGACCTCTTATGTAGCAAGAAAGAGGGACGTCACCTTTACCTTCCTCTGACAAACTTATCGATGGTCTCAATTACCCCGGTGATGGTCGAAGTCGAGTGGATGATAAGGAGGTATATCTAGCGAGGGTACATAGTGTATATAGGGTGAAGGAGGGTTCTTGAAAAGAAATTGAAGGTAGGGATGCGATCCTTGACACTTCATAGATGTATTGGTGGTTTTGTAGAGGGTGGACATCCCATTATATAGCTATAACTTTGGTGGACAGGGCTCAGTTGAGTTAGAAAAATGGGCAAATCCTTAATTGCTTCCCAATGTAGGTGAAACCTAGGGTAGGTTGGTTCGTCATCACCTCCTGAACCCATTGGAGGGGTTTCCATATCTGCTCATGAAATGTGATGAGAGGAAATCAAGTAAGAATTTCAACAATACCATGTTCCTTGTTTCAATTCTTATTTGGGGTAGATGACAATCCAAGCATCATCAAATCTTGATCTAATGGCTATCATGCCATGTGAATATCAAAGGGAACAAGTACTATTTCCTTTAAAAATTATGATATTGAATTCATATTCTCATAATCCTCTTCACTTTAGGAAATGTAGTAAATTCGATATCTCTCTATCCTCTAATCTTTTTAATACCAAATTTTAGAGGAAGGTCTTAATTACTTTTGTCAAGGTGTGGGTGAGATTGGAGACCAAAATACAAAAGTTAAAGACACTTTTATCTGTCTCCAAGTCTTCCTTTTATTCCATTTATTTGATGCATCAAATTAATCCTTTTCTCTTCCCAACTTGGTCATATTTCTTATTTTGATTACTTTTCTCATTAAAAAAACAATATGGAAATGAAACCAAACCATTAGTTGCCTTCTATACCATTTTTTTATAAAACTCTATAAAATTCCAAATGTAAATTATAAACCCATTATCTTTAGTATACCACATAATATTGGATTTTCTCTCTTTCTTTTCCTCATATCTATTATTGGTTTATTGAAAGATAATAAATCACGAGAATCATTGCAAAGAAGATATTGAAAATTAAATCCATACTTTTTTTAAAAAAGTCATATCATGTTTTGAATGTATCCTTAACAAACCAATATTTTCGTTTCAATTATGTAAATGCTTGTGAAAAACTATCTTATAACATCCTTTCCATCTTATAGAAATTTTGCCTTCAAAATTCAACTAATCATACAACAATTCCAAGATGAGAGTCCACCTTTAGCTCCCATTTGGATTTGTCCTCACCAAGGTGCTTCTGAAGAACCTTTACCATCTCTATCTTTTTATTATTGATCTCTTTCACCTTGGAGTGTATTACCCTCATAGGAGACTCAGGGTATGTCAATATCCCTTGGGAGTTCAATAGGCTCAGTGTTCAATAGATGGGTAGGATCCTTCACATTGTGCTTCAGTTTGGACACATGGAACACATCATGAATCGTACTATATTATGGTGGTAAAGCTAGAGGATAAGTAGTCTCACCAATCCATTCTTGAATCTCAAACCGAACCACATATCAGGGACTTAACTTTCATCTATTTTTAGCTATAGCTCGGAGGTTTTAGATTTTTAGAAACACATGATCACCTATAGTAAAGTGAAAATATGTCTGCTTTGCATAAAAATACAACTTCTATCGATCTTGGGCTCTCGTTTGCCTTTTCTTGATCAAAGAGACCTTGTCAGCATACAACTTTAGTTCCTCTGAAATAATCAAGGTCCTCTCATCGACATCATCCTAATGAAGCGGAAAACGACAAGTCCTCCTATATAGAGCTTCATATGGAGACATCGTGATACTTTCTTGGTAATTATTATTATTAGAAAACTTAGCTAAGGGTGTGTATTGTTCTCATGATTCACCCAATCCAACACACATGCTCTCAATAGATCTTCTAAGGTTTGGATCATCCTTTCCAACCATCTGTCAGTCTGGGGGTGATAAACTTTTCTGAATTTTAGCCTTGTACTGAGTTCTTTTTGAACTTGTTCCAATACTTTGAAGTGAACTTAGGGTCACATTAAAATATATTTGAACTCAAAACACCATGCAAATGAACTATCTCTCTAATGTATTCACTCAAAACACTATGCAAACAAACTATCTCTGTAATGTAAAGCTCATCTAAGTCTGATACCTTGGTAGTGACCTTTAGAGAAAGGAAGTGTGCAGACTTGGTTTGGCGGTCCACCACAACTCATATCGGATCATGACCTTTTCTTGTCATGGGAAGACCCACCACAAATTACATTATGATATGGTCCCATTTCTACTCAGGAATCTCAATCGATTGTATTAACCCACCAGGTCACTAGTGCTTAGCCTTCATCATCTGGCACATAAGACAACTAGCCACATATGATGGCATGTCTCTTTTAATGCTTGTCCATAAAAAGTATCACTGCAGGTACTTAAACACCTTACGGGTTCTGGGGTGTATAATATACTTTTATCCATAAGCCTCTTGCAAGATTTTAGTCTTTAAGGGTGAATGCTTAGGAACCCAAATACAACTCTTATATCAGATTCCAACATCCACACCCACCGAGAGGCATGTTTAAAGCTTTACCATCAAACCCTTCATCTTCTATAACTCTGGGATGGCTAACTGAACTGCTACAAGCTCGGTCATAAGGTCTGGCTTGATCTAGATATTGGCAAGATGAATCATATCAGCTAAAGGCTATGGATCCCATCGTGAAAATTCTTCCTGCCTCTTCCACTAGTTGACCAAACTAGCTATACAACTGATACATTTTTGATTGAGGGCATCAATTACCACATTGGCTTTACTAGGATGGTAGGCTATGGTGAAGCCAAAATCCTTCAGATATTCCATCCAACGCATTTGTCATAAGTTTAGGTCCTTCTGAGTCAACAAGTACTTTAGGCTCTTATGGTCAGTGAGGATGTCGAAGGTAGCCACATTTAGATAATGTCACCAAATCTTCAAGGCATAGACAATAGCTACAAGTTTTAGATCATGTGTTGGATAATTCAACTCATTGGGCTTGAGTTGTCTCGAAGCAAAGGCGAACACATGTTTTATTTTTTCTAACACACATCCTAAGCCCATCTTTGATGTTTTAATGAAGATGATAAAACCTTTATTACCTAAGGGTATAGTCAGAATGGGGTTAGAGGTAAGGTTTTCCTTCAACTCCTACAAATGCTCCTCACATAGATCGGACCGTATGAGCTTCTCATCCTTATGAGTGAGCTTGGTCAAGGGAAAAGTCATCTTTGAGAAATCCATAATGAATTTCCAGTAATACCCAACCAAACCTAGGAAGTTGCAAATCACGAATGCATTCTTTGGGGATGGCTTTTCTTGAACGGACGCTACCTTGGAAGGGTCCACCAAAATGGTTCCTCCAGATATAATATGCCCTGGGAACATAACTCAGTCTATCAAAAACCACACTTTGATAATTTCCCATAGAACTTTTACTTTCTAGGTCAAGGACCACTGATAGGTGTTGATGGTGTTGTTCTAGGTCATCAGAATAAACCATGATGTAATCAAAGAGAACTATGAAAAAGGTGTTAAGGAAAGGTTGGAACACACTATTCATGAGATTCATGAACACACTTGGAGCATTGGATAAACCAAAATGCATAGCTAAAAGCTCCTAGTGGCCATAGCTGGTTTGAAAAGTGGTCTTTGGGATATCCTCACTCCTAACACACAACTAGTGTTTATTAAAACTCAGGTCAATCTTTGAGAAGATTCAAGCAGCTTTGAGCTGGTCAAACATGTCATGTATACTAGGTAGAGGATACTTGTTCTTAACGGTATCCTAATATATCATTCTATCATCTATGCACATATGGAACAATCCATCCTTCTTATTTATGACAAGGACCGTGCTCCCCATGAGGATGTGTTGGGTTGGATGAAGCCATTGTCTAATAATTCCTACAATTGCTTCTTATCAAGCTATTTGGTGGGAGTCATCCTATATGGGGCCCTAGAAATTGGGTTTGTCCCGAGAGCTAGCTCTATTGAGAAGCCCACTTCTCTCTCCGTAGATATGCCTAGAAAATCATTTGAGAACACATCAACATAGTCCCTAAGGGTTGCACATTCTATTCCACACCAGTCACTATAGCTAGGGATGCTCGACAACCTTTACCTATCATCCTTCCACTTATATAGCTCACACATACAGGCTGGTGGTAGCATCTTTCCTACCTCTAATGGTAAAATGGGCATGACGTGGTCTCACTATTCTTATTTTTTTTCCCTACAGTTTGTTTTTGCATTAGAGTTATAAATCCAATTCATTCTTATAATGAACTCAAAATGATTCATATCAACCAGGATAAAGTCGGTAGGGAGTCTATTGTTCATATATTTAATAGGCATGACCGGTGTCTTAAGTAGGGATGAGAAGACACGCCCACTAGGGGTAGTGACTTCTAAGACATATACTAAGTCCTTGAAGTCCAAACAAAGCTTAGTTGTGAGATTTATAGAGATGAAAGTATTAGTAGAACCAGACTCAAATAAATCTTAGACATTATGGCCCATTATATCAAGCATGCTACATCGTATTTATAATAGTCAAACTATGCACTTCATGCTAAAGTATACGAAACATAATTCTAGGGATGGTAATCTTCTATGAGATGGTAGGCATTGGCCTAAGCTTATTCATTATGAATGGAAAAGACTTGGGCCTATCGACACTCTCCTACGGGAGGGGCTTCTCCCTAGGTGTTGCAACCACTGGTTGAGACACCACTGGACCTGGACCTTGAGTGTTAGGAAGAGGATAGTTGGACCTCATATGGCCCTCTTGTTGGAAATAATAGCACACTTTCTTTTGATGGTAACATCTTCCAGGGTGCTCTCCTGATGAGGCTTTCCCTTCACTTCTTTCCTACCCTTGCCATTATTACATCCTTAACCCTTTCTATTATCATTCCTTGGTGTATAAGTGCCTTCATTGAACCCTAGATATCCCTTAGGTTGGTTCTGAGCAGGCAATATGGTATTATCCATGTCTAGGGTGAAGTTGAGGGCCTCAATGATGTTAGGTGGTTTACTCACCATCACATGAGGTTTTATCTGGGGGTGCACATACTCTAAAAAATGTTCCACTTGTCATTCTTCGATAACCATATAGCCAAAACACTCTAGGAGACAGAACTTCCAAGCATAGTCCTCCACTGACATGGTACCCTAGTAAAGGAGCATGAATTGCTTTTGCTTCTCCTTCTAGGAAGAGCTGGGAATGAATCTTACAGAGAAGATGGTATGGAAGTCCATTCGGGAAATCGGTTCCTCATTCAAGATTTGGCCCATGATATAATTTTCCCACCACATCTTTGCTTCTCTTTAAAGAAGGTGAGCGGCAAAGAGAACCTTTTTGTTCAGTTGCACATCTAGAATGCAGAAAACATTTTCCATAGCCAAAAGCCAGGCATCTGCCTTATCAACCACCTCAGTCTTGTCTTCACCCGATAACTTCTTTATATTCAGCTGGAAAAAGTCAAGGATGGTGGATCCAAGATGAAGGCAGACAGGTAGGGGTTCACCATTCTCATCTCTGGCAACATCTTTGAGTGCTAGGCCACTAATGGCCTCAATGAGATTCTTCTGTTGCTCCAACTACATCACATCAGGGGTATGAATAACAACTTGCTTGACTATCTGTGCGGAGTCGGCAACATGGTTGGGGTCATCCTTGGGCTCATCTTTAATCATAGGTTCACCTTCGAGATCAGGATCATATTCATGGTTCAACATGCTAAAGGGGACATCCTCTTCGTTAGAACATCTCTTAGAAGAGGCCTTATCTTCCCTCTTCTGCTTCTTAGAGGACTCTCCCTCCATGGACCTCCTCCTCTTATATGAGGATAGTCTCTTCTCACGGGAGGGCCTCCTCTCTAGATATTTTTTGAGTGTGTCATTAGGGATGTAGGCGAGCTTCATGTAGGCCATGCTAGTTTGAATAAATATCTTTACTTTAGCATAATGTTTAGGGCATTTAAAGAATCATTAAAATTATGTCCTCAAGATCTTATTTACATGCATTTTATCATTTGATGGAGGATGCCTTAATCACTAGTATCCATAACCCTATTACTTAGAAGGGTAGAGGAAGTAGTTATCAGGTATGTAGGGTTTTTGTGAGTGAATCAAGGGGTAGAGAAGGGATGAAACTAGATGAGAAGAAACTCCTAGAGGTATTTTATTTCGAGTAATATCCTCTGACTTTGTCCAGGAGGGATGCATGTGTCCGAGAGTCCTCATAATATGACTAGAGGTGTGGAGGAATGTTTTGCCAGACCCTAAGTCATCCTTTCATACACCATCATCTTTAAAAAATACTCTAATAATTCTCTTAGTCTCTACAAAACTTTTAAAATTTAGTAATTATTAAAGGTTAAATGGTAAAATAGGCTCTGATACCAAATGTAATGACCCCCTTCCTCTGTTATCCCCAATTAAGGTTAACCGAGAGGGCAAAGGCCATTATCATATTTATAGGATCGAGGTTTAGCAATCAACTAAAATTAATTATAAATTTCATTGAATGGAAAAGTGTTGATACAATATGAAAGATAAACTCTCCACTAAGGAGTTACATGATATGTGAATCTATTGATTGCAACTGGAAATAAGAACTATCTAACTAAATCTCCCATGGTATTTTTACTATCTTTTCTTTTGGTTATTCTTGGATGTCCATTTAGCACTTTATCTAAAAATTACATGAAAACACAATCAATATAGCAAGTTATATTGGTATGTGGGGGAAACAAAATATTAGCATGTAGGTGTAATAATATAATCAGCCATAGCAACAATTATGATTAAAATTTTGAACAAACATTTTCTTGTTTTAACCTCACCACTGTTATCCTATTTTTTCAATGGTGTGCCCTCTCTATAGGGGAGACTCTTTATGAGGAACCCTCTATTTAATGTTTGATACCTACAATAGGCATTTCATAACCTTCCCTTACTGAGTTTAGTTTCATATGTAGGCCTTCCTTTCTGAGCTTGGTCTGAGGTGATCTTCCTTTACAGGCTTGATCAATAGTCATCCCCATGATGACTTTATTCACCCCAAGCTCTTTAACTCATGAGTGATGATATAAGGTTTGAGCATGTTTCATTTATATAAGATGATACCCAGAGTGACTTTGTAGATTACAAGAAGCAATTAAACACACAAATATTTAATTGAAATCCAATCAAAAAACTCTGAGAAACTATGAAAGTAGGTTAACATGAGTAGTCATAGGTGCAACCACTCACATGTAACTTAAAGTCCAAGTAAATAGATGTAGTTGATAATAAGAAAGTAATCACCATGGAATTAATACATAACACCCAAGTATTAATTTTTTTTACTCATAAACTCACATCAAGACTGACTTGAGTTCCAAGCTAGGGTTTCATTAGGGTTTTGGCTTTGCAAACCCTAGTTATCACTTTTAATGTCATTTTAACTCACAAGTCATAATTTGATGTTATACAAATTATTAATCTCAAACTAAGTCAAAGATGTCCTTTTTATCCAAAATGACTAAACTTTATCCATCAAATCCATATAAGCATGTAATGATCACTAAAACTAAGAAATTAGGGTTTCCATGCTTTTAATATATTAAAGTTAGTAACTTTAGGCACTTCTAGAATTTAGAGTAGAGTTAGGTCTTGAAACTAATTTTCTTGGTATCCTTGCATTTTTCTGATCAAATTTCATATGCTTTCCATTATTGACTAATCCTATAATTTTCTACAATTTTAGCAAAATTAATTATTTCTTGCCAATAGGGGCTCTCCACCTAGGCGATGAACCTGAGTCCTAGGCTTGCCAACTACGTTGGGCTGAGCCATTGAGTCATGCTAACTAGGCTACCTACACTCGTGTGGATGCTCATTATGGAAAAAGATGGAAAAAGACCGAGCAACCCTTACTGGTTAGAAGAGAAGTCGGGGTCAAAGAGGTCTTTCCACCAAAGCTCATCTTCTACCTTAGTTTAGCCTTTCCTTCACAAACAATAGGTCAACTAGGCAGTTGACTTTGATCCTTAAGCTCCTAGTATAGCAAGAAAGAGGACCTTAACCTTTGCCTTTCTTTGGCAAACTCATCGAGGGTCTCAGTTACCCTTGTGATGGTTGAGTTGAGAGGATGACAAGGAGGTATCTCCAGTGAGGGTACAAAGTGTCTAATGGATAAAGGAGGGTTCTAGTGAAGAAACTGAAGATAGGGATGTGATCCTCAAGTTGTACGACACTTTAAAGATGTATTTGTGGTCTTGTAGAGGGTGGATATCCCCTTATATAGATATGGCTTTAGTGGACTGGGCTCAGTTGAATTAGTTAATTGGGAAAATCCTTGATTCTCTCCCAATGTAGGTCAACCCTAGTGTAGGTTGGTTCATAATTGCCTCCTGGACCCACTTGAGAGGTTTCTAGATCTGCTTGTGAAATATGGTTAGAGGAAGTCAAGTAGGAAAGTCATCAACACCATGTTCCTGATTTCCTTTCCTATTCTCAATAGATGACAACCTGAGCATCATTGGATCTTGATCCAATGTCCATCATGCCAAGTGAATATCAAAAGGAAAGTGCATTATTTCATTTGAAAATTGTGGCATTTAATTCATATTCTCATAATCTTCTTCACTTTAGAAAATCTAGTAAATTCCATATCCCTCTCCTTTAATCTTTATAGTCCCAAATTTTAAAGGAAGGTCTTAATTACTCTTATCTAGGTGTGGGTGAGATTGGAGACCAAACTACAAAAGATAAAGACACTTTTCTTTGTCTCCAAGTCTCCCTTTTATTCCATTTATTTAATGCATCAAAGTAATCCTTTTCGCTTCCCAACTTGGCCATATCTTTTATTTTTATTACTTTTTCCATTAAAAATAATATGGAAACAAAAATAAACCATCAGTTACCTTCTATACCACTTCTATAGAAAACTCCACACAATTCCATATGTAAATTATTAATTACCCATTATTTTAGTAATTCACTCAATATTGGATTTTCTCTCTCTTTTTCCCCATATCTATTATTGGTTTATTGAAAGATAGTAAAATCACAAGAACCATAGAAAAGAACAAATAGTAAATTAATCCATACTTTTAAAAAAAAGGCATAGTAAGTTTTCTAATGCATCCTTAACAAATCAAAATTTGCACTCCAATTATCTAAATACATGTGAAAAACCATGTTATAACAAGTTGGAAAGGGCCGATCTGGGACTACAATGAGGGGGTACTTGAGAAATGTAGTCATATTGTATGACTCTTGCTGACTTATTTCAAACATATCCATAGGAAGTGTTGTTGGAGGACTAGAAATATTTAATCTTAGGGAATTTTGATGAACTGAGTTTTATTTGCTTTTCACAAGCTATTTTTCCATGTATTTCATGCATTATTGTTCATTTTTATGTTATTTATTCATCATTTATTGTTATTATCCTATGAAACATTATTACATCAAATAATAAGTATTTTCACCTAATAATGTCAATTTATCATATTTTATTTAGACTTATGTTGCTTTTTCCTTATTTGAGGTAATTTGAGCACTAACAAGGCAGCTGAGTGTTACTGACAGTAATATCAGTGGTACTGACTTAACGTGAAAATCCAACAGGGGAGTTTAAGAAATCTCGATGTTGTAGAGATACCACTCGGTGCTACCAAGATAGGGTTTGATGCCACCAAAATGCTAAGTCAGTGCAACCAACTTATGGTCTAGAGAGAATCAGTAATTGAGATTTATCAACTTGGTGTTTCCTTCCCAAGTTAGTAGTACCAACTTTCATAAGTCGAAGTAGTTAGAACTTGTAAAATGGCAACTCGGTGCTACCAAACTATCTGTTAGTAGTATTGACACTCACTGAGTGGTTCGAGTCAGCCAACAACTTGGTGCCACTGACATCTTGTTGGTGGTACCAACCTTACACGATCAATGTAGATTGAATATCAATCTAGATCTGATGGTTTGTACTTAATGACGGATAGAGCCTCACTTATAACCTAAGGGGAGTTTGATTAGACCTAGGGATTACATTCTATTTTGTTCCAACTAAGCAAAAAACTGAGAGAGAAGGAGACGAATGAGACAATCACATCTTGGATGATTCAAGCACCTCTAGAGAGAAAATTTGCAGCCAGAATGTTGCAGATTGAGATGTTCTCCAGAGGGGATCTTCTAGACCAATTTCTCTAGGGCTTTACATTAGTTTCTTATGTTTATCACTTTTCATCTTTTCTCCACCATGTATGAGATAGTATAAATCATGGAAGGCTAATCTCCTTGTTCCTTAGGACCGCAAGTAGTCCAGTATTGCATTCTAATTGACTTCCATGGTTTAATATAGATATTTATTTTAATTCTAGACTTAGACCTACAATTTCTTAAAGAATTGCCTATGCTTGATCACTACAGTCAATTACTCAGACCACTAATTTCTTTGGGAGAGGGAATAAGGGTTGGAAAGGTCATATATTTACATAGATTATATAGTGCATTGTGAGGGGGCTTCCACTATGAAGGGTATAACCCATAGGTATCCTCAATGCACCTAGCTAATCCTAATTCAGTATGAGAGTGAGATTTGTCTTAGTACATGTAGTGTATTATTCTGTAGGAGAAGGTAATACTTTCTACAAGTCCTTGGTCCAGGGTTTAGGCTAAATGCTTATTAATGAAATGTAGTTAAACACAATCTATACTATGGCGAATCTCTAATCCTAAGGAATCCACCAATATGTGATCACAATACACTTTTTTTTTCAATTCTTACAATTATTTATAATCAAACAACCAATCACCTTTTCCTTAGGCCTAGATGATTTGATCGTAGTTAGTAGTATTCTCTGGAATATGTTTCCCTGAGTTTGACATTCGAGCTGACGTGTAAACTTGTGTTTTACACACATAGCTTAGGCTTGTCACTTACCAATTCTAGACTTTCCCCATAATATTCAGATTGCCCAATCAGGTTGCTTGGTTGATTGCTCACATCATCATTGAGGAAAACTCATTTGATGAATTGACAATTAATTGATCCTTTGAATCAATCATCTGATCAGCTAATTAGACATTTTGATTGCCATATCTGAGGGTTAATTATGCTATTTATGAGTTTATATCCTTTCTAATCATATTTTTTATTACAAACTTCTATTCCCTTATGCATCTGTATGTGTGTGACCTAGCAGGTCCCTAAATCCATTAGTAGTGATGTTCAAAATAATACAAGCAAAGAGTGATATCTTGCCACACATAATTGGCAACCAAGTAATACAATTGAGTTGAAGAACAAAAACAACCTTTAAACTGAACAATGTTGTCATGACCATATTTTCTGCAAATATCCATATTAAAGTTGAAGCACAGAATGCTATCCTCTTCACATTTAATCTATGTTCCTTGAACTAGATAGGAATAACATGATCTCAACATCATATATTGACTCTCCTAATCAAGGGCATGCATTTCGTAGTCTCTTTTATCAAATGTATGTAGATATGACTCAAAATGAGATACACATTCCATATACATCACTCATATTATTCCCCAAGTATCACTGATAACATCCAATTTTGTTGATGTTACATGCCTATTTTATTCTTATTTTTCTTTATTAGCATGGACTTGTGTAGATATTCCTATATTTATCTTCTTGTTTTCCCAATATGCCTTAAATAAGTAGTAACTTCTCTCTTTCATGTAGGAAAACCATCAACTTCTACTATGAATTCAAACCATTAATTAGTGACATTTACAACCCAGGAACTGATGGAATCTAGTATATTAAGACCAATCATCAGTAGCCGCATATGGAAAACCCAACAAACTGGCAACCAATGGATGACCACTGACTTAATCTACTGATTGTAATGTTGAGTGACACCAATAGATGGTCTCACTGGCCTTGTCTACCGCATGCTCAGCAAGTAGTCACCGACTGAAGGCCAGACTGTGGCCTCATCTACCGAAGGTTAATAAGTCAGGTGTTGACCAAATTACCTACCAACACCCATCAAATGATGGTCTCATTGGACTCATCTACCATAGGTCCAACATACTCCTATTGACTAAAGAATCTCATGTAGTTTCACCTCTCAATGGTCTTGCTGGATGCACCAATCAAAGGCTTCACTGGATACATCTATATTTCAAAGGCTTAGTAAGATATCATCAACCAAAGGCCACCTGACCTTCGTCTACAAATGGATCATCGGCTGACCTCATGTACTGATGGCTCGACAAACTCTTCTCTTCTGATGTTCTTCCTCTACAAGAAACTACTACCATGACCATTAAGTGGTGCCCCAAGGCATGTGAGAGGTGAACTTGGGGCGTAAGAAAAGTCCAATCATGAGTTCCTCAAGCATCACACCATTCCCTATAAATCGGGACCACCCTTACTACTTGAAGGACACCTTCTCCTAAATGACAAAGTGTTGTCACTGACCCACACTCTCCATCAACCTTCCTAGGAGTGCGGATAAAAGTTTGAGTTCTTGCATCAACATATAGTGACCAAAGAAGAGAGTCCAAGGTCCTTTGCACCACACCTCACCTCTTCTGATTTTGACGACCCTCTTTGTCTGGAGGATGGCAGGAGTCACAATCCACATCACTGTCACCATCACCAAAGAAGAAGGAGGTCTTCATCGAGATTCATTACCCTCTTGTGGCTAATTTTATTATGTTTCCTTCCTTCTTGTTCCCCTTCCTATCGCTCCCCTCCATCCATCCATCTTCCATGTATTCATTCCCTTGTAAATCCTTACTTCTCCTCACTACCATGAGTGGCTAAAATATTTTTCTTGGGTTTGGAGTAGCCAGTAAGGCTCTCACAACATGTAAATACATATATCTATTGAATATATGCTCTTAGAAATGTTTATCTCCATAATCTTTCTCATTAATGCTTCACTTGCATGATTCATTACCATCTTGTGGAGTTTGATTACTAATGACCTTAAGAGTAGTATTAATCTATATCTAGAGTTATGGAGTGATGTGAGTTCATGGGAATGTTGGAGTACTAAAGCTAATGTTCAGATGGTTGTATTTTTGGTTCTATTTTTGTCATCTTCTGAGACAGACACTCCTGAAACCTAGATCTATCCTAAGCTCAAGATAGGAGGAAATAAACACTAATGATGATTACTCATAGACTAATCTAAGGGTATATAATCTATGTTGGGCTTGTATTGATGTGAGAGACCTTAAATGATGAAATCTGATCCAAATTCTATCCAAATACTAAACAATCTAGATATCTAATTCCATTTTTTGATTTGTTAATATACTTTTACTTTAATTTTGTTGTCTAGTTCTTTGTTTGGATGCCATCATCCTGCAAGGGACAACTATAACTCCTTTCAGTTATGAATAACAAATCTAAGACCTTACATTATTTACACCTCATCACCCTTGTCCTATTGTTTGACTCCATTTACTACATAAAGCCCCATATTATAATTGTCGGATTCTAAGCATCAACTTATAAATTTAAAGTTTGATTACACTACATGTGCTTCCCTTTTGGACATGAGATTCGATGTGATCAAATTTTAGCGCCATTGTGGGGAATAAGGCAATCAATAATGTTTCAAAATCTGAGGTCTACTTGCATATGTTAATTCCTTAAGTCTAGCGATAGACTTAACTGAACACTTTCAGATCCAATAGCATGATACCTCTTGAAAGTTCATTTAATGTAAAGTTTCTTACCTTGACTATATGATTTCATTAGGAACTTCATGCGAACTAGATCTTTCTCCGTTCACAAAAGAATTCTTGCCTCTGTAAAGAGATAGAGTGGTTGGAAATGAGGATAAGGAAGAGCATCATGTTGAGTGTCTGCATGGTAAGGAGGAGGAGGAAGCATGTTATGAACTAGGAGAGGATGGCCTTCAACTAAAGGGCAAGGAAGATGAAGATTGCAGTTTGTCTCTCCTACATTTTGCTGCCACAAGAGCCAATCAATCAAGGAACCTTGTTATCATGTCTAGGTTTAACGTTGCAAACTTGGAGTTAAAATTAGCCTTAATGAACGTTATAGAACAACAAACATTCATGGGAAACTCATCGGAAGAGAATCCCTACCACCACCTAGATGCCTTCAAAGCATATGTGTCACGTCAATGTGGCATCCCCCAAATGTAATCCATATATACACAAAATAGAAGCATCAACCATCAAAATCACACTCAAATAATGTCACAAACAACATATATCATTTGGATGTACCTTCCAATGATTATTTTGGGTGTTCCTTCTGATGGTTGGACTAGGTGTGCCTTCTGATGGTTGGATTGGGTGTGCCTTCAGATGGTAGTTTTGGGTGTGCCTTCTGATGGTTGGTATGGGTGTGCCTTCTAATGGTTTGTTTGGGTGTGCCTTCCAATGGTTGTACTAAGTGTGTCTACTAATAGTTTGGTTAGGTGTGCCTTTTGATGTTTGTTCTGAGTGTGCCTTCCAATGGTTGGACTGGGTGTGCCTTTCAATGGTTGGATTGGGTAGCCTTTTGATGGTTGGTCTGGGTGTGCCTTCCAATGGTTGGACTGGGTGAGCCTTCCAAAGGAAGTTTTGCATGTTTGTAAACCAATAGTATTCCTAGATACCTAAAAACTGATGGAAATCTTGACCTTTGACTATAAGGATAAGAAAATTTTGACCTTTGACCTCCTTTCTCTTTCCTCCTAGCTAAAAATACCCCCTTTCTTCTAATAAACCTTTCTACCCCAACCATGCTCTTAATTTTAGAAACTATCAGAATCCATCGATTTATGGAGGAGCTTCTCAAGGTCGAAGCTTTGTGAGATCATGGTAGCAAGTGGATGCAAACCTTAGATCTTGCTCCCTTAGCATTGTTCAAAGATTTCTTGCTTAGTTCCTTGCTCTATACATGTAAGATATTCACTCCTAACCTATTTTTCTTGATGTTTTCCTTCTTCTCTTGTCTTTTTTTTATGGAATCCATTGTAATCCACATTGGAAGCTTGATCATGTGGATTAAGAACCCTCTTTGTTCTCTTAGTTGCTCTAGATCCACCCCATTCTTGAAGATAGAAGCTATTGGAGATTTTGGAGTATAACACTTAGATCTTTACTTCTATTCTTTGTGATTCCTTGATATTTGGGCTTTTCCTTCACCCTTCAAGCAAGTGAAATAATGTTCAATACTTTCTTGTCTAATCATAACATGTTTTATGTAAATCTTGTTCTCGAAAATCCATAATATGAGAAAATATGTCCTTTAATGCACTATTTGACATGATAACGATGATGATATGAGATATTAAGCCTTCCTTAGACCCTAATAATGTCTTTCTTATATAAAATGAGTTTTTCTTTGAATATTCAATGTTTAAACTCTGAACTATTGGCATTATGACTCCCAAATGTCACATATCATCTATTTAGGTACCCAATGTATAGAAATCCAACCCACACTTTAAACATCATTGTATGGTGGTTAACCTCTGGTAGTTATAATGCTTTTATCTTTTTTTTTTTGAAAGGGGGACAGGAAACCCTATGATTGGGGTTACCCGTTTCTATTACTAACTAATCAAATTAAGGTTTACAAGAGACAACAAACTCAAAGGGAAATGACTCGACAAAGAAAACCTAGCTACATGACCCCGACAAGCCGAGTTGGCCACCTCATGGGCTACTCTATTACATCTACGGTTAACATAAAGCAAACTACAGAAAGAAAACTGAGTGATCAAATATTTGATGTCTTCAACCAAAGATCCAACATAGTCCCGGAGCTCCTTTTTGCCTATGCATGCATAGATGACCTCCATGGAATCTGACTCGACTTCAATGCCGTTGTATCCTTTCTCCTTTGCCCATTGCATCGCAGCTCTTGCGGCTAGCAGCTCTGATATAGCAACGCTCATCCCTGTGTTGTCCTTCTCCCCTATGACCTCCACCAGTTTGCCTGTGTCATCCCTAACGGCCCACCCAATTCCCACTCTCCTGTCCTCCCCGACAGACTCGTCGATGTTAATCTTCCACCTACCTTGCGCTGGTTTCGTCCATCCGCCGTTCTTCCCGCCAGCTTCCCCCGCAACGCCTCCCCCCTCTCTTCCCTGCTGAGCACTGACCTCCTCCCCGTCACGTTCCATTGCAGTTGTACCTCCACCCGGCCTCGCAGCGTCGTAGCTGCTGCCCCGCAGCACTGCATGGACTTCTATCTCAGACCCGCTCCCCTCTATGGCACCTCCATGACTCACCGCAGCAATATTATTACTTCCATGCATCGTTTCGTTGCCACCCATGTTATTCTTGTGCCCTGCCTCTTCGTTGTCGTCCCGTCCGAACGTAGCTGTCTGCCCCACTCCTTCTCCTTGTGGTGTGCCACCTGCCTCCATCCATTGCTGCTGACGTGTCAGTCTGTTGTCTTCCTCTCCCCCTGTCATGCTTTGACATTGTCCTCCCCTTCTCATCATCGCCAGCGCCCCCCTTAGCATGTACCCACTCTTGACGTCGTTACTTTGGAACGTTCTCATGCATCTTGATCTCCACGCTGTCCACATACCTACCACCATGAACACCTTTTCCTCCATGGAGCTCCTGTCCAGTGTCGCGCCCACCACTGCGTTTATATCCTCGTCCCTAACTTCATCCACCCACGCATGAACTCCCCTTGGTGTTTGCTCCCAAACCTCCACCGCATTGGGGCAACAAAAAAGCATGTGCGGTATTGTCTCCTTCTCAGTAACGCACAACATACAAGTTCCATCCTCCAGGCAATGGTGGTCATATAGGCTTCCCCTTGTGGCTAGACACCCCGTGCATGTCCTCTACAAAAAGTGTGCTTTTTTCGGACTCCATCTTGCATGCCAAATCCTCTTCCAAAGTCCATCCTCTTGTCGTTGCGCAAAGCTCCTCGCTTCCTCTTTCCCAAGTAATCCCAACCAGTACGCTGACCGTACCGAAAAGTCACCATCCTTTGAAGGCCACCACATAAGACTGTCCTGGGGTCGCCTCCAGCTCAGTTGGATCGCACATATTCTTTCAACATAGTGTTCCGGAAAACAAGCTTTGACTTTATCCACCTCCCATTGTGTGCCATCTTCTGTCATCGGTTCCCTCACTTTGCGGTAATCTGGTCCATCCTCTCTTTTCAAGCGTGCAAGAGTTTCATCTTCTTTCGGCAGCCAGTTGTCCTCCCAAATATCCACCTCCATTCCATCGCCTACTCTCCATTGTGTCCCTTCCTTTACCAGTGCCTTTGCTCCCCATAGACTCCTCCAAGAATAACTAGGATTGTATCCCCTTCCAGCTTCCCATATGGATGTTGATGGATAATACCTGGCTTTGAGTACTTTAGTCACTAATGATTCTGGGTTGTTTTCTATTCGCCACAATTTCCTAGGCAGGAGGGCTTGGTTAAAGGTCTAGAAATCTCTAAAACCAAGACCCCCTGTCTCTTAGGCTTGCACATTCTTTCCCAGCTTAGCCATGACATCTTCCTTTTTTTATCTTTTGCTCCCCACCAAAATCTAGCTACCATCCTCTGCATTTCCTCTATGGTTCCCATGGGTAGCTGAAAAATACTCATAATGTATGTGGGTATTGCTTGAGCTACTGCTTTGATTAGGACTTCTCGCCCCGCCTTGGACAATAGTTTTTCTGACCACCCTTGGAGTTTCCTCCAAATCCTATCCCGAATAAAACTGAACACCTGCTTCTTGGACCTACCCATGGATGTCGGGAGACCCAGACAACTGGCATGCCTGTCCACCACTCTCACACCTAATAACTGTCTGAATTCCTCCTGTTTGTCCGCCTTCACCCCTTTGTTGAACACAACCTCCATTTTAGAGAAATTTATCGTTTGTCTCGATGCCTGTTCGTATTGGCTGATAATCTCAACTATTTTTAGACATTCAGCGGTGGTTTCTCTAGCAATCAAGATGCTATCATCTGCAAAGAAAAGATGTGAGATACAGGGCACGCCTCTACATGGCTTGATTCCATGTAGGAGGCCAGCATGGGTAGAAGTAGAGATTAAGGTTGAGAAAGCTTCAGCACATAAAATGAAAAGATAGGGAGAGAGAGGGTCACCCTGACGAAGTCCCCGTGCTGGCCTTGAACTTTGGGTTCTGTCTCCATTAATGGCAAAGGCGTGCTGGACAGACGTTATGCATTCTTGGACTTTAAAACTCCACTTCCGCCCAAACCCCAACTTCTCCAAAGTGACGTCAAGAAAACTCCACTCCACTCTATCGTATGCTTTGGACATGTCCAATTTCAGTGCTAGACTACCTTTTTTCCTTCCCTTGTCTCTCTTCATAGAATGGAACACTTCATATGCAATGAGGGCATTGTCCGTTATCATTCTACCTTGAACGAAGGCACTTTGATTCTCAGACACAATAGAGTTCATAAGAGGCTTCAGTCGGTTCGTCAGGACTTTGGATGCTATTTTGTACACCACATTGCATAGACTAATCGGTCTGAATTCTCCAATGGTCTTTGGCTTGTCGGTCTTTGGGATGAGAACAACTAGAGTATCGTTAACCTCCCCAATGCTTTTCTCACCTTTCCACCACCCCTTGATGTAGCTTGCCACATCCTTTCCAACAATCTCCCAATAATTTTGATAAAACATCGCCTTCATGCCGTCCGGTCCAGGAGCTTTATTAGGATGCATCTGTTTAAGAGCTGCCCAAATTTCCTCATCCTCTATGTCCTTCTCCAGTTCCTCACGTTGTGCCTCCGTCACCTTCTCCTGCAACCCCTTAGTAGTCACCTCAAAATATGAAGGATTGCTAGTTTGGAACAGATTTGTGAAATGTTTCATAATTATTGCAATAATGTCCCACTCTTGTGTCTTCATAACCCCTTGCTCATCTTCTAAGCCTTCAATACAATTTCTCCTCCACCTGTTAGATGCTTTTTGATGGAAGTAAGTAGTGTTTTGGTATCCCTCCTTCAGTTCTTTGACTCTTGCCCGAGCAGCCCAATATTCCTCATTCTTCTGTAGCCAGTATTGTAATTCTTTTGATTTTTCCTCCGCCCGATCAAGGTTCCTTTGATCCGGTGGAAGAGCTTGTAACCCCTTGAGATCATTCTCCAGCTCCTTCACCTTCCTCCTCCTTTCACTAAACTTCTCAGTTGCCCAAGCCTTTAGGCTCTCTTTACACTACATCAACTTTGTTCCCAAATCCCTCCCTACCACATCCTCCCATGCCTCCCTAATAATAGAAGAGCAATTTTCTTCCCCCACCCACATAGGTTCAAACATGAAGTGCCCTTTCCTCCTCTTGTTGCTTTTCTTCCTATTCGCCTTTAGGATGATTGGAGCGTGATCTAACTCGTAAATGGGCAGGTGTATGACCTTGCAATATGTGAATAGGTTCCTCCAGCCAAGGTCGGGAAGATATCTGTCAAGTCTCTCCTGTACCAGAGTTCTCTCAGTATGACCTCTTTTCCACGTGAAAACATTTCCTTCAAAGCCAATGTCCATCAAATCACAATCATCTATAGCATCCCTGAAGCCCTGCATGAATCTGTCTTCTTTGGGTGGTCCCCCTTTCTTCTCCGCATTTGACACAATCTCATTGAAGTCCCCAAAAAAAATAACGGGCTCCTCGGTCTCACCCTTTATCCTCCTCATCAACTCCCATGTCTTGAACTTTTCTGCCTGTTGTGCCCAGCCATAAATACCCACCGCTCTCCATGCTATTCCGGTTGTGTTACTCTTTACCTCAGTTGTAACGTGCCTATGAGAATAATTGATCACCTCCACGTCTGCATCTTTCCAACAAAAACCCATGCCACATGCCCGCCCTACGCTTGATATGCACAAACCTTCAGTGAAACCACAGCTGCGCTTTACATCCTCCAGTTTCCTGTCGGCGATCATAGTTTCCATGACGAAAACTATGTTTGGACGCTCTCTCCAAACCCAAGCTCGGAGAGCTTTGCACGTGTCAGGGTCGCCCAATCCCTGGCAGTTCCAGCTAAAGATTTTCATTGTCCTTAGCGGGATTGGACTCCGCCAATCTCTACTGCTTGAGTCATAGTGACCCCAAATATGTTCTGTGTGTTCTCACTGAGCATCATGTGTCTTTTTCCCCCTCCATCCTTCATAGGCAGCACATCAAGGTCCATGTCGCAGACCTCTTCGTTCCTCCCCCTCTTTCTTGTAGCTTGTTCCCATACCACCTCCTCTTCTGGAATTCCCAAGCACACTCCTCTGCTCATTTTGTAGACCCACGGTTGGTGACGTTTTTTCCCTTTGGCCTACTTGCTTCCCCCTTTCCCTCTGGACCCAATTTCTTTTTTCCTTTGAGCCCTTGTTAAGATTCTTTTCGTTGTGGTGAGAGTACCTTCCTGTCAATCAACACCATGCAAGTGACCTGGTTCATGCACTTTCCCATGCACATCTGCCGCCTCTTTGTAGTTGAGTTTTGTTATGTCCTCAACAGTACAGATATCATCCATCTGCCCCCCGACGCGCTGGTACTGAGCTACACCATGAATTGTCTCACTATCTGACTCCAGTTGCTGTCTACTGCCATATGTTGTTTCGACATCCCCGGACGGAGCTTCATCTAACTCCCCCGACTCTGTTTCCGATGCTGCCTCGCTCAAGCAGCCATGTCCCTGCAGTCCCATTAGAGCTTCTTTGGTGTAACAGCGCTTCTCCTGCTCTCGCGATGATCCCCCATTTTTTATGCCATCCATCTGCTGTTGACGCACCCCTGCTCCGGCTGCCTCCCGTTCGACTACCTTCTCCTTCCCCTCGCCGCGGGTGCCTTTTACCGGTCCCTCCCTCCTCTGCGTTACCCCTTCCTTCTCTCTGTCCCTGTGTTCCACCACTCGTCCTTCTATTGCAATTCCAGTTGCCTCTCCACACTCCTCCCCTCCCTGCCGTCCGTCACTACCCCTCCCAGCACTACTCCGCCTCCTACTGTCGGCCTTGCCCCACTCGTCCTGTTGCTTCCCCTCATCCTCTCGCCCTGGTCCCTCATCCCCTCCTGCGCCCCCTTCTCTATCACTTCGTCACCCCCCCACCCCCCGAACACTGCTTCCTTCTTCTTCCTCTTCTGCTCTGCTCATCAACTCTGACACCTCCTTCTTCTTGAATGTCAGTTTTCTTTGTGCCCCGCCCCCTCCTACCTCCCTACCCTCCTCAGCCCGGTTTTGCTTCCACGGCGATGCTCGTAGCCACCTTCCCCAGCGCTGCTACTGGGCGCCTCCTTCCGCATCGCTTTCATAGTCCTTGTCGACATGCCCTAGCATGCCGCAATTGAAGCAGAACATCGCAAGTCGTTCGTATTTGATTTCCACTTCCACGATGCGCCCGCTCTTCACCTATAATGCTTTTATCTAGTGTTATATTGTTGATATAAAAATTGGATGAAAATATAGTACTGAAAGTAGCTCATCCATATTAGAATTCGGACATATAAATGCCTAGTTCTTGAAAATACCATAACTTCTATGTCTGATGGAATTATACGATCTTGTATAAAACCTATTAGACTTTACATAGAATTTTAGAGATAATGATGCTCGTATAGGAAGTTATTACTGCTTTAGTATAAATGGCTTTTTCGGTTGTTTTAGCCCTAGTTAGAGGCTTATTCCTCTTTATGGATAATGATCTTTGTGGATAATGATGGATTAGTAGACCATGATGGAGTCACAAGAAACATGTTTCATAAGTTTTATATCTTATGAATTTGTAATCTACAATTTATTTTACAAGAATTATATAGGAGCGTGTATGTAACTTGATTGAAATGTGTAACATTAGAGGATCTTTTGAGAGGATGTGTTCTTGAGTTTGTTCAGAGTTGAGATATCCACCTGCATTTGATTGAGTTTGCCTACAACAACAATTACCAGAGAAGCATAGAAATGGCATCGTATTAAGCTTTGTAGGGGAGGTATTGCAATCACGTCTTTCTTTATACAAGACAGGTGAATATCAGTTGTTGGGTCCTGAGTTAGTTCTACAGACCAAAGAAAGATCAAGGTGATCCAACAACAACTAAAGGTAGCTCGAGACAGACAAAAGTCATATGTTGATAACCATTGTAGACCGTTAGAGTTTAAAGATGGAGACCACATATATGTCAAGGTATCCCCTTAGAAGGGTGAGTTGAGGTTTAGTATGAAGGGTAAGTTGGAACCTAGGTTTATGGGACGTTACCCTATCAAGGACCAAGTTGGAAAGGTGGTGTAAAATCTGGAGTTACCACCAAAGTTTCACATGTTCCACAATGTTTTCCATATTTCTATATTGAGAAAGTGTCATGCCCATATAGAGCAGATGATACATCTAGTGGAAGTGGAGTTGGGTGATGATGACTCTTACGTTGAGGGTCCAGTGTTGATCCTTGATAAGCGTATGTAGAAGCTTAGTAAGAAGGACATAGATTTAGTGAAGGTGTTGTGGCATCATTGTGGTGTAGAGGTAGCTATGAGGGAGTTAGAGGATGAGATACATAGGAAGTATACATCCTCATTTTCTTATGATTTTAGGGGAAAGATCCTTGTTAGGCGTTTATGGTTGTAAGACCCCTGACCTGGTTTAATGCTTGAACATACTTGTTTTATTTAATTGGGTGCTTAATTTTGTAAATAAACATTAGATTTATGTTTTAATATTAGTTGACAAAACTATGTATTAAAATTGGGGCAAATCGGACGTAGTTTGCTCAAATCTTACAATTTATGTACTTACATGGACTTATATGCAATTTTCTCTTTTTCATGGATCTAAATGTAATTTCAAAATATATATACTTTGCTTCATGATATTCTTTATAATCTATATACGTTTCATTTTATTTCAATGCTTTTGAACCTTATTGCACAAAGATACCAACCCTTGATGTTAGTTTTGTGTTGAATAATGGTATATGAATTCTAATGGTTGGATTGAGTGTGCCTTATGATGGGTGGAATGGGTGTGCCTTTCGATGGTTGATCGGAGTATGCCTTCTAATGGTTGGACTGGGTGTGCCATTTGATGATTGTTCTAGGTGTGCCTTTTGATGGTTGGACTAGGTGTGCCTTCTGATGGTTGGACAAGGTGTGCCTTCTGATGGTTGTTGTGGATGTACCTGATGAATGCATATTCATCTTAGTTCAATCATCTCTTTCAGCCCAGTTTTGGTTACATTCATGCATTTATTGGCCTTATCTTCTTATATGCAACTTATATTGGCTTAATTGATTTTACTCCTATTTTTATTGATTTTTTGCACCCTTGTGCAGTTCGTTTTGAGCTTTGGGCCTTATCTCCTAGGCCCATATCCTTTTCTTTTGGGCTTTGCTTAGTTCTGATCAGCAACGAGCGATACCCTCTCCTCTTCTTTTCCTCATGCACCTCTCACCAGGCTACTGGGTCCCACCTTCCCACAAATGCATCACAACATCGTGACCCCACTCTTCTTCGCCTCTAACCGCGATCGCGGTATCTACCCTAATAATTGCGACCCACCCTTCTACTGCAGATCGCGACCGCGATTCCATTATCATGACCAGATCGAGCCCCCACGCCCACGACAGCAAAACACCACCCGTAGTTTCCCTTCCAACACCGCGACCTCCACCCGCAGTTTGCCTCTCTTCACCCTCACGGATTGTGATTCTGCTTCTCCCACACCTGTGGTCTCACTCCTCCACGCTGGTCGTGGTTTGTTGTGATGCCGCTGTCAAAGGAGAGGAGAAGGTCACATCTGCTACTCTCTAAGAATCATGGCCCGGCTCCCCTCAACCATGCATGGGGTCTCCTCCATTGCCATCCATCACAACATCACAGTGCCACTGCGACCTGCACGACTCTGCTGCTTCCCATGGTTCCATTGCTACTTCCCACTGCAACCACGTCTTTCCCCTGTAGCAAAGCCTCACCCTCGGTCTTCTTAATCGTGATCGCGGCTACACATAGCCGTGACCCCCACCCTCCAAAAGACCGTGACCCTCCAACACCGTGGACACCTATCCGCGATTCCTTTATTCTCAACCGCGACAACACTTCCAAGACTGCGACTGCAGTTCCCAACACCGCGATCTGCTGGACAACTAAATTGCAGCACTGCTCTTTCTCTCCAACCCGCGACCACCAGGGCTAAAAGAAAGAACATCGATCAGGAATGTGCCTTAGCCGCTTTCCACCATGCAGCACCTCGACTACCCTAACCTCATAACTACTAACCACGATCCATGGGATCTACTGCTACCACGCATAGCCAGAGATCACGACTAAGGCAAGATCACTGACAGCTATGAGTGCACGTTTGAAGGTCGCTCCCACAAAGAAACCACGACCGTGGTCTGTGATAGAAAGATCGTGACCTGCTGACAACAATCCAAAAGCCACGACTACGACATTCAAAAAGTTGTGACCGCACAAAAAGTCACGACTGCAACATTCAAAAAGTTGCGACTGTGCAAAAAGTCGTGACCTACTGCAAACTTATGATGGTCGTGAATTTAAGTCGGTGTGAATCTGACTATAAATAGAACACAACTCCATCCCTTAAAGGGGGGATCTCGGGGACGTCGTTAGGCTGCAGGACCTTCCTGGGCCTAAGGAGACGACCTCCATAGCCAAGAACCTACCCCCGTTGTGGTTTTGTAGCCTGTTCACCTAGATCTGGAGCGAAGACTCAGATCTACAAGCCACCTCATTCTGATCTGGATCTGGATCTAGATCTGCTGTGTCTATGCCATCTCTATGCCGCCATCTCATCCACGAGTTGCTCCTCCTACTACAAGCAAGGACTATGAGAAGAAAGAGAAGGTGGAGAGAGAAGATCTACCCCATCTGTCATGGTGTTCTTCCCTCCTCGTCCAGATCTGCCCCGACATTGTATAGAAGATTGTTCCTCCACTGAGTTGTGATCATCTCCTTTACCATGCTCATGGCAAAATCTTCTCTCTCTATTGTTTTTCTTGTTTCTCTAACTATGAGCGAGTAGTTTCCTTTCGTTGGGGTGTGGGGACTAGCCCTGCTGCCCATGCTTACATGCTCAAATACTAAACATTCCATTGAATGTATGTAACTTTTCATTTTGTTGTTAATCGTCGATGTGTGCTCGTGGATTGATCACCTGTTTGCATTTATCTTGTTCGTTTCCTATGTTGTGAGAACTCCAATATGTAGGATTTGAATGTCGATTAATGCGGTTGACTCCTTGATGAGAAATCGGATGGGATTCCCTGAAGTAGCAAGTGTGTGATCCGTGAGGTGACGAGACATCTAGCCCACAGTGATGCTTTTGTGTGCCTAACACCTGTATAGGGGCCCCACAGCTTCAGTTGGATATCTGTATCTTCAGAGTAGTACGTTTGTGATCTGGATGGTGATGAGACATCTGATACCTCAGGTGATGCTTATGCAAACTTGACACCCGTATGGGGGGTTTTGCAGCAGCTCTATTTGGATGATTATATCTTTCCTGGATGTTTGTGTTTGTATGTGTTTGCATGTGTAGTGGTGGTGAAACCCGGGACCATCCCAGTGATTTCCATCATTAATCTTTAATCAACCTTTAATCCTACTCTTTTACTTTCTTTGCATTTAGTTTAATTAAACTCAAATCAACCAACCTTGTTCTAAATATTAGTCTTGATTCAATTCAGTTCAACTAGAGAAAGATTCTTAAAAATGTTGTCCCATGGGATTTGATCCTTAACTATATTGTGATAAGACTCGTCCGCTTGCAGGTGGTATTATTGCACGTTGTTTTGGTTAAAAACCTAGGGATTTCAACCCTAAGTGAGTTTGTTAGTGCGATAATATAAGCCACGTCAAATTCTGGCACCGTTGCCGGGGACAACGGAATCATCTAGTTAAATCGAGTTCTTTTGAGACTAATTTAGGTTTTTATTTTACTTTTTATGCTATCGATCATATAAACTTGAATTCGGTTCTACTCCATCCATCTTACTAGTGAGAGATCTTTTCATCCTAGGTACCCACAAAGTCTAGTGTATGTGTCGCTCGGACAGTCCCAGACTCTCTACTAGCTTTGACCCTGAGATAGATAGAACCTTTCACCGTCAGTACAGAGAGAACCAAGCAAGAATGGGTCAAGAGGAGGAAATTGCTCGAAGGGTAGCTCAATCCCTTAATGCACAAAGAGATAGGCTTATGCAAGAAGCCTGAGTCGCAGTTCAAGAAGAAATCCAAGCAGCTCAAGTAGTAGCTCAACAAGCTGAGCTACAAAAAGACCTTAGAGAATTCTCAATCCCTAAAGATTATGATGTTCACCACCCAGTACAACATCCTCCCATCAACGCTCTAAATTTTGAGATAAGAGCACATTGGGTTATGTTGCTTCAAAACAGTCCATTCTATGGTAAGCAAGGAGAAGATAGTCAAGAACATCTTCTGAGGTTTATAGATCTATGTGCCATGACAAAGAAAAATGGAGTCACGAATGATGCCATCAGATCCATCTCTTCAAATACTCTTTTGTCGATAGAGCCATCAGTTGGTATAACTCCTTGCAATGCGAACCCATCACCACTTGGGAACAACTTCAAAATGTTTTTCTGGAAAAGTTTTATCCACCTTCTCTCACCTATTAAATTAGGGGCCGAATAACGCAATTCACCCAGGTCACTAGAGAATCCCTAGCTGAAGCATGGGAAAGATACAAAGAGCTCCTGAGCAAGTGTCCACAGCACGACATTCCTAAAAATCAACTCATCGAAATCTTTTATAGGGGTGTGGATGATGACATTAAGAAGTTTTTGGATTCCTCATCTGGAGGAAACTTCATGCGTCAAAGCTATGATAACGCGTGGAAGGTTGTCAACCTTGGAGCTGAAAATCAAGCCAACTGGGGTAGACCCGTAAGTAAAGGAGTGTTGAAGGTTGCTATGACAGAATCTACTCCTGAGTACAAGTCTATTGTTGAGTCTCTTAAGCTTCTAGTCGCCCAACAAGACCAACTTGAAACATCTTTTGCCGCCTATGAAATAAGACGCTCACCCCCTCAACAACAAGAACAAGTTAAGTCAGCTTCACTCTTCTGTGAAGCATGCAAAGGAACTGATCATTCTACTCTAGCCTGTAACATTCTCTATGATGTTGTTTTGAGCAATACCTATGCCCAAGGAGATAATGGTCAAATGGAAAATCTAAATGTTGTCAACACCATCCCTGGTCAAGGGTACTATAATCCGAATCAGAATAGGAACCATCTAGGTTTTTAAAATGGAAATCCTTCTGGAGCGGAAAACTCACGACAACTTGGTTCAAATACTCAACAACGAGGCCTTCCAGGATTCCAGTATAACCAACAACCACATTTTGGGAATCAAGGGAACTTTAGAGGAAACTACCAGAATAGAAACTACAACAATTATCTGAACAATTCTCAGTTTCAGAACCCCAGCCAAGTTCCCTATCAACAACAACAACAAGGGCAACAAGCTGGTCCCATCTCTCCTGATGACAAATTGTCAGCTATTGAGAAGATGATGCAGTCACAGCAGACTATGATAGCTAACCAGCAAGCCCATCAGAAGGCTATTGAATCTCAACTAGCTCAACTTACAGCTAGCGTGAAGCCACCTGCTGGAGCCTTTGCTGGACAACCCAAAAACAATCCTAAACATCCAGAGCAACTAAAGGCTGTCACCACCAGGTCCGGGAAAGACTATTCTAAATCCCCTGCTAAGATACCAATAGTGGCAACAAATGATGATGACTTTGTGAATGTCCAAGACTCTATAATACATGAGTCTCAATCGAAGGAACAACTAACCACTAATAAGAAAGACAAAGCAAGATTGGAGGAACCATTGGCTACAGAGGCAGAAGACACACCTGAGTCGGATGTGCCAGTATACAAGCCTCATCCTCCTTTCCCAGCTCATTTGAATCAGACAAAGCTTGAAACCCATTTCAATAAGTTCAAGGAAGCCATGAAGAAGCTTCATGTTGATATACCCTTCCTTGATGCTCTGGCTGAGATACCAGCCTGGACGAAGTACTTGAAGTCACTTCTCACAAGGAAATATATAACCGGAGAATATGAGACGGTGAAGTTAGCAATGACTACCTCTGATATTATTCAGAGCAAGATACCCAAGAAGAAGAAAGACCTGAGATCCTTTGGTATTTCATGCCATATCAGTGACTCTTCATGTAAGAAGGGATTGGCCGATCTCGGTTCTAGCATCTCTATCATGCCACTTAGCCTTTGTAAGAGGTTAGGGTTTGCAGAACTTCTCCCAACTGGAATGACCATACAACTTGTAGATAACTCTATGACTCTTCCCTTAGGAATCATTGAAGATGTCCCTGTCAAGGTTGGAAAAGACTCTTATGTCCCATGTGACTTTGTCATCATGGACATAAAGGAAGACGTCAGATACCCTCTTATCTTTGGCTGTCCGTTCCTCACCACTGCTAGAGCTTTGATTGATGTTGAAGTACGGACCTTGCTGCTCAGACAAGGGAAAGAAACCCTCGAGTTCAAAGTTTTTGAAAGCATGTGAAGACCAAGCATGTAGGAAGAAGTCTATTTGATTGATTGCATTGAGAAAATTTTGCTCCTCACACAAGAGGAGTATGAATAAGATGATCCTTTAGAAGTGGCTCTAACAAACCCATATGCTGATAATTTCATCAATGAACAAGTTAAGGATTGTGTCCTTCACCTCGACTCTGTAGAAAAATATCCTGAAGCTAGGTTCGAGGAACTCAAAGCTATGAATGTAACTGAAGAGCTATGCGAGAAGCCAGAAGCCCCTGAAATGAAGCCCCTGCCCGAGGGACTTAAGTACATGTTTTTGGATGATCTCAAGGTTTGTCCAGTAATTATAAATTCTGATCTAATGACTGAATAAGAAGATAAACTCCTAAAAGAATTAAAGGAAAGAAAGAAAGCTATCAACTATAAGATGAGTGATCTCACTGGGGTTAGTCAAGCTCTTTGCATGCACAAAATCCCTATGGTGGAAGACCACAAGCCGAATGTGGAGCATCAACAGAAGTTGAATCCTAATATGAAGGAAGTAGTTTGTCGCGAAGTTATCAAGTTGCTCACTTCCGGAATCATCTATCTGATATCTGACTCACCTTGGGTGAGTCTTGTACATGTTGTTCCAAAGAAAGGTGGCACTACTGTGATACGGAATGAAGATAATGAACTCATCCCCATGCGAATAGTAACCGGGTGGAGGATGTGCATTGATTACAGGAAGTTGAACAAGGCCACACACAAGGATCATTTCCCGATGCCTTTCCTAGATCATGTCCTAGAGTGATTGCCTCACCAAGAATATTTCTTCTATCTTGATGGTTACTCTAGATTCTATCAAATTCCTATACATCCAGATGATCAAGAGAAAAGTACTTTTACTTTCCCCTTTGGAACATACGCCTTTAGAAGGATGTCATTCGGGCTCTGTAATGCGCCTGCAACCTTCCAACGCTGCATGGCAACCATATTTGATGGTTTAACTAAAACCATTATGGAAGTTTTTATGGATGATTTCTCTGTATATGGGGATTCATACGACTCATGCCTGAAGCACCTCTCCCTGGTCCTCAAACGATGTGAAGAAGCACATCTTGTGCTAAATTGGGAGAAATGTCACTTTATGCTAAAATAAGGCATTGTCCTTGGCCATAGGGTCAGTAACCGAGGAATTAAAGTGGACAAGGCCAAGATCGAAGTGATCTCCAAACTCTCTATCCCTACCAATTTAAGAGAAGTCCGTGCATTCCTTGGTCATGCGAGCTTCTACAGAAGGTTTATCAAGGATTTCTCCAAGATAACCAAGCCCATGACAAAATTGTTGCTGAAGGACGCTGACTTCTATTTTGATAAAGAATGTATCAAGAGTTTCAACAATCTAATGCATGCCCTTACAACAACACCCATCATTCAAGCCCCAGATTGGGATCACCCATTCAAAATTATGTGTGATGCCAGTGATTATGATGTGGGTGCCGTTCTGGGCCAATGTATAGAGAAGAAACATCATGTCATCTATTATGCATCGAAGACCCTTGACGAAGCTCATAGGAACTATACAACTACTGAGAAGGAACTCCTAGCAGTCATATATGCCTTTGATAAGTTTAGATCCTACCTCATTGGTTCAAAGGTGATTGTCCACACCGATCACGCTGTTATTCGTTATCTTCTAAAAAAGAAAGATGCAAAACCAAAGCTAATAAGATGGATTATCCTATTGCAAGAATTTGATCTTGATATTAGAGATAAGAGAGGCACAAAAAATGTTGTAGAAGACCACTTAAGTCGTATCCACACTCCGGAAACTAAGAAGATCCCAATTAACGACTCTCTTCCAAATGACCAGCTTATGAAAGTCTCAGAAGCTACTCCTTGGTACTCGGACTATGTGAACTACCTTGCTGCTGGTGTCATCCACCCTGAGTGAACAGGCAATGCTCGAAAGAAATTCATGCATGATGTGAGGCGATATCACTGGGATGATCTGTACCTCTTCAAGCTCTGTGCTGATGGTCACTACAGAAGTTGTATCGCTGAGAAAGAAGCCCAACTTATTTTAGAGAAATGCCACTCAAGCCTAATCGGAGGCCATATGAGTTCTAAGAAAACTTCTTTGAAGGTTTTGCAATGTGGCTTATTTTGGCCAACCATATCCAGAGATGCTTATAACTTTGTGTTGTCATGTGACAAGTGTCAGAGAATAGGAAACATTATGAAAAGAGATGAGATGCCACTTAAGCTATGGCAAGAAGTCGAGATTTTTGATGTTTGGGGAGTGGATTACATGGGCCCATTCCCATCCTCACATGGATTTTCCTACATCTTTGTTGTAGTAGATTATGTCTCTAAATGGGTAGAGGCCATACCAACCATCACTAGAGATTCAAAACCCGGCATTAAAATGTTCAAAGATATTATCTTTCCCCATTTTGGAATCCCACAAACTATGATATCCGACGGAGGTTCTCATTTTCTGGAAAGAAGCTTTGAAGCGTTGTTGAGAAGATATGGTGTAACGCTCAAGGTAGCTTCCCCCTACCCCCCACAAAAAAGTGGGTAGGTAGAGGTTTCAAACTGTCAACTCAAGGCTATCCTGGAAACGACAGTAGGACACAACTGAAAGGATTGGTTAGTGAAAATCAATGACACTTTACAGGCTTACCGAACTGCGTTCAAAACTCCTCTTGGAACAACACCCTTCAGACTTATCTATGGAAAATCATGTCACTTGCCCGTGGAACTAGAACATAAAGCATGGTGGGAAATAAAACAGTTGAATTTTGACATTAAGAAAGCTGGCGAAGCTAGGATTCTACAACTTCAAGAGCTAGAAGAACTCCGGATGACGGCTTATGAGAATGCACAAATCTACAAGGAACGCACGAAACTTTGGCATAATGGTCATATGTAGAGGAAGGACATTCAAGTGGGAGACCAAGTTCTGCTGTTCAACTCGAGACTGAGGCTATTCCCAGGGAAACTCTATTCTCGTTGGTCAGGACCATACATTGTCAAAAGCATCTATCCACATGGTGCTTTCACCTTATGGAGTGACAAGTCAGGCGATTATGTGGAAAATGGCCAACGCTTGAAAAGATATTTCACCAAAGCTGACACTACTACTAATGAATTGATGAATTTTTCCAAACCGACATACTTACCAGAAACCTGAAGAAATCACGTCGAGCCATCGACGTAAAACAAAGGAGCTTGTCGGGAGGCAACCCGATCTTTAACGTAGCTTTTACTTTTAGTTTTGTTTTTAGAAAATTATGCACCTGGTATATAATGCATCACAAGATGCAGTCTTAAGTTCTGATAGTTTCCATTTTTGAGATTTCAGATGGAGGACGCATCGTCAAAAGGAATGTAACCACATCTGGTGAACCAACCGGCATGAGTTTTCCCCTCCATCTCGGATTTAGAGTTTGCTCGGGACAAGCAAATTTCTATGTTCAGGGTGGAGGGTGGGTGGTATGTACTCTACTTTCCACCCTCTCCTATCCATTTCAGACTTAAGATTTCATCGTTGAAAGTTTGTGGCAATTTTGAGAAAATTTTTCAAAATTTTCAAAAGTTTTCATAGTTGTTTGTAAAGAAACTTGATGAAGTTGTGACGCTTTTGTTTCAATCAAAGCCATTACCTAGCGAGCTATACTATTTTTCCATGCAGTTCTGAATCATTATACCTTACTTATGCGAAACGAAGCCTCAAGGAGAACAATTTCTGAAACTAGCCAATGATTGGAAATCACCGTGTGAAGCTTATGAATCCTAACATCATGATCAATAGATATGGCAAGTATATGTTGAACGGAGAGGGATCAAACACATTGTGCTTCCTATCTGACTAGTGGAACGATAGCATGGAATCTCCACCGGATCCACATCAAGTCATTATTTGAGCAGAGTATGATAAGGAGGACAACCCGGTGCATTGAATTGTAAATCAAGTTGCATTCTAATCTGAGCTCTCTTCTACACTTCTTCTATCATCTTCTTACCCGTCCGTTCATCAAAAAAAAACAAACAAAACTAGCCAATATAGTGTCAAACCCTAAGTTCGGGGTGGCACACCACCTCTTTACGCTTCTTTCATACCCCTCGCTATGTAATGGGGGTGTACCACCAAGAAAAGATGCCTAAGCACACACAAGAAGAAAAAAAATGCAATCTTGAGTCGAATAGAGGAGAGATTCGCACAAAATAATGCAATCAATGAAATTGCAAATCATATAATAAAAATCTCGTGTCGAATAGAGGAGAGATTTATTTCTTCCTTACATACCACCCTTCACTCCCTTTTCCACCTATCGGCACAATGAATGCCTATGCTCACGAACATCCTAAAAACACCAGTGTCAGATCAGGGGCACACTTGTTGTTCTGCAAGTATCTCTGGACTCTTACGAAACTCTCTGACATGCTTGATTTTGGAAAAAGTAGAGAGGATGTGATATTGGGAAACGAACTCGAGAACAAAGATATGGTAAAATGTGTTCTATTATCTCCGGATGTTGAGACACTTAGTCATACTGAGCAGAAAAGAAACAATCGTGATGTGAAGATGAAGCAATCGCACGAGTTGAAAGTATTCATCCGGTGAGTGTTTTAGATTTTGTGTTACTAGAGGACGAGAAACATTTAAGTTCAGTGTATTTTGATGAATGCATATTCATCTTAGTTCAATCATCTCTTTTATCCCAGTTTTGGTTACATTCATGCATTTATTGGCCTTATCTTCTTATATGCAACTTATATTGGCTTAATTGATTTTACTCCTATTTTTATTGATTTTTTGCACCCTTGTGCAGGTCATTTTGATCTTTGGGCCTTATCTCCTAGGCCCATATCCTTTTCTTTTGGGCTTTTTTTAGTTCTAATTAGAAACAAGTGATACCCTCTACTCTTCTTTTCCTCATGCGCCTCTCACCAAGCTGTTGGGTCCCACCTTCCCACTAATGCATCACAACACTGCGACCCCACTCTTCTTCCCCTCTAACCACAATCGCGGTATCTACCCTAATAACCGTGACCTGCCCTCCTGCTGCAGATCGCGATCGCGATTCCATTATCGTGACCAGATCGATCTCCCACGCCCATGACAGCAAACCACCACCTGCGGTTTCCCTTCCAACACTGCGACCTCCACCAACAGTCTACCTCTCTTCACCCTCATGGATTGTGATTCTGCTTCTCCCACACCCGCGGTCTCACTCCTCCACGCTGGTCACGGTTAGTTGTGATGCCACTGTTGAAGGAGAGCATAAGGTCACAGCTGCTACTCTCTAAGAACCACGGCTCGGCTCCCCTTAACCATGCCTAGGGTCTCCTCCGTTGCCATCCATCGCAACATCACAGTGCCACCGTGACCTGCACGACTCTGCTGCTTCCCATGGTCTCGTTGCTGCTTCCCACTGCAACCACGTCTTCCCCCTACAGCAAAGCCTCGGCCGCGGTCTTCATAATCACGATCGCGGTTGCACATAACCACGACCCCCACCCTCCAAAAGACCATGACCCTCCAACACCGTGGACACCTGTCCACGATTCCTTTATTCGCGACCGTGACAGCACTTCCAAGACCGCGACCATGGTTCCCAAAACCGCAATCTGCTGGACAACTTAATCGCAACACTGCTCCTTCTCTCCAACCCGCGACCACCAGGGCTAAAAGAAAGAACACTGATCAGGAATGTGCCTTAGCCGCTCGCCAGAATGCAGCACCTCAGATACCCTAACCTCGGAACTGTTGACCACGATCCATGGGATCTGCTGCTACCACGCACAGCCAGAGATCACGACTAAGGCAAGATCACTGACAGCTATGAGTGCACATTTGAAGGCCGCATCCACAAAGAAACTGCGATCGCGGTCTGTGATAGAAAGATCGCGACCTGCTGTCAGCAATCCAAAATTCGTGACCGCGGCATTCAAAAAGTCATGACCGTGCAAAAAGTCATGACTGCGGCATTCAAAAAGTTGTGATCGTGCAAAAAGTCGTGACCTGCTGCAAACTTATGAAGGTCATGAATTTCAGTCGGTGTGAATCTACCTATAAATGGAACACGACTCCATCCCGTAAATGGGGGGATCTTGGGGACGCTGTTAGGCTGTAGAACCTTCCTGGGCCTAAGGAGACGACCTCCATAGCCAAGAACATACCCCCGTGGTGGTTTTGCAGCCTGTTCACCTAGATCTGAAGCAAAGACTCAGATATGCAAGCCACCTCATTCAGATCTGGATCTAGATCTAGATCTGGATCTAGATCTAGATTTGGATCTAGATCTGCTGCATCTACTCCATCTCATCCACAAGATGCTCCTCCTGCTGCAAGCAAGGACTATGAGAAGAAAGAGAAGGTGGAGAGAGATGATCTACCCCGTCTGTCATGGTGTTCTTCCCTCCTCATCCAGATCTACCCCGACATTGTGTAGAAGAACATTCCTCCACCAAGTTGCAATCATCTCCTTCACCATGCTCATGGCGAAATCTTCTCTCTCTATTGTTTTTCTTGTTTCTCTCACTATGTGCGAGTAGTTTCCTTTTATTGGGGTGCGGGGACTAGCCCCTCTGCCCATGCTTACATGTTCAAATACTAAACATTCCATGGCATGTATATAACTTTTCATTTCGTTGTTAATCGTCGATGTGTGCTTGTGGATTGATCACCTGCTTGCATTTATCTTGTTCGTTTCCTATGTTGCGAGAACTCCAATATGTAGGATTTGAATGTCAATTGACACGGTTGACTCCTTGATGAGAAATCGAATGGGATTACCTGAAGTAGCAAGTGTGTGATCCGTGAGGTGACGAGACATCTAGCCCACGGTGATGCTTCCGTGTGCCTAATGCCTGAATAGGGGGCCCACAACTTCAGTTGGATATTTGTATCTTTAGAGAAGTAAGTATGTGATATGGATGGTGACGAGACATCTGATACGTAAGGTGATGCCTATGCAAACCTGACACCCGTATGGGGGTTTTGCAGTAGCTCTATTTGGATGATTATAGCTTGCCTGGATGTTTGTGTTTGGATGTGTTTGCATGTGTAGTGGTGGTCAAACCCGGGACTATCCCAGCGATTTCCATCATTAATCTTTAATCAACCTTTAATCCTGCTCTTTTACTTTCCTTGCATTTAGTTTAATTAAACTCAAATCAACCAACCTTGTTCTAAATATTAGTCTTGATTCATTTAGATTCAAGTAGAGAAATATTCTTAAAAACGTTGTCCCTTGGGATTCGATCCTTAACTATACTGCAATAAGACCCGTCCGCTTGCGGGTGGTATTATTGCACATTGTTTTGGTCAAAAACTTAGGGATTTCAACCCTAAGTGAGTTTGTTAGTGCGATAATATAAGCCACGTCAGTACCTTCTGATGGTTGGTTTGGGTGTGCCTTCCAATGGTTGGTCTAAGTGTGCCTTTTGATGGTTGGTATAGGTGTGCCTTCTAATGATTTTTTTGGTGCGCCTTTCGATGGTTGGACTGGGTAGGCCTTCCATGGTTGGACTAGATGTGCCTTCCAATGATTGGTGTGGGTGTTCCTTCCAATGGTTAGACTTGGTGTGCTTTCCAATGGAAGTTTTTCCTGCTCATAAACCAATGGTTTTCCTTAATCACTACTAACTGATGGAAAACCTGATGGTTGACCAAAGGATAAGAAATTTTCAACCTTTGAGCTCCTTTCTCTTTCATCCCTGCTATAAATACCCCCTCTTCCTTATAATGAACCTTTCTTCCCCAAACATGTTCTTGGTGCTAGAAACTATCAGAGGCCATTAGTTGACCAAGGAAGATCTTCTCAAGATCAAAGCTTTGCGAAATTGTGGTTTCAAATGGATGCAAGCTTCAAATCTTTCTTTCTTATGACCATTCAAAGCTTTCTTGCTTGGTTACTTGCTTCGTACATGTAATATAATCCCTCCTAACCTCATTTTCATGTTGATTTCCTTCTTATCTCTTCTTCCATGGATGGAATCCATGGTGTTCCTTGATGGAAGCTTGAGCATTTGGATGAAGAACACTCTGTCTTATCTTTTTCTCTAGATCTACCCCGTTCTTGAAGATAGGAGTTATCTTGGATCTTTTGGAGTATAAATCTTGGGTCTTTCCTTCTCTTCTTTATGATTCTTGCCATTTGGCATTTTTCTTCACCCTTTAGGCAAGTGATATAACCTTTAATCCATTTCTTGCCTACTCATGACCTATTTTCTGTAAATCTTATTCTAGAAAATCCATAATATGAGAAAAGATGTCCTTTTGTGTGTTGTTTGACATGATAATGGTGATGATACGAGTTATTAAGCCTTACTTAGACCCTATTAACATCTATATTATGTAAAATGAGCTTTTTTTTAATATGCAAGGCCTAAAATTTGAAATATTACTATTATGACTCCTAAAAATGTCACATTGGTTTTGTTTAGGTACACAATGCATAGAAATCCTACCTACACACTAAACCTTGCTTTATAGTGGTTATAATGTTTTAACTACTGTTATGTTGCTAATATGACAATTGGAAGTTAACATAGTCCTAAAAATTGATCATCCAGGTTAGGATTCAGAGATATAAATGCATAGTTCTTGAAAAAACCATAACCTCTACATCCAATGAAATATTATGCTGAAATCTTGGATCAAATTTTGTATATGACTTCTGACTTTATGAAAAATTTCAGAGGATAATGATGTTCCTATAGGAAGTTAATATTTTTTACTATAAATAGATTTTTAGACTCTTTTGTGCCCTAGTTTGAGGTTTAGTCCTCTTTATAGATAATGATGAAATAGTATACCATGATGGAGAAACAAAAAATATGTTTCATATGTTATATATCTTTTCAAGTTGCAATCTACAACTTATTTCACAAAAATTATATAGGAGCTTGTATGTAACTTGATTGATGTAGTTAAAATAATTAACTGACATAATTGTTCCAGCATAATCTTAATCATACAGTGCCTTGTGACCATAGAAGTATGTCGGCTCCAAAACTTGCTGGATAGTTAAATGTAAGCCTAAAAGGAGCTTGAAATCATATATTGTTGAGTATATCCGGGTCTTGGGTAGGTATATCCCTGACATCCAGATTTCAAGGTTTATAGAGCGGTTGAGGTTGTGTCTCAGATTATGTGGGAAGTTGCATCTATAACTTGGATTTGAGGGTTGTTACCCTAGTTTGTAGTCCCACGACTTGTGTAGCCAAGATGGACTAGGTTGTTTAGTAGTTAGGCTGATGTGCCACTACATTTGTTACTTGACTGACTGAGGGGAAGAGATAATTAGGATTTCAATCATCCTAGATCTAATATGGGGTTGATCTTGACTTTGCAATGGTTATCTAGTTGTTTGAGATGTACGCCTCAAACTACTTAGGGCTTATTATAATTTTTAGTTCAGATGTGTAGCATAACTATTATAGTTACTTGGTGAATCACATTAGATGATGATCCTTGCTATGATTCTTTTAATTTGTAGGTGTTTTATAAAGTAGTAAGAGAAATTAATTGTACTTCTAACTCTAGATATGCCTGTTATTATGTGTAAGTCATATAGTCTTTCGACACTATAGTACTATCTAATCTAACAACTTAATAAAATTTCATAATTGTGGTATGGAAGTGATGTTCTTGGAGTTTTTTCTCTTGTTGGGACATGGGTCTCACCTCACTGGTCACCACATCTTTTCGGGGGATCAACAATGCCTTAAGATTCATAGTGATGAGGAGATGCAATTTGAAGATCTTTAGAGGTAGAAGATTGGTGTTTTTAGTATAGAGTCCTAGAGTCATCCATATACTCTCGAGTTCTGGTGGGAGTTTTGTTGATGATGTATATTGACTCAATCTTTTGACAGTGTATCTTTTCTATGTAAGTGTTGTTATTATGTGAACAATATCTTTTGTAAATAGGTTATGGGTGAGGCCATGAAACTCATGTACAATTACCTGCTATATATGTTTTTGAACTTGGATGAAAATTCTTCCTAAAACATGTTGGGAAAATTTTATGGGATTTAATTATACTCCTTTTTGGTAATATGATTAATTAGTGTTTGATTATTGTTTTGGTTTTGAGTAATTTGGTTTAGTGTGGTAGGTTGCCACTGTAAATCGTAATAATATGTGCATATACCAAATTCCCCTTAAATATTTGAAGTGTTCAAATAGTAGCACTTATGACATAAACTTTAAACATGATAATGTGAATAAAATTGAATGACACAATATAATGAAACCTAAGGCATTAACCACATACTTCTCTTACAGAAAGATACTAGTTTCTCTTCGTAGGTTGATTGAAACCCTAGTCAGATGTATGGGTGTAATGAACCCTAATTAGCATGTTACATTTTCATATCAGTAAGTATCTTATTCATCACCTTCAATCCTAACATTAGATTCTTAGTAAACTAGGGTTTCTTAGAATGGAAAAACAAACTTGAAATCCTATAAATTCGAGTTCCTTATCCAAAAACCTTTCCAACTCATATTTAAAATCATTATTCTGATAATCTATCAATTTATTATGAATTTTCGAAATATAGACCAATCAGAATACTAAGAAGCAAACAAATCTAAAATTAAAACAAGGAGTTTGTGTGGGTCCATGATGAGATGTCTCATTGGCCAATAGTTGCATGGTACATTCCCTACTTAGGTTTATATGCACACAAAAATCTAGAGTTATAGATAGAAACCAAAAAACACCCACTAAAAGTGTTGCATATTGTCAAACCTGCGAGGGTAGAAAGGGAAAGATGATCACCCATGGATCATCTTCTTCATGTGATTTCCTATTTTAGTAGTTTGAATCCCTCACTAGAAATTCTTTGAAACAATGTTTGTAGGACTAGAAAACATCATTTTAGACTCACTTCACTCTAGCATACACATCAACACCTACCTTGGAATGCTTGGTGCTCAGGAGTCCGATAACCTACTCCCACCATGTCTAGATGGAGGAAGATCTAGGGAAACAAGGCCACAAAGTAAAAGAACAAGCCCAAAGCATCACATACTACGCCATGCATCCTATTAAAGAAATGGAAGAGATAACTACCAGGAATCATTGAAAAACTCTTTTACTCCATTATTGGTTTATCAACTACACACGGTGAATCCAAAAGGAGGGAGACCAAGTTTACCATCTGAAAACCAAAATCTTTAGGTCAACTTTACTTTGCCTCAGGATTCTTGCCATCCTCTAATAATTCAACCAAGTGCCAATAGATATCACTAAGATCTAGTGACCGGTCATAAACTCAACCTTGGTTGGTGATCGTGGAGGAGCAGGCAATACCCACGTGATGATTAGATAACATGTTTTGGTTTTTGGGTAAACCAGGGTTGTGTCCAATGCCCTATTTATTGGTTTTTTTGACTGGATTATCTTGACTACTAGATGGAGGGGGACACAAATCTTGTGAAGTCTGAAGCATAGTGGGATGGAAGTCCAGAGTCATGAGAAAACATTTGGGTACCTAAACCCCACTAGAACTAGGTTTTTTTACTTCAATGAGTTGTGATGAAGGTAGTGGTGGGTTCAGATATGAGTGGAATTAATATAGAGAGGGATGTAGATTAGGGTGATAGATGATGACAAGCATGGACTATGAGGAGTCTAAGGGAAGATGACTTGAGGTAGTAGACAGTTTGTCTTCCGTGTGACGTAGATCTAACAGTTCACGAGGATCCTATGACTTGGCAATCACGCTTGACACATGAACTTTATGTGAGACTAGGAAATCAACACATGTAAAAATAATTGGGGAAGGACTACTATTCAGGTATAAGTCTGATTGATATTAGAAGCACATATGCAAGTATTATCCTATTTATTCCAATAAATATAGTAAGCATTTCCAAATAGGTTGAAACTTAAAAAAAAGACTAATAAGGACCCAAAGGATACGAATTTTAACTTAGATTTCACTTTTAATTATCTTATATAAGTTCTAATACAATTTGGGTTAAATTCAAATATCCTAATATATTCCATTACATTACTACACTATCCTAGAGATTTAATATTTGGAGTCCTAGTGGCCTCTTATTCTTCTCAAGATAGGCATATTTATCTTGTACATATATGTCATTTTATTTGCTTAACTCTTTAAGTCTACTAATTCAATATTTACTTATACGATGGAACATTAGCTATAACCACTTATCCAATTTTCATCCCATTACATATATTATTCACATCGTTGTCCACATGAGACATCCATTTATATTATTTAAACCTGATTACCAATTATACATATTAACACTTTTATGTGTGTATTGGTGAACGAGGTGACATATCAACTCATATACATATTAAAAAATGATTAGGTTATTATGTCCAAGATTTGGATTAAATCTGTGGGAACAAATTCTACTTAGAAGATAAACTTACTTTTTACTCATTTTTATGAGATGCTACACTCAAGATCAATGGGGTGTACCTCAGGAGGTCATCTACTACAAAGATATTGAGCTTTTTTTAGGAAAAGGCCAATGCCTAGTATCTTTCTCTAAAAGGTAGGAGTCTTAATGGTTGGGAAGCTCTAGTCAATGATTTAGTCATCAAGTTTTACCCTATTAATAAAACCATATGCTACAAACACAAAATTAGTGGGCTTATGCGGATGCCCAATGAGAACTTAAATGATGCTTTAGATAGATATCCAGGGTACCAACAAGATTTCCCTCACCATAACTTCCACTTGGGATATCTAGTAATTACCTTCTACAATGGGTTGACTACGAGTGAGAGAACTTCACTCAATGTTGTTACTGGAAGTGAATTTATGGGAAATAATCCATAAAAATCAAAGAGGATAATAAAAAATATGTCTGCTCTACAAGGTAATCTAGGGTACGAAAGAGGACCAACATGTAATGTATCCACTTTAGGGACCACCACTGAGTCTAAGGCACTTGAAGCTCCTAAAGACAAATCAAGAAGATAGTTATTGATGTTTGCTCAATGAAAGATTATGGGTAGAAATCAAAGAATCACGTTGAAATTGTGATGAATTATGTAACCTACAGAGATAGTGACCATGACATTGACCATTTCATCTACACTCACAAAGAGGAGGATAACCATGATGAGACAACTGAAAATGTCTCTAATGTAGGTTTAAGAAGACTTGATTATCCTAGGTTCTCCTATGGAAACAAGAATGCTACGGAGAATCCCCATTAGCTCAATGTTCCTTACAACCCACCTGCTAGACCGCATTTCTTTGGTAGAGGAGGTGGATTGTGTAGGTTTGCCTAAAATAGGAATTAATAGGAAGCATGTCCAAGAATAAGATCAAATCTAGATTCAGAACTAGATGCACACACAACAAGACTTAATGTCAGAAATGTTTGTATTCATAAAGGGACAAGCTGATATAAATGAAAAAATCAATCAAAGTGCAATTATAAACAACTACCTGCTAAATATTATTCAATCATAGATGAGGAGTGTAATCAAGAAGATATCAGATATGCAACCTCATAACAAAACTGATCAACCAACAATTAGAAAACTTATCTGATCTGATAAAGAACCCCCATGGAAGAATCCCATGCACAAATGGGCAAACTCCTAGAGGACACAAGACTAATAAGATGGCCATGCTTAGACCAAGAACAATTTTCGAAATTTAGTAATCCACAAATCATAAAGGGAGCAATCATATTCCTAAGATTGAGCCTAAATTAGTGGATATTGAGGAGGAAACTACTCTTGTGGTTATCTATGAAAAGAAGTTCAAGGATAAGGGAAAGAAAAATAAACCTATTAAAGAGAAGTAAATTGATACTTCTGAAGAAGTCATCGCTAATAGAGACCCCTATTCAACAAGAATATCTTTTCCATATAAGCTTATTCAGGCTCATATCAAGAAGCGGATGATATGTTCATTGAAGTAGTAAAGAAAGTAAACCTATACATCCTTTTCTTTGATGTGATATAAGAAATTCCCACTTATGCCAAGTTCTTCAAAGGATTGATAACCAAAAGAGGATGAGGTGATGATATGGAGATAGTCAAGCTTTCTAAGGTGTCTAGTGCCATTTTATAAGCCAAAATTCCAACTAAGAAGAAGGATCCCCGAGCTTTCACCATTCCATTCAATGTGTGAGATAATGAGGAAAGAAAAGGATTAGCTGATTTGGGGGATAGCATCAACTTGATGCCACTCAACTTATCCCATAGAATTGGTCTAACTGACATTATTAAAAGGGAAATGTGAATCCAACTTATTGATCAAAACTTCACCAAATCGGTCGGGATTGTGGATGATGCACCCATTACAGTGGGAAGATTTTTCATCTGATGTGATATCATTATGATTGATAATGTGGAGGAACTTACGTGAGCCATGATATTTTGGATACCTTTCCTTACTAGAAGAAGATCTTTGAGTGACATTGAAGCTAGTGTCATTACTATCAGAGTAGGAAGTGATCACATTGATTTCAAAGTTCGTGACTCTATGATGGGCCTTTGTCTCTATGAGCTAATCTATTTCATGGACAATTATCACCAACTCTGTGAAGAGTTACAAGAGCAAAATTCTATTTTTGATCCTTTGATGAGAGCCTTAAGAAACCAGAGTCTAAGTGTGGTTGTAACATACTAGATCTCAGACCTTACCCTGGAAGTTGACATTTTGGACTTAGCCAAACAAGGTGAAGGTTAGACCTAAATAGATGTTTGGTATAACCCCAATGAGCTAATTCATGTATATATCACCTTAATGTAACCTAATGTTCTAACATTAATCTTAGGTTTATAATGGATACATAAAATATGCCACAGAACTCATTTTGGTGGTAATATGAAGATAATAAACTTAATTGGACGAATAATTTAAATAATGGGTCGTTAATGGGCCATATGACATATCTCATAAAAAGAAGTTTCAAAAGTGTAAACAAACATCAAATTCAAAATCTACATATCAAAATTAGCCTACATGTCTAATTTCATCTAATTTGGACAACCTTGAAATATTACGATAAGTTTAGGAGAGAGAAAATGAGTAAAAGGCATAAGTAATGAATAATATGATGCAATAACTTCAAAATATTAAAAAATTGTAAAATTCTTATTCAACACATCAAAGATAACTTGTGGATGAAGTTTTGTCCAATTTGGATGTTGTTTGTGCAAGTTATGCAATTTTAGGTACATTTTGGGATTTTCTGCAATTTACCCAATTGGGATGTTTTCTTTGAAAATTATCACATGCATTATAATCATTATACATTCCCTTACTATTCTTGAGTTTTTGAACCATAGGGCACCTAGTTGTGGTTTTAAGGAGTTTCTTTCCAAGGGCATTTATGGATTACTCTCTTTATAAATGAGCTTATCTTTAGAAGCTATCAACCAATGGGGTTATTTCTTTGATTGGAGGTTTCTTGGGATGGCCTATAAGTGTCCATAAACCAACATTTGATATTCAATAATCCTCTATGATCTGTCCTCTTGCATGGCCATGAAATCCCTAGGCTAAGGACGCATGGAAAGCTACATGGACACCTAATGCTTGACTTCTTCCTTATCCATAATGGTTTGCATGTCCATGGGCACCCTTAGCATTGGACACATGGAAAGTAACTTGACACCTCATTCTTAACTTCTTCCTTATCCATAAAGTCTTGCATGTCCATGGACACCCTTATACATGACACATGGAAAGTCTCATAGACACCTCATACTTGACCTCTTTCTTTATATAGCCATATCTACCCCTTCCCAACTCCCAATTCGAAAACTCTTGCTCTCCTTTATTTCCTCTAGCTTATAGCATCATTCCTACTCTATTTTTTCATGAAGGTGTTGTCCCAAGGTAAAACCAGGTGCCTACCTTGGTGAAGAAGGCTCCTAGGGTTCCAAATTTCTCTATTTAGGATTTCTTAAGCTCCTCCTTTGTGATTTCGACCAAAAATAGTAAGTATCCTCCTTTCCTTCCCTATTTTCATGTTTTTAGTCTTCCTTCCACCTTCCTCTAGGTCAGAACCATGGACTTTCATGGTGAAACCCCACCTAGAACCCATAAACACCTCATCTCCATGCTCTTTTGTTAGTCTTTTTCGCCTCTAAAGTGAAGAAGGTGCTTCTTACTCGAGATAGGAGCTTAGTTGGAGAAACCAGCCTCTCTAAGCTTGGGAACCTTACTTATTGGATCTTTCCACCTTCCCTGGAGGTTCTTTTTAGGCCTAGGCTAGGATCTAGTACTGACTTGGACTATTTAGAGTATGAAGTTGAGGTATGATGTATCCCCTATTCCTTTATGTTGAGCAATTCACCTATGCTTATTCATTCTCTTTGTCCTATGGACATTAGCCTATACATGATGTATTTTATTTTGAAAATCATGGTTCATGTGAACTGCCTTATTTGATATTGATCATGTGATCATGGATATTCTTTTGAACTCTTATCTTATGCTTTGTTCATGATGGAACTCTAAATATGACATGTGATGTCTTTTTCCCACTTATGAGGTGGATGTATATGTTGGTCACTTATGTGGTGACTAGTTTATATATTTTGACTATACTTTCTACATGCCTCTCAATTTAACATGATATGTGATTTAGTAGCACTAGAGTAGTGCATTTGCATTGGTTTTTATGGCATATGTGTTATTTCCTACCGATCAGATGTGATATTTCCTACTCTTTTGGGATGGAAAGGAACCTCATACCCAGGGCAAGATGTGTGATTCTTGGCCCATGTTTTATATATTTGGGAGATTGGAAGTATTCCTTTCTCTATCAAATTTCAATTTTATGAGACTTGGCCACTTTTGTGTTTATATTGTTCTAGGGCTATGTTTATCTCACATGCATGCAGGTTGATGATATGGGGTGTGTGCCCTAATTCTTTACATGTCCTTGTGTGGCACAATCTTTATGTTTTATTAATGGCAAGTATTCTTTTGTTATCATATGATTTCAATTCCTTTTCTCTTGATACCCATTTGGGTGGTCCTTATCCTTTCTATGGGAAGCCTTTTATATTTGATGTCCTTTATTCTAGATATTGCTCAATTTCCTATTTAGTATGCACATACCAACCTTTGTAGATGTCATCTATTTTCTCTTCTTGCTGGGGTATGCTTCCAACCCTAGGTTAAGGACTTGGATGATAAGGCATGAAGTTTTAGACTAGCTTAAGGAATCAAAGCTTGGAGACAAAGATGTTATGGTTTAGATTTCCCTCTACTAGATCCTTATGTTGAGTGATACATGTAAACCCTTTGTGGGAGATTATGATGTTCTTTTGTAACCTTATGATAAATTGAATATATTCAACATTTTTATTCCGCTTCTATACTTTGGTTGTTTTTAATACCATTTATTGAAGTTTGAAAATTTTGCACCTATTCTAGCATACATTTGAGTGTGTTTGAAATGGATGTTTTATTCTTCAAATTTTTAGTAAGGGGGTAACCCCACCTCCTTACATTGGTATATTCAGAACTTGTTGAACTTCTTGATTACCTGGACGTTCAAGAAAGTGAGTTTGAAACTGAAGATGAAGACATCATTGAGATAGTGAAATATGTCTCCCTTAAGAGGAAACCTACTGTAGAGGAAGCCCCATGACCCAAGAAGAATTTGAAACAATTTCTAGAAGGAATAAAGTACGAGTTCTTAGGTTTTGAAGAATACAACCCCATGATTATAAGCTATTCTCTATTGAAGAGCAAGAAGAAACAATTTTAACCTAGATTAAGATGATAAAAAAGGTGATAGGTTATTAAGTATATAATATCAGAGGTTAAAATCTTGTTCATTCTATGCACCACATTCACCTTGAATTGGATGTTCAACTTCTAGAACTAGGAAAAAGAAGGTCAAATCAAAACCTAAGAGATGTTGTAAAGAAGAAAGTCATTAATCTAATTGGTGCATGGATCATTTAATCAATCAACAATAGCAAATGGGTAAGGATTGTACATGTGGTGCCCAAAAAGGGTGCAATTATTGTTCTTAAGGGGGATAATGGAGATGTGATAGCTACTACAATAGTAACATGATGGAGGATGTGTATATACTACACGAAGTTGAATTCAACAACAAAGCGAGATAGTTTCCCCCTTCCTTTTGTCGACCAGGTGTTGGAGTGTCTCACTCATCACTGATATGTGTTCTAGCTAGATGTCTACTCTAGATTTTACCAATTTCCCATACACCCCAACGACCATGTGATAACAACCTTCACCTACTTTTATGGTACATACACCTTGAGGTGTATGTTATTTGGCCTTTGCAATCCCCCACAACTTTTCAAAGGTGCATGGTATCAATTTTTTTCTAATTTCCTAGGGGACGTAATGGAGGTCTTTACAGATGAATTTTCTTTTTTGAAACATTGTTTAATAATGGCCTAAGAAATATTTCTTTGGTTTCAAAATATTTTGAAGAGAAACATCTTGTTCTTAGTTGGGAAAAATATCACTTAATGGTACAAGAAGGGATTTTACTAGTACACAAAGTTTCTGAGAGAGGAATTGAGGTTGATTTCATCAAGGTTGATGCTATATCAAAATTTTGATCTCACAAGTCCATAATGGGGGTAAGGAACCTTTTAGAGCATGTTATATATGATACAAGCTTCATTAAAAATGTCTAAAAGATGTCAAAGCCTCTACCAAGTCTTGTCGCTCAAGGATGTTGTTTATTTTGATGAGAACTGCCTGAAAGCCTTTAATAGTAAGAAGAATGCTCTTACCACCAAGGCAATCATTCAAACTCTAAACTGGAATCACCTATTCGAATAGATGTCATATGCAGGTTACTATGTTGGGAGCGATCCTAGGGAAAATAAAGAATAAAAGCACTACATAATCTACTACATGAGCAAGACCCTAGATGAGGCTCGCATCAACTATACAACTACCAAAAAGGAAATGTTGGCAGCTATCTATGCTTTTGACAAATCCATGCCATATCTGACAAGGTCTAAAGTTGTGTGTACAAGACCATGGGATAATTGAATATTTGGTGATGAATAGTGACACCAAGTCAAGGCTTTTTTGACAAAAACTCCTTTTATAGGACCTTGATCACAAAATTGTCGATAAGAAGGGGATAAATAATGTGGTGGCACATCACTTTTCAATAATTAATTAGGGTGAGGATAACTCGTTAACTATAAATGAAAATTACCGTGAGGAAGCCCTTATGATGGCCAAGGTCGTGAAACCTATCTATGCTGACATCTATATATTTTGGCTTATCAACAGTTATTTCCAAACATAACCTCTATTGAAAATAAGAAGTTGTCATATGATCTAATGAATTAATATTGGGAGGATCTTTATTGTTCAAGAAGTGGGATGATAATCTCTATAGAAGATGTATACCTAAGGAGGACGTGACAAAGATACTTTATGAATGCCATTCTTTACCTTGCGATGGGCACTTGGGCGATGAAGAATAGTTATGAAGGTCCTATGTAATAGCTTGTGACAAATATCAACATACTAGGAACATATTGAGGAGGAATGAAATGCCTCTTTTTGATTGATAGAGGTAGACATTTTTTATGTTAGATGGATTAAATATATGGGCCCTTTCCCCTCATCCTATGTCATCTAGTACATTATGGTTACAGTAGATTATGTTCCCAAGTAGGTAGAAGTTGTTGCAACCCCCACTAGTAACTCTAAATTAGTTGACATAGTACCTCTTAACTCTATTTCCATTGACGGGGATTGTTCTAGACTTTTCACTGAACATGTCCATCATCCGTGATGGATTATCTTTGTCATAGTAAATGGGCCTGACTATGTTGATGGAACCTTATCACTATTTAGAGTTACTAGTGATAAGGTTTTTTCCATTTCTGAATTTGACCTAGCATCGACTTCCCAAGGACTCCCTCTTAAGGAACCGCCTAGCACTCATCTTTTTTTTGTTTCTCCAATAGTTTATGTAACTGTCTTGAACCTTTGGTTGTTGAAATCGGTAGTTTAATTCTCCGTTGGTTTCACTTCCTTGATCTACACCTTTAGGAGATGCTTCTGATCAATCAATGACCTTCAATCTCCACACACTATAACAACCATTCTTCAATTTCCAAAATTTTAGAGCTTCATTCCTCCCAATCCTTTGGTTGACACAACCATCAATAGGGTCCTAAAAAACCTTTGATTTACATCACCCCTCCATTTACATTGATTTATGCACCTTATAAAGACCAATTGGCAATGTCCATCTGTTTCATTGCTATCCTCAAATCCTTCAGAAGTAAATCTTTGGAAACCATTAGTTCCCTAGGTCTAATGTAAACATCAATCCATTCATGTTATTTAACCTCCCATCAATTTTGAAATTGATTACTTGCTACTATGAATCATCTGATTCCCTTTACTTATAGCATTACCCACTGCCCTAACCATTTGCATGAGATATAATTTATGTCTATGTTGCAACCTAGATCAAATGACATACAATACAGATAAACATGGTACACTTATCACCTGAATTGACCAAGAGAATGAGTGATATTGATGCTCTGAGGGAGAAACTAAGAAAAGAGCAAATGGACAAGGTGGAAATATTGCCAAATATTTGGAGATTCATGGGGTTCCTACCCTAGAAAGTAGGAAGTCCATGTTTGAGGCTAATACATGAAGCACCTTCAAGAGATAATCCTAGAATATTCCTCAAACTCTATAGAATGCATAGGGAATAAATCATCTAAATGCACACCCTTCAACAAGATTGACTGGTCTAAGAAGAGGTGGCAGTAGACAAAAGTCAACCAAAATAGTAGAGGGGACAACAAGAAGGAAAGCAGGGAGGAACTAGGAATAGTTTAAGAAATCTAGCAGTCCAAGAATCTATAGCTATTCCCAATCTATATCCTACATCATCCACCACAACAACAACCCAACTGGACAATTAATTCCTTCTCGTGGATGATGCACAAAAGAAGAGTTGGGTGAACCTGATGAGTACGAAAACTATCAAGGATACCAGATATGGTTTGATGGACACCCTAAAAAACTAGAGATATATGACAAAATGAAGAGGAATCTCAACAATATCAACCTTTACTATATATATTTTAATAAAACATCTCTTAAAAAGAACTCACCCTTAACTTCATGTCCCCACTGAAGAAAATGCCTATTTGGGCTGAGGAGGTTGAGGAGTGCAGGGGAAACTACAACATAGTCCTATAGATAATTAAGTAGGTTTACATTTTGACTAAGAAGTGGCTAAATTCTATATTCACTGACTAGGAACAACAAGAAGATCTGTCCAACAAAGAAAATTATGACAAACATGTCTGATGGCTTTCCACAGAAAAAACTTGGGAGAGGCTTTAAGGAGAAGAAGGACATAATTTTAGACAATCTAAACCCTCTCAAATGCATTTAGACATAATCTATATAATTCATACGATTTTGACCTATACATTCTTTTTCTGGTCAAACACTGTTAATTTCACTAGAATGGATATCCACATCCAGTGGAGCATCCTAAAGAAGAAGTCAGTCAACACCAAAAAAAATTTTAATCGGCATGCTAGTATCAACAATTGACCTTGAAGGTTCATGAGATTCCTACATGGGGAGTCTCATGACATACATCACACACAGACTGAGACACCCCAAATCCCAAATAATTTACCTACTCTATTAGAGGAAAGATTGGTGAATGTCAAATATATGATGTCTACAAATATCTGGTCAAGGAAGAAGGATAGATAGTCCTATTGGTTCAAGAAGTCAAAAGACATGTTGCCTCTACCCAAAATGAGAACTTATGATTGTGATAAGCTCCTCTTCTCAATGTATGACATTCTAAAAATGAAGTCGAGATCAACAACTCTTCCCCAGATAAATGAAGAAACTAAGAAGAAAATCATCAAGAAGAAAGAGGACAAATCAAAAGAACCAGAAAAAAGCTCCTAGTCCAGATACCCAAGGATATAGTTGTCGGACCTAAAAGAAATAAACCCACCTGAACAAGCAGATGAAGTTGAATAGCCATTGGTTTTTCCAATACTCAACCCAACTTAAAAGCTGGATATTATCCATTTAGAATCCCAGCTAGAGGAGGCAACGATCCCACCCCCGCTACACCTACAAGCATGGAGTCTCGTGACATGATTCTAGAGCCTTCAAAGGATAAAATCCTTATGAACAAAGCTCCATACCCAGATCAAAAATAGGAGGAGTTTGAAGGTAACAAAGAAGAGTGCAATAGGAGAAATGTGGTTGAGAAGGAGACTTTGTTCAAAGAACCCTCCCCATTAGCTAAATTGATGGAGAGTAATCTACACCAAATAAAGGAAGGATATGACACTCACTCACCACCAAGAGAAGAGCCCTGACAAGAAGCGATATCACGCTATCCTGATGTTACACACAAATGAGCTCCTGCAACTACAAAATTCATGGAAATCAGACAAGACATTAACGACTTGGGTATGATCATCTCTAATTTAGTTTTTTATATAGATTTGTTGTCACTAACAAAGCTAGCGAAGAAGGTGATGATGAACATCCATCCCCTGATGATCATGTTGCATAAAATGTAGGATATTGTGGCAAACCAACTAAAGATCATGGAAGCTTTAGCTAACATTAATAAAGAGATAGACATGTTGAGTCAGGAGTGCATGAGCTATGAAGAAAAAATGAATTGATGTACGCCCTTACCAACATTAAGAGGAACAAGGAGGAAACCTTAATGTCAGCAACTACCGAAGAGGAAAATGCCAAGAACAAAAAAATCTTCCAAGAAGCTGAAAGTTCCCCTCCTAGTGTGGGGATAGAGGTGGGTGTCCACCTCAATGTCAATATGGTGCCTGCCAAGCTAGGAATCATTTCTTATGTGTCATCACTTGATAAAGACACAACGATTGAGCTCTCATGTGAGAATAAAATAGAATGATTTGTGAAGAACGTTGATAGACCTATCAAAGAAGATGATGATAGAAATTACTAAGCCTCATAAAAGCATTCTACCAATAGAGATAAAGAACCTAGAGGGAATCATCCCAATGAGACACCTCAAGAGAAGGCTTTCCAAGAAGATAATGAATAGGGGGCCTTGCCTGAAAAACTTGGTAGAGTCATTGATGGATCCTAGAATGGGCTATTTTCTCTAGAGGAGGTGAATAGAGCTAGAATGCACTAAAACAAAATTCATTAGACCTTCAAGATATATCACAAGATCAGGTTTCTAATTATGAATTTGACTCTAACTAAACATACATAGAAAGGATACAAGAGACTGAAACAGGCACAAGAACATAAGATATATAGAGTGGTTATAGTCTCCAAACTAGGAGATTCTCAGTCCACCACCTAGAGAGGTCAACCTGTAGAATTTCTTAGCCATTTGTTCCTCCTTATGTTCACTTATAAGAGTTACAACATATGACCTTCCTTTTATGAGATAAGGATATCCAGCTTTCCCTTTGAGGGGAAGGGAGCCAACAACCTACCAAAGGACTTACCTATACAATACAAAGAGCCTTCAACCTTACCAAGAACATGACCACTTGTACAAGGAGTTTTTTATCTTCACCAAGGACTTACCCACTCTTGCACCAAGTCTTCAGCCTTCAAGGAGTTACCCACTCTTCTTAGATTTTCTGCCTTTGACTTCAACTTTGCCAAGGAGAAGCTTTCACCAAGGACTTACCCACTTGAGCAAGGAGTCTTTAGCCTTCACCAAGGACCTACCCACTCTTGCTCCAAGTTTTCATCCTTCCCTTCTTCTTTTTCACCTCTCTTGGCTAAGAGAGAGAACCTTCATCTTCATGGTTGAAAGAAAGATTGAGAGGTGGAGGAAATGAGAGCCTCACAAGATATACACGCATGACTAGCTCTCTTCCAAATCTCCTACTCACTCTAACAGATGTAACAAGTGATTGAGAATAGAGAGAGATAGAGGAGGTTGTAGAATGCACTCAATTATAGAATACAAACCCTCATAGTGCTTGGCTAACCATGGGATGAAGCCCAAGGGGTCCTATTTATAATTGGGGATGCCTAGTAGCTAGTGGGAACACTTAAAGACGAATTCTAGTCATTTGGGGTTTTGCAACAGATACTTTTTTTGAGTTTTTCAACATGTCAATAGTTAGAAATACCTTTCTGCACTTTTTTGTATAATGCGATCGGTCAAGTTTTCATAAAGGTAACTCAACAAATTACAATATGCAACAAAGCCAATTTGAAGTGTCGATCGAATTTGTCATGTGTGAAACTCGACCTATCACTTGAAATCAATTTTTCTTAGTGCAGGGATCGGTTAAGTTTTGTTGAAGTGAAACTCGACCGGACCTTAGAATTCTCAAAATCCATCAAGGGATCGGTCGAGTTTGTATTTTGACCAATTAATACCCTATAATGAATTTTGGAAAATGCCTTTAAAGTCCTTAAATATTTGATTTAAAAGCTCATGATTTTTCCTAAGATTAATTACAAGTCATACAATCATTACAAGTGATTTAAAACATGATTCTAATAAATATACATCATATTCCACAAAAGTGCACTTGCATTGATTTTGACTTGTCTTTTCTCCATGTTATGTGTGCAAGTTAGGGTATTTGGACTGTGTCTATACCTAATTTGAAATCACTCAAGTAGAAGCATTAGACACAAATAAGTGGAATGGTTAGTCATCATCAAAATAGGGGTTTAGTCAATTTAGACCTTGAGTCAACATTCTCCTTGAGTCAACGTTCTCCTCCTTTTTGAAGATGACAAACCATTCCATAGATGTATTGAAAGCTTTTTAGAAAAATAATACCTTTGGATAAACCTAGGGGTTTCAATAAAAGTGTGTTCATATTCTCCCCCTAAATTGATGCTTATGGAGTTCTCATACCCCCCCCCCCAATTAATGATATTTCTTTTGTATGGTTAGCTTTTATAACATTTATAGAAACTATGTCTTCGACTCATATATGTTCTGCATATATATCTTCTCCCCTTAACATAAGACATTACTTTCTACTCACACATGCCTTCTCCCTATCTAACATAAGACATGCCTTTTCCTCCTTTGTCATTTCAAAAAGTAGGGGTTTGAAGAGCTAAAAAGGATATATGATTGTTAGAATAGAGAGTAGAAGAGAAAAACTAGAGGCTTGTCCAAGCATAGTACATAAAGCGAATCAAGACATGCACATGAACAACCCTATATGTAGCTTTAGCAGATATCAAGGTAAGGTAACAAAAAGATCCTTGAAATTATAACAAAATATGTTGTAAAATACTAATAAATCATGATTTTGACCCTCAAGATGGAGGAATTTGCCAAAAAATGTCAGGGCTCATGTCTAGAGCCATGAGTCTTTCTTAGAAGAACGTCTCTGTATAAGGTACCAAAGAAATTCCAAAGAATAAGGCTATCGGTTGAGAAAGTCTAGTTGAGAGGGAAATTCTCATCCAAAAGGCCAAATGTAACTTCGACTGACAAAAGTTGCTGGCAACACCCATTGTTGCTTATCATCCGAGTTTCTAATAGGATAAACTCCCTATATAGATGCTATTAAGAAGCACATATATCTCATAAAAACATATTTAGAGTATGCTAAGAATATAACCCATATCCAAACATGTGTAAGCAAGTTGGCAATTCACTATGAAAGCATTAGAAATAGTTTTTGGTCAAGAGTGTGAAGAGTATCACAAAATTCCACTTTTGACTCAAAAACCACATGAATAGTGCACACTAACTTGACAGAAACAAGTTAGGATTACATATGAGTAAGAAAACCCACACCTATGTTCTTAGCTTTTCTTTTCCACTTGTTGCCACCCTATACACATCTCACCTTTGTTCTTTCATGTGGATTGAGAAGCAATTTGCAAATCCATAGTTCATGTAAATCCATTTGCAAGTATCCTCTAAGAAGAAAGATGAAATGGTCACCAATCATTTTTTTGGGTCTGGAGGGGTTATCTTAGTAGTCCAAGTCCTATTGCTCTTTGGTGATTTTCTAAAAGGACAATATCAAGAATAATGACCAATTTTATTCCAATTATTACATGATCTTCTAGCCTTGGAACTAGAGGATTCTTCATTGAAAACTGAAGGTCCTTTGGCTTTTTTGTTCCTTTGGCTACAATCATGTCCAAAACCATCTCTACCCATTTATTCGGTAGTATGATCTTGGATTTGATTAAGATTCTTCTTATCATCCCAGAATCTTGGCACAGAAAACCTCAAAATTTAATTATCATGCATAAGACAAGCAATAGTAGAAAATTGATTGATATCATCTCTAGCATGCAAAATATCAATTTCTAAGCAAAGAGCTTTGGTCATATAAGAAGTTTTTTATCAATATGAAGAGAAGCAACACTATTCTCTCTACTAGTAGAACTAGAAAAAGATTTAAGAACATTGATTTTAGTAAGCAAGGTAGCATTCTCATTTTCCAGAAAATGAGAGATAAACACTATTTTCATATTCTAATCCTTGGAAAACAAACTATTTGTCTTTATTTTCAGTTTTAAGAACATCAATAACAATCATGAGGGAATTCACAATATTACTATGCTCTTCATTACAACTAGGAACAAGAGGTTGAGCTTCTAGAAATCTAATCTTATTAAGAAAATAAGCATTTTCAAGTTTAAGAGAATTTACTTGACTAAGATAAGCATTGTTTTGATCAAGCAAGCAAATATGAGCATGTTCAAGATCATCTATTTTTACCTGTAAATTATCAAAAATTCTATCAATTTTTTTCTTTTTCTTTTTAGAAGACTTAAGAGAGGCACAAGTAGTATGAATAATAGAAATTAAAGAATCTTTATCTAAACATTTTAGATTTACCTCATTTGAGTCTTCACTTGATTAGGCCATAAGAGAAAAATGACATTATCCTTCATCACTAGAGCTTGAGCTAGATACTCCACTTGATTCTTCACTTGATCTGGAGTTTTAGGAGTCACTTGAGCTTTTTTGCCATTTCTCCTTCTTCTTGTACTTATCTTCTCTTCTCTTCTCTTATGATGATGGGTCTTTTTGCCTTAGGGAGAATCTCTATTGAAGTGACTCTTCTTTCCACACTTGAAACACCATATAGAGGTGGAAGACTTGACTTTGTAGAGCCTACCCTTGGAGTACATGGCCTCTTCTTTGACTTGAGAGGGTGGAGAGGCTTGACCAACAATAACTTCAATATGTGATTTGATTTCATCCTTCTTCATTCTCTTGAGATCTTTTTCTTATTCTCTTTCTTCTTCATCTTTCTTGTCAAGTTTGACTTCATGGGCTTGTATATTTCCTATGAGCTCTTCAATGGGGATATCACCAAGAGATGTCACTTCTTCAATGGAAGTCACCTTGGGTTCCCTCCTCTTGGGAAGAGTTCTAAGGATATTTTATTTGATATTTCATCTAGCCATAGGATGATAATAACAAATAAAATGGTGTTGAGTCTTGAGTACATATCTTCCACCCTCTCCATCTTCCCCATCTTGAAGTTTTCAAGAATCCCATTTGAGTACGTAGACTTTGCTTTCCTTCACTTGGTTTGTCCCTTCATAAGTTATGTATAGCTTTCTCCATACTTTATAGGCCATCTCACCAGAGGAAATCTGATTGAGCTCAGTGGGGGACATTGAGGCATAGAGAATGTCGATGGATCCTGCATTCCAAGTAGATTCATCTCATTCTTCAATGTTTGTCTCTGGCAGCTTGTATGGAAGGTAAACCATTTGCCATAGCTCAAGAATTGATCCTGGTATGTAGAATTGTAGCCTTCTTTTCCAATAAAAGAAATTACTCCCATCAAAGATTGGAATGTTTATGAGGTATCTCCAACCTTGATAATCACCCATCTTCTCCTACTTGTGAAAGTATGCTTGGATAAGATCAGCTCTGATACCACTTGATGGATCGTAGGATGGGCAATTTTCTCTAGAAGGGGGAGAATAGAGATAAAATGCACAAAAACAAAATTCATTAGACCTTCAAGACATATCACAACATAAGGTTGCTAATTAGTAATATGAGTGCAACTAAACATACATAGAAAGTATGACAAAGATTGAAACAAGCACAAGAACACAAGTTATGTAGAGTGGTTCCAATATCCAAACTAGGAGATTTTCAGTCCACTACCTAGAGATGTCAACCTCTAGGATTTCTTAACCATGTCTCCCTCATTATTTTCACTTATAAGAGTTACAACATATGACCTACCTTTTACGGGACAAGGATACCCAGCTTTCCCTTTTAGGGGAAGAGAGCCAACAACCAACCAAAGGACCTACCTATCCAATACAAAAAGTCTTCAACCTTACCAAGGACCTACCTACTTGTGTAAGGAGCTTTCTTTCTTCACCAAGGACTTACCCACTCTTGCACCAAGTCTTTGTCCTTGAAGGAATTACCCACTCTTCTTGGATCTTTCACCTTTGACTTCACCTTCGCCAAGGATAAGCTTTCACCAAGAACATACCCATTGAACAAGGAGTCTTCAGCCTTCACCAAGGACTTACCCACTCTGGCTCCAAGTCTTCAACCTTGCCTTCTTCTTTTTCACCTCTCTTAGAAAAGAGAGAGAACCTTCATATTCATGGTTAAAATATAGATTGAGAGGTGGAGGAAATGAGAGTGTCACAAGATATACATGTACTACTAGCTCTCCTACAAATCTCCTATTGACTCTAATGGATGTAGCAAGTGATTAAGCTTATAGAGAGATGAGGCTATAGGATGCACTCAACAATAGAATAGGGAGATTCATAGTGCTTGGCTAACCATGGGATGAAGCCCAAGGGGTCCTATTTATAGTTGGGGATGCCTAGTAGTCAGTGGTAACAATTATGGACAAATTCTAGCCATTTGGGGTGTTGCAACTAATATTTTTTCTAGTTTGACAGCACTCCAATAGTTCCAAATATTTTTCTACATTTTTCTATAAAAAGCAATCATTCGAGTTTTCATAAAGGTAACTCGACTTATTGCAATTTGTGATAAAGCCAATTTGAAGCATCGGTTGAATTTGTCTTGTGTGAAACTCGACCAATTGTTTGAAATCAATTTTTCTTAGTGCAGGGATCGATCAATTTATGTTAAAATGAACTCGACCAAACCTGGGTATTCTCAAAATCCATTAAGGGCTCGATCAAGTTTGTACTTTGACCGAATAATACCATGTAATGAATTTTAGAAAATGCCTTGAAAGTGCTTAAATATTCGATTTAAGTCCTCTTGATTTTATCTAAGGTCAATTACAAGTCACACAATCATTACAATTTATTTAAAATATGATTCTAACAGAGATACATCATATTCCATAAAAGTGCACTTGCATTGATTTTGACTTGTGTTTTCTCCATGTTAGGATGCACTAGTTAGGGCATTTGGAGAGTGTACATACATAATCTGAAATAACTCAAGTAGAAGCATTAAACACAAATAAGTGGAATGGTTAGTCGTCATCAAAACAAGGGATTAGTCAATTTAGACCTTGAGTCAACATTCTCCCCCTTTTTGAAGATGACAAACTATTCCATAAATGTATTGAAAGCTTTTAAGTAAAATCATACCTTCAGAGGAACCTAGGGGTTTCAATAGAAGTGACTTCATATGCTCCCCCTCAATTGATTCTTATGAAGTTCTCATATTCCCCCTCAATTAATACTATTTCTCCTTCATGTTTAGCTTTGATAATATTTATAGAAACTATGTATTCTACTCATATCTGTTCTACATATATGTCTTCTCCCCTTAACATAAGACATGCCTTTCTCCTCACACATGCTTTCTTCCGGTCTAACATAAGACATGCCTTCTCCCTCTTTGTCATTTCAAAAAGTAGGGGTTTGAAGAGATAAAACAAAACATGTTAGAAAAGGAGATATCAAATGTTAGAATGGAGAATAGAAGAGAAAAACTAGGGGCTTGTCCAAGCAAAGTATATAAAGAAAATAAAGACATGCATTTGAACAACCCTAGATATAATTTTAGCAGATTTCAAGGTAAAGTAACAAAACGATCCTTGAAATTGTAACATAATATGTTGCAGAAAACTAATAAATCACGATTTTGACCCTCAAGATGATGGAATTTTCCAAACAAATGTCAGGGCTCATGCCTATAGAGATGAGTCTTTCTCAGAATACCATTTTTGCATAAAAACTGTAGTTTTACACCTAAATATGACATTGGAGAAAAACACTAAAAAACTACATAAATTCTTTAGATGGTCTAATATATTTGTATACAATGTAGCTCTATTTGTTTCTCATTACAAGGCTATGCAACAAACTCAAGATAGTAGATATGAAATTCAAGGAACAACCTTGAGAAAGTATGAAACAAGATACAAGAATAACATATAGTTGAATACCACTTGATGAAAAGATAAACAAGGCTAGAACTACATTTATATGAACTACTTGTAGATATTATCACAAGTTAGGGCTACTAGTAAGATCTAGATCATAGAAAAAGATGCACCAGTAAATGAGCAAACTATGAGTAAATGTAGAGCTATATCCAAATAAGAGATATGTAGTTTCAGAAGAAAGAAAGGATATAACTCGCTAGTAGATATACATCATTACCAAAAGATGATTACCATTAAGAACCACAAGGTTATATCATAACAAGATATACAACAAGATAGATGGAGCAAGTTATAGCACAAGGAAGCAATTTAAGACGCAACCAAGAGATCTAAGGAGATCATCATCAAAACATGCATGACAACTAAAGATAGGTAACTGCAAGATATAAGGATACCACATGTGGGGTACCAAAATATAGATATTAAAAATATAGTGTTGTAAGCAAGATAAGTAATTTAAAGCATGGCAATATGCATATATAAATGTACTAAAGGAGTGCCAAAGAATAAGGCTATTCATTGAGAAAGTCTAGTTGAGAGGGAAATTCTCATCCAAAGGGCCAACTGTATATTATGTGCATAGTGTTGTCAGTCGAGTTATGTGTTTTAGAAATTAAACCAACAACAATTGTTGGCAACACCCATTGGTGCTTGTCAGACGAGTTTCTAACATGATAAATTTGACTGATACAACTGTTGTCAAGAAGCACATATATTTCATGAAAACATATTTATAGGCATGCTAAAAATATAAGCCATTTCCAAACATGTGTAAGCATGTTAGTAATTCACTATGAAAGCATTAGAAATAGTTTTTGAGCTAGAGAGTGAAGAGAATAAAAAAATACCACTTTTTACACAAAAACCACATGCATAGTGCACACTAAATTGACAAAACAAGTTAGGATTAGATATGAGAAAGAAAACCTTTACCTCTATTCTTACCATTCCTTTTCCACTTTTTGTCACCCCATACACATCTCACCTTTCTTCTTTCCTGTGGATTGAGAAGCAATTTGCAAATCCATAGCTCATGTCAATCCATTTGCATGTAACCTGCAAGAAGAAAGATGAAATGATCCCCAATCATATTTTTGGGTCCAGAGGGGTTAGCTTGCTGCCCAAGTCCTATTTCTTTTTGGTGCTTTCCTAAAAGGACAATATGTAGAATAAGTACCAATTTCATTTCAATAATTACATGATTTCCTAGCCTTGGAACTAGAGGATTCTTCATTGAAAATTGAAGGTCATTTGTCTTTGTTGTTCCTTTAGCTACAATCAAGTCCAAAACCATCTCTACCCATTTATTCTATAGTATGATCTAGGATTTGATTAAGATTCTTTTTATCATCTAAGAATCTTTTCATAGAAGATCTCAAACTATGATTATCATGCATAAGAGGAGAAATAGTAGAAAACAATTGATTGATATCATCTCTAACATGCAATAGATTGGTCTCTAAGCAAAGAGATTTGGTCATCTAAGAATATTTATCAATATGAAGAGAAGCAACTCTATTCTCTCTACTAGTAGAACTAGAACAAGATTCAAGAACATTGATTTTAGGAAGCAAGGAAGCATTCTCATTTTCAAGAAAATGAGAGATAAACACTATTTTCATATTCTAATCCTTGCAAAACAAAGTTTTTGTTCTCATTTTCAGTTTTCAGAACATCAATAAAAATAATGAGAGAAATCACAATTTTACTATGCTCTTTGTTACACCTACGAACAAGAGTTTAAGCTTCTAGAAATATGATCTTATCCAGAAAATTAGCATTTTTAAGTTTAAGAGAACCTACATTACTAAGATAAGCATTGTTTTCATCAAGCAAGCAAATATTAGCATGCTCAAGATCATCTATTTCTTTTTGAAAGACTTAAGAGAGGAACGAGCACCATGAATAATAGCAACTCAAGATTTTTTTTATCTAAAGAGCATATATTTACCTCATTTGAGTCTTCACTTGATGAGTCCATAAGATAATACTGACATTCTCCTTCATGAGCTTGAGCTAGACCCTCCACTTGATTCTTTACTTGAGATTGAGTTGGAGGAGTCACTTGATCTTGAGTTGAAGGAGTAATTTGAGCTTTTGTGTCATTTCTCCTTCTTATTTTACTTCTCTAATCTTCTATTCTCTTATGATGATGGGTCTTTTTGCCTAGGGGACAATCTTCCTTGAATTGACCCTTCTTTCCACACTTGAAGCTCTGGATAGAGGAGGAAGACTTGCCTTTGTATACTTTACCCTTGGTGTACATGGCCTCTTCTTCAACTTGAGAGGTTGGAGAGTCTTGACCAATAATAGCTTCATTGTGTGCTTTAGTGTATGCCTTCTTCATTATCTTGAATGGAAGTCACCTTGGGTTCCCACCTCTTGGGAAGATTTCTAAGGATCTTTGATTTGATCTCTCCTCTAGCCATAGGATGACCTAGGACAACAAGACCTTTACAATGGTGTGGAGTCTTGGGTAAATATCTGCCACCCTTTCCATCTTCCCCATATTAAAGTTTTCAAGAATCCCTTTAAGCATGTAGAGTTTGATTTCCTTCACTTGGGTTATCCCATCATAAGTGATGCATAGCTTTCTCCATACTTCATACGCTATCTCACAAGAGGAAATCTAGTTGAACTTGGTGGGGGACAAGTAGGCATAGAGAATGTTGATGGATCTTGCATTAAAGCTTTCTTTCTTCTAGGTAGCTTCATCCCATTTATCTATCTTTGTCTCTGGTAGCTTGTATGGATGAACCACCATTTTCCATAGCTCAAGACTTCATCCTAGGATGTAGAATTGTAGCCTTCTTTTCCAATAAGGTAAATTGTTCCCATCAAAGATTGGAATGTTGATGAGGTATCTCCCACCTTGATAGTCACCCATCTTCTCCTACTTGTGGAAGTATGCTTGGATAAGACCTGCTTTGATACCATTTAATTGATCCTAGGATGGGCTATTTGCTCCAGACATGGTTGAATAGAGCTAAAATGCACTTAAACAAAATTCATTAGACCTTCAAGATATATCACAAGATAAGGTTGCCAATTAGGAATTTGAGTGCAACTAAACATACATAGAAAGAATGAGAGAGATTGAAACGAGCATAACAACACAAGCTATGTAGAGTGGTTCCAATATCCAAACTAGGAGATTTTCAGTCCACTACCTAGAGAGGTCAACCTCTAGGATTTCTTAACCATGTCTCCCTCCTTATATTCACTTATAAGTGTTACAACATATGACCTCCCTTTTACAGGACAAGGATATCCATTTTTCACTTTGATGGGAAGGGGGCCAACAACCTACCAAAGGACTTACCTATCCAATATAAAGAGTCTTCAACCTTACCAAGGACTTACCTACTTATACAAGGAGTCTTCTTCCTTCACCAAGGACTTACCCACTCTTGCACAAACTCTTCAACCTTGAAGTAATTACCCACTCTTCATGGATCTTCCGCCTTTGACTTCACCTTCTCCAAGGACTTACCCACTTGAGAAAAGAGTCTTCAACCTTCACCAAGGACTTACCCACTCTTGCTTCAAGTCTTCAACCTTGCCTTCTTCTTTTTCACCTCTCTTATCGAAGAGAGAGAACCTTCATCTTCATGGTTAAAAGATATATTAGGAGGTGGAGGAAATGAGAGCCTCTCAAGATATACATGTAGGAATAGCTCTCTTAAGAATATCCTACTCACTCTATTGGATGTAGCAAGTGATTAAGGTTAGAGAGAGAGGAGGTTGTAGGATGCACTCAACTATAGAATAGGGACCTTCATATTACTTTTCTAACTATGGAATGAAGCCCAAGGGGTCCAATTTATAGTTGGGGGTGCCTAGTAGCCAGTAGGAACACTGAAGGATGAATTCTAGCTGATTGGGGTGTTACAACTGATATTTTTTCAAGTTTTGCAACACTCCAACATTTAGAAATACTTTTATTCACTTTCATGTATGATGCAATCGATCAAGTTTTCATAAAAGTATCTCGACCGATTCATAAAGGTAACTCGATTGATTTCACCTATGCAACAAAGCCAATATGAAGCATCAGTCGAGTTTCTCCTGTGTGAAACTCAACAAATCTCTTGAAATTGGTTTTTATTAGTGCAAAGATCGGTTGAACTGTGTGAAAGTGAAACTTGATCGAACCTGGGCATTCTTAAAATCCATTAAGGGATCGGTCGAGTTTGTATTTCGACAGATTTACACCCGGTAATGAATTTTAGATAATTTCTTCACAATGCTTGAATATTCGATTTAAGTGATTCTGATTTTTCTAAGCTTAATTACAAGTCATACAATCATTACAAGTGATTTAAAACATAATTCTAATAGAGATACATCATACTCCACAAAAGTGCACTTGCATTGATTTTGACTTATATTCTCTCCATGATAGGATACGCAAGTTAGGGAATTTGGAGTGTGTCTATACCTAATCTGGAATCACTCAAGTAGAAGCATTAGACACAAATAAGTGCAATGGTTAGTCATCATCACCACAAGGGTTTAGTCAATTTAGACCTTGAGTCAACATTCTCCTTGAGTCAATAGTCGTTACCCCCGATCATGTAGAGGAAGCTACTATAAAGAATGAAGCAGATCATGAAGTTGTTGAAGGAAGGGATAGAGAGAAGTATGTAAAACCACTAAGGATGTGGTGATGGGTTGGACCACCTCTTGGATGATCTCGGTGAGGGGGGAAACCAACCTTTCATCTTGTTTGATTAAACCCCGAGAGAAGTTGTTGTGGAAGAAGATGGGAATTTGACATAGCTATTTATAAAGAACGTAGGAAGCTGGAGGATCCAATCTTCTAAGAAGAAAAGGTAGCCGATAATGCCAACTTGGCTTATAAGGATATGTCCTCTACGTCTGGGATTTTTGATGTGTGCACAAATTATCACTATTTTGATTGCTTAATTTGGTGGATTTCATTTCCAATTGCTCTTTATTGTATATCTTTTAGTACATATTTCACCAAATTAGTGGCAATCATGTATCCATCAATTATTATATATGTTCATGTATTTTACATATAATAATTATTATAATAAATATTTGATTTAATTCATTGCTTATTTTAAAACTGAAAATTATTATTTACTGGATCAAAGTTGATACTACTGACATGCAACTCGGTAGTACCAAAATGGTTTCAAAGTAAAAAATACATTAGTGTTCCAGATCAAAAAGGAAAAGGATTTATACTACAAAGAACTCGGTAGTACCGACTTACAAGTCGGTAGTACCGACACATGCACCGATAGCCAAGATTAAATGCATTAAATCCAACTGTTATTGTTATGGAAAATAATATTTAGGTTTTCTCTTAACCTAAACATATATAACAGTTGGAAAGGGCACCATTAGAAGGAGATTGTCGAGATCTATCACATGGGGATGACACGAATGGGGAAAGGAGGGAGAAAAGTGAAGGAACCCTACCCGGTGGACCTCAGAGGTGTTTTGGTGGAGGCAACGATGGAAAATCTTCTCCATCTTCTCTAGATCCATTCTTTAGCCATGTCTTCAATTTACTGTATCTCAAAATTTATGTTTTACATCTTTTCAATTTACATTGATAACATGTCATGTATTTTTGGCTAAAAACATATTCCTTAGGATCTGGAAGTAGCCCAGATATGGGAGGGTTGCGCAGTACGCTCTCCCTTCTCTCTATCCTCCCGGAGGCTACCGCTGGGGGGAGGGAGCGCCTCCTCGGTGCTTTCCTCCCCCTGGCCCTAGATCTGACGAGGCACAGTGAGTTGGAGCGGACCTTAGGAGGAAGGAGCTGCATCATTGTTGGGGCTGACTTGGTTGCTTGAGGCAAAAGGGCAGACTGATGCGTGCACGACGATCAGATTTGGAGACGAAAGCTAGTCGGAGATGATGTCGCCTACTTAGTAGATCTGGGGTGGAGTTGCAACGCGCCGCGAGAACTCACTCTCTGGTCCAGAGATTGGCGATTCGACCAAGTCAAACTCTACTCCGTTCAAGCGTGACGGGTGGAGAGGGGCCGCTCCCAACCAGATCCGGTCTCGTGTGCTGCTCCACCACGCTTGGGAAGAGACAGGTGTTCTTCTCTCTTCTCCAGTACCGCTCTAGGTCCTCTGAGTGAACCATGGTTTACCCAGGTTGCAGACGGCCATAATTCTGACCAGGTTTCATGCCTTGGTGGATACAGCAGCATTAGGGCTCCTCGCTGGGTGGTTGGTCCTCCGCTGTCCATTCAACGGTGTGCTCCTACTGTCGTGTGCTAATCATCCTACCCTACTGGAGGTGCTCCCTTGCTAGCCATTGCTCCTTGGGGTATTTGGCAAAGTGATGGCCCTTCGACATCAATCAGAACTTTTCTCCTGATCAATCTAGAATGCTCCCTACGGCTGTGAGATGGAGCACCCTCCAGGTATTCGGTGATATTCCCTTTGCAAATTAAGGCATCGGGTTTAGAAGGATGGAGGTGCCTTCCATCCTCTCATTTCTTGCAGTCTGTTACAAGACAATAGTAGAAAGGTCTATAAGGGAGATGAAGGAAGGATGCTAGCTTCCCTTTCAATTTCTTTGTGACTGCTTATCTTCTACCTATCTACCTCATCTAGTTGTTGGTTTCTTTTCAAGTTGCTCAATGGTAGTTTATCTGCCTCCTTTCTTCTTCCCACTAATTTCAGGGAATGATCTTATTGCTATGTGTGAGGGAGGACTGGTTGGCAGGTGTTTTTTTGTTGGGTCATCCTGGTTAGTTGTGTTGTCTTTCTTCACGAATAGATGGTTTGGCAGAGTGTTTGCTGCTACTTCAGCTGGTTCTTCACCCTTTGGGTGTTTGGTGTGTTGTTATTGTGCTTACAGTAGATTTATAAGCATCAAGATGGAGATAACCAAGGAGTAGGGGTTGACGCTGCTACTTGGTCTCTGGCTGCTCGCACCTCTGGCTGATGTCCTGGACCTAGTTCTGAGTCCTGGATTTCTCAAAGCCTTATTTTTGTGTGTAGTGCTGAGACCCTAGTTTTCTGGGCCTATTGGGATGCAGTCAGCCTGCACTGTCTTTGTTCTCATACCTTGTGGGTGTTTTTATGCTATTGAGTGCTTGACATTGCTTAAGACTTCATGCCTGTAAGTTGAGTTTGTTTAGGATCTTAGCCTTATGTATAGATTTAGGGTTTATGCCCTTTTTCCCTTGATTACTAGCTTGTTGGTATCAAGGTGTTTTTTTTTTATGATCTTGTTGTAATGGGGTACTATGTGCCCAAAGTTTTGGTAATATTGTAACACACGTTTTAGACCGACCAAAAACAAGAAGTAGCCCAGATATGCATTGTACCTGATTTTTATGTATTAATATCACTTTTACTCCTATTTTCTGGATATAAATCTATGAAGTTGTCTTGTTTTGTTTATACCTAATCAACATAGATAGTTTATTAGACCCTTAATCATTTTGGGAGAGAGGTTAAGGGTTGGAAAGCATAGATTTACCCGTTTATTTCATCCTTTTGGAAAGGTGGAGAATAAATGGGAGGAGAAACTCAGAGTTTAATCATAAAGCATCTAACTAATCAATCAATTGCTATGGAAATGGGATTGGCATTAGAATAGGTAGTGAACTACGGGAGTGGGTAGTTCTGGATACAGGCTCTTTATCCAGAGATAGAGGTGATAGATGTTAACGTGTAGAGGTTAGTTGTAGTGTTATCCGTAGTGAAACCACCATCCTATGGAATCTTCTCCACTCTGATTCACCCATTCTTAATCACAACCTTAGTTAGATTTACTTTTTGTTGTTATTTGATTAAACAACCAATCAACTCTTTCTCTAGGTCTAGCTGATATGGTTTCAATAATTAGTAGTCTATGGTGTACGATTCCCTGAGTTCGACAACTCGGGCCTCTTTTGGCCTATATTACACGACACGTACACTTGCGTATTACATGCACATTATACGTGTGTTAATTCTCCTTAGAGACATCCATGTCTTGGCCGACATATTAGACAAAAATAAACTAGGGAATAAGTAGTTTACAACAATGAACATTATAATCTGACAAGGGAGGACCTTTGAGTGACGTCCATATCAATAATCTCCATAAGAAAGAAGTCTTCAAGCTTCTCCATCAACAATCATTGAAACTTTTATGACAGAGATAAAGAAAGGCCAATTTTCAATATTGATTCAAGTTTAGCTGCCCAACTTTACAAAAGCAATATCAAAGTGACATTTGTTGATGATATGGTCAAAGCCTTGAAAATTACAAGAAGCTTAAAGTTTATTACAATACGGTACAAATGTTTGAACTAATAGATGTGGACTATGATGGATCTTTTTTTATTTGGTAGATAATATCATATAACTACAACCTCAAAGATTTGTCATGTGGGAGGATGGTCTTTGCAAATCTAAATTCAAGAGAAATACAAAATATTGCAATTCAAGTGAACAATATAATATAAGGGGCGACAGATTGTAGGTCCCCAATCAGATTGGGAATCATATCAATAAAGACATCCTGCAATAAAAGCCAGTATTAGGAAAGATCACTTTTATTGTATTGCATTATACAAAGGATATAAAAAGAAGAATTTCCACTAGACGATATAGCTAAAAAAAGACTTCCATGCCTTACAAAGAAAATAAGTCATGAAGATCATCAACGACATAAATTTTTTCTATGATCCTCACATGGTAGTTACACCTAGGAGTATGTATTTCATTTTCCTCATCTAGAGAAAAAGTCTTGGAGTGAAGAACTAATGAATCTCTAGAAGGATCTTGTTGATCTCCCTCAATAGAACATAACCACAACTTTACCAGTCCAACACTTGATTAAAAGCCTCCCACCCCACCAGTGCAACCCGAGGCTGCAATTCTTGCCAACCCTGAACTCCAAGCTAAATTAGAGCGTGAAAAAGAAGCTAATTGCCTTATGAAGAACCTGCAATTGACGAGTTGTCACCTATAGATTTAGTTACTACAACTTTTGAAAATTTCAACTAAGGTTCATGACATAGGCTACCTATGGAAGATTTGGTTCTCATAATGAATAGATTGAAACTTGAGGAGGACAAAATAGTGACTATCTTTGAAAGGGATGACATTCATGTCCTGAAGGATGTCCTCCATGTGATCCTCACACTCGATGACTACATGACTGGTAACATCATGACTATCTATCAGCTACATTTAGTTGATGATCTTGAATACATTGGTTATTCTAAACTAGTGAGGAACATTATCATGAAGAAGGGATTTAGACAAAGAGAAAGACTCACTGAGAAGCTAAAATGAACAGTCCTTAAGTTTGTTTTTGTTCCTATAATTCACAACAACCATGGACTCTACTATGTATTGATATTAATGCCATGATCTCCATTCTCTACAACATCTCTAACGCTCTGTTCAACATGAAAAAAAATAAAATATCACAAAACGACTATAATTGTTATTGAAAAGAATGAAGATCAAGTCACAAAGTATATCATCCAAATGATTAAACAATATGATAGAAACTTCCCAACAAAGGATGGAGATTTTGAGAAGCCACAATTCTATTATAGGAGGCCACAACAAACTCTAGGTTCAAATGGATGTGGTTTCTATGTACTTTTATGCATATAGATCTAGGGAAAAATGGACAAAAAGGTGGAACATTTCCAAAATAACTATTTGCACCACCTATAATGATCTTATGATGTCCAAATCCTATCTTCACAATGGACAACCATCAGCTAATACACAACTCACCTTTGTTTATATCAAACCTCATCCTTTAACAAGTACGCATGATAATATGGAGGGGGTGTGAACATGAGAGTTGGATGTCTTCTCTATCATGACACCTTTACTTATACATATATCATTTTATGTCTCCTTTCTTTCTCTTTTCATGATTTTTGTAAAAAAAATTATCTTACACATATCTTAATTAGATATCTCTTAATGAAGTATATAGTTTTGCTTTTGGTAAATTTTGATCCAATTTTCTAGGAAGTTATTTACTCCCAAAGTTATACCTATTTGTTTTTAGGATGATTCTTAGCGTAATCATGGTGATAAGTGACAAATTTGGGAATAAATTCAACTAACAAATTTTGATCAATCATGTTTTTCTACCATCTTTATATCAATACACTATATGCTACCAATGATCGATATCTCTAAAGGAATTCTTAGAAACAAGGAGGACTTATTCTGGTAAACACATGATCGATCATTTAAGCCTCCTAGTATAGGTGGGAAATTGCATAAATTCTTCGGAAAGAAAAAATTTATTCCTTCTAGGGCTTAAATCTTATGAGGGATAAAAGAAGCCCAACATCCCGTGCATCCTAAAAACCCTATCTTCTCTAAGCCTTATGAGCAAAAATAAAAGCCTGAGAGATCAAAAACATGAGAGTTGTGCCTAGGAAGAGTAGAATGGTTCTACTTAGTCGGTGTATAGCTACGCTTAGGAACACATATATGTTGTGCCCCATAGTAGAGCCTAGAAGCCAAAAACTTCACCACTATCTTTCAAAAGGAAATCACATAAGCCACCTAACAATACAACTAGACCAATAGTTAGGTGAAATTGTTACTAAAACAATACTCATCGTTATTTGACCCTAAGAAGGACAGGTTGCACAATATCCTTAGTCCACCCTACACACTCTCTTGACTACAAAAAAAGTTGGGAGTGAAATCTACCTTTAGCAAGATCGATGCATAAATACAGATAGGAATCAAGGCTCTAAGAGGGAACCATGAAGGAGAATCCCTTCCATAGAAGAAGGTGGTAACAAATAAATAAATCAAGCAACTCCAAATATCTGAGAAGGAAACTAGGGATATGACAAGCGAGTTAAGCTACCAAGCAAAAAATTTGACATAAAAATGAAATAAGAACATGATAAACACCAAAAATAACTAAACCAAACAAAACCCTTTGATGTCACTTGATGCTTTGATTATATTTATTATCTTGAAGACAATCTAGATTCTATGAATGGGGGGGTTGAGAACATTCAATTTTGTGGATGTTATGTGCCTATTTTATCCTTAATTTTCCTTATTAGAATGGACTTATGTAGCTATTCTTGTGTTTATTTTCATCTTTTCCCTACATGCCTTAAATAAGTAGTAACTTGTCTCTTTCATGCAAAGAAAACCATCAAGCTCTATCAAGGCAGCAAAACCATCAGTTGCTGACACTCACATCCCTAGTACCAATGGAATACAGTATATTCAAAACAACCATAATTAGCCACCTACCGATGGCTCTACAAATCAACAACCGATGGCTTGCTCACTAACTTTATATTCATATGGTAATTCTGAGAGACACCAAATGACAGTCTCATTGGCCTCGTTTACTGAAGGCTCAAAAAGTACTCACCAAAATTGAAGGCCAGATTGTGGCCTTGTCAACTTAAGGTTTAGAAGTCAATCATTGAGTGAATTACTTATCAAAGGTTGTCAAATGATGGTGTCTATGGACTCATCTACCAATGGCCCAAAAGACTCATGTGGATTGAAGGAGATCCTACGGTATCACCTCCTAATGGTCTTGTTGGACGCACCAATCAAAGGCTTTGCTGAGTTTTTCTACCAAATATCATCCCCATAAACCGAAGCCCACTAAACCATCATTTATCAAAGGATCATTTTCCTACCTCATGAACTGATGGTTTGGCATACTCTTCTCTTCCAATGGGTTCTCTACTAGTAGTGTTGTCATGACCGTTAAGGGTATGCCCGAAGGCATGTGTCAGGTGAACTTGGAGCGTAGGTAAAGTCCAATCATGAGCCCCACAAGCACCACATTGTTCCCTATAAATAGGGACCTCCTTACTACATGAGGGACACCTTTACTTGGAAGATGAACTATTTTCCTGACTCAAAATCTCCATCAACCTTATGAGGAGTGAGGACAAGAGTCTGGGTTCTTCCATAAACCTGTAGTGACCAAGGATAAGAGTCTAAGGTCGCACACTTCACACCTTGCATCCTCCAGTTTCGATGACCCTGTTTGGGAAAAGGAGGAAGAAAGGAGTCACATTCCACCTTGCCATCACCATTTCCAGAGAAGGAGGTCTCCATTGAGATTTAGTACCTTCTCACGGTTATTGTTATTATATACTCTTGATTATTTTTTCCCTTCTTATTGATCCCCTCTATCCATCCATCTTACATGTATTCTTTCCTTGTAAATTTGTACTTCTCCTCACTACTATTAGTGGATAAACTATTTTTCTTGGGTAGGGAGTAGTCAATAAGGCGATCACAACATATAGACAAATATATCCATTTAATATATACTCTTTGCAATGCTTATCTCCACTCTTTCTCTTTAATGCTTCACTTGTATTATTAGATACCATCTTATGTTGTTTGATTACAAATACCTTTAAAGAGTAGTACTAGTATAAATCCAGAGTTATGAAATGGTATGGATGCTTGAGAATGTTGGAATACTAAACCTGGTCATCATTTGATTGCAGTTTTTATTCTAAGTTTGACATATCCAGAGAGAGACACTCCTAAGATCATGATGTATCCTAAGCTTTAGAGAGGAGGAAATAGACACAAATGTTTATTTCTTTTAAACTAAGCTAAGAGTATAAAATGAAGGTTAGTTTTGCATGTTGGATAGAGACCCTAAATAGTAAAACCCAATCTTATTTCTATCTATATATTCAAAATATCTAAAGATATAAGACCATTCTTAATATGTTATTATAGTTTTACTTTTTCTATGTTTTCTTGTTCTATATTTTGATAGAATCTTCCCACAAGGGACAAAAATATCTCCTTTTGGTTAGGCTAACTAAGATAAGAATTTAAGTTCTTTAAATCTTGTCACCCTTGTCCCTGTGTTTGACCATTTTTACTACACAAGGCCCCATATTATCATTGTGGATGTTTAATATCTGGTTATAAATTTAAATTTTGATTAATCTAGATCCACATCCATTTTGCAGGTGAGATCTAAGGCTATGAGTCACTATAACACCCCACCTTATGATATATATTTTAATTGAAAAGAAGATTTCATCTTTAAGGGGGTTTCCACATTTATGAAATCATAGAAAATAAATACATAAATCTCCATTGAGATTCTTCTTCAAATAGGAAACTATAATTGAGTTCAATAACATTTCTAAACATTACTAAACATGGAAAACTAAAACATGTCTAAGTGATTGGATTGCCTTGTATGGATGGAACCCCACCAATCATCTCTTGAAGGTATTGTAATCCTTGTTTGCTCCTCTTGAGTCCTTACTTGCTCCAACTCCTAGGGACATCATGTCCCTAGTCATGCAAAGGAGAGAAACAAAACATCGGTAAATGGTACTGGCACTTTATAATATAAACAAATTAAATATACTTCACATGTAAGAAAACTTGACATGAGCTAACTATAAGAATTCTCGAATCATTTTTAATGTGAATAATTGAATAACAAATGTATGCATCCATCTATATGTTGGGTTTTAGGGGAGACAGAGAAGGCAGCGAAAACAAAAAAAAATTCTTCTCCCGAACCCAGTATAAAGGAATCACGTCAACGTCTATACAGTAGGAAGGATGGTTTGTAGAGACATACCTTGTCCCAAGGCTTGCTCGGTGATGTTACCTCGCGGCTTGTGCGGTCTTCACCTATGGTCTTAGACGGTGTCTGTGCAGCTCTTGGTCTCACTGGGACTGTCAGGATTGACGGTTGTCCTCCGAGCGGCAGAAGTCTCCCGCCTCTGAAGAAGTCCACACAGACCACCTGGAACTCTGATCGCCTTGTTGCATAAGGCACCGGAAGGAGTCGTACCCTCCTGTCAGTGTACTAGTCACTGACACACTCTCCTACAACCAGTTGCCTTTTTGCAGTTGTCTTTCACTTGTTGTGCCTCCCTAATCGGGTAGCACTTGCTCGGGCTCTCTCGGTTACCACAACCAGAGAGAACGACAACTTTGTAGAGCAACTGGTGTTCTGAGTTGTTGTACTTGAGAAGCCCCCAATACCACTATATATATAGGAGGGTCATGGGACAAGGTTCTCTACCCTGGGCAATGCGGGATTAAAGCAGGAGTAGAAGGGTTCGAGATTTTCCACAAAACAACCAACTACGCCAACTAAACCGGTCGTTTCATGCATGAGCCGGTCAGTTGGGGACCTGAGCTGATTGGTTCACACCTAAACCGGTCAGTTGGGACACCTGAGCTGATCGGTTCACTTCTAAATAGTCAGTTCACTGCCCTAGTCAGTTCCGATTGACTTTTCCTCTTTTATTTCGAACTGATCCAAATACCAATCCTTGTTCCAATCAAATTGGACAAGTGAAACGAAGAGAAATTTTTCATCAACCTGACTTTCCCAACTTGCTTGTTTGGACCAGTTGAGACGATAGGTTCAACCCTTGAACCAATCATCTCAACCTGTCTTGAGCCGATCAGTTCATCACATGAGCTGATAGGTTTACCAACCTGAGCCAATCAGTTCATCATATGAGTTGATCGGTTGGAAGTGCAGACTGTGCAAAATCAGTCAATTGCAGTTTCAATCAATCGGATACTCTAATCAATTAGTCCAACACCTTGAACATTATGATACTGAGCTATTAATTGATTGAGTGTTTAATTGAACTACTAAACTCCTTTAGTAATCAATATAAACATCATTTGTGGATAAGCTCCTCTTCCAGGTTAAATCCTATGTGTGTGACCCTATAGGCCCATTTCACGTTGGCAGTGAAAGTCCATAACACTTATGACTTCACATGCAAAGAGTTGTGCCTAGTCACACATCAATGCTACCCAAGTGAAAAGGAAAGTTGGAGAACAACTTTCAATCCTACAATATATGAATGGTGTTACAGTGAATGTATAATTCCTTTGTCTCTGATATCCTGAATGAACTCAAGTCATGGAACAGTCATCCTATTAGCATTCATTCACCTTCTTGATCTCAGAGTAGACTGAAGTAGATATGTAAGACATCAATATCACATACTTATTCACACATGCGTGCACATGCCTATCTCAATCCTACTCATCAAGTGGCCATGGATATCAAACTCCCTCAGGAGGGACAAATCCCATATCTATCACTCACCCCACAAAAGCCCCATGTGTCAAAGCCACCCAATCATCACCTTTATAACAACCCATGTTTTAGGATTGTGTTTGATGATGTCAAAGTGTACCCACCAACATGTGTTCAGTGTAGTGATTTTAGGTCAAAGAATCACACTCACCACCATCACTGTGAGAACTGACTGTGACTACCATGTCATGGTTCCATGTGTCAAACTCACGGTGGGTCTTTCCGGTACACTTGTTCTCTAACAAGTACCTAGGTGTTTGGTTTGATATCTCCATATCATGACTGAAGAGATTTTGTCATCAACCAACACCACAATCTAGTCTTGTGTGTCATTGTTATCTATCTACCTTCCACAATGACATCCAACTAGGGACATAATAAGAATATACAAACTCTTAGCATATGTATGATCTCATCGTTCAGGTCCTCAACTTGAAAGCATATGTCATTGAGTACTATCATTCTCTAGACATTCAATATGTTCTATCATTATCTCATATGACTAAACCAGAAAGAAATGGAAGCTTGCCTTTCATGTTTATAAAACCAATCTTAATGTATCCCACCAATCATCCCATGATTGGCTCTCAGGGCATACATACCAACACTATAACACCCCCTTGGGAGCACATGATTTATAGGAAATCCCTTGATGCTAGGAAAGCCCTTGATGATCCCTTGAGTCCATGATTTGGGAGCAGATAAATACTATTTCAATCCCAATTAACTTGATCATTAACATGACATTAACATTATCATTAACATGATCCTTGAACTTAGCATTATGGGATTTCTCCCTCTTAACATGATGGTATTTCTCCCTCTTTAACATTAACATGAATTTCATGAGTCATTGATCATAAACTTTAATCATAGAACATTTTAACCATCAGAAATAACATATAACAATCATCCATTAATTTGATATAGTGAGCATGATTTAAAACATTAAACTTGAAATCATAATGTTTACGTATACTTAACATGCAATCAACCATAAATACTTATGCTCAGCAGCATGACCCATTTACCTTGGAGAAAAGATGATCCTAAGATAGTCTTTCTGATCTTTGAGTCAAATCTAGGTAAAACCTTCCCTTGTCTTGATTAGGCTCTATACACCTGTTCATAATTATTAAACATCATAAATCATTACCTTGTATTGATCCTAGGTTGATTTAAGGTGAATTAGGGTTTGAGTGCATTAAGGTTAGGCTTATTGATCAACATCACTAAATTAATAAAACTTGATTGACTCAGATCATATTCAATACATGTAACACATAAGTAGGGTTTCAATGGGTTAGATCAGGGTTTCAAATAAAACATAATGTAAAGGAAAATCATGGTTGGAAAACCTCAAAATTGGATTCCTCTTGAAAAATCCTTTACAATGACTATTTATTTGTATTTTTTTGAGAATCCTATGATTTACTATGAATTTCAAAAAATGACCAATCAGGGAGCATGAAACATTATGTGACATGATTTAAATCAATGATTAATCCAATGTAAATAAAATGTCAAAATACCATAAAACCTTAAGTGTGTGTTACATACGATTAAAATAGTGTGGGTAACATGTTCATTCCACATTAAACATATGTCGATGCTAAAACATCAAAGAAGGCATGCAATGTACCAAAATTCCCCTTCGATATCGATCAGACAATTAAAATGGCATGGGTGCCCAGATCCTTACACGATCACAATTTTTCCCCCATGGCCATGGTGTGAGGTGGTCAACTACATATACTTCCTCTGATCAGAACATGAATAGGGGAGAGTGTCCACACAAGTTGAGGTCGTTGGTGCCTTCACTGAACCCAGACAAGACCAATGAACCATCAAGGAGGTGAAGCAAGGCACTAGGGTTCTAGAACTGCTCAGCCATAGACAGAGTAGTATCAAAAGGGTGAGGATCCAAAAACAAACCCTACGTACAAGGCATAAGACTCACAGGAATAGATTTATAGCCTCGACGCAAAGGTGAGGGCACCAATACTCAAAGAAAACTACCTGTAAAACCATTAGTGGTTGTTGGGAATGCCAAGCAAATAGGGGAGCGAGGGTGCCTACAAGGTATAACATGTTGGGTTTTAGGGGAGACAGAGAAGGCAGCGGAAACAAAAATTTCTCCCCAAACCCATACCGAGGAAACGCGTCAACGTCTATATAATAGGAAAGGATGGTTTGCGGAATCATACCTTGTCCCGAGGCTTGCTCGGCGACAATACCTCGCGCAATGCGCGGTCTTCAACTCCGGACTTCGACGGTGTCTGTGCAGCTCCTGGTCGCACCGGGACTGACAACTCCTACTCGAACCGGACTGTCAGATGATAGTTGTCCTCCTAAGCGGCAGTGTCCTCCCGCCTCTGTAGTAGTCCACACGGACCACCTGGAACTCCACTCTCCTTGTCCCACAAGGAAGTGGAAGGAGTCACACCCTCCTGTTGACGTACTAGTCACCAACACACTCTCCTGCCTCCTGTTGCAACTGCAGTTGTCCTTCCCTTGCTGCACCTCCCTTTTGCGGGAAGCACTTGCTCGGGCTCTCTCACGGTTACCAAAACTAGAGAGAACGACAACTTGCAGAGCAACTGGTTGCACTGAGCTGTACTTTGAGAAGCCCCCAATACCCCTATATATATAGGAGAGTCATGGGACAGGGTTCTCCATCCCGGGCAATGCGGGACTAAAGCAGGAGTAGAAGGGTTCGAGAATTTTCCACAAAAAGCAACCGGTTCGCAACTTGAAATGATCGGTTCACAACTGAACTGATCGGTTCGGCCATTGAGCCGATCGGTTGGACCTGAGCCGATCATTTGGGGCACTCCAACCGATCGGTTGGTGCCCTGAACCGATCGGTTCATGGTCCTAATCTGGCTCAAAAAGACTTTCCTTGTTTCTTTCCCAATTGGTATCGAATACCAATATTATTCCCAATCGAATTGGGCAATTTGAAACCAAAGGAAAATTCTTGCCGACATGACTTTTCCCAACTGGTCGGTTGCACCAGTTGAGTCGATCGGTTCAACCCTTGAACCGGTCATTTCAACCTGGGCATGAGCCGATCGGCCTGGACACTCCAGCCGACCGGTTCAGCACCTCAGCCGACCGGTTCATCACATGAACCGATCGGTTGGGAGCACAGGTTGGGCAAAATCAGTCAATTGCGATTTCAATCAATCTGATACTCCAATCAATGCGTCCAACACCTTGAACCATACGATATTGAGCTATCGACTGATTGAGTGTTTAATTGAACTACTAAACTCCTTTAGTAATCAATCTAAACATTGCTTAGTGGACAAAACTCCTCTTCCAGGTTAAATCCTATGTGTGTGACCCTGCAGGTCCATTTCACGTTGGCAGTGAAAGTCCATAACACTTATGGCTTCACAAGCAAAAGAGTGGTTCCTAGTCACACATCAGTGCTACCCAAGTGAAAGTAGAAAGTTGGAGAACAACTTTCAGCCTACAATCCGTGAATGGTGTTACAGCGAATGTATAATTCCTTTGTCACTGATATCCTGAATGAACTTGAGGCATGGAGCAGTCATCCTGTCAACGTTCATTCACTTTCTTGATCTCAGAGTAGACTGGAAGAGATATGTATGACATCAGTATCATATACTGATTCATACATGCGTGCACACCTTTCTCAATCCTACTCATCAAGTGGCCATGGATATCAAACTCCCTTGGGAGGGACAAATCCCATATCTATCACTCACCCCTCAAAAGCCCCATGTGTCAAAGCCACCCAATCATCACCTTTATAACAACCCATGTTTCAGGACTGCGTTTGATGATGTCAAAGTGTGCCCAATGACATGTGTTGAGTGCAGTGATTTCAGGTCTAAGAATCACACTCACCACCATCACTGTGAGTACTGACTGTGACTACCATCTCATGGTTCCATGTGTCAAACTCACGGTGGGTCTGTCCGGTACCTTGTTCTCTAACAAGTACCTATGTGTTTGGTTTGATATCTCTATATCATGACTAATGAGATTCTGTCATCAACCAACACCACAATCTAGTCTTGTGTGTCATTGCTGTCTATCTACCTTCCACAATGACATCCGACTAGGGACATAACAAGAATGTACAAACTCTTAGCATCTGTATGATCTCATCGTTCAGGTCATGAACTTGAAGGCATACGTCATTGAGTACTGTCATTCTCTAGACATTCAATCTGTTCTATCACTATCTCATATGACTAAACCAGAAAGAATTGGAAGCTTGCCTTTGATGTTTATCAAATCAATCTTATTGTATCCCACCAATCATCACATGATTGGCTCTCAGGGCATACATACCAACAGACTCCCACTTGCACTGCGAGCCAATCACCCTTGAATCATATTCATAGTGATCTTCAGATATGTCTCACATGTTACTGTGCTCTAGTGCCAACATAGTGAGTAATGACAACACCTTGCCAAAGTCTGTACAAATTGCATGTCTCACATCTCTTCGCTGTACGTCACATGTATGAGATGGAGTTGCCGTAATATGCGATCTAGTATTCCTTTTTCTAACCTTTAGCAACATTGCATGATCAAGGATTCCAGACTTGTCATCAATGAGTGGAATATAAGTTCATCTCATGAACTTTCAGATCCATATAGTATCCACTGCTGTTCACTAACACCTAGATACTCGGCATTTCCCTTTTTAAATGGCTTTATTGGAACATTTCCAATTATCAACAAACATTCTCTTTTATACATCTTATGTATGTTTTGCAATTAATTTTCTGTCATTTCGGAAGTTCGCATCAATGTAACTCTTTACATCGAACTCTTCCTTATCTCCATAGAACTAGTACTTCACAAGCACTTATCAAGTTCTCATGGTATTCCAGTAACTCTTACTGGAAATAGACAGACATCCACTCGTCATGTCACACATACGAGTTATCAGGAAGAGCACATCATATTGTCATGTCCTACATACAAGATGATGAATGCATTTTATTCTTGCCATGTCATACATGCAAGATAATGGGATGATTACATACATGATAGATCCATATCTATTCTTAGTGTTCCATTCTTCATAAGAATTGGACATTTGGCCTTGGGATACTAACTCCATGTAACATGGACAAGTTTTCTCCCACTGAATCTCTGCATACTGAACACTTCAGTACAGATTACCAATGTATGCTCTCTCTTTCCAGGTCAAGAGATTTTCGAGAACTATCTCTATAGATCTCTATTCCTATCACATAGGAAACATCTCTATCTTCCTTAAAGATAATTTCCACATTCGGATTTCCAATCTAGAACATTCCTATTTCACATCAATATGTGGAATGTGAACACGCTCCCACTAAATCACATATCCCTTCTTTATCTTTGACATATTAGTCAAACCCTTTGACTATATCATCAAAGTAAAGATCCAATTTTGAGTTGCTTGTACTCAATCAATCACATTGATTAGTCCATTGTAACTTATAGACTTTATTTGCATTAGTGGATTCATAAACCTTATAGGCTGTGTCACGTACAAATCTTGTTTTTATTCCTCATAGGAATGCGGTTTTAGTATCCATATGCCAAATGTCTTAGTCATTAAGTTGCAATCAACAAGCATCATCCTTGTCAAAATGTTATCCGTGTGTCTTAACACTTAAGACTTATTTGCACTTATGGATATGATCCAATGAGTGCTACCATCAAGGTCATACCTTATGGTTCACATGGAAGTCATTTAGGATGTAATGGTTTTAAACCATAACTCAAGATTCGGTTCCTCATATTCATCTTGATAGTTGACTCATCACATGAACAACTCATCACATAGATAATTGAGGTGTATCTGTTAAAGATATAAGAACTCACAACCCTTGTGATTCTTAATTTCTTTTATTAGTGTGGGGTATTCTTTTATTAAGAAGAATTCAGTTATTTGATAATCATTCTCTAACTCCTTAGAGTATGATTCCTTCTTGATTCAGACATCACCATGCCTTAATCATGAGTTCACTATGATACAATATCATAATCACTCATAAGGATCTCAAACATTTGGTCCAAGTATTTCATTCATTGATCTCATCAAGAATTAATACTTTACCAAAATTGTACTTCATTTATGATAATCTTGAACATTTCAAGACATTCATATTGGTATTTCTCTAAACACCATTTGAAGTATTAGCATTTATTCCAATAGGTATGTAAATACATCACATGTATTATACCTAATAGGATAATCACTCTCCCACTACATTAATGAAGATTGATTAATCATGTCCAAGATATTCATGTCTCTTACTGGTCCTATAACCAAAAGAGTCTAGATTTATCCATCACATGGAAACTAGAAATGAATTTCTCATGATTAATGCTAATTAAATTGTTTGAGTTATCTATAACTTTTAGGTATCGTCTTATCTTATGTATATCAAATATCACAAGATAAATAAGGCATTGCCACAAAGATCACATCTTTATAAATTGAAACATCTCTTTATTAATTGCCATCATTGTCATACAATATGCAAAATAAAGTTTTTCTATCTATTGGCAAGTATGAAATAGCAGTTCATAACTGTATTACATGCCTTATTTGCTGAAAATAAACTAAAGTATTCCTATCTATAAAGGCAACACTTGCCCCAAGTAAGAATGCTTTACACTTTACATCTTGATATCATATATCTCAAAAGTGTTACAAGTTTACTTTCATGACACCTTTAAGTAGAGGTTTCAGTCGCCTCCTTCTTCTTTTGTTCTTCCAGATAGAGAGGACAATTCCTTTTCCAATGTCCTGGCTTTTGACAATGGTGGCAATTTCCTTTCTTGGTCACGCCTCCTTTGGCCTTGAGAGCTGAAGATGGCTTGGACTCCTGGCTAGCTTCAGAACCTTTCTTAGCTTTGCCCTTGCCCTTGCACTTGGACTTGCCTTTCTTGCTCGTGATCACCATCACGGACTTAGGCTTGTCCTTCTTCATCTGTAACTCGGCTGTCCTCAACATGCCCAACAACTCTGACAGTGGCCTATCAAAGTTGTTCATGTTGTAGTTCATCATAAACTGACTGTAAGATTCTGGCAACGATTGCAGTATCACGTCAGTAGCCAACTCTTGGCTCAGTGGAAATCCCAGTCTCTGTAGGTTCTCCACATACCCAATAATCTTGAGTGTGTGAGGACCAACTGGATCTCCTTCTGTCATGACGCACTTGAACAACGCCCTAGAAACATTGTACCTCTCTTGCCGTGCCTGATCTTCATACATGTTCCTGAGATGCAGAATCATCTCTATGACACCCATGTTCTCATGTTGCCTCTACAACTCATGGTTCATTGAACATAGCATCAAGCACTTTGCATCAATGGCATCATCAGAATGCTTCTTGTAAGCATCCCTTTCTGTCCTTGGTGCATTAGGAGCGGGTTCCTCTGGAATTGGAGTATCCAGGACATAGATCTTACGCTCTTGGGTGAGAACAATTCTCAATGTCCGATACCAGTCGTGGAAGTTTGTCCCATTTAGCTTGTCCTTGTCAAGGACCGATCACAAAGAAAAGTTGTTGTTTGTTGCCATTTGAACTACAAAAAGGAAAATATGCAATTTTAGTCCAAAACTCATTTTTGACTTATTTGATTGATTTGAAAGTTTGACGATATAATTAGGCCTTTAATTAATTATCACTCACACTATTTTACTTCAAATTGATAGCCCTCACCATCAATTCGGAAGATTGCAGCATACAATCTTCTAGTGGGCAAGATCCTGAAATCCTCCAAGTCATGGACCAGCTTGGGCTGTCACCCACAACATAGATCTCTCAGGTAGGCAACTTTTGCCAATTGCATCATATGCAACTCTTGATAAGATGTCATCTACAACTCCTTGCAATGATCATCTCCATGCCTCAAGGCGCTAGATCCTATCTAGGTCACCTTGTTAAGTCCAACCCAAAGCAAACACGATGAATATGCACCCTGCTTGGGCAGACCCACACATTCATCCTTCACGCTTCCACGAGATAGACAGTGCACCACGCTTGGGCGTGCCCACACTTGGTCGATCAAGCTTTTCACGTGTGTCGCATTTGGAAGGCATCTAAAACTTAATATTTAATGAGGGATTTGGTTTTATATACATATATGTATCCAATCACCACAATACATAGTACGTATCATATACATGCTATATCCCACAGAAAACATGCACACACGATAAAAAGAGATGATTATGGCCATCCTAATGTGATTCCTCAAGCCAAAAGGAATCACGGTCATCTAGGTCAACATCACATGCAACCTGTACAAGATGAACTATGTGCCTTGCCTTCCGAGTTGATCAACTCATCACATGAATGATCTGTACTCTCCAGCCGGTCGTCTGGGTGCCACCAGCCGATCGGTTGGCTCCTCCAACCGATCGGTTCGCCTGGTCGTCGTGCATCTCATCATGTCCGCCACCCGCTCGTCTCGCTCCTCGAACCGGTCATCAACCGATCGGTTCACTCCTTGAACCGACCGTCTGGAAGGCCAACCGATCGGTTCACTCCTTGAACCGACCGTCTGAGCAGTCGTCTTGATGTCCGCCGGTCTTTGACATAACAGGAAATAAAATCCTATTCTATTTATTACATTGCTTTAAAAAGGAAACCCCGATTTACATTCGGGGGGAGCAAAGGTAGGAAAGAATCTCGAATTATTTTGAGTTACATCGGGAATAAGAGAGGGAAGATCGATGCGCAGACCGAGATGCAAGCAACCACAAACAACCACACACAGATAGGGGTTTATAGGCCATAATCACGCTACACACATCCACCACAAAACTCGTTTAAGGGCGACGCGTATCGAGTGCATTAATAATACATATCATATATGAAATTAGGGATTTGTGGATTTAGGATTGGACATGCATAAAGCCGATATTATTCGCATCGTATGCAATAAATAAAGGCGACAAACCAAAATCGATCATATCGATATTCCTAAAATATAGAGCAGTTGACGTGGCTCTGATACCACTGTTGGGTTTTAGGGGAGACAGAGAAGGCAGCGGAAACAAAAATTTCTCCCCAAACCCATACCGAGGAAACGCGTCAACGTCTATATAATAGGAAAGGATGGTTTGCGGAATCATACCTTGTCCCGAGGCTTGCTCGGCGACAATACCTCGCGCAATGCGCGGTCTTCAACTCCGGACTTCGACGGTGTCTGTGCAGCTCCTGGTCGCACCGGGACTGACAACTCCTACTCGAACCGGACTGTCAGATGACAGTTGTCCTCCTAAGCGGCAGTGTCCTCCCGCCTCTGTAGTAGTCCACACGGACCACCTGAAACTCCACTCTCCTTGTCCCACAAGGAAGTGGAAGGAGTCGCACCCTCCTGTTGACGTACTAGTCGCCAACACGCTCTCCTGCCTCCTGTTGCAACTGCAGTTGTCCTTCCCTTGCTGCACCTCCCTTTTGCGGGAAGCACTTGCTCGGGCTCTCTCACGGTTACCAAAACCAGAGAGAACGACAACTTGCAGAGCAACTGGTTGTACTGAGTTGTACTTTGAGAAGCCCCCAATACCCCTATATATAGGAGAGTCATGGGACAGGGTTCTCCATCCCGGGCAATGCGGGACTAAAGCAGGAGTAGAAGGGTTCGAGAATTTTCCACAAAAAGCAACCGGTTCGCAACTTGAAATGATCGGTTCACAACTGAACTGATCGGTTCAGCCATTGAGCCGATCGGTTGGACCTGAGCCGATCGTTTGGGGCACTCCAACCGATCGGTTGGTGCCCTGAACCGATCAGTTCATGGTCCTAATCCGGCTCAAAAAGACTTTCCTTGTTTCTTTCCCAATTGGTATCGAATACCAATATTATTCCCAATCGAATTGGGCAATTTGAAACCAAAGGAAAATTCTTGCCGACATGACTTTTCCCAACTGGTCGGTTGCACCAGTTGAGCTGATCGGTTCAACCCTTGAACCGGTCGTTTCAACCTGGGCATGAGCCGATCGGCCTGGACACTCCAGCCGACCGGTTCAGCACCTCAGCCGACCGGTTCATCACATGAACCGATCGGTTGGGAGCACAGGTTGGGCAAAATCAGTCAATTGCGATTTCAATCAATCTGATACTCCAATCAATGCGTCCAACACCTTGAACCATACGATATTGAGCTATCGACTGATTGAGTGTTTAATTGAACTACTAAACTCCTTTAGTAATCAATCTAAACATTACTTAGTGGACAAAACTCCTCTTCCAGGTTAAATCCTATGTGTGTGACCCTGCAGGTCCATTTCACGTTGGCAGTGAAAGTCCATAACACTTATGACTTCACAAGCAAAAGAGCGGTGCCTAGTCACACATCAGTGCTACCCAAGTGAAAGTAGAAAGTTGGAGAACAACTTTCATCCTACAATCCGTGAATGGTGTTACAGCGAATGTATAATTCCTTTGTAACTGATATCCCGAATGAACTCGAGGCATGGAGCAGTCATCCTGTCAACGTTCATTCACTTTCTTGATCTCAGAGTAGACTGGAAGAGATATGTATGACATCAGTATCATATACTGATTCATACATGCGTGCACGCCTTTCTCAATCCTACTCATCAAGTGGCCATGGATATCAAACTCCCTCGGGAGGGACAAATCCCATATCTATCACTCACCCCTCAAAAGCCCCATGTGTCAAAGCCACCCAATCATCACCTTTATAACAACCCATGTTTCAGGACTGCGTTTGATGATGTCAAAGTGTGCCCAACGACATGTGTTGAGTGCAGTGATTTCAGGTCTAAGAATCACACTCACCACCATCACTGTGAGTACTGATTGTGACTACAATCTCATGGTTCCATGTGTCAAACTCACGGTGGGTCTGTCCGGTACCTTGTTCTCTAACAAGTACCTATGTGTTTGGTTTGATATCTCTATATCATGACTAATGAGATTCTGTCATCAACCAACACCACAATCTAGTCTTGTGTGTCATTGCTGTCTATCTACCTTCCACAATGACATCCGACTAGGGACATAACAAGAATGTACAAACTCTTAGCATCCGTATGATCTCATCGTTCAGGTCATGAACCTGAAGGCATACGTCATTGAGTACTGTCATTCTCTAGACATTCAATCTGTTCTATCACTATCTCATATGACTGAACCAGAAAGAATTGGAAGCTTGCCTTTGATGTTTATCAAATCAATCTTATTGTATCCCACCAATCATCACATGATTGGCTCTCAGGGCATACATACCAACATAACATTTGGGAAAGAATTGGAGTAGATTAATCTTGCTAAAATGAAGGAAAGAAGTCAAGGATTCTTAGTGTGGTGGTAATTGATCTGGGATGGTCGGAGCAGTCAGGGTGAAGCTTGGGTCACCAGAGAAGGAGGAGGGGTAGGTCATAGAGCTCAGAGGCAGAAGATGAGAAATTGAATGTGGAGGAGTATTGAGTGAAGGTCGTTGATGGATTTCAATCTCTTAAATAGGAACACGGAGGCCTCTTGTTGTCTAAGTAGTCCCCTTACAAAGAAGGATGAGAGAACCATTTTGGAGATTTCCTTAAATGATGACGAGAGATTGCAAGTTATGGACTGATCAAAATGGGAACTCATGACAAATATGCTCGAGAAGAAATTTCCCAAAAAGGGGGAGGGATGAGGGAGAGAGAGTCTACTGAAGTAAGAGCCATGAAACGGCCCCTAACTCGAGATCAGTGAAAGTAGGAGATGAAGGGTTGTCTGTAGAATCGAGTTATCATTAAATTTCGACCGTCAAAACATAACAGAACTTGGGTGTAAATGATGATTTTGATTAAAATGTGTTCAAAAAAACACAAAACTCTTTCCTAGTTAATTTGTAGGGTCAAACAAAGTCATAATGAATTGAAATTTTAAACATACACTAATTTGAAGGTCTAGAACATTCCTATGCAATTAGATTTCATTTTCTATACATTATGGTCCATAACTACTATATTGGTTATTAACTTTAATTAAAATTCATATAAATGGTGAGATAATTTGAAAAGGCTTTTGTTATTACCTTATTGAGTCAAAATACAAGATATACTCTATTTATTCATTCAAGAGTCACATGGTCGCCTCTGTAACCTCTTCCTATGTTTTATTGTAATCTTTAAGGAGAGAGAAAAGAAAAGAGTACTAATATGAGTTGATTGATTCGCATAATACACAATTGAAAGTGACATATGAATTTGATTATTATTTAAATTTTCTCATCCCATTTTCCATATAAGGACAACCATTATTGGCCATTTTGCATTTAACCCCTTAACTATAATCATTTATGAAAATTTTCATTAAACTGACTTTGTAAATTAGGATGTGAAAGACATAATGTACCCGACCACCACCTTATTGGAGATTCATATTTTGGAGTACATTGGGCTAGCTTCAAAGTACACAATAACATGTGTTATTGTAGAGACTTCAAGTTTAAGGATCACAGTCAATACTTTCACACTGAGATATGACTCTGACATGTTAATAAATGACTTCCAAGTGTCAATCTTAGGGTGTGTCTATTGAGTACAACTTGTTCTCTATAAGTTACCTATTACAACCCATACTATGACTTATTAGTAATTTGAGGTTTAAGATAAGTTTTGTGTTAAATACATCTTATTTTACCTTATTAATATTTTGCATCATTAACTGGTTAATTTATACTTGGATTTATCTTAAACCTATTCTTTGATAAGTTAAATAAAATATGTTGTGAATACATCAATGTTTGAATCCTTTTAGATATAGTAATAGCCCACATTATGTGGAGGAATATTACGATATTTAAGGAATTAATCAATTAATAATTTATCAAATAATAATTTATTAACCTTTTTTGTTGAATTGTAGTATATCAAATTATGAATCCAACACAAAATAAATAAACCAAATTGAAGTTAAATTGACTATATTATGCTACTTTTAGTTTTCACCCAATTTTACCATCAGTTGACAAACAGATGGTGGGCTTTCCGATGGCACGCCTTTGAATGGGCAGGCTTCTGATGTTGCAAACTGATGGCTTACCAGTGAACTCACCTAGAACAACCAATCATGAATGTGCCATAACTTTTGTTGTACTTATCAAAATTTGACAAAATAAGTTTCATTGGATCGTTTATCAATCCTCTACACAAAGAAATCCTTAAATCATGGAAAGAACAGCCTAGAAGGTGATTCTAGGGTGAATTTTTGGGGAAGAATATGAATAATAGCATAAATCATAGGTTTCATTATAGATTTGAGTTGGAAAGTATTTCTTGATCATTGATCCTTCCTTATATTCATGTTCCCTTGCTCGAAACTCCATAATTCATCAACCAAAGATTTTGGTTAACCTTCATTCTACGTCTTCTACCTCCAATAGATCTTTTCCTATGCCATTAAACCTACTGAAAGGTTGTTTAGATGAGATTGTTGAGGTCTCAAGCTTGGAGTTGAACAGGTTGAGGTAGATTTTGAGTCTATCTTGGTCTAGGACAAGATAAACAAGACAAAACATACACAAGTGAGTGGAAACTCACCTTCTAACCATGATTTACCACATATAGATCAAAATAATGGGTTTTCAGTATTGAATCTTACTTTCTGATAACTATGAATAATTTGATAATTTTGTACAATGATTTTTATTTGTAGAAAAATTTTATTAATTGAATTTTGTATTGTGATACCATATCGAAAGATTTCTATCCAAGATGCTATGTATGAAAGGTGAATTTTGAGGCACAGGAGAAGCCACATTTTCCCTAATCTAGATCAAAAGAACCAATTTATGGTTTATAGGAATGTGGTAAGTTGCAAATTAGTTAGAGGATTTTGTGTTAAATGTTAAATGGTTAATTTATGAAAGTAGGATAATCATTAGAAATAATAGCAATATTGTCAAAATAAATTAAATATTATTAGATGATAGATGCCCTAGACATTATAGAATCCTCATAGGAGGCCTACATTATGGGGAGGAAATGTGCTTCACGACTGGTGGTATTTTGTCTAGATTGAGGTAAGATGAAGAGCATTGATAGGGTGCATCGGTCAAGGCCAATAAGGGAAGATTCCATATAGTTTTATGGGACCCAACACCAACCAAGGATGTCACTGACCACTAGTGTAGAATAAGCCAGAGTGCTTTGACTCTCTACATGAGTACCTAAGTTTAGAGGTGGAGTTTAGTTATTTGTCCACTTACATTAGCCTCCAAGAGCCATACGTGGAAATGCCAGTTGCATACATGTATTAATAGTAAAGAATTAGGATCCCAATTATGCTTATAAGTCTTTTACATTTGGATCATAGCTTCTTATGATGCTTTCACATTATATGGTACACTTCATATGGGTCTAAAGGCATATAATAATCGAATTAAAGAACCTAATAGTTAGTTAGCGATTTACTCTGATTAGTTGTTTATACATCTGATTTACAAGGATTAAAATTGTCAAGATTTTGATTGACTTGCTTAACATATTAAATTCCTAAATTGCAAATATTAGTAAATTTCTTAATCTTGGTTACTTGTTGATTTTCTACATATCGAGCCATTTTCTCATCAACCTATTGAAACTCACTTTAGGTAAAGGACCAATTCCTCTAGAAGAGGCAGAAGACAATTTTTATCAAGACTAGAGAAGAGGTCTTATGAAGAAGTAGTTAGATGAGCTAGTCAGTCTCTCATCCTTCCTATAGATCCTAGGAATGAGCGAGTGAAAGAAGAGAAAAGTTTGTAATGAGTTGTAATTGATGTATATTAAATGAAAACTCTTTCTTGTATGTAAAAGCTGATATCTATTGTCATAGTCTTTGTTAGTGATATATGTTGTTGCTAATTAAAATAAACCCATGGTTCCATAAGTTTTTATGACTAGTGAAAGTAAAAAGTTAAGGTGCTTTATATCATATGATAAAATGGTTGCTTAGTTGTAACCCCTCCTTTCGAGTCACTAACCATGGTTAGTGGGTTCAAGTCATGTCAAGTTTTGGTATTAGATCATAGGTTGAACTAAAATAGGGTTTATGTTTGGGGATATGGTGATAAGAGACCAATATAATTAGGATGTTTTCCTCTTTAAGATGCAATTTTCTAACAGTCATGTGATGAATCCTCCAGATTCACCCTCCCAGTCGCCAATTCTAAGGATTTTGTGAAGAATATCGACTGATCTATCCTCGCTTTGGGTTTACTTTAAGTATCCTTTCAGTCTCATGTAAATAGTGCATTACTAGCTCAAATAACCCTAGTTTCCAGCTTATTTGATCTCATTTTCCCCTACTCACGTTCTCTCTCCTCTACAGATCATCCCCAACCATCACCAACGGTCATGACCCCTACAATGCTGACTCTAGCGGTCTCAAGACCGTTTGAGCCCATTCGGTCTCGAGAACGTTTGGGCCCATGCGGTCTCAAGACCGTTTGAGCCCATGCGGTCTCAAGAACGTTTGAGCCCATGCGGTCTCAAGACCGTTTGAGCCCATGCGGTCTCAAGACCATTTGAACCCATGCGGTCTCAAGACCGTTTGAGCCCATGCGGTCTCAAGACTGTTCGAGCTCATGCGGTCTCAAGACCGTTTGAGCCCATGCATGAAGACCGTTTTGCTACTGCAAAGACCGTTTGGCTAGTGGAGGATCAAGATCACAGAAGCAACTACCACCTCTGCCGGTGATGTGACCTGCTCACTACCACAGCCACGACGGCCTTCTTGCCACAAGCACCGATGTCACCGTTAGCAGCAACGACGGTGCCCACGATGGCTGGCTTGCCACAAGCGGCGGTGGCGTCTTCCTCACCGTCACCAACAACGTCGGCGCCCACCTACACATGATCTCCGGCATCATCTTCCTCACCGTCACCAACAACGTCGGCGCCCACCTACACATGATCTTCGGCTTTGTCTTCCTCACCGTCACCAACAAACATCGGCGCCCACCTAAACATGATCTCCGGTGTCGTCGTCTTCATCACCCGCTCCGGCAACCACCCCGCCCTCACCAACCACGCATGCAAACCGTTTGAAGCACGCAACATACACCAGCATCCGCCTTCATCCCCACCATCGCAGCAGCAACTAGCACCTCCGTCGGTGCTGTGACCTGCTCGCTGACACCACCACTGCCACGACGGCCTTCATGCCACAAGCGTCGGTGTCACCGTCAGTAGCAACGACGGTGCCCACGACGGCCTTCTTACCACAAGCGCCGGCGTCATCTACCTCACCGTCGTCTCTGTCATCGCAGCAGTAACTTCGTCGGTGTTGCGAGCTGCTCTAGCCGCCACAACTGCCGGCACCATCCTCCTAAGGTAGCAGCAACGCTGACGGCTTCTCATGTGGTTTCATAGCTGCATGCTCATGCGGTTTGCTTGGTTCCTCATGCGGTCTTGCTGGTGTGCATGAGATCGTTTGCTGCAAATCCGCATGGCTCCACATGATGGAGCGTTGCGTTGCATCAAGGTGAAGCTGCCAAGACTGTTTAAGTCCACGTGAAGACAGCAGCAACGACCATCCTGCGTCGAGACCGGTTGCTGCAAAGATCGTTCTTACCAATCTATCTTGAGACCGTGAAGAGTGTTGATCATGAGGAATACTTCTGGGAAGCAAAATCACATGAGTCCAGTGACTCAGCTAGATGAATGGAGCATTGCATTATGGCCACGTGAAGTTGCCAAGACAGGATATTGATTATTCATGAAACTGCATGAAGGCAAGACTAGTAGATGTCCACGTGAAAAGCACAGCACAAGACCGTGAGAATGAAAGACCGCATGAAATTGTTGTATGTTACCAAACCGAATGAGTACACGTGAATGAGAGAGGCATGAAGACCGCATGCACGTGAATGAGGCCAGAAGCTATCACGCCCACACCAAGACCGGTTGTTGATCTACCATGCAAACCGCATGGGAAATTGCGGAGCAAACCGCATAAGCAACCAAACCGCATGGAATTGCATATGAGACCGCATGAGCACTTGTGCAGCAAGACCGCATGGAAAAGTAAGTGCAAAAGCAAACCGCATAGAAAAGTAAGTGCAAAGCAAACCGCATGGAAAAGTAAGTACAAAGCCAAACCACATGAGCAAGATATTTATCAAGATTTATGCTTATAAATAGGACCCCATGGGTCCTCATTTGGAGATCCCATCACACGACGGCCCAAGGCTGCCAGACTGAGACCAGTGTCAGGATGCTGCCAGACTGCCCGAACACCGTTTCTGACCAAACTTCACCCACAGCCCCAGGATCACGGTCTGATCACAGATCTGGGAAGCTGCCAGACTGGGGATAGATCGAGAAGGTTGTTCCATCACTATCTCACCTCCACCATCTCACTTCTACCATTGTTCCACCTCATTCTACTTGTGCAATCCCGGAGGTAGACACGACGATTCAGGCAGAGAGACAGGCGTCATCAACCACAACGGAGTAGTCCCGGAGACTGCGATGATCTACACCGGGCTGTCACAGATCTACTCTTCTGCTCCGACGATGCTTTCTTTCTCTCTCTTCTCTTTCTTTGTTGCTCCCTCTATGAGGAGCGAGTAGTTCCATTCACTAGGGTGCGGGGACTAGCCCCGCTGCCCATGTTTTGTAACTTGTACTAAAAAGATGTTATCATTATGATTCAATACTAAATCGTTTCATACATGCTTGAATGTTGGCCGCGTTCTTGTATGCATTTGTTGTCTTTCATTGTGGTTTGTCTACGACCACTCTTGAGACTCGAATACCGATTTAGTGTTGGTTTCTAGTGTGTGTATCCACCGCGCATCCGTTTTGGTATCTAGGAATGCTTTCTAAGGAGTGGAGTAAACTCACCTCCATCGTTGTACTTTTGTATTATGAAATGGAATCAGTTGACGTACAAAAGTGCAACCTTGACAGGTCGAGGAACACACTCTAAGGAGAGAGTGGTGCAAAGTACTTGACCATTCATTCGGGAATGGCTAACATTGCAACACTCCCACGTTTCTCATAGCTATATCCTCGAAAGAGGGATAGACTAATAGGATACTAATCGATTTGGTAATTATCGCTCGCTTGTTAGTTTTCTGATGCACGTTTCACAAGGTTGAGTAAGATTTTCTCTTCGGAGACTACATATCTTCATTGACACGTAGATATGTACCGGATGAGAGTTACTCAACCCATGAAGGATGTGTGCACTACTCTTGTCCTATAAGACATCGGTATTTTACAACATCCATGTATCTTGCTTACCAGTCTTGCTATGTTTGGTACAATTACAATTCATGTGTAGTGGAGGCGAATACCTGCATCACCCCAGTGATCCATCATCATTTGCTAATCTTAGATTTTAATCATTAAGCTAGTTTTTATTCTTGCCTTTGCTTTTGCATGCTTAGGTTAACTAACTCAAATCAAACTTCTGGTCTTAGATGATTAACTTAGATTGATATGAAATAAGAAAAAGACACACAGATTCTTAATGTTGTCCTTTGGGTTCGATCCTAAATCTGTACTATGATAAGGCTTCCACACTCTTGTGGGGTTGGAGCATCTATCTAGCACCAGTTGTAGGTAAACCTAGAGAGGACATCAACTCTCTAGGGTTTTTGGTGCATATTAGGACTTCCATTGGGAGAGTAATCTTTTGGTGTAAGTTCTAGCTCCATCAAAAAATGGCGCCATTGTCGGGGACAACGGTATAAGAATCATCTTTTTCGAATTTCATGTCGATTTAGGTTTCTCTAGGGTTTTTCTTTTTCTTTTCAAAAACCTAAAAAAAGTGAAGGGCTTAATCTCACATATCTTCTTGGATTTGAAGTTGTTTGTCAAGCCTGATAAACTCTTTCCTTGATTTCAGGTACCAACTCTCTCCAAAATGAAGCAGTCAACACCACCAATCGTTAGATGTCAACTATGTGGTGACTATTCTCATGCATCGATTTACTGCTTCAATGTCCCTCATCTCTATGTAATGGCTCTGCATCAGATAATCATGAATCGGATAGCTGGGAAACTCAAAGCGCCTCATCATACAACTATGGATATAATGCCAGTTATAATCCGTATCACCCTGGAGGCTACTACGAAAAACCTAACTATGGTGGATTTTAAGATGTAGACTATAATGAAGGAGGGAACCTGGAATACAATACAAATCAATACTATGATGAGGAGAGTTGTTATCAATATCAACCCAACAGGCGCAGTGAAGAGCCCTTTCATGAAGATCAACGCACGTCGATAGAAGAACTACGTGCTTTACAGACATCGATGGCTCAACAACTATCTGATCAGATAGCCACGACTAAGAAGTTGATAGCCAATCTTGATCAACATATGCAACCTGTCAACGCTCCTGAGCAACATGTAGAACAACCACCTATTTCAACTAAGCACATCCCTAGTCCACATGTTGCAATCAATTACGATGATGATTATGAAATCATGTGGGATATGCCTTCCAATGATCTTCAAGAATCAGTGCAAGGTGAGGAATCATCTTCAGAGTTAATAATTGAACCCAAGGATGATTTCTTCATAACATTACAAGAGAAAGGATCATCTTTCGAGCCAAGACTTGACTCGGCAAGTGATTCATGCACTATGCCCTTAGGTGAAAGATGGAATAACCAATATGAGGGTTTTCTACAGTCAGGAGGTCAATGGGGGATAAACTTCAATACTTACCCACCTTCTGACTTCATAGACTCAAACCCAACCATTGAAGAGCAATTGGAGATAATCAATTCCCTCAATGACAAAAAATTTTCAACTTCAGCTGTCTCCTCAATAAAATCCATAAAAGAAGGATTAATGTCACAAGGACTCTACACTCCTTCACAATCAGACTCAGATGGGTATGTGACCGATTCAGACAAGGATATGTCTTTTATGCAAGGGAATCAAATGTCTTCACTTCCAGAACAAAATCCGAATTGCCCTTATGAAGAAATTAATAATCATTCGACTAATTTAGGGACAGACTTTGAGAATAGAATTGATTAAGATCTTGATTCAGAAATGAACCATACCACTCTCACTGATGAAGTAGAATCAGTGGAGAATGACGGGTCTCAAGATGACAATCCTATGACCGGTCCTTTTCATGAGATGATATTACCTGAGTTACCACCACCACAAGAAGTCCAGTCATAGCCAGTCCTCGAACAAGAGCATGATCTTTCTATTAAATCTCCTTCTAGTCACTTGAACGAGTTTACAGTGCACTAAGAAGAGAAACATGAGCCATCTCTTGACTTTGGAACGGATTACAATATTACCACAAACTCTTATAATGACAAAAAGCACCCTTGGGAAGACATCAAGTCACAAACCTATCCCTCTATAGTCACTCATCCCTATGAAGAAGCCCCTCCTAATATTCAAGAAACTAAGATATGTCCATTACCTGAGCTAGGTTCCACTCCTCCCATAGAAACTCTTCCCGAGCACTCAATAGAACCGGAGGAGTGTTATGAAGAAGAACTGGAACAACAACATGACTCAGAAATGGTATACATTAGTCCCAATAACGAAGAAATGGGTTCATCAGGGGATTTTAGCCCTCAAAATGATATGTCATGGACTAATCCCTCCCATGAAGATACATCTTTGGAATCTCTATCTCAGGACCCCATGATTTCCTTACCCAAGAAAGAGTTCATTTTACCAGTCAAATCCTCTTCCAGTTACTTGGATGAACTAAGGATGTTCTACGAGGAAAATTCTGAACAAAACCTTGAAAAGAAGAACGACGCTCTTACCAATTTCAACATTGATAAAGATGATGATACTTCTCAAAATAACTCCTCTGATGAAGAAACGTCCTCCTGGATACCATATCCCACACAAGAAAAGCCAGGTGACGAAATGAAGCCGGAACCGGATCCACCACCTGATCCTGTACAGGAGGAAGTTCAAGTGGTCGACCCTCAATCAACTGCCCTAGATTTTGAAGAAAGCAGTTTTACTTTGAACTTCGAGGGCGAGCCACAACTGGAGGGCACAAGTGGGCATAACCTTTATTTCTCGCATAGTCCTCCAGTTTCGACTGCTTATATTTCACCTCCCTCGCTGACGGGGGAAGATCTCTGGATTCTTCTAGACGGACAATGAGGCAAAATAAATGTGCATCCAAGTCGTCCAGAAGACTTGTTCGAGTCGCCACAACCACCCAGTCAACAGGTTGTTCGGGCCACTTCCTCATTCTCAGCACCAGCTATCGCGAGACATCTTTGCCGCACCTACTTCCAACTACGAGGACCGCCTGGTTAACATTGCACAACCCTTCCCCTCCACCTCGAACCTAATTTTTGTTCAGAAAATAGCAAATTCATGAGTTTAAGGTGGAGGGCGGGTGGTATGACTTTCACTCCACCCTCTATCTTTATTGCTTACTATTTTTCCATTCTAGTTTCTTTTTCACAATTTTTCTGCCTTTTTGTAGTCTTCCAAAAAATAAAGCCTTTACCTAGTCGGCTTTTGTTTTTTGAATCTGTGATCATCACCTCTTTTCGTTGCAAATTCCCAAGAAAAGAATGCTTAAAACTAGCCAATGCGTGTTTTTCATCTCGAATAGTCTATGAATCCTAATGTCATACCCTCAAACAGGAAAAGATGATACACTTCAATAAGACTGAGATAGATCAAATACATCACGCCTTTATCTGATTAATGGATCTGTTGTATGGATTTCTCATTTGATGTTTAATCATGTCCCTTTTTGAGCAAATTGTGATGGAGAAAAGAGACCCTTCGCATGGAATCACTAAGCAAACTGCATCATGATCCGAACTCTCTTCTACACTTCTTCCTTCATTTTCATACCCCTCTGTTCACTAACCATGCCAAAGTTTTAAGTTCGGTGTGGCAGGCCACACTCCTTTCTAGTGAAAACTAGAACATTGCCGAACTTTAAGTTCGGTGTGGTAAACCACACCTCTGCAAAACTCTAAGTTCGGTGTGGTACACCACACCCCTCTTTCCACTACCGCTTTTTCCATACCCCTAAATACATAACAGGGGTGTATCACCTTCTTTTCTTGATTCAAAAAGTATACATTGATTGTGCACATACCGCGGTTGGCGAAAAATCTACCCCGATTCCAAAAAGAGGCTTGGCAGTCCAAATATATAAAAATCCAAAATACCCTTTTTCCCAAGCCAAGTGAGAATGAATAAAAGCCAGAGTGTGAATAGAAACATGAGAGTTGTGCCCTGAATAAGGATAACCGATAAAGGTCTCGCCCGTATGGTACATTAGCTGCCCTCATAAAGGAAGATGTGTCGTGACCGGTAGTGAAGATCCTAAGGATCCAAAAATAACCCCTTACCTCCTCTCTAAGAGGTAAAATAGCCAAAAGCCTTAAGCCAACCTATACACACTTCTGAGTTACCTTTAGAAAAAAAAATCAGGTGTAAGGCTAAGTCAACCAGAGTTGTGCATAAATCATTCAAAGTATCTCGATGAGTCAACTAATATTAATAGTCTTGATTCAATCAGAGGAGAGACTCTTATCTCTTGATCATACCCCTATTCTCTCCTTTTTCAACACCAGTGACAGATCATATGCTTTTTGTTGATTCTATGGGTCTTTTCAAAGTTTCATAAAACTTTTAAACATGACTGATACAACAGAGAGTGAGAAGGAAATACTTCAGTGAAGTGAACTCAGAAATGAGGATATCATAAGATGTATTCTGTTATCTAAGAAAGCTTTGATGTTGTATCGATCTGAGCCATGAACAAAATTACGATATGACAATAGGATGAGGCAATCATGAGATGAACGATTTCATTGGTGACTGTTTTTAGTTTTCTATTTCTCGGGATGAGCAACGCTTAAGTTCGGTGTGGCGATGAATCTTCCATACTCATCCTCAGTCACCACTTCAAAGGATTTCTGACGTTTTTGCCCTAATTTTGTTCCTCTTTTTCCTTCTCTCTTTTTTTATGAAAATTCTGACGCTGGAACGAAGGTGAGGTAGTTACGAGATCAACTTGCATGCATTTTGGCGACTGTCTTGGGCTTTTTCGTTCCTCGAGACGAGCAACGCTCAAGTTCAGTGTGGTGATGAATCCTCCAGATTCACCCTCCCAGTCACCAATTCTAAGGATTTTGTGACGAATATCGACTGATCTACCCTCGCTTTGGGTTTACTTTAAGTATCCTTTCAGTCTCGTGTAAATAGTGCATTACTAGATCAAGTAACCCTAGTTTCCAGCCCCCTACTCACGTTCTCTCTCCTCTGCAGATCATCCTCAACCATCACCAATGGTCATGACCCCTACAATGCTGACTCTAGCAGTCTCAAGACCGTTTGAGCCCATTCGGTCTCAAGACCATTTGAGCCCATGCGGTCTCAAGACCGTTTGAGCCCATGCGGTCTCAAGACCGTTTGAGCCCATGCAGTCTCAAGACCGTTTGAGCCCATGCGGTCTCAAGACCGTTTGAGCCCATGTGGTCTCAAGACCATTTGAGCCCATGCGGTCTCAATACCGTTTGAACCCATGCGGTCTCAAGACCGTTCGAGCCCATGTGGTCTCAAGACCGTTCGAGCTCATGCGGTCTCAAGACCGTTTGAGCCCATGCATGAAGACCGTTTCTCTGCTGCGAAGACCGTTTGGCTAGTGGAGGATCAAGATCACAGAAGCAACTAGCACCTCTGCCGGTGATGTGACCTGCTCACTACCACAGCCACGATGGCCTTCTTGCCACAAGCGTCGGTGTCACCGTCAGTAGCAACGACGGTGCCAACAATGGCTGGCTTGCCACAAGCGGTGGTGTCGTCTTCCTCACCGTCACCAACAACGTCGGCACCCACCTACACATGATCTCTGGCATCATCTTCCTCACCGTCACCAACAACGTCGGCGCCCACCTACACATGATCTCCGGCGTCTTCTTCCTCACCGTCACCAACAAACGTCGGCACCCACCTAAACATGATCTCCGGCGTCGTCGTCTTCATCACTCGCTCGGACAACCACGCTGCCCTCGCCAACCACACATGCAAACCGTTTGAAGCACGCAACATGCACCAGCAGCCGCCTTTATCCCCACCATCGCAGCAGCAACTAGCACCTCTGTCGGTGCTGTGACCTACTCGCTGACACCACCGCTGCCACGACGGCCTTCTTGCCACAAGCGACGGTGTCACCGTCAGCAGCAACGACGGTGCCCACGACAGCCTTCTTACCACAAGCGTCAGCGTCGTCTACCTCACCGTCATCTCCGCCATCGCAGCAGCAACTTCGCTGGTGTTACGAGCTGCTCTAGCCGCCACAATTGACGGCACCATCCTCCTAAGGCAGCGGCAATGCCGACGACTTCTCATGCGGTTTCATAGCTTCATGCTCATGCGGTTTGCTTGGTTCCTCATGCGGTCTTGCTGGTGTGCATGAGAGTGTTTGCTACAAATCCGCATGGCTCCATGTGACGGAGCGTTGCGTTGCATCAAGGTGAATCTTCCAAGACCGTTTAAGTCCACGTGAAGACAGCAGCAGTGACCATCCTACGTCGAGACTGGTTGCTACAAAGATCGTTCTTACCAATCTATCTTGAGACCGTGAAGAGCGTTGATCATGAGGAATACTGCTGGGAAGCAAAACTGCATGAGTCCACGTGACTCAGCTAGATGAATGGAGCATTGCATTATGGCCACGTGAAGTTGCCAAGATAGGATATTGATTATTCACAAAACTGCATGAAGGCAAGACTAGTAGCTGTCCACGTGAAAAGCACAACACAAGACCGTGAGAATGAAAGACCACATGAAATTGTTGTATGTTACCAAACCGAATGAGTACACGTGAATGAGAGAGGCATGAAGACCGCATGCACATGAATGAGGCCAGCAGCTATCACGCCCACACCAAGACCGGTTGCTGATCTTCCATGCAAACTGCATGGGCAATTGCAGAGGAAACTGCATAAGCAACCAAACAGCATGGAATTGCGTATGAGATCGCATGAGCACTTGTGCAGCAAGACTGCATGGAAAAGTAATTGCAAAAGCAAACCACATGGAAAAGTAAGTGCAAAGCAAACCGCATGAGCAAGATATTTATCAAGATTTGTGCTTATAAATAGGACCCCATGGGTCCTCATTTGGAGATCCCATCGCACGACGGCCCAAGGCTGCCAGACTGAGACCAGTGTCGGGACGCTGCCAGACTGCCTGAACACCGTTTCTGACCAAACTTCACCCACAGCCCCAGGATCACGGTCTGATCATAGATCTGGGAAGCTTCCAGACTGGGGACAGATAGAGAAGGTTGTTCCATCACTATATCACCTCCACCATCTCACTTCTACCATTGTTCCACCTCATTCTACCCGTGCAATCCCAGAGGTAGACACGACGATCGAGGTGGAGAGACAGGCATCATCGACCACAACGGAGCAGTCCCGTAGACTGTGACGATCTACACCGGGTTGTCACAGATCTACTCTTCTGCTCTGACGATGCTTTCTTTCTCTCTCTTCTCTTTCTTTGTTGCTCCCTCTATGAGGAGCGAGTAGTTCCATTCACTAGGGTGCGGGGACTAGCCCCACTGCCCGTGTTTTGTAACTTGTACTAAAAAGATGTTATCAGTCTGATTCAATACTAAATCATTTCATTCCTTTCTTGAATGTTGGCCGCGTTCTTGTACGTATTTATTTTCTTTCATTGTGGTTTGTCTACGACCGCTCTTGAGACTCGAATACCGATTTAGTGTTGGTTTCTAGTGTGTGTATCCATCGGGCATCCGTTTCAGTATCTAGGAACGCTTTCTAAGGAGTGGAGTAAACTCACCTCCATCGTTGTACTTTTGTACTATGAAATGGAATCAGTTGACGTACAAAAGTGCAACCTTGACAGGTCGAGGAACACACTCTGAGGAGAGAGTGGTGCAAAGTACTTGACCATTCATTCAGGAATGGCTGACATTGCAACACTCCCACGTTTCTCGTAGCTATATCCTCGAAAGAGGGATAGACTATAAGGACACTAATCGATTTGGTAATTATCACTCGCTTGTTAGTTTTCCGAAGCACGTTTCACAAGGTTGAGTAAGATTTTCTCTTTGGAGACTCCATATCTTCATTGACATGTAGATATGTACCGGATGAGAGTTACTCAACCCATGAAGGATGTGTGCACTACTCTTGTCCTATAAGACATCGGTATTGTACAACATCCATGTATATTGCTTACAAGTCTTGCTATGTTTGGTACAAGTACAATTCATGTGTAGTGGAGGTGAATACCCGCATCACCCCAGTGATCCATCATCATTTGCTAATCTTAGATTTTAATCATTAAGCTAGTTTTTATTCTTGCCTTTGTTTTTGCATGTTTAGGTTAAATAATTCAAATCAAACTTATGGTCTTAGATGATTAACTTAGATTGACACGAAACAAGAAAAAGACACTCATATTCTTAACGTTGTCCTTTGGGTTCGATCCTAAATCTGTACTATGATAAGGCTTCCACACTCTTGTGGGGTTGGAGCATCTATCTAGCACCAGTTGTAGGTAAACCTAGAGAGGACATCAACTCTCTAGGGTTTTTGGTGCATATTAGGACTTCCATTGGGAGAGTAATCTTTTGGTGTAAGTTCTAGCTCCATCAAAAAATGGCGCCGTTGTCGGGGACAATGGTATAAGAATCGTCTTTTTCGAATTTCGTGTCAATTTAGGTTTCTCTAGGGTTTTTCTTTTTCTTTTCAAAAGCCTAAAAAAAGTGAAGGGCTTGATCTCGTATATCTTCTTGGATTTGAAGTTGTTTGTCAAGCTTGATAAACTCTTTCCTTGATTTCAGGTACCAACTCTCTCCAAAATTAAGCAGTCAACACCACCAATCGTTAGATGTCAACTATGTGGTGACTATTCTCATGCATCGATTTACTGCTTCAATGTCCCTCCTCTCTACGTAATGGCTCTACGTCAGATAATCATGAATCGGATAGCTGGGAAACTCAAAGCGGCCTCATCATACAACTATGGATATAACGCCAGTTATAATCCGTATCACCCTGGAGGCTACTACGAAAAACCTAACTATGGTGGATTTCAAGATGTAGACTGTAATGAAGGAGGGAACCTGGAATACAATACAAATCAATACTATGATGAGGAGAGTTGTTATCAATATCAACCCAACAGGTGCAATGAAGAGCCCTTTCATGAAGATCAACGCACGTCGATAGAAGAATTACGTGCTTTACAGACGTTGGTGGCTCAACAACTATCTGATCAGATAGCCACGACTAATAAGTTGATAGCCAATCTTGATCAACTTATGCAACCTGTCAACGCTCCTGAGCAACATGTAGAACAACCACCTATTTCAACTAAGAACATCCCTAGTCCAGTTGTGGTAGATGTGTGACCCTAAAAATTGAAACAGGGTTTTCACCAAATGGAGTTACCATATGATAAGAAGATCGGTGGTCTATCTACTTAAAGGAGATGTTGAGTTTTGGTGGTGTGAAGTTGAAGATAAAAGGAGAAATACAATAATGACCTGGATGAATTTTGTGGATGAGTTCCTCCAAAAGTATTTTCTCCTACCTTTCTGAGTGATAAAATTATACAACTAGAGAAAACCAGGCAAGGTAGTATGACAATTGGAGAATACAAGGTGTACTTTATAAGGTTGGTAAATTTTTGTCTACAGCTTGTACCAAATGAGACAAAATGTAGGAGATTTCAATAAGGATTAGGACTAGAAATTAGACATAGTGTATCAACAGTTGATCAAAGGGACAGAGAAAACTTTGGGTAATTTTTGAAAGCAGCTATTGATGGAGCTAGAACTTACACCAAAAGATTACTCTTCCAATGGAAGTCCTAATATGCACCAAAAACCCTAGAGAGTTGATGCCCTCTCTAGGTTTACCTACAACTGGTGCTAGATAAATGCTCCAACCCCACAAGAGTGTGGAAGCCTTATCATAGTATAGATTTAGGATCGAACCCAAAGGACAACATTAAGAATCTGAGTGTCTTTTCCTTGTTTTGTATCAATCTAGGTTAATCATCTAAGACCAGAAGTTTGATTTGAGTTGTTTAACCTAAACATGCAAAAGTAAAGGCAAGAATAAAAACTAGTTTAATGATTAAAATATAAGGTTAGCAAATGATGATGGATCACTGGGGTGATGCGGGTATTCGCCGCCACTAGACATGAATTGTACTTGTACCAAACATAGCAAGACTTGTAAGCAAGATACATGGATGTTGTACTATACCGATGTCTTATAGGACAAGAGTAATGCACACATCCTTCACGGGTTGAGTAAATCTCATCCGGTACATATCTATGTGTCAATGAAGATATGTAGTCTCTGAAGAGAAAATTGTATTCAACCTCGTGAAACGTGCATCGGAAAACCAACAAGCGAGCGATAATTACCAAATCGATTAGTATCTTTATAGACTATTCCTTTTTCAAGGATATAGCTATGAGAAACGTGAGAGTGTTGCAATGTCAGCCATTCCCGAATGAATGGTCAAGTACTTTGCACCACTCTCTCCTCAGAGTGTGTTCCTCGACCTGTCAAGGTTGCACTTTTGTATGTCAACTGATTCCATTTCATAGTACAAAAGTACAACGATGGAGGTGAGTTTACTCCACTCCTTAGAAAGCGTTCCTAGATACCGAAACAGATGCGCGGTGAATACACACACCAGAAACCAACACTAAATCGGTATTCGAGTCTCAAGAGCGGTCGTAGACAAACCACAACGAAAGACAATAAATGCATACAAGAACGCGGCCAACATTCAAGCATGTATGAAACGATTTAGTATTGAATCGGAATGATAACATCTTTTTAGTACAAGTTACAAGACACGGGCAGTGGGGCTAGTCTCCGCGCCCCAGTGGATGGAACTACTCGCTCCTCATAGAGGGAGCAAAAAGAAAGAGAAGAGAGAGAAAGAAAGCATCGTCGGAGCAGAAGAGTAGATCTGTGATAGCTCGGTGTAGATCGTCGCAGTCTCTGGGACTGCTACGTTGTGGTCGATGACGCTTGTCTCTCCGTCTAGATCTTCGTGTCTACCTCCAGGATTGCACGGGTAGAATGAAGTAGAAACAATGGTAGAACGATGGTGGAGGTGAGATGGTGATGGAACAGCCTTCTAGATCTGTCTCCAATCTGGCAGGTTTCCAAATCTGTACTCAGACCGGGATTCTGAGGCTGTGGGTGAAGTTTGGTCAGAAACGGTGATCGTCTGGCGGTGTTCCGGTACTGGTCCCAGTCCGGCTGCCTTGGGATGTCATCCGATTCGATCCCTAAGACCATGCCTCTACCCTTCTATTTATAGGCTTGCCAAAATATCTTGGGCCCCGAAATCACACCTTTTGCGTGCCCTTTTGTTCATGTGGTTTGTTCTAATAATGCTTATGTGGTTTGCTGTAGCAGCTATTCCATAAGGTTTGCTTGGCCATGCGGTCTCATATGCAAATGCTCCATGCGGTTTGCTAAGTCACGTTCTCATGCCCACGTGGGGTCATGCGGTCTTCCCTTGCAATTTCCCATACGGTCTTACTGCATTTGCTCATGTGGTCTTGGAAACCGCAGGCCTCCTCACGGTCTCATGTGTTCACAATAGCTGAATTCTAGTGGGGCCATGCGTTCCTATCCAGCAGCATGCAGTTTGCTTGGTTGCTGGTTCTTCACGTGAATAGCTACGTTTCATTTGATCTATAT